>OY804259.1:77132745-77750089 GCA_963680825.1 Meiosimyza decipiens
TGTTCCCATCCATATTTCGTAAGGCACTTAGCATAAGCTATATATGTACATCTTAATACCAAACTTTAAAACTATTAATAGCATAGGAGCCAAGAAGTAGCGTCTCAAGAGTTTTGTTGCATGGAAGGTGCCACGCCCACTGATCTAACCGCGTTTATATTTTTGAGGTGCAAAAAATGGACCATTGGCATCCTAACACCATATTTTAAGACTCTAGCTATCATAAGTACTAAGATATTGCATTTTAAGTGGTTTTGTTGCATGGAAGGTGCCACGCCCCCTTATCTAGTCCTGTCCATATTTTGCGAGGTAATTGGCAAAGACCATCTGCATCTTATCACCAAATTTAAAGATTCTAGCTATCATTGGAATGAAGACATAGCGATTTAAGTATTTTTGTTGCCCCCTATTTTTGTCAAAAAAAATATAGCCTATGTTGCTCACCGATAGTGTAGCTTTCTATTGGTGGAAGAATTTTAAAAATCGGAGCTGTAGTTCCAGAGATTAGCCTCTACATGCAAAAAAATAAAAAATATAAAAAATACAAAGAACCTCAAACAAACAGTATAGATATAGACAGTACAGATGATCACATTGAAATAAACTTACACCACACGATTTTAAGAAGGTTTTATTTACATTATTATTCTTAAAATGACTACACATTTTATTTTTCAATTTTGTAACACAAGTATTTTGAAACTAAGATGCATCACTTGAACAAAAAAGACCCATGAGGTTGATGTATGAGATAGTTCTGATTCAAAGGAAAAATATTTTATTTTCCTGCTTCAAAAATATGCGGTTTGTTTTTAATGCCTCAAAGGAACTTAAATTGGTGTTAGACAGTTTTAAAACAAACATCTTCAATCATAAATATTTGCATTAATGTTGATTTTGCAGAACTTAAATTGAAAAAATAAATCATATGGTTTAATTGAAACAAAGGAATTAGTTAATGTGCGTCATTTGGTGTTTTATAAATATTGACAATTTTTATTTGACAGCACATTACATAACAACTATGTTGACAGTTGCTATTTAACAATTAAATTAAGACGAAATTTTAAATAACATTACAGTAAGCTCTAACTATTTTCACCAAAAAAAAATGTCAAAATTTAAATGGTATTATATTATTTGCGCAAATGTTGGTGAGATTAAAAAAAAACAGGGTTAATTACACTGATTACTCAACAAAAATGTACATTTTCAAATGCAATTAATTGTAAGCGCAGCTGTTAATTGTTGTAGGTTTAATTAGAAGTAGTTTTCTATTTAGGTAAGATCTTATTTAGGCAATACAAAATGAATATATTCTTGTTTGGGAAAAATGATAAATCTGATTTTAATTTCGTAACAATTGGGCTATAGGTTTTGATAATACAGAACATAGTCTCGATAACTATAACATGCAATATACTAAAGGAAGTAAACTAAAGTACTCTTCAATTTAGATTATCTCAAAATTGATGGTAAGTAGAACCACCAGTTGATTTACTAATGATTTCTTAGCCAATATGATTGGATTGGATTTTGCATTGGCTCTCAAATAACCTATTCTGAAAGAGATAAACAAATTTATGTCTTGAAACGAATATTTTTTTGTTGAAAAAACAGATGTAGGTATATGAAAAATAAGGATGAAATAACTTGACACTTTCTATTTATGTTTGTCCTTTTTCAATTTTCCACATTTCAAGTTTAAACATCAAACTTTTTATTTTCAGACGGAAAACATCATCGAAAGTAATCACTCAAGTGAGATTCAAATGAACGGATGGTATACTGTGTTTCTTACAATCTACAGAAATTCCAAGAAATGTGGGAACTCCTCAACTATTATTATTTATTTAACACTACTACCAACTGTACAAAGAAAAAGCCACCATTATGAACTAGCGATCCAAATACGACTATAAATAGGAAAGCATATTCTTTGGATAGTTTATACCACAGTTTCAATCAGTCAGAACTCATTAAATAAAACTTTCAAACCAAAATGAAGCCAACAATTGTACTTTCAATCGCTCTTGCACTCTGCGCCATCTATATTCATAGTACAACAGCGGTACCTGTCGATTCTGTTGCCCAGATTGATGTCGATGATGGAGTTGGATACGATGTAGTTAAGTCGGATGTGGATGCTCACAGTCGCCCAAAACGTTTAACCTGTGATTTATTATGGGGTATGGGTAATGGTCCATGCGCTGCACACTGCATTTTGAGAGGAAATAAAGGTGGCTACTGTAACAGCCAAGGTGTTTGTATTTGTCGCAATTAAGATAAGGATCTGAATATAAATACAATAAAATATGTCCAAATATGTAAAACAAAATAAAAGTTATTCAAATACTACCATTACTTGAACTAACTACACTTTTTTTTAAATTCTCGTATATAGAGAAGTTTTGTAAAAATCTCTCCCAAATATCAATAAAAATATGAAATAGAATTGTTTCTCAAATGGGTACCAAGTTGCACTCTTGACGTGGCTAAGCCTTAAATTGCATGGCCATAGCTACACTTTGTAAACCTCATGGGCAGAACCCCTCATGCTGTCCAAATATAACTCAGGGAATGGTCGGGGCTCAAATCTTTGTACAAATTAACCAAAGCTGGTCTTATAAGGCTATATGTTGTTATAGCTGAAACATATGTCACCAATTACCAGGTTAAATTGTTCCATTTGTTGTCTTTGTCTTGTTTGTTAAAAAAAAAGGATTGACAGATTTTTGTAAGTTCACATGAGTATCGGTTTCTGCTAATTACTGTTCAGTTCGATCAAATTTTGTTCAATTAATTAATTAATAATATCAATCGACAAAAAACAAATAAGAGATATGGATATTCGTTTAAAAAATTACAGCTTAGTGGCACGTCTGTGAAGTTAGCCCACCATTTTTTGTTTTTTCAAAATATTAAACTTGTGCTATAATGTGCCCGCCTTGTGCTATGATGTGCCGTATTTAAAAAAAAAACGTCACTAGGATTCGATTTTTATAAGCAAAATAATTTTTTAGTGTGAAGTTGGCCCACCATTTTTGATATTTATAAAAAAGTAGCCTTGTGCTGTAATGTGCTCAGGATGTGCTACCATGTGCCGTAAAGGTTATAAAATTATTCCTGAAATTCCGACATTTATGAGCAAAAACATTTTTTGCGTGTGAAGTTAGCCCACCATTTTTCTATTTTCCAAACAATTAATGTTGTGCTGTAATGTGCTCGACTTGTGCTATGATGTGCCGTATAGCAAAAAAAAATATTTCAACTTTTGCTATGTGAAACTTGCAAAAAACTATAAATCATACAAAAATGTATGTGAAGTTGGCCCAACATTTTTCGATTTTCAAAAAAAAAAGTATTGTGCTGTATTGGTATTTGTGTTCGAAGTTCAAACAATAAACTCACTTTAATGTTTTTGTTTTGTTACTTCTTTTAAGCCACCTGAACATGGAGATACCTAAACGAGCCAACAGGCCTTTGAAGTTCAAGGTTAGAACTAAATATTCTGTAATTTTCATATTTGAATATCGTAGTCCACATGTTGATATAATGGCCCAAAAAATGCGATTTTGCAAAAGTAGGAAATTTTAAGCAGAGATAATTTTTACAAAGACTAGACCGAACGAGTCAATTAATAATTTTGTGTCTTCCTCACTGTGTGTACTTGATATATGAGAAATATAAATTCTTTGCCTTAAACAGTCGCTGAACTGGAGCCAGTTATAAATCAGTAAAATACATCTATTTTTAGCGCCGCGTAATTTTTCGCGCATACTGATTGTGTAAATTTATATTCTTTGCAAAAAAACGACCATTTTTTAATTTAAGATACCATTTCAGGTAGGGTTACCAGATGACCTGCCTACAGAAGTAGTCCACCTGAACAGAGAGTACAGCGCACGTCGGCCGCCCAGTGCAAATGCTAATTTAATTTATTAGCTTACCAAAAAAAAGAAAAGGTCCTCAGTTTTTAGTTTGAAAAACCCTTGCAAAATAAAATGTTTTACTTAAAATTCGAAAAGCTTCACAAATTCGTTCGAATTTTGCAATAAAAATAATTGAAAATGACGTACGAAACAGAAATAGCGCAATTAAATTGGAGTTGAAAGGAATTCTGTTTGCGAAATGGTGATTGCCTTTATGACGTAAAAGGCTTATGCAGCAATTTAGATAACATTTGGTGATAAAAAAAGAATGAAATGTACATATTTCATTTAAGTCCACAAACTTTTCAAAAATGACTTAAAAAAAGTTCCATGTAAAAATTTAATTAATTCTTATTATATAACGCATTTTTAACGGTGTAATTAATTTTAGACCACGTCGTAGCTAATCCTTTTTTTTGAAAATCGAAAAATGTTGGGCTAACTTCACACACACATTTTTGTATGATTTATAGTTTTTCGCAAGTTTTGTGTAGCAAAAGTTGAAATATTTTCTTTTGCAATACGGCACATCATAGCACAAGTTGAGCACAATACAGCACAATACTTTTTTTTTGAAAATCGAAAAATGTTGGGCTAACTTCACATACACATTTTTGTATGATTTATAGTTTTTCGCAAGTTTTATGTAGCAAAAGTTGAAATATTTTCTTTTGCAATACGGCACATCATAGCACAAGTTGAGCACAATACAGCACAATACTTTTTTTTTGAAAATCGAAAAATGTTGGGCCAACTTCACATACATTTTTGTATGATTTATAGTTTTTTGCAAGTTTCACATAGCAAAAGTTGAAATATTTTTTTTTGCTATACGGCACATCATAGCACAAGTTGAGGACAATGCATCACAATACTTTTTTTTTTGAAAATCAAAAGATGCTGGGCCAACTTCACGCATTATTTTAAATGATTTTTTTCTTTAAATACTTGGAATTATTTTTTTTTCTCTACGGCACATCATAGCACAAGTCGAGCACATTACAGCACAACATTAATTGTTTGGAAAAGAGAAAAATGGTGGGCTAACTTCACACGCAAAAAATGTTTTTGCTCATAAATGTCGGAATTTCAGGAATAATTTTATATCCTTTACGGCACATGGTAGCACATCCTGAGCACATTACAGCACAAGGCTACTTTTTTATAAATATCAAAAATGGTGGGCCAACTTCACACTAAAAAATTATTTTGCTTATAAAAATCGAATCCTAGGGACGTTTTTTTTTTAAATACGGCACATCATAGCACAAGGCGGGCACATTATAGCACAAGTTTAATATTTTGAAAAAACAAAAAATGGTGGGCTAACTTCACAGACGTCTTAGTGGCTTGGATTTTGTGAAAATGTACTGGATTTTGAGACGGAACGTACTTTTTGAATAGCAAATTCCTAAATAAAAATGTCACATGGTTTTATTTTCTTACATTTTATTAAAAAAAGGCAAATATTACATAAGATAATTTATTGCAAATGTACTCAAAACACACCAAATATACCGAAAATTCGCCCATTGTATCGAATGTACTAAACACAACTTTGTCCAATGTACTGACGTATATTATTCACAAAACAAATGTACTGAAAAGAGAACAAATGTACAATGTAATGTAATGTTGTTAAAAAAATATCAGATCCGATTTAAGTTACGGGGGTGGAAATGTGATGGTCTGGAGTTGCTTTCCTGGAAATAGTTTAATACTCTTACAAAAATTAGATAGAATTATGAATAGGTTCAAGTACCAAGAAATCGTTAGAAGTGTGATGCTTCCTCATGCAGATTGGAATATGCCAATTTTATGGCAATTTCAGCAGGACAACGATCCAAAAGACACCTCAAGGTATGTGAAAGATTGGCTTAAAAGGATGAAATTCTTGTAATGAAATGGCTAGCGCAATTCACAGATTTTAAACCGATTGAGAATCTCTGGCAAATAATCACAAAAAGGATTAGAAGAGAATAGAAATCACTTTTTGGTGCTTTCATAGAGGCTTAGTTTGCTTTTAAAAGAACGACAATAGACTGCCTTATTGCTTCCATGCCAAGGGGATGACCAGCCGTTCTTAAAAACAATGAATATTCTACAAAATATTGATCGCAATGTTCAGTCCAATATGTTTTGTCGCGTGAATTTTTTTTTTTTTTTTCGTAACCAAGTCTGAATTGCAAATAAAATGTAAAATAAATCGTATTTCTTTTAAGGATAAAGCATATATTCTGAATTAAAGTGCATTTTTGATGTTTAACTTTGAGAATTCAAGATGCTTATGAGGTTTAACAAAAATGTGTTTTCAGTCCAAAATGTCTTGTCTGACACTGTATATGATAGTTTTTGGTTTGATGCATAATTTTTAAATAGTTGAGTAGAAATCATTTTTTGACCACTTAAGCGGCCCGTAGTAAGAATTGCGCCAAGATACACATGCTTCAACATGCGTTTTTACGTGTTTCGTCCTTTATATATTGTACATCAAGTAACTCCAGCACCTGAATTATTACAATTATGTTGAGTCTTAAAATGTGCTGAGGTATAGTGTACCTTTCAGGTTATTGATTCGTTGCCAACGTGTTACCCGTTTCCAAAAGCAACTTCCCTTCACGCACCGCTTCAGCTTCTGCTTGCAGTTTGAATTGTATCAGTATGACAACATAGGTTGTTATGGTCAAGACGCGCTGTCAATTATAATAGAATTCTAAACATTGAAAACTTATAAAAAACAAGCAATTTACGTACAGCACCAAAATGCTTTAAATTGATATCGAAAAAGCCACCACAGGTAAATAGCAGCTTCTGATGCATCATTTGCAGCGAATACTCGCGAAGACAGCAACTAAGTCGGATATCGGAATCAATGCAGCGCAATTTGTGCAGCTCAATAGCAAACTGATCATACTAAATAAAAAAAAGTGAAAAATTATGTTCTTTCCAGAAGTCCTCAAAGTTATTAACACATTGCTTCAATAAATACATACCGTCTGAATGCAAGACTGGCAAAGCCAACATGGCACCAACATATTTATAAGTATTACAGCCGAAAAACTTAGGCGATCTACAAGCAAATAATTCAAAATTTGTTGATTTCATTTCCAATAACTTATATCTACATAAA
Organism: Meiosimyza decipiens; assembly: GCA_963680825.1. Taxonomy (NCBI): domain Eukaryota; kingdom Metazoa; phylum Arthropoda; class Insecta; order Diptera; family Lauxaniidae; genus Meiosimyza; species Meiosimyza decipiens. Next base: position 77,139,808 of record OY804259.1, read on the forward strand.
TAAAACTCACACAAATTTCTTGAAAACGCATCATGAGGCGAAAATTTTTGAATTATATAGGCCCAGTTTACTGTATGCGTTATTGTCAATGCATTGTAAAGGAATAAAGCCAACATTGGTATGGTAAAATAGCTCTCCATTGTATCAACTAACTGCCAGATGCGCGCTAGTAACTGCTGATTGCGTTGCAACGCCGCATACAAAATGCGACGTTCATCTAACAACGCATTAGCAGCATTAAATTGACGACGCACGTAGCACAACTCTCGAAAAAGTTGCTGCAACAGCGCTTGCACTGTTTGTACCGTAATACAAAACTCTATACTTTTCATTTGGATTAGCAGAGAAAAGAAAATCAACATAACACGATATTGCAAAGCCATTGTGGAACCGGTCAACATAAAATCCGTACTTGTATGTAAAACAGTCATAAAGATTAATAGAATACCAGATTTGTTGAACAATTGCCAACGAAATACGCTTCCGAAATTTAGCTCAGCACTATCAGGTTGTAAGAGTGAACGCCAGCGTATATCATGTTCAAGCTGCTCTATATCATCAAATATGCGCATCAGCTGATTGTAACGCAACATGGTTATCAGCTGACTTAAAACCTGTACAAATGGTACAGCTATGGTAACCGTTTTGGAGAGCACATTGGTCAATCCGTCCAAATTACGCACATCTATCACACAAGTGGTATATTCGCTATTCATGTAAGAACTCAAAATTGTTAGACCAAGCAACGTCAGCGAGTAGAGTGCGTAGAGTAAACGTGCAATGTAGTTGGCTCCACCAGACACTGTTACGGCATTGAATGTCAAACAAGGTGGTGGTGTTATAACAAATATAGCCAAAATCCACTGAAATGAACGATAAGTAGCTAACAACAACGATGGAGAATGCGTTTGTCCTTTGGTGTTTCTATGCATTTTTCGCCAGTTGATCACAAAAGTACTGCATGAAATGAAATGATTCATGGAAAAATTTAAAGTGCAGCTTTAATATATTTTGAAAAGTTGCAATGAACAATTTCAACGCCAAAATGCATTAAGGTAATAAATATGCACGTCAATGGGTAGATGAATGACAGCTCATAAGTTACGTTTGACTCATAATATCATTTGTATCGATCTACATGTCTTCTAATTGCCTTTTAATATTACTTAGATTAAAAGAATAAAATTAAAACATGCCAGAGAAGAGTGGCCGAAAGGTACTGCTTTCTTATTATTTCCATTTGATCAGGAATAAATTTATATTAGTTGTATATTTTACACTATCTTTAAACTGATGATGCTTCTGCTGACAGTGAAAACAATTATCAGACTAATTCATATTTTGTGCAATCTTTCCCTACTGAAACAGGCACAATTTGAAACAACAAACAAACTCAAACAGTTCCTATTCCAAAGAAATATTGCGATTTTACCAAATTTTTAGCAAACTCGATATAATTATGCATATTATATTGAGGGTTTCCTAACACCTTGCAGTGATCATAACTTAAAAAGCGGCTTGAGAAATGCTGGTGTAATTTACTAGCGATGGAGAGATCTTTTAGCCACCATACAGTGGAGTGGACCAAAAACATAGCTTGAAAGCTTAGATTGAGCCATGAACTTACATATATGTTATAACTAAATATATTACGTTTTTTGTTATTTTTAAAGTAAGCTCAGTCCGAGAAAAATTTGGTTCACATTTATATATTTATACATATTTTTTTAAGTCCAGTATAACTCTGTAGATTTATTATTCACTAAAAACATATCTTGTTGCTTTAGCAAAAAATGAAAATTCATATTGTTATTTAAATATTCGAAAGTTCAAAGCCTTAAGTTTCATTTAATCGGAGTCTGACTCTTCATCGTCGTGATCGAAATATTCTAGAGCAGGTCTGGTTGAGTTATTGAAAAGTTAGAAAAAACCGATGCGAGTTCATTATATATCAAATTTGACGTACAAAATCGAGTTTAAAGTGAAAATTTGAAGCGTGGACGGCATATGTTCATAGATGTTTTCCGCTTTCGCAAATACGAGCTCTACTGCAGCAGACGATCCAGGAATACAGAAAATGACTTCGAGATTTATTGCAAATTGATTGAATTGAACATTCCATGACTCCTCTAATAATTAATTAATAATTTAATTAATTTTATTAATGATTTTTTAAAAGATTTTTCTATGCAATATAAAGTATTATTTAACTAAGAAATTTTGAGAAAGTTTTCACCAAAAGTCTTAAAGTAATATATGTACTTTCAATGTGTATAAAACTGGCTCACAATTTTGCATTTTTTTTTTGACATATTATCAAACTAATTTTGACAAATTGACCAACAACACTAAATTTTTTATGCTTCAAGCTTTTCATACTTACTTCATGTTAGCTTGAAGATTCAAAGACTTCATCATTTTTTTTTCAATTTCAAGTTTAATTATCATTCATTTCAATTCATAACATTTCAAAATTATATAAATTTATACATTTTCGTTGTGGTGGAATCTACTTTTGAAGAATGTTTCCTGCATTAGTCTTTTCAGCTTCTGCTTGCAACTTAAATTGTATTAGTATGACAACATATGTCGTTATGGTCAGAACGCGCTATCAAAGAACTTGAAATAATGTAAGGTATAATTGGAAAAAATAATAAACTTACGGAACCAAAATTTTGCAAATTGATATCAAAAAGACCACCGCAAGTAAAAATTAGCTTCTGATGCATCATTTGCAGTGAGTATTCACGAATGCAACAACTTAGTTGCTTATCAGCACCATTAGAGCGCAAATTGTGCAGTTCCAGGGCAAATTGCTCGTACTTAAAAATAAAAAATATTAAAAAAATATGCATATGTAGGTACGAGTACATAAAAAGATTTTTTTTTTCAAAAATTATTTTGTTACAAATCTATTATTAACCACTTATATCAGGGTCGGGCTGGCGAGTCAAATTTTCATTACTTCGTAATTATGGCCTCATTTTAGAGAGCATTTCTATAAATCACCAAGGTTTTGAATTCATAATTCAAAAGAAAAAGCTTATCTGGTTGCTCAAAAGTTGTAATCTCAAGATATTTCTTTTGAGGAACATATCTTTATAAGTGAAATATTGAACCGAACAAACAATTTATCAAAGCATACATACCGTCTGAATGCATGACTGACAAATCCAACATGGCACCAGCATGCTAATAAGTATCACACCAGTAAAAATGAGCCGAACTAAAAAAAAATAAATTAAAATCTTAACACTTTTCACTTCTTATCATATGACATTAAGACCCACAATAATTATGTGGGCTAACTTCATCCGTCTCCCATTTCTGTTGTGAGTATACCCAATTGAACGTATGCGTTATCATCAATGCATCGTAGAAAAATAAAGCCAACATCGGTAATGTAAAATATTTTTCCATAGCATCCACTAACTGCCAGATGCGCGCTAAGAGCTCTTGATTAAATTTTAATGCCACATACATCAAACGACGCTCTCCACCAAGTCTGGGAACTGCAATTAGCAGCTGCCGTATATAACACAGTTCTTGTAAAAGCTGCTGCAGCAACGCCTGTACCATCTGCACTGCGACGCAGAACTCCACATTTTTTATTTGAATCAGTACCAAAAAGAAAGTAGCCATAAACTGATGTTGCAATAACATAAAGTCTGCCATCAACATAAAATGTACGCTCGTATATATGGTGCACAAGAGAATCATCAAACTACCCGACTTGCTTAGCAGCTGCCAACGAAATGATCGCCCAAATGCCATCTCAGCACTATCAGGTGGCAAAAGCGTACGCCAGCGTATATCATGCTCGATTCTATCTATATCATCGAAAATTCGTTTGAGCAGACGGTATCTCAGCATGGTAGTCAGCTGACTAAGCAATTGTACAAGTGGTACAGCAAAGTTTATGGATATGCCGAAAACCTTAGTTATTCCATCCAGCTTTAGCGTATCTACCATATTGGTGATATAGGCGCTGTTCGTGTGAGAATATAAAAGTACAAGGCCGAGCAAAGTCAGCTCGTAAAGCGCATAGAGCAAACGTGCCAAGCGATAAGTTTTGCCAGTAACTTCTGCAGCATTAAATGTAAAACAAGGTGGCGGCGTTATAACAAAAATTGCAAAAATCCAATGGAAAGGACTAATTGCGGCGAGCAACAAAGACTTGCAATATGTTTGCCGTTTGCTGTTGCTGTTGCTAAGCATGTTGGTCGCTTACTGAGCGCAGCACTGATGATAGTGATAATTCGTTTAGTTCTAAATCGTTGTACCGATGCACTTTACTAATTATATTTTATTGATAAATTTTAACACCAATGCTTTATGAGAAGCAATTTGTAGCATTTATCATATGGCACTCATTTTCCAATTGTCATTGCAGTGTCCATATTTGAAGTTCAAGTGTTATGAGTGTTTTATAAATTTTTAGCAAGTACAAAAAAGTGATAGAAGCTCGAGAAACTCTGTTGAATCTTGGAAAAAACTTTTGCAATAAATAATACAAAAAAATTTTAAGCAAAAATAATTTGTTTTGTGAAAATAGTAGGTAACTTTAATTGTAAAATGAAAACTGCATTATAATTCGCTACATATTATCTTTTAATTTCATTGTGTTTTCGATCAAGCCACACCAAAGATTTTTTATGATTATAGACAAAATCAAGCACATTATCTGCTATACTATACTCATCATTAAGCTTTTCTCGGAAGGGAGTGCTTACGCCTATATTTTTGCCTTATATGCAGCTCATACTTTTCCGATATAAAAAGTGCGAAACGTGGTATTAATTTCGAACCAATGATAAATTAACTTAAGGTATAAAATATGATTTTCCAAGTTTTAGAGATATATATTTGGTAATGAATATTTCTGAATGTTATTTTGCATGAAAGCTGATGAGATTTCATATACATATAAGCATATTTAGGTGAAATTTTTGGAGACTCTTAGTTCTTGCACAGATCTGGCTATTTTCGGCTGACAATTTCACACAAGTGCGTCATGCAGTGCCAGATTAAGACTTTGAGAGGCCTGGGATAGTAACTGGAAAGGGGCCCTTTAAACACAAAAAATGATAACTGTTGAGAAATCAAGTTGTACTTTGTTGAAATTAACTCTACAACATGAATTTGTTTTATGTTTGTCTGTATTGATATTCATGTTACATTGAAAATTATTTTTTCATATTGCTTAATAAAACTTCAATGCGAGCACTTCGCATATTATATTAAATAATAATAACTAAAAAAAAATGTCTTTCATTCAGTAAAAAATACGCTTTTTTTCTACACTGCAAGCCTCAAAATCATAAAGAGCTACCCAGTTGGCTTTTATATAAATTAACTGTGTGACCGAAAACAATTTCTCCCGTTTCATTTACCAAAGAACATTCACTCAAATTTTCGCCACATTGGGACCTCATCAGCTCGGCATCTAGGTTCTAGCCCTACCCTGTGAAATACCTCAATAAAGCGTTGATTTAGTGGCCTCTTCAAGCTCGTATCTATAGCCCCCTATTGTTCTACCTTAGTCCGGTGCTGGAGTCATGATGTCTGAATAACATAAGTACATTAATTAACATTTGCCTTTCTGGAAGAAATTCAATAATATTTTGCAACTTTTCAATTGGCCATTGATTACCAAACTGTAAGGGGATTCTCTTTTCTCAAATTATGATCATTAAATACAAAAGTTCATAAGAGTTTCCAAAAAGAAAGCACATGTGACGTAGCTTAAGCATTTGGCACCTCCTGCCTTAAAAAAAAATTCCAAATTTTATAAAAAATTTTACAATTGTACTAAAAAAATTGCCATTTGGTTAAAATTGATTAAAGTTTTCAATTAAAATGAATAAATTTAATGTTATTTGTAATTCTCGATGTATACCGAGCATCATTTTGGGGTACCCAAGCCTCTGCGCCCGGGACGATTATTTCGATATTTTGATTTTGTGGCTTAACATATTTTTAAAATAAGCCCCTACAATTGCACGTTTTTCATATCAAATAAAAATCTATTGATAACTGAAAAAAATATTATTTACCTACTAATTTTTTACTTTTTGATATTTTCCGCTACACTATCAAATGTGCGGATTTCCGTATTTTTTTTTTGCCACACTTTTCGAAAGTTTTAAATGCAACGACATATTCACAGCAATAAAAATGCCGCATATTTATTAGTTTACAGTAAAAGCGAAATAAAATTTAAAACAAATAAAAAAAAGACAGTTGCTGCTGCATCAACAACAATAACACATTCAATAAAATAAAATAAATTTTAATTTAATTAAAATTCATAAAGAAATGAAAAAACGCTACCGCAATAGGAAACACAAACTATGATGCAGTGACAATGAAAATGCATGCAAATGAAGTGCAGTCCATGCAGATTAACGCGCATGCATACAACGGTTATTTATTTGTAGGTATAAGTGTGTGCATTTGTGTGTCACATCCGGTTTTTGCATTTTTTTTTATTGTTTTTATTGATATATGTATGCTTAAAAGGAAATTTTAATGCAATTGTGTTGTCAGTGTTGCCATTTTGCTGTTGTTTATTTAATTTTTTAATCTTTTTTTTATTTTATTTTTTTGTTAAAAAATAAATGAATTGCGTGCATTTAAAGACAATCGAATAAAATCGATTGAAATCAACTTGACTGCAGCTAAAGTTGTTGAGTGAGTTTGCAATGGGCGTTGTGTGTGAAGCAAGCGATTTAAAATTTTGCATGAAAAGTGATCCTGATGATGAAATAAGAAAATATGTTAAGCAATTTAAATTTTGAACTAATATCTCAAAAAGAAAATGTCAACAATTTGAGATATTTAAAATAAATACAAAATGCAACTGCTCTTCCAAGTAAAGCGGAAGTTTTCTCGCAGCTGCTATTCCTAATACTGTTGAAAAAACATATTACTAAACACAGAAAAACTAACTAAAATATGATATATAAATAAAATATTTCCCGAGCGTACAAATCAATAACTTTATGTCTATTTGGTCAAAAATAAATAGTTCTTAAAATTTTAATTTTAAATTTTAACTCTCCGACCAAAAAGTTCTAAAACCAACTCACATAAAATTTAAAAATTGGTCCAACTCTATATAACCAATCAATAATTTTATGTTTGTGTCAAATCCGAAAATGCTTAAATTATAGAGAAATTCTTTTGATTTGGATTCAAAAAGATTAAAATGATTTCATATGTGATTCAAAGTGAGAAAGTGTTTAGTACAAAGAGCACATTCACTTACTTTGCGATTTCAAAATGCAATTTGAAGTTTTTTACGATTGAAGTAAAATTAGAAAATGATATTTTCAATACTTTTCAAATTGAAAATGAATTTAAAGTTGTTTGTACACCAATACCTCACTTTGCGTCGTGGTTACGTTCCAAAAAAACACGACGCAAATTGAAACGAGGCAAAGTGAATTATGATTTTCTATAGCAAACCATGTAAAGATCGAAGATAGGTTCCAGGGTTACGAAAATACTACTTTTTAAAAATAAATACATTTAGGCCATATTTTGCGCCAAACACCATTCATGCAAGATGGTTTAACCTCCTCCCACGAATCGAAAATAATTTCTATGGCTTTCATAATGTTGAACTTTTTCCAAAACTCTAGCATGATAGGCTTATCTTGTCCATCAGTATCACTTAAAAGATGTTTAAATGTTCGTCGGAGGTAATAACTTTTAAAAGTCGATATTACTCCCTGATCCATCGGCTGAATAACTGATGTCGTATTAGGCGGCAAAAATACAAATTTCACGTTTTCTGACAACTCATCAACATAAACTGGGTGGCCAGGAGCATTGTCTACTAGGACCAAAGCTTTGAAATTTAAGTTTTCCTTGTTGCAGTAAGCTTGAATTTCTGGAACAGCACAAGTTGAAACCCAGTTTTGAAATAATGATGCTGTCATCCATTTTGTCTCCAAGCTGATAGTTTTTTTTTTATTTTTGGTAATTTTACCAGCAGCGCCCTTTCCACTCATTTGGCTAAAAAAATTACAAGTGTATGTCAAAAAAAATATAACTCTACCAATAAATGAATTGTAAAAATATTTACCTTTTTTGTAACTAGAAACAACCCGTAAAAATTTATGAAAATTTATTATTCTCTTTTAAAAAAAGCACAACACACGTAATTGAAACTGAACTTTAAAATTAGCAAAACAAAGTGAAAATAAAACTGTATTAAAATTGCGTTGATTTTCATTTATAAAGGGAGTCCCCGAGTTTTGATGGCATGGCGCAATTAGAAACAAAAGTCGTGCCATCTTTTAGAAAAAAAAAATTTCAGAAAATTAAAAAAAAAATTAAAGACTCGAACCCAAAACAACGCAACTTCGAAAATCTAACGACGCACAGTGAAAATTAGTACTAATTCAACAGCGACGCAACTTCGAAAAAACGCAAAACGAAACGACGCAAAGCGAGGTATTGGTGTATTTAAAATAAACGAATAAAATGTTATTTTTACTAGTTTCAACTTCATAATTTATGGGTTTAAGCAAAAATAAAATTTCCAACTTTGCAATACCATTCTGCCCTGAGTGTAAGTTGTAATATTCACCATAGAATAAATGTTATCCTGTGATTAGAAACACATTTCCAAATCAAAATTTTTTAATGCCAAGACTTTGATCCTTGCACTGCAAGAAAACTACAAGCTTTACCATTGTAAGTTAGCTCCTCTTATAAGAGCCTCAACTCTGGAAGATTTGTTTGTCATTTTCGACGCTAGAGAAAAGCTATTTGGGTCATTGTCATCGATTTGGTTGAAAATCACAGGATTGATTCTTTGTTAAATTTAAAAATATTTGTTTTTTTTTATTTTACTTGACATACATATGTACATTCAAAATATGTGTATGTAAATTTGTAAAAAAGCTCGATAGATTCATAAACAAGTATATATGCAAAGGCATACCTGCAGTATTCGACAAAGCAAATAGAATCTTTGCTCAACCTTGTTATATCAGGCACTCTTCATTCCAGTCAAGAACATTGACCACAATTACTTTTGCCAAATCCTGAACATATAGTGAACCACGATTATTTCCAAAATCAAATTATATATCAAATGCCGACAAGCTCACATTCCTGTTCCAATGAAATGTCGAAATTGGCAATGGATTAAACATACGAGAAACACCATCTCATGTTTGGCAACGTGCGATGAAGTAAAACCCTAAGGCCATCAGAGAACAATACTTAATCATCTTGAAAGCGATAGCTGGAGATTCATAAATTTAAGACGAATTGAATAGAAGTTGCTGGAACATTTTTGGACTGTCATAAAAGTTGTCTACTGAATAACACGGAAGACAGAAACATAAGCATGCGTTTGCTCTGATATCTGGTGCTTTTCAATATGCGAATTTATTTCCAACATTGCCGTTAAGCACCTTATAAGGAATTCGAGGTCATTTTAAAGTTATTTTGCACCGCTAAGAGCTCAACTCAGTCATCAATATTGTTCGTTAAACTTGAGAGGCCATTTAAATCAAAATACATAATTCAATCTTATACGCTTCAATGATAAAGGACATAAAGGATAACAATATTTCAGCATACAAATTTGTTTATTTTTACAATATTGTAATTTTGGTTTCATTGATTTTATTACTCCAAAGTTATATTCTACACGGAATGCTTTTACATAAACTAAAACTTCTCTCAGGTAGCTTTGGAGTAAATGTAATCGAATTAATCATAAATATTTATTGCTTTATTGAATCTATCAATTAATATCTTCACAAAATGCTTAATATTCTTGCCAAATTGTTTAATCCTTTCAATAGAAAAATTGTACTACCTAATTAAGTCAGTAAAAGCTAATTATATAATTAATTACTGCACATTCCATCAAAGTTTGCAATAAAGATTATCTTCATCAATAGACATCACACGAACCACAGCCAGTCGTCTAAGGGAGGGTCATCAAAATGTGTTTATCAAAAATGAAGAACGCTTAATTAAATAATTTATTTACGGCACACATGACACCCTTCATCCAGCAGTAGTATACCAAAAATCAAAGTAAAAATAACAAACTAAAACAACAAAAAAAGCCACTGAGCATTTTGAACGGAAACTTAAGCAAAAAATAAAAATGAAAAAAATAGTAAAGCATATACCATAGAAAAAGGATATACAACAATGCATGCTTTCTTGGACACAGCACTATATCATAAGTGTGCAACCAGAATAACAAGGAGCAGAAGATGCGTTAAAAGAAATCACTTTCAACTGCGCGCCTCATGGAGCAGCGCTTTGCTTCTCAACTTGTTGGCAGCGCCAAGTGCTCGAGTTCAGTTCAGTCAGTTGGGTCGAGTATAAAAAGGATAATGTGTGCTGTAAAAAGGATATTAACAAAGAAGTAGTGGCAAAATGAAAACACAAAAAAAAACTCGAAAATCTAGTGTACGTTAGTCCCGCAGAAGTCTCACAATCGGAGCAGAATGAATGCCGGAAATGCAATTTCACTTAATGTCAACCAGGAAAAAGGCGGTCAGAGCACAATACACGCGATGAGAACTCATGTGATGAATTTTAGTTGCATTAAAAGTAGTCAACTTGCGAAATAATAAAAAGATGAAAGATTACGAAGTAAAGTAAAACGAAACGATAAGCACAAAGCGTGAAAAATTATGAGATATGCGACAATGTAGTGCAATTTTTCTAATCGATGTCACAGCGAACATTTTTCAAACAACAAAAACTTTAGAAATATGACAACGCAACGCAACGAATTGATGATGCACGCTTGCATTAGTGACACTGAGATATCGTCGCGCTGTGGAACGTGGACAAACGCAATCACGCGAAAGTGACTGCTGCTGTTGAACAGCAATTAAGTAATGACTTTTTAATAAGTGAAATAATCCAAAAGAACTTAACACTTAAGCGCCCAAGTAGCGACAGCGCAAATTAATTGAAGCCACAAAAGAAGCAAGCGTAATAGAGTTTTTGAAATTCGAGCATCGTATTCGAATTTAAAATTCTTAAGTTCAAGGTTTGTCAAGGTTTCTTTAAGTAAATTTAAATCTGCATCTTAAAATTTCATACAACTTAATTTATTCAAAAACAACGAGGAAAATTTCCTCTGTTCAAGTTCGAACTTGTCAATTTTTATAAATAAAAGTAACTTGCAAAATGCGAAGAAGCCAGTATGAAAGCTGTTTTTGAAAACGCGATGTAGAGATGGAAAAACTGAGAAAGGGCTATTGCTGATACCATTGTGTAAGACTTATTAGCCATTTTTGATTCACTATCTTTCATTACAATGACTTTAATTTGGTACACTGAAAAAAAGTTAATGCTTTTATTCACGAAATGTGTTTTGAAAAGTTATGATTGTTAAATAAAATAAAAACTTTCTATTTATAGGAACTGTTAACAAATCCCACCAGCTTGCGCTAGAACTTTTTTTTTTTAAAAAACTTAGTAAGTAAAAACTTTTACAAACCATGAATCATCACTAAAATGTTACTTTTTTTAACCCATTTGCCTGTAGGGCCCTAGCGCATCAGAATAGAAATTATTTAACTTCGGATTCGTTTTCTAAAGGGCTCTTAGCTAAAAACGAAAATTTGGCTTTAACACTTTGATGTGTTCCTGCACTTTATTTTTCAATTACTTATACCGATTTTTGGAAGAAATGTACTTATATTCTCGACTTTGTCATTTAAAGGGTGTCCTTCAGTAAATTTAGTGTAAGTGAAAATTTTATTTCAATAAATTTAGTGGTATTAAATAATATATCACAATCACTAAATATGGTTCAAATTTTTAACACTCCCATAAATAATTTTTTCAGTGTAGCTAAATAGAAAAATAATAATGGAAAAAATATATCACTCCCACTATGATAAGTTCAAAGTAATATTTAGTGCCCGATTTTTATTGCTGAAACTGGAGAAAATTTAAGTCAGCTTATAATTCAATGAACCACATTTTAATACTGCGACAGCCTCAGCAGACTTTTATGTGTACGTCTACCAGTAACTTTGATCTACTGCCATTGACAAGTTTCTTAAACGATTCGAAATACTTTTTCCAAACTGTGCAAACTTATGTTCTTGACTTTGGCTTGGCTGGGGACTGTTTGTTGCTTCCACAGATTTATTAAACTCTCCTGTCTCTACATTAAGCTTATCCACAGGGCCGTATCTAGGGGGGATGCTAGGGGATAGAGCCCCCCCCCCGAAATATTTTGACGGACACTATATAGAAACGATTTTGCAAAGAATATACACTACGTAGAAAAAATCTCATACATAAGACCCCCCCCGAAATAAAATCCTGGATACGTCACTGCTTATCCACATGCTTTCTTTCATTATGAGAGCCAAATTCTAGACCTGTTTCGTGCAGTCGTTTGTACCCAAGTCTTCACAAGAATTTTTTAAATGATTCTTCCACGGTTTGACTCTCGTTCAGATGGTCTTTTTTAATAAATATATGAGCATATGACTTAAAATGTTTTAAGACTAAGCCATGTTTGTACGAACCTCTTCAAAGTAGAAAAATTATTTCCTTAGCACGATCACTTTGTGGAAGTATCCAAATTCATTCAAATAAATACTATTCAGCTCATAAACTAGACCATATGCTGTCATAGGCTGTCTTCACACGACTTTTTATGCTAAGTCAAAGAGTTAGAGTTAGAGTTAAATTAGAGTCAGTAGAGACCCTATGTAAGAAAAGATATTGGAATTCATGAATAACTGAACAAAATGTGTTCTCGTAAGTATGTAGTAATTTCAAAATCAAAGAGATAAGTGCTTTTAATGTAACTTACTACTTCCGTTACCGAAAAAAATCACATGAAAAACTTATAAAAACAATAGTTTTGTATACAAAGACCCTTAAAAATTTACATTTATAAAGCTAAAGATACTTCGATGGAATGTACATTCCGAAAATGTACACCAAGTGAGTTGGAAACGCAAGCAATTTGGTAGCTGACCTTTAAGTTTTTCTCATTTTGATTAATACTTACCTAAAAATATAACTTTTTTTCAAGTGTGTTTTTACTTAGGTTGATACCACAGCAATGCTTCTCGATGAAAATTCTTCTGCAAGCATTTATGATGTTTCCCTACGCCACTTTCGATTTCTCATGCGGCTCACTGGCATTATGCAATTGGAATGGAGCCACTGGCAGACTCATCCCAATCTCTCCACTATTTGTTTATTCCTGTGGAAAATGCTGTACACTTTTGCAATCTTGGCATTAATTGGCTTCATTACACAGCTAAGATCTCGCTACGTAGAAATGGACTATGACGATGCAGATGATCTCTCCGCACTTATTAACTACGTTGGCTACTATAGCCTTGTGGCGGTGCATGTAGTAATGCTGTTGGAGAGCATTTGGAAATCAAGATGTTATCGTCTCATTTTTGATCACTTTGATAAAATGCGAGATTTATATACAGAGAAATTGTGCATGGTATTTAGTTGCAGCAAAATTAAGTTTAATTCCTTTCTACTTTATGGCTTTTTTGGCATCCATGTCTTAGTTATGATCCTAATTAGCTTGCTAATGAACATAACTCCATCGACCTTGGCACTTTATTCTGATTTAGTGGTACATATGAAATGGTTGGAATTTTGTCTTTTTGCTGCGATTGTTATGGTTTTATTGCAGCAATTGCACACGGTAGGCGTGGCATATGTTCATGAATTGCAAATGGCGCGCTTTGATGTTGCCGATGTGCGCAAACGCTGTTTGGCGCGTATTTTTGTGCTGCAAGACTTACACGCTGAACTATGGGCCAGCGTGCGTTGCATCGAGGAGTATTTTGAATGGACACTGGCTAGTATAATGCTTAAGTTATTTTTGGATATCATTATGATGTCGTATTGGATTTACGAGAGCTTTGATTGTAATACTTCATATAAGCATAAAATATGTAAGTAGCATCTTCAATTTGTATGATAGATAAAACTGACCAAAATCAAATTATAAACTGCCTATATCTAAAGGATTTTATATAGAGATTGGGATACGTGATGAACTTATCGTTTTCATAGCCTCTTGACCTGTTGTTAGTGAACAGCTCCATTTCAAAAATGCTAGTATGTTTTCCTTGGGACTCTAAAAACTTGGTAGTGGGATCAAATACATCAACTTCAATCCTTTTTTTCTATAAGAGCCATCTCTGTGTCACTATATTGCTTACTGTTTACCAATATCTGCTTTTTCTTTAAATGAATAGCTCATTTTGTTTTCCAAATCGCTTTGAAAGTGCATTTCTCTGTGTCGTTGATGTCTTTATGGAGTATACAGCCTCCAAAGAACTCCTTCATCGTATATGGTTTGTGAAAAAGCGAAGAAGGTTCTTGCGCCTTTTAAAGAACTGGTAAAATATCAGTAATTTACAAGTTGGAAAACAAATCTTACCACATGGCAATTCTTATTATTTAAGATGGAGAGCGACATCTTTCAGCTCTGTTTCACTCAATCACCTGCGGTGTTTTTATTTTCTTCAAAGGACCGCCTTAACAGAAAAGTGTGAGATATTATCAAAGCTTGCTTTCTTTTTTATGAAGGTACGCACAAGAATATAACTGTTTTGCTCTAACGAGCTCACCATTTGTCCCGTAATGCAGTATATAGCTCAGTTCGTGCTTAATTTTTAAAAAGAGCTCACAGTTCCCAAAACAGTTCTAATCCTTTCAAATGTTTAAACATCCGTATCTACAACGTTTTCATCAGCAGAAATGAAGAAAAGTTGATCGATCTGGAGCACTTTGGCAATGGGGTAATATTGCCTTCCAGCCGTAGGTACGTACCTTTACACCCGGTTAGACAACTATTGCACGTCTAAAATATAAAAAAAAAAACGGAAATGCCTAAAGAATTTTAACAGTGGAGAAATATTTTATCCAAACTCTACGTAGAATCCCAAAGACCTAAATGCTCTAACTATTAACCGTGTAAGACGTTATATGGCATAGCATATCTAAGCCGGATGTTTTTTTAATCCAGTGCCTTAACAATTTTCTTAATCCCAGAAACTGTTTCTAGTAATATCAGTGACTTGTTTTCTTCATTTCAATTACAGATGGCATCAAATTTTTGTGAATAGTAACATTAACCTCCATAAGCCTCCAATAGAGCTTTTGACATGGGTCAGTTGTAGAATGGATGGTATTTATGCAATCATTTAAGTACTGTAGTGGTTTTAATTAACTTTGCATAGTTCCGTATTGCGTCCGGCAGCAGATTTTGAAAATATGAACATGACAAAAGTGAAACCTAGGAGGAGTCTATCTAATTTTGTCTCTAAAAGTACTAGTCATTTTATTTTTTTGAAAGCAAGTAGGAGCAAACTCTTTTGAACAAGACCCAATTTTTAGTTATGTAGCTTCAAACAAACTTGCAATTCTTCTCTTGGCAGTCCAATGGTCAGATTTTATTGGAAAGTGACAATTCAAATGCATAATTTAAAAATTTTTTCAGATGGTACCTGTTTCATAACTTTACAAGTACTTATGCTATCGACAGCCTGTGGCATTTGCAACTTTTGTGAGGTTCTGGTAAGACTTTTATGTTCAGTAACGTTCGTCTTTCGAAAATAAACACCATTACGAGAATATATGCGGATGGCTTGTGGCCTGTGTCTTATCATTTTATTTTTTCATGGTAAAAATAAATGCCTGTACTGATTCCATTTCGGATTTACTTCGGAAACTTAATTGAAATTCGAAGTATATTACAGAAATATACAAAAAAGATAAGCCGGAACTATGCATAACAGCTCAAGTTCAAAGTTCAACAAAAATTCCAGCAATTTGATTTCGGAAAGCTGTTGACATTCAACTTCAATTCCATTACCGAACTAAATCAGAATCAGAACAGGCCTATGCTCCGTCTATACGGCTGTATACTAAACAAATTATCGAAAAAAATGTTTTCTCCACTCCTAAGTCCCTATATATACATACATATAATGCAAAAATATAAGTTTTATATATTATAAAAATATAACACTACATTAAAACACTGAATCTAAATCCGATTCTAAAATCGCCCCAATCTTAATTTACCTACATTTGTACATTACGTACGATAATGTATAATCGATTTTCGCATTATACAGAGACTTAATTAGTGCTTAAAACATTTTTTTCGATACTTTTCTATGTATACAATAGAGAAGACCAATTCACTTTGAGTTTTTGAAGAATAATCCAAATTTTGAGATGAACGGTCAATATTCTCTTAGAGTTGTAAATTTTTGAAATGTTAGCGTTTTCCGAAAATATAGTTTTGATTCAGATCTTACCTTAAAATTTCATTCTCTTTTGGCAGCACAAGCGGTTTCGTAGCCTTTTTCAAAACATCAGTACAGATCGGCGCAATATTTACTTAGCATCTTGTCTTCGTGAAATGGACTTGCAGTTGATGCATGAACCAATCTATTTCTCAGCAGGTGGATTTGCTGATGTCAACACCAAGACTTTGGGCAGTGTAAGATTTCCTTAGATAAGATGCATTAAGCTTATTAATAGGAGAGCTTTTATTTTTCAGGGAATATTCGCAGCTATTACTTTTGTAGTTATCTTAATACAATTTCGGATGGCCTTTTAAAAATCTAAAGGGTGATATAAAATTAAAGGGAGATATAAAAAAATGTTTGCTTAGCAACATATCAAAAACTTTATGCTGTTCTTCAATTGAATTCTTTTCATAATATATAAATAATAAAAAAAGAATTTAAATACATAAATAAATGTCATACAAATAAAAAAATTAAATTATGGTAAAGTTCGACTTTGCAGTTGACAGTAATAAAAATAATCACAGAAATTCAGTTTTTGAAAAAGTTTATTAAAAGAACATGATGTAAAGTGTTTATAACCTTAACATTATAGGACATATGCTATCTACAAATCATAGGATTTTATATAAAAGACAGATCAAAGCGATACTGCTGAACTCGTCCACCAATGATATGCAAAATATAAAGAACAAATTTAAATTCAAGGAAATGTTAAGATAAATGAAATTATTTAGCAGTATAATATTACGTAAGAAAAAGTACACTTATTTTAATAAGGAATATATAAATTACAGGCTCAGCTGAAATAATAAATATAACAACAACAATGACAACCGCTACAACAATAGCTCCAACCAAACTGTATGATGTTCACCTTCCAATGCGTAGAGTATGAAAGCCACTGTCTGTGACAATTGAACAAATCAAAACTTCAATGATATCAAAAATAGAATGAACCCTTTTAAGCCACAATTGCGGTATGTGGCAACATCATCCACACCAGCGTCAGTGTGACAACATCATCCACACCAGCGTCAGTGTGGCAACATGAAATTCTATTGCACAGTGTTAGAAAAAAATAAAATAATAGGAAAGCAAAACATAAAATGTCAGAATATTAAGACTCATAACCTCTTGATCATCATTTAATATTTAACTATTTTACGCTCAACAGTGAAGGTTCTTTAGATGGTTTGTGTTTAAAGAGAAATGCAGAAGCCACCCTCTTGTAAAATACTGGAACATCTCTACTTAACGAACAATTCAAAGGTATGTTTATGGTTTATGGACCTTTGGGTCAACTTACAATATAAGAAGACCGATATGGGTTGCTAAGCGCTCTCTAGAACATAGAGACATAGTGTTACGTTAGTTGTTGCTACCACAACTGACCACTGCCTCATTGGCAGACACAAAGACAGAATAGGTGTTTGGTTCGGAAAGAGCACATGTAGAATTTATATTTATGAAATCAACTTTTTTCGAAAGGAGTCTGTCTTCAATCAAAAAATGTTTTTTACCATGCTTTAGAGAGCTTATAGATAAGATTTTAATCAAACCATTTAAATTCTTCCAGGCGCGCAGTTCACATACTTCATTTTGCATTTAAAATTTATGTCCAATGAACTGATTGGCTCAGAAAAATTACTGCAACATAATATCTTCGATATGGCTTTATATAGACGTTGACGAAGATATTACAGAGCATGCTGTGGTGGTCTCATACACGAGAGCCTATGTGCGATGCAATTTGAGCTATCAACGGGGGTTAGGATATATATTATATAATATATATGAAACAAATTGGAAAGAAAGACCATAATTTTGCCTGAGAAAAATATCAACCTTTTTAAATACTTTGTTTAGAAATATTCAATAACTTCTACAACTAATGACTTTTCCACACAATACGATATTATTCTTTTCGATACTTTTTTATGATATGTGTTATTTTTCGACTTCCATAGAACTCTGTAAGTCTATTGATATTAGACTCCAGCAGTAGCATAGTTTTTTTGCTTTTGAACAATAACTTCGAAATTTAAATGAATTTCAAGCAAGCTCCTGCGGACCTTGTTGGTCATCAATGTCATAAATGTCTTCGAGCTGATGAATATGGTAAAAAGCTTTACGGAATCGTATCCTAACTGAAACGAATTGGCTTTGCATATTTTATTTGTAGAAGTCACGTAGGCTCGAACTATTCGGTTGAACCGTTTTGAAATCCTGCATGGTCAAACACGGCATAGGTCCTCAGGGACTTTGCTGGTCGTCGGAGAGTTAATTTAATTTTTGTAGATATTTCAAACTTTAGAAATAATACTTTAATGAAACAATTGAAGTGAATCGTTAGTCCGGGCAACCACAACAATCCTCATAAATTACTTGCGTATCCTTGGAAGTTTTTACTTTTTTTTAATCGAATCAGACAAAGTGCTGCATATGGATATTGGGCCGCGGACGCTGAATCCAGTGTACATTTACAACGTTATGTCAGTTTCTTAAAACGCGAAATAATCATCATTACCTTCGATTACTTCCGAAAAATAAAACTATTTGATAAAACGGTTCAGTAACTCAAAAATTTGAGTAGTTCTCAATCATACTTTAAGTAGTAATGTCTTACGTATATATTTAGCTAAAAAAAAAAATTTTATAAAAAATATTAATAATATCCTTCAATTTGGAGGTTTCAAATGTTGTGCTTTGCAAAAAGAGAAAGCGAAAGAAAAGCCGAAAATGAAAACAGAGATTTTCATGTTAAAAGGATGTTCTTATAGCAGAATACAATGAGGAAAGAGAAAGGCTGTATTTGCATGATTAAGTTAAGGAGTAAGATTGGCACCCCAAAGGACACCTACGCATTTATTTTCAATCCCTTAGCATCGTGTTTTCCTCAAAAATTGGTTTTCCCCGCTGACGTTATGAATTCTCAACTTTTTGTGCGTTATAAGAAAGCCTTGCTGATGTTACTGTTCGCAGCATACTTCCTTGCATCATTTCAATTTTATGTTACCTGCTCTTTGCAAGGTGAGTGAAAAGGGCCAAAGGATTTCAATAACAAAAAAAAAAAAAAAAAACAGCAGCGGTAAAATCTGTTTAAATACTGCCAGGTCGGGGTGTGTGCTTTTTTTTCATATTATTTTGTTGGAGACTTAAATGGAAGTGGCAAAAGCTGGGCATTTTGCTTGTACATTTTTATTTCATATTGTAAACGAATTCACATATTCAGTTCTCACAAAATTCGAGTGCCATCGCCAGGCGCATATACTATATGTATATAATGATGCGATTTATTTGTATTTGAATTTGTGTGTCTGTGTGTATGAATTTGAATTTTGATTTGAGCACAAAACTTACAACTCCCAACGAAAATACAGCAAATTTATTTTTCCTGCTCCTCTTTTGCGATTCATTTTTTTTTTTCAATTTTTGTATTGTATCCGAAGACGGGTGCATAAATAATAATGAAAAATAAATTCTTCTTATGTGCGCAATTTATTGTTGTTCGCTTAAATTCTATTTATTTGTTGTTGTTGTTACTGTTGTCGGTTATTGCTGAATTGTACTCGATTTGAATGGCGGATAATCCTTTTTTCATTTACTTCCTGTGTATGTACGCTTCGACACACTCGCATACACACACACACACACACACGCATCTCCACACGTTGTAAACAATATTTAACGGAAATGCTCTTGTGAATATGTTTTCATTTCCGTTTTCATTGAGTTTCGTTTAAAGTTTATTTGTGTTTGTTTATTTATTTGTTGTACCGTCACTAAGCATGCGGTTGTTTAGGTAAATTTTGCGCTTTTTTTTCTTTTTTTTTTTGATTGTATAACAACAAAAAATAACAACAAACGGATTTATTTTTTTTTTTTTTTCTGTATTTGAATAACTTGTCAGCATTTGTAATAAATTTGATCGACTACGTTCTTCTAAGAAGGCTTAGGTGCTTAGCGTTATTTAAAGTTTTCCTGTATCTGATATATAGGTTTCATTGTAATTGTGTTTACTCAAGAGGACTTTGTAATTGAAAACATTTTTCCACCTAAGGCTTAAGTGGAAAATATTTTTACTGAGTACAAAGGAAAGGTGTGTGCCCTTGTTGTATATATAAATGCATTAAGGTGATTGGTTCACTTAAGAACAAAAATATTATTTTCATTTTCACATGATAATCTTGTAGCTTAGGCTGAAAACCATATGTTTTATGTATGTATGTTGCCTTGTCATCTGAAGAATCAGTTGAAGCTTTCGTTATTAATAAATGATATCCTTTTCAGTTTTGATAAATGGCATGCCACTCGAAAGTAAACGCCTACTACTAATTTGACTTTATGTATACAAAATAACACGCAAGATGGTTGGCAATAAATTAAGAGAAAATCGGCCAATCAAAAGTAAAAACGGGGGCCTTCTAACCAGGAAATGAAAACAGACCGTTCCTTATCATAACCTTCAAATCGCACAACGCAAACTTTACTTCTCACATTCTATGTTCCGCTCTTTGATTCAAACACCAACCTGTACAATAGCAAGCAGAAATAAAATAGAGGAACAGAATGGTAAAGTTCTTCCCAACATACAAAAAACTTTATTCGCTTTGTTGTGGTTTTGACTCGCGATTGCTACCCGAATCAACCCGTACCAAATTTAATGATCGTTATTGTCATTAGATTCGTATTAGTGATGCCATGTTTTAGAAGTCAGAAACGAGTTTAATGGTCCAAAGAACCATTTTCCATTACGATTCTGTTGCACTCTCTCATGTCACTTGCTATGGTTTGTGTTAGTGTTTCAATAAATGAGCGAAATACGGAATGTAGAAGGATAAAGTTAACGCTCACAGAACAGAACGAAATCGAACCATACGATAGAGTTTTTTTTTCGTTCTCTGCTTCTAATTACTATAGATGACCTGCTAATCCGTTGAAAAGAACATTTTTTGAAGACCATCAACCGTCCAACTCCACCCTTTAGCCTCCGCCTTGAACAAAGACTACACCGATGTCTTCATTATCGGAGATAACAAAGATTATGCATATCTTATAGTTGATGAAACGTTGAAAGATTCTCAGAGATCACCGCTGAACTAATGTATGTACCCAGTTCTTATTAAAATTTGTAAAGAAGAATGAATACTAACGACTTGCTCATATGAACCCTCGTGAAAATTCCATTAAAAGGGAACTTATCATTATGCAAGAAGTACAAGGGCATCATGATATTGGTAGTTCCGTCCAAGGTCTTGATGAAAATCCTGCTCACCAGGGTCAGCGGAAAAAAAAGAACCACTTATCTGAAAACGAACAGATTTTCGCCCGAACAAATCAAATTAATATATGTCGCATTATCGTGAAGTCGGTACATAAATGAGTGGTAGGCGTCCTTGCATTTAACTTTCATCGAGCACAGTACCGCTTTTTATAGCATCGATGCATTAAACAGACGAAATGCAGCTTCCAAGTTGAATAAGAAAACTTCAAGTGTAGAATCTTATCTAAGATGAATCTGTTTACTCTTTTTGAGTCCAACGGCAGTATCCCAAGGTTGTCTGCTGTCATCAATATTATATTTGATAGTGCTGGTTGATGTGCTCAGCAAATCTCTGTACAAACATTTACATTAATAAAGCAAAAAGGATATCCATCTGCAGAATCTATGTCAGCGATAGCTTCATAATAGCAGATACTGCATGGAAGAGAGGATAGCATCAATAAAGACGTCCAAGTTGAAATACATAAAACGATTTTTCAATTAATAATTATTTAACGAGCTTAGAGCTCAGAACTTTGTGTGTCAATACAAAAAAAATAACACAAAACAAAGACTCATAAACAAATAATGGGCTAAGTCTAAGCATACTAGTTTCATTCGTTGCTAACCGGAATCATCAGTCACTTTTAAGCCCATAAGTAAAAATTTGTAAGCTTCATGTTTCCCTTTTTGCATAGATCTGTTGAGATTGAATTCAGAAAATCATTTTCTAAAATGCTCTATTATGTAAAAATCTATAGATGTGCAATACCAACCATAAATAGGATTATTTCATAACTTTGAGTATCACTCACTCACTTTCACATGCATTTCTCAAGTTTACGTAATGTATGTAAATGTGTCATCATAATTTAAAATAACTTTTATTGTATATTAAATTGATATGCTAATAATGCAGTATCTGCACATATAAAACTACTCTGTATTGTCAATTGGATCTATGTTGAATCCATAATATTCGCCAAACAAAAGCTCACTCAAGTCAAAATTTATTAAGTCTTATGTGTTTCATAGTGAAATTCATTTACAAAATTAAGTCAATTCTGAATCTTGAACATCTGTCGAATTCACTCAATAGTCAATAGAATGATTTTAACATTTATGAAGTGGCTTTTGCCTGAACTTCGCACACCTTTCGGCAACGGTTGGTACAATATCAAAATAACAAATGAAGAGCATCATTATCTTGGCTCATCTTTATATGCAATATATTTTTGAGTATTGAAAAGCCATCAGCATTGTAGAAGAAGCACAGACCACTAACCACTCGAGCAGCAGCAGCAGCAGCAGCAGCAGGTACATACGTACTTATGTTCATATGTAGTTGCAGATGTCTTTGAGGCCACTTTCCTTTATTTTATTACGCACACACCTGTACACAATAGAAATTGAGGTTATAAAAGAATATGAAACTTTAATATGCTCAGATCTACACTACTAATCTGCATTGTTATACAATTTCATTGTGATATCTGCAAATTCTTCTTCATGCCTGTTAGCTACAAAGGATGTTGACTGTAAAATTGTTATGTGTTTCATCGTCATATGAATACCAGTAGGTATTTATTCAGAATATTATACATATTTTCGGGGTAGTGCTGCATATTAATGCAAATTTTATGAATGCATTTATCGTTGTGCCATATCGTTTGCGAAAGTTTTATGTACATTTAAAATTATCATCTATTCGTAATTTATTATATTATTGTTTTTTTTTTTTTTGCAAATCTGCTTCCTTAGAAAAATCCTTGTACAAAGGTGCTTGGTTTCGAGATAAAAATGATTTAAGAATACGGTGACTCTTTTCATAGCCTTTCTTGTAAAAGTTTCCTGTGACGCACTAAGTTTACGATAAATATAAAAATAAAGCAACTTAAATGATTTTAGAGGATATTTCATTTACACCAGCCAAAGAAAAGAGCCAGAAACGTGTTGCAGAGTTGTCGATAAGGTTTAAGACTTACTTACAAAACAATGTCGAGTCCTCAGACCACTTACGGTTCATTTTAAGTGGAAATTTAATCAAAGAGACTTATGCGCTTTATGTATCAAATGTAAAAGACGCGTCTGACACGTCTTGCATGAGAACTAATTTAGTGATTGAGTCTTTTTTTATAGCACATTGTCCTATTTCGTACGTGAAATAATTCAAAGCCTACCAAAATTTAAGTTTCGAATACGAACATCAATATTATATTCGTCACCTATATGTTATGCTCCGTGCGCTTCGGTTCGCATAGTTTCTTACATCTCTAAGAATGAGATTATTGAACTTAGTCTTAATTCCGACGGATCTCCGTTGGAAATGAAACTGACGCTATGAATACGAAAGAAATAATATTCCTATTTTATTCGAACTCGAAGATAGCGTTGTCAACTATCAGATTATATACATATATGTATATTTCGAATAAGTCAACAAAAACTTAAATTAAAAATGGCGATTTCGGCGAACAAAATTTGATTTTTAAGGGAATGGTCGAACTCATCATGCAGAGATTTCTTTACGAGACTCAATTTGCACTTTTCTTTCATTTTAGAATAAAATGTTTTTAATAATTTTTCTAGAAAGAATCGTTACTTAATATACTAATAGTTGCAGCTTCAATTTGGGGAACATCCATAAGCCAATTTTAGTTCTTTTGACTCCCTATCTCTGCAATGTAGCCCAACGTGAACTTATCCTGAAGTTCTACTCCTTCCATGATTCCTAGATCTTAAGACAAAGTTGAACGATAAATCAAAGCGCGAATATCTTTGTACATATAGGACCATTTTGAAGTTGGTAGGATGAAAAAATAACGACGCATATTACGCACAATACAATTTTCGAAAAATTTACCTCAGTTTGATGGACTCGAAGTCTAACTAATTTGAACTTTTAGCAAAAAAGTAAATACATATAAAGAATTATGTATATATATTCCGATTTTGCATCGAAAAGCTTCCTATGCCAAAAAGTAAAGCCTACGGCAGACGCATGAGCAGAATCGGTTTCTGTTTTCTGCTTTAATACATAAAATTCCTTCCGCCAATTAAAAACTAAAAAAAGAATCCCCTGGAATGGTCTACTTCTTCACGGAAGTTTTTATTCTTTGACACAGAAGCTTTACGATGAAAAATCTACTTCATTGTATTTGGCACTAACGTATTTGTTGGCGAAAGCTTTTGGTTGTTACCTTGGCTATAACACAAAAAGTTAGATACATAGATGTCGCCTGTGCAGCGAGTACAGTCTAAAGAGAAATTATGAATAACTCTACGAAACGCAGTTATTTTATGTATGTATATACAATATAATAAAATACATATACATAGTTAATTTTCAAATTATTGCCTTCGCTTTTCATCTTTTCATAAGGTCAAACATCTGGATTTGTTGTAAAGGGAATCAATCAATATTCCATGACTAATAGGGACCATTATATGTGAATTGTCATAGCGTTGTCGTCATATTACTATTTCGACAACTTTAAATAAAATCCGTTGCATTTTTTGAAAATTGATATTTTATTTCTTAATTGAAAAACAGTACACAGGTAGTTAAGACTACTTTGTGAAACTTTATCCGTTTATAAATTCCGTAATTATTGTTTTGAAATTTAGTTAAGATTATGATCTATTTCTAATCATCAGTTACATTTTTTTACAGTATTTTCGAGTAATTTCAGCTTAAAATTATGAGAAAAAAAGTTTTTATGTTACAATATATATGTATGTATACTTATATTAAATTGCTCTGTTTTTATTTATATCTGAATACTAACCATCCCCACACTTTAAGTTAACAAACCCTAAAAAGTACGATGCATAAAGTTTTGTTCCGAAAAGTATTTTTAAGCCCGTGCAATCAGGCTCTTGAAGTTTTAAAAAAACAACAAAAAAAAATAATAAAAATTTTTTGATAATAAATTGAGTTGGAAAAGAAAAGTCGAACTTTTAAAAATCTCTAGAGAATCTTTGTGCCTAACCCCCTTTCAGATATATGTATTCAAAAAACCTATTTAAGGCGTAACACCAAATTTTATTTTTGGCTTGTTATCTAGCTATGTAGAATATGCATACATATGTTGTAAAAGTAGTAAGTAGTATGATTTGTGAACAAACCACTTAATAGTTTTGAAAATTGAAGAATGAACATTTTCTAGTTTCGAACTTTATGGTTATGAACTGTTAAAAAAAATATATATATGTAAATATGTATGTATATCCACACTTCATGCCAAAAAGTACATAGTTAGTTGGACGCTTGACTCTGCTTTAAGTTTATGTACATTTTTGACTAAAAAAATTTCAAAATTACGAAAATTAGCAACTGTCAAATGTGTACTTTTCGGAAAATCGATATTTTTAGGCTTCGTATTTTTTTAAGATTTCGAAAATTTTGAAAGATGGGAATGGTTAAAATCAAAAAAAAAACTAAATTATATAAGGATATTCTAGTATAATATGTATGAACTTAACAAATAAATATTTGTAAAAAATATGTAACAAATTTTTTTTTTTAACTGGTACTGGAAGTTAAAAAAGTTGTACTTAGATTGATTGATTTATGTATTTATATTGTATAAGGTATTGTTCAGCTTCTGTAAAAAATTTATTGGTACACAAGTAATTATCTTATTCTATTGTATATATGTACATATATATGAGACCAAAAAACAATGTTTTGTGTTGCTAAACAAAAACAACTTTCTGTTTTTTAGATTCTTAATATTTCAAAACCTAGGATGATGCTGTTCTTCATTAAATCACTACTAGTTTGCCAAAAGAAATAATATATGTATTGTAATTTACATAAAATAAAATGTTTTTGATTTAAAGTGCCCTTTTCAGGCATGCAAAAATAATCCTTCATTCGCTGGATTATTATATTCAGCATTTGTTTGATTTGCTTACTTCAGCATATGATGGTACTCCGTCATAAGATTTAACACATTTTGTTAAGTAATTAACTAACATTAATTATAATATTAACCTAAAAACTGCATAAATTTCTGTCTACCTACGTCGAATTGTGGCCTTATTATATTTAATATTTCTAATATCTACACTATATGTCAGAGAAGCTCGTTTGTCGAGTTTTACGTTTCCTTAACTTTAAAAACAGTTTTATTAAGACTTTAACAAAGACACTTGGGAAGGTAAAATGTTTACATTATATTCTTTAGAATCATTAAATAAAACGCCAAAATTTATACTTTGAAACTTATGCTTAGATACAAATGAAACCCAAATGCAACAATTGAAATACAGAACATTAATTTAACATTTTCAACAGTGTTTAGCTGCATTTCTTAAAATATGATTTTGAACGTAAAATATTTAACATTTTTATATAAAAACTAGTATTTTTTTAGGCATGCAACAATAATTCGTTTTACTAAAATTGCTAAACGCCGATTTGCGCATTATTCATTTAACATAACTTTTGTATGCCTAAAAATATACTCTAGTATTTAGCTTGAGAAAAATAATATTTATTTACGAAACAGCAAGCATTTTGTTATGCAGCAAAAATTTATTCGTAAAACTATCCACCGTAGTATGTGTATGTTGAAACAAGTGAGTGACTGATAATGACGCCTTCAAAACAGCCGTTTGAAACTTGTAATAAAGGAGTTGTTCAGACTTTAATGTTCATTTGCACTAAATAACATTCTATGAAAAAAAGTTTCAATTCAGGTTTACACTTTAAAGATATAGCCTGACGAAACTCAGACTCACTTGTTTCGACGTACAGAATATGGCAAGTGTTATACGCTGGTTTAGCTCCAACCACGGTTAAGCATTTTACCAAAATTCAATTATTCTTGCATGCCTAAGAACATTATAGACGAATTTCTATGAAAATCGAAATAGTGTAAACGATACAAATCGCTTTTTTTTAGACTTGCAAAAATAATGCATTACATCGAATATTCCAAACGCTATTTTCAACATTTTGAGGCTCACTCGCTTAATACAAGCAAGTGTTTTAGTAATGGGGTTTGAAAAAATAAGGGGGAATTATTTTTTAATAATTTCTATAAAATAAAATTTGATTTTTTAGCTCAGTCAATTATAATTATAACTTATAGTTGAAATTTAATATAAGAATTCACTGACGTTTGAAGAATTGTTAAAATAAAAAAATTATAAATAAAACAGAAAAATTTCCATATGCAGATTAAAATAATGAGATTGCAAGCCAAGTAGAATGCAGTAAATAATAAGAGTAAGAACTTAGTTTTTCTTTTCTATTTAAATTAAAATATACAACTGTTGAATATTTGTAAGATTTTAACAATACTCTTTAATCACAATACTCTTTTATCATTATATATTTATTAAATATATATATATATATATATATATGTATATACATATATATATATCATTTCCATAAACGTTTTGTTTTAATTTTAATTAAAGCTTAAGTGTTGAAATGTTCAAATTACCGATAGCAAAAATTACAACTACAAATATATTTGAAAAATTTTTAACACATCAGTTGTTTTTGTTTCTTTTTCTTAAGAAATTATTTTTTTTTCACAAATCGGTACAAATAATCCAATCAAAGTTTAATCTACACCACCGCGTCTAGAGCTACTTAATTTATAAGCATCATTACTACTAATACTACTGCTATTACCATTATTATTGCAAATATAACTCAACAAATAGTAAGAATAAATTAAAAGACACACTGTAGGCAGGAGATAATTTAGCAGTATAGTAACTATTATCCCGTCCCATGCTTGCCGTTCTCGAACAAACCTTTCTTAAAGAAAGGCGAAAATTGAGCGAGTGTAGCACGTGTCAGGCCAAGTCCTCCAGGACCCTCATAAATGGGACATTGTGGTATTTTCGAGCAGACAACAAGCAAACGGCGCAAATACAATTCCAATAGTCGACGACGATGCTTAGCCACAGATTCACTATTTGACGAAAAAATTTCACGTCGTGGAAATGGAAGTGCACCAATCTGAAAACCAAAATAGACATTTCATTTTTTTGTTTATAAGATTACGTGCATATTCTTACTTTGGCTCCATAGCAATGCTTCATGCTTAAGTGTAACTCCCTGAAACGACTATAACGTCGTAGTATATTCATTTTACCATCAGGTAAAACAATGCGTACTTCGTATTCGTAGTGTGTCTGCTTACCAGCGCCACGCATAACAAAGCTGGGTATGGTGATGAAGTGATCCGTTTCTGCTGCTGAAAGCATAAAACACAAAAATAAATTTTTTGTTATTCCTTACGGGAAAACATTTCGCACACAAAATATGCTATCATATCCTTAGAAATAAGAGGTATCTAACAGCAAGAGTGTATGTTGAAGTTGTCGAAAAGAAAAAAGTAATCATAGATACATCGTAAAACTTTATCCACACACGAGTGTGTAGCTATAAATATGTTTTTACTTGTGAAAGTGGTGCTCAAAGCACTCAAAAAATTTCCTTAAAATATTAATAAGAAAGGTTTCTAACATCAGAATTTTCTAATAACACTATGTTCATTCATATTGGAGAAAAATCAACTGATGTCAACATAGGATTTGGTGTCGCTGATCTTGAATCTGCCATCAGATTCTAGCCTAACGGCAACGTTTCGAGATAAGGGTCAATTAAACTGTAATTTACACGATTACAAACGCTCTTCTACTATTTTATTTTATTTGAAGAGGTTTGGTGTCTGAAGCTTTTCAGGTTATCGTACCATGCAAAGTCAAGAAGTTTTAAGATTGAAAGCGTCTACATACATAGGAACTTAGCGATACCACTCTTTTGATATAAATGCAATAAGTTTATTGGAGAACTGCACAGAATTGATAAAAACTTGATCATAAATTCAGAAATCAGAGACGTATTTGAAATTCTTTTAGACCTTCCATTCATTTTCTACGAATAAACTTACGAAGATCACGCATTGATGGACATGAACGTGTCATGCTTGGCATATAGGACTCTTCCATAACACTAGATCGCAATATCGTTGGAGTCAATGTTCCATAGCTCAACGCCTCTGGTTCAGTGGAGCAGCATTCCACGTGATCACCACCATTTGATTGCATTAATTCACGTTCCATTTTCATATAGCGCCTTTGTAGCTCTTGCAGCTCAGCTATTTGTTCATCTAATTCTGTCTTATTCACATTCATTTCGAGATTTTTCATGATCAATGCCTTTTGTGCAGCAATTTTACGTCGCATAGCATGCATTGAACAGTAAGGTCGTGCTATTTCAGAGTTACGACCCATTTCGCATGATGAACAAGAGGCAGTTTCTTCATCAGATGTACGTGCACCGCCAATACCATTTTTGCTGCCACTATGTGAACCATTTGGTGTGGTGGAATTGATGATGCTATTACTTTGATGGTGATATTGATTGCTATTGCCATTTGTCATCTGATGATTGTCTTGCGCTTTCACTGATTCCAACAAACAAACGCCGCTATCAATCATCAAAGCATTTGATGGTGTTAAATTTGTACTGCTCAAACTACTGCCGTTTGCTGTTGTCGTGCTACTGGCTGCCGAGCCATTTGTGGAAGCTTTTTGAGTAATATCATCGGAATATAGCGGCGTGGGCTGCTCATCCTCGGCAAGTGTGGGTGAGGTCAACGAGCAATTCGATTGCGTCGTATTGAAAGTATCACAGGTAACGTATGTGTCTGATTTAGAGACATCAGTATCCGTTTGAACATCCATATCTGTTGTAATGTTCGTAAGATTCAATTTCATTCTGGAAAGTAAAAAAGATGAAACTTCAATATCACTTGAACTTTTTTTTTTTTTCAACAATGAATACAAAATACTTACGACTGCTTACGGGCACGTAACTGTTGCGCTTCGGTAGGATCCTCTGCCCGATTTGCTTGCAACTTTTGTAGTTCTTCATCAACTTTTAAAATATCCTCATCAATTTTAGCAATTTTATCTGTGCTAGCATTGAGTATTGTCTCTTTAGTGGTGATTTGATCGTCCAATTTGCGAATTTCGTCATTCTGAAGAAGATTTTCAAAACTTTAGTTCTTTTTGTCATACTTTGGCTTATTTTTTTTAAATGAAACGCAAGTGACATCGAGAAAATATTAGTCCTTAATTGTGTCATTTATAGAAGTTGATGTCCCACTATCTTGCGGTTCATTTTTTTTCATTAAATTTTTTACTCGCTTACATTGCGTCGTACAGTTTCCTTTATAAACTGAGAAGCAAACAGGTCTAATGATTCAGCAGCTTGCAGCAATATGTCGTCAGAGAGCGGCGTTGCATCATCAATTTTTATGCCAATCTAAAATGAAGTACATAATTTTTGTATAAACATTTGCTTTAAAGTCATTAACACCAAATAACTACGTTAACTAAAAACAAAAAATTAAAAACAAACTAAAATAAAACAGTAACAGTCATCAATGAACGTAAGCTAAATAAAACAAACCTCATCTAACTTGCCACAATCTTGCAATTCCTGCAATTCTTTGGCTACATACTCAGAAAAATCACGTTTTTTTGAGTCGAGCTGTGTCTGAAACGCTGAAATTTGTCTACAGACGATATCAATCTAAAAGGAAAATGAAAACATGTCAAATAAAAATTACAAAAAAAACTTCAAAATACATAAAATAAAGAGTATCAATATAGGTGAGAAATTAATTAAAGATTTTGAAACAATTAACAAAACGTTTAACACCTTTAAGTTGCATGCACACATCAATATGGTAAATAATTACACAAAGCATCGACCTACTTGAACTTTTTCGTTATTCTTTTCCCAAAGCAACATATCTTTACGTGCTAAAAGTTCCTTTTCGCGACAACGTAACAATTCAAAGCTGCTCATTTTTTCCGTTTCTAAGCGTTTTAATTCATCAGTTAACTTGAGTACCTTAGTCTTGTATTGATCATGCATTTGCACACGTTCCTGCAAATTTGAAGAAGAAAATTAGCACATTGTATTAAAGCATATTTTTATATTGAAAACACAGGAGAATTAATGACTTTAAGCCTAAATTAAGTAGCTCATGTTGTCTACACTTTCAGTATTTTTCCATCACATTACATTTTTGAAAATTTTTTGAAATGAAATATTGCAAAAATTATTGTTGTTTAAAAATGCTTTGGCTTTATATAAAAAAATCGTAAATGAATTTGTTTAAAATTTAATTTTTATATTTATAAAAATGTTTCTCAAAATATCATTCATAGCAATTAAGTTTTTTTTTTATTTTATAATATGTTAATCTCAAAAGTTAATGGTCAAAAGGTAAACTGACCGGACTTTTTTTTACAATTATTATGAGTAGTGGACAAATATCGAAGAGGGTCTTTAATAGAAAATATTTCTAACAAAATTTTATACAAAATTTGTTATAATTTTGTTTCACTTATTATCAATCAACTAATAAAACAAGAATAATAATATATAGGTGGCAGAACAAGCGAACATTAATCGATTTAGAAAAATTTGACCACAGAATTTCAAGATCTTAATATAATAAATAAAATACTTCAACGGAAATATAGGGTACATTAATTAGTTCTTTAACAATGGCTCACTAAAATGGAACGATTCCAACTAGACCATTAAATCTAGTAGATCTCGATAAACGGAACAAAATAATTTTATGAAATATTTTTAAAGCTCGCTTAGTTTTTGAAATATTATTGATTTCAAGATAATTTTTTATTTAACATTTACAACGCAATGTAATGTTTAAGGGTTAATGCATAGTAACACATTCATTGCCATAACAAAGAGTTAAGTTTTGATTGATAATAAAATTGGCTCCTCCAATATCATGTACATTTTTAAAAATACAATTTTATTTCATTTACAAATATCAACAACGAATTAAAAAAAAATTAATTTTACTGTGATTGAAATGAATGACGCTGCTATTTTTTTTGTACTATCAACACAATTTCAAACGTTTATTTAGATTTTTATTACGTACCAAGTTAAGTTGTTTAAGTGCATTCTCAATAGTCGCTAGTATTTTACGGTTTTCATCCTGTAACTCAGGATCATCATGAGACGTTGGCGCCTGCGGATAATATTGACGGTCACGTTTAAAAGGTGATGACGTCATACTATTACTCATAACATCATCAATATCACTGTAGAAGCTTGAATTAAGTAAATTTTCACGCGAGGATGTAATTAATGAGAGACGTGACATATCCAACTGTGAACGATTAAGATCTTTACGTAGCTTAGCTGCCTCGGCAGGATTATTAAAACGAAAGATATTCGTACGTCCTAGTAGAATGATGTCACCCTGCGAAATATTTGTAGGTTCATCAATTAGATTGGCATTAAGCCAGCATTGTGCCTGTAGATGTGGGTGTAATGTAACAACACCATCCTTTAGCACAATACTGCAATGTTGCTGTCGTATTCCATCACCAGTTAGTTCAATATCTTGCGCAATGTCTGAGTCATCAGTGCCAATGTGCGTTTCGCCTTCCTGTAGTCGAGAAAAAATATTTATGTTAAGGTTTTCTACATTAAGGGAAAAAGTATATCTATAAATTTCCAAATTTTTCAAGTAATGCAAAAAAAGAAAAATTTTTCACATTTTTTTAACAGTACTAAGGGATGTAGCGTAATACAAGGACATCTGCGAAATATTTTTGGGTACATTGAAGTTGTCAAAAATACGGTTCTGTTATAAAGATAACCCATTTTCGTA
Organism: Meiosimyza decipiens; assembly: GCA_963680825.1. Taxonomy (NCBI): domain Eukaryota; kingdom Metazoa; phylum Arthropoda; class Insecta; order Diptera; family Lauxaniidae; genus Meiosimyza; species Meiosimyza decipiens. The sequence continues at coordinate 77,173,101 of OY804259.1, forward strand.
ATAAACCCTGGTTTTATTAGAGTTTTTTAATTGTATTTGTATTTTTATCAGACAAGCGATGATGCTCTTTCTTCATGCTCTGTCAAAGTAAACAAATGACGACGCTAATTGAAATTATCACGTACGAAGTGAGGCGTGAATAATTTCTTGAACCCAATATCTCAAACACTTACGTAGCAATTCTATGCAAAACTTTACCAAATCTTTGAAAAGACAAAAATTTTAAGAAGAAAACAATTTGCTAGAGTTAGAAAGTTGAATCTAGGGTTCAAAAAAATGTCACACCAACCAAAAATAATACAGCCATTTAGAAACAAGTGTCATCAAAGTCTTGAATCATGCTATGAAAAAGTTCCAGATTTTATTAAAAAATTACCTTTAAGCTATACAAAGTAACACCAGTGGTCACATCATTGTGTATACCAATCAAATGTGGCATTTCTGAATCTAAAACAACGCCAACACCGCTTTTTCGTAGTCCCAAACTTTTTTGTTCTTGCAATATTGATTGGGCTTCTTTCCACTTCTCCGTCCACTCTTCGGTGAGAACTTTTTCTTGTGCTTCTTTCTTTTGTAAGTCAGCGAGCATTTTCAGGGAAGGTTCCAATGAATCCTAAAAGTAAAGAATTGCAATTAAAGTTAATTTAGCATAGCAATGTTAATACACATACCAAATCGCCCGTCAGCATTGACTTCAATTTGTTGATCTCTTCTCGTAATTCGCGTATCAACTTAACATTCGAGTCTTCATTAATAGTTGGTTTATTGATGATATTCTTAGCTCTGTTTGCGTAACGTAGCGTACTTAAAGTTTCACTATAATTGCAATCTGCTGGTGAGAGGGCAGCTATCATAATCGTTTTACTATTGCCACCTAAACTGTCCTTTAACAGCCATGTCAGAATTGAATCGCGATAGGGAATGTAGAGTATGCGTTTAGCGTTGGCATTACTATCATGACGATTTGTTTGCTCCGCTAGTGCTGAAATAACACTGCCCAGTGTAACAAGTGATTTGTTAATGTGAGCGCCTTCCTTCAGACGCTGACCAGTGGCGCCAGTAGCATTTGCACGCTCACTGTAAAGCAATAAGAAGGTAGATGAATTAATAAAAATGTATTTTCAATTGAAGTAAAGAAATTTCATTTAAATAAAAACTAATAACAATTTGAAAGGCAATTAATAAATATGGATATATCATTGCGGCCACGTTAAGGAATTTGCATGCTTGCAGCAATTAAACTACAATTGAAATGCAGTGTAAATGAAGATTGAAAGAGAAAATCAGTGCATGTTTGATTGTTAAATAAAAAACGAAGAGCAAAATAATACATGAGGAAGTGATGGCGTTTATGTTGAATTAAATTCAAAAGATTTCCATAATACTTTTTTTTTGTATGTTTTAAAATATTTAACTCTTTTTGCCACAAAAAGAAAAGTTGAAGGAAAAAAAAATACATCTGATTTTGGAGAATATTATTCAACACGTTGAATATTATAAATTTTATCATTACAACAGGAAATAAGTCACAGGTTCGCTCTAACAAGGAAAGAATTAGACAGTGGCTCAAGCTTGTTTAACCATACCTTTGAAGATGAACAAAAGTCTGGTAACGGATTTCTTTAAAAGCTTCTTCCCATTTTGTTTCTGTTAGAGCGAATAGGGTTCTTAGAAATGTGAAATGAAATGTCGCTTGATTGAGTGTTTTAATCAGAGCTCGAAATTAGTTCAGTAGATCACGAACTATAAGTTAATGGTTTATACAAAGTCCCTGTTGTAATTTAAAAAAAAAATTATAACAGTACACTTAAATAAAATTTAAAATATGTAATTTCATTAATAATTTAAGTGTCTATAATTTCTGCAACTACATAACATGTGGTCGCAATGCAATTTGTACACTATCTCATGTTAAATACAAAAGCATTATATATAAAAAATAATATATAGCAAAACGTAACAAACGCTACACGCTTACCTGCCCGCCAAATCTACCAAATGTATCTTAGAAACAGTTTCGCTTGGCATGTCATTCATGAAAACCGCTTGCACAAATGTGATGGTAAAGATTGCGTGACTACGACTGCTTGTATCATTCATATTCGTGCTCGCCGTTGTCCGTTGTATGTTGCCGCGTGAAATGCACTCCTACCAACGAATGATGAAGAAAAAGAAATTTAATACAACTCATTGCAGCATTTTAGTACAAACAATTAACTTTCAATTAAAGTATTTTTATTCACCTGAATCTCTTCGAAATCGGACACCGCATGTTGTGATAAATTCTCAACATACGGCCCTAACGAACGATGTTCACGCACTCGTAATCCATGACCCGTCGTTTGTGGACCAAGTAAGTCTTTAACACGTTCATTATAAATTTCCAAGTAACTGGCATGTGTTTTATAGCCGGTGCCAGCATTTTGACCGACTTTCATGCGTGCAAAAAGTTCTTGACAAATGCGTGGTATCAGTCCAGGATTATCGGATGCTCCCATCATTGTATATGTTTTTCCAGAACCTGTTTGTCCATAGGCGAAAACACAAGCATTGTAACCTGTAAATTAAATTTTATTAAAATTATTACTCATGTAAAAATTTCTTAAATATGGGTTTCAACATCGTTGAAGTTTAGCCAAATTCAACATTGTACCGAATATTTTTTTTTTTTGTTAGTGAAAAATTAAGCCTAGACCTTAAAAATTACTATCGAAATACAATTTTGTGCTATGCATGATGCAAATTCTATTTAGAGTGTAAAATTTCTAGCATTCGATGCATTCATTGAAGCACAGCCACGAAGGTCACTTGGTGGTCAGTGAAGTGGGAAATATATTTTTAGCTGGCTTTATTTTTACAAGATATATTAAGTGAAATGTTTAACATTAAAATATGTTTTATTTACTTAGATGTAAATACAACAATTGTATTTGAAATAACCAATGTTAATAATTTCGATGTTATTATATTATGTATGTAGCAGCAAGATTTTTTTAAAATTAATTTAAAAAAACTCAGATATTTAGTCTCGGCAATCAACAAAGTAAGCGACAAAAATTTCGACATCACATTTTGGTTTTCCTCACTTATGGAAAATCAGAAATTTCCAACTTCAGAGACCAACTTCATGCACGTCAGAAGACTGCGTACAACAAGCAGGATGAGATCAGATATTACTGAGGAAATGGCAGACACAAAAAGTTGGACATTTGTATGAAAATGTCTCTAGAAGTTCTTATAGCCAGTTGCAAAGATGTTCTTAAGGACAGTAATTCAACTTACGGACATTTATTATAAGTTGTCCTCAAGTCGTGGCCAAAAGCGAATAATTTTGCTTGTGCGATAAATGAATGAATAAATAAAACATTATATTTTAGTATCAGTACACAATTAATTGCTCGTAACAACGACCTACTGACATAGTCACTATACATACTCATATCAGCATCACTGAAATAAAAGTAATGATACAACAATAACAGTAGCAATGTACAATTACATGTAATTGATTATTTATGTACCATACAACGATTCTGACGGCCAATTCTAGATAAACAAACAGGCAGTATCTGATAAATAAATGCATTATCAACTACAGTAGACGTCCAATACAACGTATTGCGATACAAGGAATTTCCATTTTAACGAACAGTTTTTTAAATTGGAATTTTTCCAATGATGTCTCTAAATTACGAATGTTAAGTTTTCACAATAACTGCTGAACTGGAATAACTTTTATTTACCAGTAAACCTGATCGCTAGTAAATATAGCATTCCAAAATCTAACTTAACTTTTGTGACTAGATATTTATGTGTGTTTATGAGTAAATAAAAGCCAGTTTCTTCAATAAAAAACTCTTCGATATAACGAATTTTACGATATTACGACTGACCCATGCATTAATTAGTACGTTATATTGGACGTCTACTGTACTTGTTACATTTCGCGCTCTACATACGAGCAGTTCATCGCAATGACTTATGTCTGCATGCACAAGATATGCCACAGCATGCTATCGTTAATAAAACCTATTAAATAAAAATGATGTAAATATTTTACAATGAGTAATCGAACTTATGACAGCTTTGTCAATGTCTGGGTTTTGTTTACAAACAACACTGGCGAATTAGGCGTTACGAATTCAAGCATGTTAAGAGGCAGCAAATTGTACAGGTTATCAGTAGATAAAAAAAAGAAACAATATATATCAAATAAGCATGCCGAGATACGTGATTAGTTTTGATTTTTGTGGGTTTATTAAATCATTAAACTGATCATCTAATGGCAACAGCGTTTGACATTCGTATGAAGGTATGTACAAGCCATCGTAAGTGTATCTAAAGTTGATATTCGTGTTTGTTACTTAATGCTAATAGTTAGGGTAGGTGGATTGTATAAGATTTCAACATGAGCCCAAAATTGACTTCGGGTAGTTATGAGTTTTAATTTTTTTTTTGTTTTCAGTAAGTATATTATTTTTCTTCAGGACGAATTTTTATAAGCCAGATGTACACATAGTGCAGCAAACTCCTCAATTGTTCGATCTCAAGAAAAAATGATATGATATTTTCCGTATGTTTTTAAGCACATTTGAAGAAAAAAGAAAAATTTTTTTTTTGTCTGGTTACCTTAAAATCATAATCTTAACAGCTCAATATTTTCGATTTGGTCATTACGACGTACTTTTGCTAAACAACAATACCTATGCGATTAACTATTTTTAAACAGCTGAAATTAGCAGAAACATTTTAAGCCAAAAGGAATTGAAATAAAATAAGTGAAAAACAAAATCAAAAAAAAATACTAGAAAAATAAACGATGCAGGAAGGAAGTGTACATGCAAAACTTATTTTATTTTTAATTTTATTTTGCATTTTTGTAAAATGCAAAGTAGCCCCATCTGTAGCGTTATTTAGTATTGCATGGTCATTGTCATGGCGAGCAGCAACCAACAAGCGAAACAAAGAAAACACGTCATTAATTCAATGAACAAGCAACAACAGAGCACTCAAACGAACAAAGAAATTGTAGGAAATTGACAAAGAAATCGTAGGGAGTACTGGCCTACAAAATTTGAACCCTTTAATTAAGTGGTTTTGTCTAAGATACTATTATACAGAGGAGTTAATTAAATGTTTCTTCTATGTGATTTTTTAAGCCACAAAAACAGAACTAAAATTTTCAAGTCAAAATAAATATTAGAAAAATGCTTTATAGAAACATGTCAGTTCACCAAAAGTAGTTCAAAAATATACAAAGAAAACGTTAATGCGTTTTTCTCAAAATGGAATTTTCGAAGGCATAGTGAGAATGCCTGCCCGTGTGTTTTACGGAGAAAAGAATGTGAAAACAGAGCATGTGTCCAAAAAGGCACAGTTTTTTAAAAAATTTGTCTGCTACAACATCAGTTTACTTGTTGATTAACAAATTTGTTTGTGATTTCATGGAAATCTTTGAGCTTACAATTTATTCTCAAGTTAAATAGTACCATAAAATTTTTCACTTTTGACCGTCAATCAGTGCAGTAAAATTAGAGGAACATCGAGTGATGTCAACTTAGGGTAATTACGGGAAGGACGACTGTGAAGTCTTATAAGACTAAAATGTTCCATAGAGCTGTTGAGAAGTGTTATTGGAGGTGTAGTGTGAATGGAAGAAATATTTTGTCTTTTCAGAAAAAACCACTTTGCTTCAGACACCAATTCCCTCAGACTCGAAATAAAGAATGTCGTAGAAGAGCGTTTATAGCCGTATCAAAATCAGGTTAATTATCCGCTGGCGCTGACGTGTAGGCCAAAATTTGATGGCAGATATAAACTCAGCGACCACAACTGCTATCGAATCATAAAATAAATTAATTATTATTTGATAATTATTGAAAATTTTACAGTTTGCACTTTTATTGGTCGATCATACGATATTTTCGATATTTATTCACTATTTTTTGCTAACTAAAATCTGAAACTGGAAAAATAAAGTTTTGGACTGTAATGTTTGCAGCTTACCCAACAATTTGTATTGAGTATTTCATGAAATCAAAAATTACAGATCTATGCGACAATTATTCTTGATTTTTTTGCTTTTTATTTTGAATATCACACGCTGTTCTTTACAAAACCCTTTTTTTCGTGCAGGCAAGAGCTCTACGCTGTAGAGTCTACAGATCAAAATATGTTGTCATACTTTTTTTTAAAAAAAAATTGTTGGGACATTTTTTTTTAATCATAATTGAACTATGTTTTTTCTCTTCAGATATGTATGTCATTTAGACGATTTTTTTTATAGTTCTATAACTTTCAAACAAAATTAAATGTCATTGCTTCTATATTTAAGTGTACACAGATCAAAATACAGTAGACGTCCATTATAATTAATGCACGGATCAGTCGTAATATCGCAAAATTCGTTATATCGAAGTGTTTTTTATTAAAAAAACTTACTTTTATTAAGGCTTATATTAACTCGTATAAAAGTTGAGTTAGATTTTAGAATGCTATATCACCTTTACTGGTAAAAAAAGTTATTTCAGTTCAACAATTATGGTTAAATTAAAAAATGTTCGTTATTTGGAATAGTGAAAATTTTTAGGGTTCTTAATTTAGATACATCAATGGAAAAATTCCAATTTCAAAAACTGTTCGTTAGAATGGAAATTCGTTACATCGTTATACGATATATTAGACGTCTACTGTATGTCGAAAAGTAGCGTAAGAGTGTTTTTTAAACTATGCCGGCTTTTGTACAGAGCATGTGATACTTTATATTACGAAAAATTAAAGCACTAATCAACATCTTCTAAAAGAGATACATATTGCTGATAAGATAAACCAAGTTTTCACTCATAGGAGCTCTACAGGCCAATCAGAAATAACTTTGCTAGCTTTTTAAGATTTTTTTTAAAGAGTGTTTATTTAATAACAAGCGAAAAAATATAAAATCGTTATGCGATTTTAGTTGTATGGAACATTTTTTTAAAGGCTTTGACTTTATGGATTAAAATTCTCGTGGATCGCTATAGTACAAAAGAAAAACGCACTCCGCTCTCATATGATAACAGCAAGATAGTTTTTTCTTAAGGTGCTGTTTAACAAAATTTAGAAACAAAAATGGTAAGTGACAAGAACTTCTATAGTATAATAATGGTGAATGAAACTCAAGTTATGTCGTCTCGAAAGAAATCACTAATTTTTCCTATTGCTTCTAACATAAATTTTGGAAAAAGTAAAAAAAAGAACTTCAGCGTTTCTTCTGAAACTTCATTGTCACAATGCTCGGAACAGTCTCTAACAAGGCTACTGTGAAATAGAAAGTAACTTTCAAAAAGTCAAGGATATTTTAATTCATTCTTTAATTTAATTTTTTGTGTTGTTAAAAGCAGTAAAAATCATTGTAACGTAACTTTCGATTTAAGTGCTTTGTCTAAGTGCTCGTCAATTTTAACAAAGGCAAGTAATTGTTTGTTTGTATATTTAGTATGACTCATCAGCTAGTGGGCTGTCATTAACTAGCAAACGCCAAAATTACTTTAAAGTTAAATAAAAATGGTTTACAGTTTGTGAGTTATTGCAACATTTGGTGTTGCATCTTCAACTAAATGCATAGACAGAATAAAAAGTTCATTTGCACTTCATTTAAAATGTAAACATTTAAAGGAAATAGAAAATTTTAAGGTAGATACAACGTTTGAAATAAATTTTGTTACACAACAAGTTATACTTCAAGTGCATACAAAAATTTTATCTTTCAATCGTAAAAAACTTCAAATTTCATTTTGAATATGTAAAGTACATATTTTAAATTTTTATTTTTTTATTTTACATTTAACATTTTTAAATCAATGTGGATTCTTTTTGAATCTAAATATAAACTATTACTCTTCTATTTAAAAATATTCAGCTTTACCGCTGATTCATAAACGTTTATGGCTGAATCAATTCCCAAGGTCGAATTGCTCGACAGATGTCGGATTGATTGGGCACACGTTGCAGTAAACACCAACTGAAGTCTGCCGACAAGGAAATTGAAGTGGTACCCCTGAGGGCAACAGAAAACAAGGCCGTCATAAAAAATCGTGGAAACGTTCCTAAGAGCAGGTAAGAGCTGGTCGATTTGGTTCATATCGAAACGTTATGAATCCAGCCTAAAAATATGGTAAGCAAATTGATATGACACTTTTAAGATTTTGTGTTTTCATAGTCTGTTCGTGGTTGCTCGAAAATGACTGATTTTGTGCCAAATAATCGTCATTTGTGAGAGGTGTTGACTTTCTTCTTTCAATCGAAGAAAACGGCGGCTCACGCGCATCGAGAGTTTCAAAAAGTTTAAGGAGATGGTGTTCTGAGCGAAACAACGTGCCGAGATTGGTTTCGTCGCTTTAAAGACCATGATTTCGACATCGACGAACAACCACGTGAAGGAAGGTTAAGTTGTGTATTTGGTGGTACCAGGTTGGTAAAATCTATTATGAACTTCTAAAACCGAATGAAACCATCACTGGGGAACGGTACCGAACTCAATTGATGCGATGGAGCAGAGCACTGCGTGAAAAACGGCTCCAATACGAACAAAGGCACGATCAAGTAATCCTATTGCATGACAACGCTAGGCCTCACGCTTCTAAACCAGTGAAAACATACTTGGAAACTTTCAAATGGGGAGTCCTACCCCACCCGCCGTATTCCACAGATATTGCCCCGTCAGACTACTACTTGTTCCGTGCAATGGCACAAGGCTGATCAGCAGTTCAACTCCCATGAAGACCTCAAAAAATGGCTAGATTCGTGGATAGCCTCAAGAGACGAACACTTCCACCGTGATGGCATTCGAGCTCTACCAGAAAGATGGGAAAAAATGTTATCTAGCAATGGGCAATACTTGGATAGATTCATCTGTAACTATTTTTTGGCAATAAAGTTGCATTTTCTAACAAAAAATCGGGGGAATGTCTGAGAAAGTTGAACGCTACTGAACGTGCACTTTGAAAAAGTTTTGTCGATGCCCCATGCTACGTGAGATGATAAAGGACACAAGAGAAGTGAGATATTATTTTTATAATAAATAAAAGTTTGTTTCATGAGTAACATCTCATTTGTTTCTTGAACTCCATCGGTAGCATATCAACAATCCCATTCTTTACAAAACCAACAAAATATGTAACTTTTCAATGTTTTGAATATTTAATGTTTGTTTTTTTAACAATTGTTCAAGCGTGTTGCACGCACATTACGACATTAATATAAGTATATGAATAATTACATACATATAAATACATAGAAATACCATCAACAAAATTAATATTGTTAGCGTTACTACGCTAACAACAACAACTAAGCTAAAAGTAAATAAAAAATAGCGCGGAAATTTCGCAAAAAAAATAAATAATAAGTGGCAAACACAGTTTGCATTAAAACGCGTTAATTTCAAATTTTTATCAGCGCGATTTATGAATATTTCTTATACAACAAACAAGAAAAGAAATGGAAAATTATTCTACAAAAAATATTTTGCTTTCACTGTTAAAACAAAATGTAGCAATTTCAACAATAAATAAAATTAAAACCAAAACACTTTCGCTGAAAATGCACAGTTGCACATAATTTTGGCTCCAAGCGGCAAAAAATAAAACTAATGTTCATGTCAACAGAATAACATTTAATGAAAAAAAAAAAAAAATCAGCAAACAAAAAAAATGCACAATGCATATTAACTTCAAATGAAAACAATAGCAAAAAACAAAAAATTATGTTCGTTTGCTGCATTTTAGAAAAAACAAGTCTTTCAAACAAAATGTTTTAAATGGCGTAGTCAAAAAATGCAATTGGGGGAGGATGTTTGATAATAGATAAAAAAAAAATTTTTTTTATAAGATAATGTTTTAATTTTAACTTTTTAGTAAGGGGCAAGGGTAACAGCACCCTGCAATCATAGATTTATTTTAACTGATCTTTTCAAATAAATAATTTTTTATACGAAATGATTACAGCATCATCTGTAAAAAAAAATACTTGATAATGGATTTTTGTCAACAAAAAACAACAAACATTTCATCATAGTGACTCACACTAAAGCTCAAAAGCTACAATTAAATTTTTACAGGACGACAACTGCGTCATAGTCCTTAGTCATAAGCATAAGCGTTAGTCTGCAGCATATTTTAAACCACAGCGTGCTAAGTATGTGCAAGCAATGGAGTTAATCGCCTTCCAGTTAGCTAAGCGAAGAGGTATGTGTGGGTGTAAATGGGATGAACTACTTGGCTTTACAACGTATCTGTTTCAGTTACAAGTTGCATGTCTCGTAGACATGCGACATGTCAAGAGACATAACCAACCACTTGTTTACAAGACATGAAGTGCAATTAAAATTCGGCAAAGCGGCAAACTAAGTGACGTGAGTGTCATGCGATGGGCGTGTGAAAAGGTTACAAAAAAGAGTCCAATGCAATTAAAAGGGAAAGCATATGAAAGAATTATTGTAATTAATCAGAGTTGTGGTATAAACAGCACTTGATATTCGTCGTTTTAAACAAAAATGTACATATGCTGTCTATTATTTTATAAGTTTCTTTAAACTAACAGCAACAAATTTACAAGTTTTCATTATAAGAAAACAATAAAAAAAATATGTATATTACAAAAAAATTGTTTCCCAGTATAGCGTACCACCGAAGACTTAAATATTCCACGTTGTTTACAATCTTTGAGAAGTAATGGATTACTATTTTGTACTTCGCCTTAACGTTGGGTTTTATTGGAGCACAAAAATCTTATATTGCTAAGTATCACTGATTTATGAAGCGATCTACGTAGAAAGACCTTATCTTGGCAGAACTAAGAATTTAGATTTAGACATGTCAACATAAAGGAAAGTTAAAGCAATATACAAAGCTCCTATTAAGACAAAACAATCCAAGACATTAAAGGTTTCATGTGAGCTTTTGAAAACCGAAAATCAATTTTTGAAATTTCTAGTTTAGAGTTTTCAAACATTTGAAATTTGATTTCGAAACTGTCTTACCCTTGAATTCGAGTTTTGAGTTTAAATTAAGTGAATACTGTGTGGCAGAATATCCAGTATCATAATTTAGCAAATCGCCAATTTCAACGCTGAACGAACTTTTCACTTTCCTAAAAGTTTTGTTCTGACAAGATCTCTATGCGCAGATCGCATCGCATATACCACACTTTTAAGAGGTTAAAGTTAATTTTTATAAAAAAAAAAAATAAAATATATCCAGTTCTATTGGTTTTCGAGTAAATGTATAAATAATAACTAAAACAAGTAAATAACATGGAAAGCTAGCTATACGCCTTTCGTGGCACGGTACACTGGGATAAAAAAAAACCAAAATTGTTGCAGTTGTTGCTTCAATATCATGAAAAATTACACAAATAATTGAAAAAATATTAATGCCTAAACGTTAGTAACCATTACTCACCTTCAAAGGCACAATCAATCACATCAGTACCCAAGTCATCATAGACCTCTTCTTGTGTCGCAAAATGACTGTCACATTCGTCAAATGACCAGTAGGAATAATCGAATGTAAAGTCATGATGACTATCACGACCAGCATCACGTATTAATTGTAGTTTAGGCTTTGATAGTCGAGTTTTTTTACCATCCATCTGAACAATAGACTGTGCATCCATATCTATTTCTCTGTAAAATAAAATAAAATGAAATCAAAAAACATGAACAAGTTATCATGCGACAAGAAGAGTGGAAAATTATGATTTCCTAAGTGTAAATGAATGTTGCAACAAAGTGAAGGGCACTTAAGAGACACACACAGTTTGCTAAACTAACAGACCAACAATTAAATAGCCGCCGCCGCATTGTTCAGTTTTAACAAAACTTTGTTTTGATAGGGCGGACAGTAGGCGTTTTTACGATTATCAGTGGCTGTTGATAAGCGCCAATACAAGAGCACTCTTGCCGTCACAATTGTAAAACATAAAATTTTGCGTATTGTAAAATTAAATAAAATTTAAGGGAGAAATATTTCAGTTTTTACCAAGCACAATTTCCATTGCATATAACTAAAACATAGCTACATATTTGTTTAGTTTTAACCGCAATAGCTAACAATAGAAATAACAAATTGTGGTTTTTCCATCATATTTTATGAACAATAAATAACACAAACAGGTTCAGAAATGTAAGCAACCATTTTATTTATAAAATCCTTCAAAAAAAAATCTGAAAATGCTACCCAACTGAAGTTACCACAAAACCAAGAGTTTCGCGTGGCAAAAGCCTAGCAAAGGTCATGAAAAATTTGTAAAAACCCTCTACAACTCTTAATCACAAAAAAAAATAGGTTAAAATTAAAACATTTTTGAAATTGTTATATTTGTAGTGACTAAGTTTGTATGAAACTTAGTAAATATACAAATATTTTGGAAAAAAATGCCTTATTGTGGTCCTTTATGATATTTTCAAATAATTTAAGGATGCACTAACACTAACGCCTTGTTTTGCTATTGAATTCATTAGTAGTCATTAGTGCTTCACCAACACGAGAGCGATACGATAGTTAAAAAATTACGATACGATAATTCAAAAATAACGATCCGATAATTGAAAAATTATCGTATTGTCCTTGTAATGGCGCCAAGCTTATCGTTTCGTACTCGTTCTCATACGAGAAATTTTTAATCTGTATCGTTATCGTCTCGTTCTCATCTTTTTATCGCCGATAATTCTCGGCTTTTTTCGTTCACATATTTATATATATAAAACTAGCTTAACCAGCGGCTTTCCCGCCCACTGTCCGTTGTACAGCCATGTCTACATATTACGCAGCCTTTACTGCAGCTAAATGGGTCCATGTACGAAATTTTACAACTTGGCATAAGTTTCAAGAATAGTAAAGTTAGGGTCTTTGTCAAATGGGAGCAGCTATGACCCATTAGCCAACCCTTTTAACATTTAGCGAGTTGCGTAGCACAAACAATTTACGTATCAGGTTTCACAACTGTAGCTGCGATAGATGCCAAGATATGGCGTTTTAATTAATTTTGTTTTATAAAGGTGCCACGTCCCGTTGCCTAATCTCATTTAGATTTCGTGAGGTTCTTAACATAGACAATATACATCCAAGCGCCGAATTTCAATACGCCTGCTACCATAGGTGCCAAGATATGGCGTTTTAAGTGTTTTTGTATTATGGAAGTTCTGGCTGAATTTTTGTCTCGCCGAGAATTTTGTGCCTGTCGTGCGATAAAAATTATGAGTACATTATCGTCGAGAACGAGATATCGGCCAAACTTTTCTCGTTCTCTTCCTCGGTCGTACGAGAAATAATTTTTTTTGATATCTTTTCGTTCTCGGTCCCGATAGCGAAAACGATAGCGATATTTATCGGTTCTCGTAAAGCACTACTAGTCATAAGTCAAAGTCAAAAACTTATTCTTTTGGATACCATGTTATAAAATTCTAAGTTCCCATTCTTTAGCGATTTTGGCAAGGTGTTTCCAAAAATTACAAAGAATTTTTCAAACCGATTTGGTTTTCAAGATCTTTCAAAAACTGGTTTTTAAAAAATATGCACTCAATTTTAATGAAAGCCAAGCATATCCAAGAATCGAAAAGCTACAAGTTACAGACCTGAGTAGAAAAAAAAAGGTTTAAAACTGTTCCTAAAGAAAAATGACTCGGATGTTAAGCTGAAATTAAAACTTTTTTAATGTGCAAAATGTCATAGTTAACACAATTTTAATTAAATGTGCATCAAGTGAAAACTATTACTATTATTTACTCCAAAATATAAATTTCAAGGCTTAAAAGAAATTTTCTAAGTTGTAAAATCGTACCTGAAGTAAATTGCGGCTCTGCCAGGTTTGACAACGAAGTAAAACGATGTAACTTGTAATGATATTTGTGAAATACAGCGGGAAAAATCAGGTGAAACCTACATAAGGTAATCAATAGAAAAATATGTCATCTGTCATCTTGACATTGCCAGACTACGCACTTCTTTGGCTGCTCGTCAAAAACCTAAAGAGCTTGAATTTATAGCGTCTTAACAGAAAAAAATGTTTCTCCACCAAAAGAGTTTACTCGGTTATTAAACGCACACAAATTGTGAGAAAATAACGTCCAGCCAGCAACATCAAAATGGTTAGAGGTTGTTAACCTACATCAGCAATGAAAACTTTTGAAACCATTTATTAAAATGTCTTACAAAAAAAAACATAAAATGCCTACACAAAGATCAGGGGGAAATTGGACCCGCATAACTAATATTAGTTATAATTTAAGGTAAATAATAGCACAATAGAAACGAAAATACCATACTTAAACGACCCACATTACATTACAGACCGAGAATAGATTACAGAAATTTCTTGTTAAAACACCAAAACTTTCTTTCAACCCACACAAAAAAAAAGAACATTGAATCAATAAAACAACAATGAAACTACAAGATAAACACTTGAATTGTATCTGCATTTGAACTCTGCGCCCAAGAGAGATGCTGAACCAGCAAAATTCAATGAGGAAAGAAATCCAGTTTCAACTAAATGATGATGATGCACATGCAGCCAAATTCAACACCAACATCAACAAAAACAAAAACAAGAAAAAAACCATAAAAACATCAATAGCTGCAAGTAAACTAAATAAAACTTTAGGTCAGAGATGCGTGATCATATCACGATACTAGATCGATATTACAGATACTAGGTCGATATTTCATATTATTATTATTTTGATTCTTTTATGATAGTGAGGCCCAATTCAGCACATATGGGAAAAGAGCACGTATGATTTGAGCTGAGCACGCCGGCGCTTGACGAGGGAACTTTTTATGAGCAGAGAAAAAGAGTATGAAGTTTTTAGGCCCAAAACTACCGAAGAGGTTAGAATTCCTCACAACATTTTAATTAAAATTTTTTTTTTAATTCCTTTTCAGTATTTTGTAAAGAAGACTTGGGGAATTTGAAATGGAATAGTACACAATTGAACAACGTCCCCAAATCAAGTTTTGACTCAGCGTGAAAATCCAAGAGCAGCTCACTTAAGTGCACTGTTTGGTGCGGTGTTTCGTCAGAAAGGATAATAGGCCCATATTTTTTTTTGAAAATGATTACGGTGTCACTGTTTCCATCACTGGTGGTCAATATCGGACAATGTAGGAAAATTTTTTAAGACCAGCTGTGGAAAACCATCCGCACGTATGGTTCCAACAGGATGGAGCCATAGCGCACACTGCGAGAGACAAAATGGTTCTTTTACGCGACATCTTTGGTGAACGAATTATTTCGCGTACATGCTATTTTAATTGGTCTCCGTGTTCACCGGACTTAACCGCTCCAGACTGTTTTCTTTGGAGTTACTTGATAGGAAAAGTCTATAACCATCCAGCAATATACGCGACGAAATGAACAACATAACCAATGAACTTTTGCGAAAGGTTATGGAAAATGTTTTGGAAAGAGCACTAATATGCGAAGAAGAAAATGGCCACCACTTGCGAGATATAATTTCTCATAACTAAATTGATACTATTCTCCTCCATTAATGGGGAATTAAACAAAAAAGAAATTAATAATTGTGTCTTTAATAAGAAGTTATAATTAATTCAAACCCTTTCAGTAATTTCTAGCCACCCTGTATATGTATGATATTGAAACTAAAACGAATGCCAAACCGGAAAAAAGTACAAGTGTACATAATATTGTTTTAGATTTTACCAATAAAACAGCTTTTCCAAGCGGGTACTAAATAGCAAGAGCAAACATCAGAATACTTACTAAAGAGCGTAACTCATAAAGTTTGCGATAACCTGAGCAAAAATACGGGGTAACCGTTTTGACACACAGCATTCGTGCGGTTGACTTGTTTATTTTTTGAGAAATTTTTATTATTAATTTGAAAATAAACTCAGCGTTTTCTATATAAATTTGCTACACAAATAAGGTTATCTTCTCTCATATTAAGTTTACGTTCTCAATTATTTGCATGTGCTGTGTAATTGTACCATGATAGCAGCCCCTCTCACGTTTTATTTGAAAATACCCCACGTCATGCACTGCTTGGCTGCCAAGTATCGTTTTGTGCAGTTGAGCTGGAAATCACTATTTTATACCATTCAAAACTACAGTGGAATCCCGATAATTCGTACCCCGTTAATTCGAAAATCTCAATAATTCGCAACAAACTGTTGGGCCCTTGAAAAAATCGCTTTTATGCGTAAAAATTGCATACATTTTGGTCCCTTCAATAATTCGTATTTTTTTTTTTCAATAAAGTCTGTTTAACCTCTTATAAATCGTAATTGGATCAGAAAACCTCTTATAATTCGTAATGCAAAGCAAAATTCTATGGAACTATGGTTTGAAAAAAAAAATCAATCATAGTTAGTAGGCAGCTACGCCTACGATTATTGTTTTTGATGGAATTTTTTGTGATTTTCGTGGTCAGTTTGTTCGTTGCTTTATCAGAAGTGCGTGAAAATATAATGTGGCGTGAAAATGGCAAACAAACATACCCATAAGACTTTATTAGTGTTGCAAAAGCAAAACATCTTTTCAGCCATTGATAATGGAGCAAAAAAAATTTGTGGCTATAGTAAACAATTTGAAATCGCTCCATCAACGATTACTTCAATCCTGCAGAAAAGAATATTTATAATACAATCTGAAAATAGAAAAGTCTCTACTTATGTATATGGTTTACTCAGTCTAATATTCCTGTTTGAGGCCCATCATTAGTGGAAAAAGTGCTGTTTTTTGCTAAAAAATTTAAGAAGAATAATTTCAAAGCAAGCACCGGTTGGCTCGATCGTTTTAAAAAACGGAACAATGTGAAATTTCAAAAAATTTGCGGTGAAAGTTCTGCCGTTAATGAAGCTGTTTGTTTAGAATGGAAAGAAAAATTAAATCATCTTATAAAGGATTTTAATGCCAAGGATATTTTTAACGCAGACGAGACTGGCTTATTTTATAAATGCCTGCCAGATCGCACATTTTACTTCAAAAATGAAAGGTGCCATGGTGGTAAACACAGTAAAGAAAGAGTGACTTTATTATTTGCTAAATAAATAAAAAAAAACCTGTTAATTCGTATTACTCTTAATTTAACCTCATTAAATCGAAATCTCGTTAATTCGTACTGCCCTTATTTTAACCTCGTTAAATCGAAACCTCGTTAAATTGAAAACCCCTGTAATTCGTAAAAAATTGCTGGTCCCTTGCGATTACGAATTATCGGGATTCCACTGTATATGAAATTAAGGTACTATGATTTTTCGTCAATTAGGTCGAAGATCAGCTTTTAATGACTTAAGGTAGCAAGTTATTCCACCGCCGTCAGCACACGAGTCCACGTCATAAAATTAAGTTAGATTTAAAGATTTAGTTGTATGACAATTTTACAACCTTAAGTTGATGTATTTTAAAGCTTTTGTTTTCATTTTATGCACCCAACGATTAAATTATTTAAGTAGCTCCCGTCGTATACTCAACATTTAATTCATGCGAGCAATGATTAGCGTTAATTTTATGTTACTTATACGACAAGTGATAAATACATAAATCATATGGGAGATAATTTTTAAACAGCTTTCAGAAAATAAATGCGCACATAAAAAATAGTGGCCAAAATATAATAAAAAAATTTAAGTTTTTGATTCTTACAGTTCACTCGTATGCGTACGAACTTATATAATTGTAAAAAGTATCGAAAACTTAGAAATATATTTTTAATATCTTTATATCTCTAGAAGAGTTCATAAACGAGTGCCAGCATCAGCAACAGGCAGATGCTTATATACAGTAACACAACCAAAAGCAAACAGATACACAAATAAAAATAAATACAAAAAAACTTCCTCATGGATGTATTGCAGCATGAAGTCATAATAATCCGTAAGTGCGGGTTGGTTATTGAAAATAAAAAACAGTTAATAACAAATAGAGAAAAAAAGATATTGTTACAATGACAAAAACTATAGCTAAGCGCATTTATCAGAGATGTTGCAAGAGATTTGTGTGGATAATGCATTAAACAGATGATGATTTGTATAGTAGTCTGAGTAGTTAATACAGAAAAGTTCGCTTGACAAAAACAGCAAACAATGCATTTTAAGCTAAACATTATGAACATGGTTATAAACATCTAAAATTCGAATATTTCATTGATATGGTGGAATAATGTCATATTGATAGCTTGAAAATGCAATTAAGTTTTGTGAATATTTTCATAATCGAAGCAAAACAATTTTATTTTTTTAAGCCTCCCAACAACCGAATATGATTGAAACGGATTCAACATTTAGGTGTTTTGAAAAATGCAGGCTCATTTCCTGTATGCGTTCCAATTCTATTAAATTCGTTTACGCATTTTTATTCGTTTCAATGTTATAAAATGTATATAAGAAAAGTATAGAAACATGCCTACTTAAAAAATACCACAAACTTTTGCTCTAATGCATTTTTATTAGAACATTGCTCAATATGGGCATTAATATTACGTGAAGAAATTTGAGCTTATGCACAGAGATGCACAGAGGTTTAATTTTGTTTTGAAAACTTATAAAAATAGAAACTCGCGTACCTAATTTCATGGCAGGTGCCACGTCTAGTAAATAATGCAATTCCGTTTAGTGAAAGCTTATAACCAGGGCAACATATAAAATTTATTTAAATAAAAAATATTTATTTAACTACTTTCACAATTTTTTCTGAAAATCAATATTTTCCAGTTTCAGTTATCGGACATATGTTATCGAACTCTTTTTTTACTGTAATTGCAAGCTCCTTTACGAAGACAGCAACTCAAATCGATATTTCCTTTGCAACAGATTACAACTCGCTGAGGTTCCTGGATCTATGCAGCTGTGTATTTCGCAAGTATTGGCAAAGCCCGAAAGACAATTTAGTTACCGAATCTAAAAAATGAATTCGCGCTCTGCGAATGTCATTTCGCGAGTATTTCTCTGACAATCACAAAGCAAAACAAAGAAAAAGTCCGAATATTTCACTGTTGTTTTGGAAACATTTGAAACAATTCGGCCTGGACTTGAGGCAATTACGAGAAAACCACAATCCCTCAAAAAATTTAGTTATGTTGTCGATCAGAATACAAGACTTGTCCGATTCAAAGTAATTTTAGCATTCCAGATCGAAGTATTCAAATCTGACCCACATTTTATCATCTACCATCCTTGTGCCAAGTCTTATTAATATTTCTTACGTAGTTAGTTAGTTACGTTCTTGCTTGTATCAGGGGTATTACGTTCATTGATGCAATCTCGCCTATATTTGATCTAACTCAGGCTAACAGTAACAAAATATATAATGTATGACAAGCGCCTACTTCTGCCCACTTTCGGATCATAGATATCTTATAGTAAGTGGCAAATTTGCCTAAAGGCTCACTAATACTGAGTTTTCATTAGGACTAGGCCAATGTCGATCTGAATGCAAGTGGAAAATGTTTCTGCTGGGAAAATTTGTTTATAATTACTGATTAGCACTTTGTCTTCTAAATATTTATCAATAGAAAAAAAAATTCATCTTACGTACTTTGTTCATATTGTGTTTATGTGGCTTTATGCAATATATTAATTTTTAAGCGTACAATAGACTCATTAATAATTTTTACTTTTCAAACATTTAACACTTAATAAACCTCTAGTTTTACAAATATTTCTCTGCAGAAAAAAATTCGCTCCACCAATGTTTGCATGCATCATTTAACCGAAAACTACTGCTGCTACCAACTATGACTAATGTGTCTAGTTACTTTGCCAAATTCAACAATAACTCCAAAACACAAACGACAGTAGGTAACAAAAACCACTGGCAAAATTGCAAAATTCGTTAGCACAACAACAGCTGCTAAAAGTACAAAATTCATGCAACAATAAAAAAAATCATCAGCAACAGCACCATCTAGCGTTTGATTATAAAATTAAGAAAATCAAATTAAAGCACAAGCAACAAAATATTGGCGACTTGGTGAGCGAATCGGCATCATATATTTTTTTTAAAAAAAAAGTTAAATTTATCAACACGATAAGCGAATTTTGTAATAAATAATT
Organism: Meiosimyza decipiens; assembly: GCA_963680825.1. Taxonomy (NCBI): domain Eukaryota; kingdom Metazoa; phylum Arthropoda; class Insecta; order Diptera; family Lauxaniidae; genus Meiosimyza; species Meiosimyza decipiens. The sequence continues at coordinate 77,193,155 of OY804259.1, forward strand.
TCCGTCATGCAATACAAAATATAACACAACAAAAAAACTAAAAATAATAGAAGCAGCACCAAAAACAAACAATGGCAACAAAGATGCAACCAAAAATAAAGTTCACATTTTAAAAATCAGTCCATCAGTAGCAAAAACAATAAACTACAACATTTTTTGACAGTATAAGAATCATAGTTTGTACTGAAACAATATATTTATGTATTAAAACCAAATCAGTAGAAAGTATAATAAAAATGTTTTTTTTTCAAATAAATTTTTTACCAAAAAAAAAATGTAGAAATAAAGAGTAATATTTTTTTTTTTAAATAAATGAAAAATGAAATTCTGCTCAGTACAGAACGCTGGCAATGCTCTAACAAACATGTGGTTTCAACAAGTCGGCGCTACGTGCCACACAGTTAATGCCACAATCGATTTATTGCGTGAAAAGTTCGAAGGGTTAATAATCTCAAGAAAAGCAGATGTTGAATAGCTTCAAAGAAATTGCGATTTAAGACCGTAGAACTTCTTTTTGTGAGGTCATTTAAGGTCATTGGGCCATGCCAATAAGCCAACGACAATTAAAGCATTCAAATTGAATATTGAACGCTCAATTCGTGAAATAAGATCTGCTTTATTGAATAAAGTGGTTAGAAATTGTGCTGATCATATTCGCCTCCATAGGTTAGGTTAGATAGGAGTGGCAGTCAGTTACAAAAAAAAACCGACTCACTTAGACCAAATGTGATCCAATGTCATACCACAGGGTGTCTGACTATAACCTCTTGTTGAACCAACCAGATTACGTAATAAAACTAAATAGCTGACCTATACTAACATGTCTAAGGTTATCCAGGTCATCAAATAAAAACAACCCCGGGGCAGGAGCAGAGAAAATGTTTAATTTTTTCTTCCCCTTCCACAACTTCTACTGAATTCAAAAGACCTAATCCCTCCGCATCTCTGCCAATGAGGCAGTGGCCAGTTATGACTGCAACAACTGACGAGACACTATGATTAGTGCGGGAAATCAGTTCTGACGAACGCTTAGCATCCCATTTCGGCCAGATTTACCTAGTTACATTGGAAGTAGATCCTTGCGTCCATCTTTTGTAAGCATTTTTCACCATTTCTTCTTTAAGCAGTAACTTGAAGGCAGCAAGTGGCATGCCAACACCATACTTATCCTGAGGGATTTGTGCAGTAGTCCCCTACCTAGCAAGTTCATCAGCTTTGCAATTATCGGCAATGTTCCTTTGCACAGGCATCCAGGTAAATGTTTAAATGTTGAGCCATCTCATTTAGAGACGACCGGCATTGCTGGGCTACTAGTGAGTTTATAAAGACTGATTCTAGAGATTTGATAGCAGCCTGACTGGCTGAATATATGTTTGTATACTTTTTGGATACAGCATTCATGCTCAGCCAGGATGCTGCCTCTTTTATCGCTATAACCTCTGCCTGAAAAACGCTACGATAGTCTGGTAACCTCGCAGCAATTCTTTTGTTCCTTAGAGTAAATACCATAACCCACTTGGTTATTTAGCTTGGGGCTTGGGGCGATCCGTGTAGAAATTAATATAGCCCATTCTCCCCGGGAATCCTCCCTTCCAATCATCCCTAGATAGAATATGAGTTACTTAATCCTTCTTGAATGAGATTACTGGAAAAATATAGTCCAAATTGAAGCGTACAGAACTCAAGCTATAAAGGATAGTTGAGTGTCCTGTTCTAACCTCGGACCAGCAGAAAGTTTCCCTGAGTCTAATGGCCGCACAAGCTGTCATCCGTTTACCTAACATATTCAACTCCATAGGTCACGAAAGATTCGGCTTATGAGAATCGTTCTGAATCGTTCATTCAACATTTTTTTCTGAAATTTGTGTTGAAATTGACTTGAGTCATGAAAAATCGTATTATTCTAAGTTACAGACATACTCCTTCTCTCTTTGCTCCAACTTGCTACCGTATAGTCTCGTAAAAGTTTAAACTTCAACCTATTCCAGCGAAAGATTCGACTAATGGGAATCGTTTCCTGCACGCTGTAATAATAAAAAAAAACACCGAGAATGAAATCCTAGATGATCATCTGATTTTTTTTAATTGGAATGTTCATAGTTTTTCATGGAAAAAATCGAGAAAAAAATTTTATTTTCGGCCTAAAAACTAGTGAAATTTTTTTTTTTTTCTGTTGGCTCAAAAGCATTTTTAACAACTAAAATCAGACGATCAGCAAGGATTTCGTTTTAAGTGATTTTTCTTATTATCAGAGCGTGCAAGAAACGATTTCCATAAGTCGAATTTTTCGCGACCGATGGAGGCGAATATGTTAGGTAAACGGATTTTTCGAGACGTTACGGTAGAACGTTGGAGCAAAGAGAAATGGAGTATGTCTGTAACTTAATATGCAATACGATTTTTCATGATTCAAATATTTTTCAACACAAATTTCAGAAAAAAATGTTGAATGACCGCAAGAAGTTTTATTACCCAACAGCCCCTATGCTTCCGCAGCAGATTAAGTACACAAAAGCTGTAAAAATTCCATGAATACCAAATTCTGGTGCGTTTTTCCGTCATTTTTATATGAACTTTAGAAGCGAAAATATTTCTGTTTGTATTAATTTGAGCATCAAATAAAAACCTTGAAATTGTCGTTTTGCAATGTGTCATATACGAAATCAGTTTTGCGTGAAGGATATTTTTTTAAGTGTTAACTTCTGACTGAAAACTTCTTTGTTCTTCGAAAATATGTGAATGATATTGCATCATAGGGTTTTTTACTGGAAAGTGAGGTGCTGATTTATCTTTATTTTTGGTGTATGTTTTTCACGCCTCAATAAATTTGTTGTTTCGATTAGCATCCAGTTCGTTTTATATAAGACTTCAAAATCACATGCGATAGTAAATACAGAATGTATCATGAAAACAAGATTTAAATGGTCTGGGTTAGAACAGATAAAGTTCTTAAGTTATGTGTGTATATTTTTACCAATTAAGTAAGTAGAAATAAAAAATTTGTTCAAATACAGTTAATGTTAACGACCTCATCAATAGTAAGACCAAAAGTTAATTTTTTTATTTTGAGTCATCCAAGATTTACGTAATAAAATATGCATATAATTGGCAATAATGATTAAATAAAAATCATCTATCTTTCTTTAATTCGATAAAAAATTGTGTAACATCAATCAAATATAAATTAAAAAAATTTCACATTTCTTCTTGGATATCAAAAAATCAAAAAAAAAAAACTTAATTTAAAAATAATTAACTATCATTTCATAACTTTTCTTCACAATGTGTAGCTATAGAGATATAACAAAAAATACAAAAAAAGTTAATTTTGAAATAATTTAACCTTTAAAGCAAAAAATTTTGAGCGTAACAAATACTAAAAAAGACAACAAAAGCAAGTGCAAAATGAAATTACATTATAATTTCAAAATAAGCAATTTGTTCAAGTTCAAGATTATGTTGATGATGATGAATTAAAATCAAATTCACGAGGTACATTAAGAGCAATTAATTTAAATTGGTTACAATACAAAAGATGAAGATGAAAAGCGCGTCAGTCCCATTGTCACCGACTAAGTTTTTATGCACAAAAAAAAAATTAAAAACATATTGACAGAGTATGAAAGAAAAACTGTTTGGATGGGGGAGGCAAAGAGACCGAGCCAATTCAAAAAGAAAATTTTTGGCAACAGAAAAAATGGCACTTTTGTTGCTATTTTTAAGACAGCAAGAGGATGGGTAGTATAAAAGCATCACCTCAAAAAGAGCCATACAAAAAAAAAAAAAAAAAAAAATTATCTACTTTTTTTTTTTTGCAATGTTGCGATGATGAGTAATAACAACAACAACAAGGTAAAAACATGGTAATGTTCAACTCAATTCAACCAACGAAGCAAAGTGAATGACATCATAACCGAGATTGCTTTTTATTGTTTTGTGCTACAGTTAAATGCGGTAAAATAGTACAACAACAATAAAAATTAACAACTACAACAAGTATTCCATACTCTAATAAAGTTATAAAAATGTTAAAAGAAATACAACAATACGAGTAACATTAAAGAGAAAAAGTTAAAGTCGGCGCATCTATCAACTTTCTTAAAATTGCGCTTTACTTATTGTTACTCGTACGAGCTATGATGATAGCAAGCGACTTTTTCTTTAGCCCTTTGACGCGAAAACGTTAAGACTTTAAAAACATGAAATTAAAAATGTGTGAGCAAAAACACTGTACATCATTAAATGTTGATAAATTATGTTATTCGCTCGGTTTCAATGTCAATCTATCATCTCTACATCAGTTCGGTTATTTATTTCAATCAATTTCTTAAATGAAAACATTTTAATGGGATTTTAAATTCGATTGCAGTTTCGATTTGAACTCTGTTTAAAATGTAACACAATAAAAAGTGAAGAAGTTACTAACACGTAATAAGGTAAATGTACCATACTCCGGACTATTAAGGCTTTTTACACTCTTAGACCTATTTTGTAATTATTAGAATAAAAGTAATCATTTAGCAAATATCTGATTATAAATATATAGCTGTTGTGTTTTGAATTTTATGCATTTCATGTATATTAAATCACACTTTATATTTGTTATTAATAAATTTATAAATCCTTTTATTGTCTCTAATTCCGTCCTTCAGAATTTCACGCTGCGACTAATTCCGTTCTAATGAGTCCTTAATTCCGGTCTATTTATAAAGATTATATTTTTGCGATACATGTAGACACAATTAGGTATATATAACGAATGTTAAAGAATCGAATAATAAAAAAATGCAATATAAAATATATTTCAAGTACTTAAAATAGAAATGATTTGTAAAAATGATAACTTTCAATGTAATAACAGCAAGATATGAAACTCTGCAATTTCATATAAATAATAATGAATTTAAAAAGTCGGGCAGAGAACAGATTCTCTTATAATCACAGCAATATTTGCTTTTTAAAACTTAAATTATAATAATTTGGTTCAAAAAATATTGGTACGTAATTACCACAGGCGTATTTTAGTATAGTGCTTTGTTTGTTAACACAATAATTTCATTAATTAATTTATGAAAATTTATTTTAAACATAAAATAAATATTCGATCCTATATCCTAATTCCGTTCTAAGAATTCCGTTCGTCAAAAGAACGTTTTCTTTAATGATAAAAACACACCATGACGGGTTTAAGTTATTATTAGTTACTAAATAAAACCATAATTAATGTAAAAAACCAGAACACCATAAGAATATACTTATTTATCACCTTTATATCCTTATAAAGACTGTTCAAACTCGTTATAGTTTCACCCAGCACAACTCTCTCAAAAAACGAGTTGGTGTCGACGGACCATTCAAAACGATATTTATCATTTACAAACTAAAAATAACGTTCAGTAAAGTAAGAATTTTTGTTTCCAGAATATCACAGATGATGTCTTGCTACTTTATTTTGCAGAATATTCAATGCTTTTCTTATTTAATAGCTCAAAAAGTAATAGACCTTAATATTGTACTAGGCCGGAATATCGTACACTTACCTTAACTTCATTGGGATCTCATACAACAAATACGATATTTTTTCTCACATTTGAAACATTTTTCAATCATTTGTGGCATGACCAGTAGGGTGAACACAAAATGGCAACATTTTAAGGTACGCCTTACCAAAAAATTGTTTTTTTTTTGACGAAAGTAAAATATGCCCAAAAAATATTGTTGATTGGACTTCGAGAAGGTTTACTGCATTGGCACTGAAGTTCGAAAAAATCAATGAAAATCTTTTATTTAATACTGAATATAATTTATTGAAAAGTTTTTATACTTATGCAAAATTTCGTCGAACTATTGTGATTTTAGTGGAAATTAGAGCACTTTGGCAGATGAAGTTGCATGCGAGTTGGGTCAATTCTGCCCAGTACATTCTGGAGCATAAACAAACGTTTCTGTAAGATTCCATCGTAAAACATTCATATAGTAGACGTCCATTTTAACGAACATTTTTACAAATTAGAATTTTCTCAATGTCTCTACATTACGAATACTAAAAGTGTTCACTATTCCAAATAACGAACGCTGTTTAAATCAACAATAACTGTTGAATTGGAATAACTTTTTTTTACCAGTAAACCTGATCGCAAGTAGATATAGCATTCCAAAATCTAACTTAACTTTTGTGACTAGATATTTATGTGTGTATATGAGTAAATAAAAGATAGTTTCTTCAATAAAAAAAATCTTCGATATATCGAATTTTATGATATTACGACTGAGCCGTGTATTAATTAGTACGTTATATTGGACGTCTACTTTGTAGCAGTCAAAATCTCAAAAACATTCCGATTTAATTCAATGCAGCACACCTTTTTTTATTCAATCATCTTGAAATCTCATACAAAATAATTTAATACTTAAGAGAAACAAAAGATCTTGGAATTTTTTCCAATATAGAACTGAAGTTCACTCAACTGACCAACCTTTAAAAAACTAAAAATTGAAACAGTGACATGTATTATTATCATGCATATTTTCAAACCCAAAACACTTCCAAAAATTATTGTCTTTCATGTCTTTAGTAATAAAAGCATCGGTTTATTCGACATTCGCTGCTAGTTATATATAGCTAGCAACTATAATTGTAACGGAAAGCAAAAACAAAATCGCAAACTTAACGAGTAATATTGTAGTTGCTATAAATGCATAGCAAGTTGCTTCAATACCAGGGCTACTCAGATAATTTCTATTTTGATATTTTGGATTTTGAAATGAAAAGAAGAAGAGCTATTTCGAAGAAAACCCATTGTTTAAAATGTCAGGCGGCAAAAAGAAGCGATTGGAAATAAAGAAGTAGAAAGAACAACAAACGAGTACTCGCACAAGTAACGAGTACTCGCATAAACAACGAGTATCAAACTTAGCCGCTTGCTCATTTTTTTTCGCACGTACATAGGTAGCGACTTGGCGAATAAAACGCAGCTAATATTTCCTACTGTTAAAGAATCAAAAATTATCTTCACAAGATCTAAGCGTTTCTTATTTTACCAAGAAGCAAAGTGTTCGTCAACATGGGGTTAAAGCTTTCAGTAATGTTAATTAAAAATTGCCTAAAGCTGATCATTAATTTTATTTTTTGTGCTAAAAGAAAAACATCAAGCTTTAACAAACCTATTTTATTTTTATTTTTTTTTGCTTTTTGCCATTCAGTTTCTGAAAAACTTTTAAGTTTTCTAACTTGGCCAAGAGTAATTAGAGTATTTCTTTTGTTGTTGCTGTAATTATTTTTGTAGTATTTCTAAAATTGCGTTAGCAATTGTCTGCTTAAATTTATTTTATTATCTGATTTTGCGTTACTCATTTTTTTTTTTTTTTTCTTTTAAGAAGCTACGGTATAGTTAAGAAATTAAACGAAGCGGAACAGCTGGAACAAGTAACTAAATGAGCAAGTTGTGTATACGAAATTTGTAATTGCTTGTTTGGCTGCCTGACAGACTGACTGACTCTACTTGTCAGCTGAGTGATTGGCCAAAATTTGGTGGAAAGACTCGTTTTGCGTAATTAAACGCAAAAATTGGGGAAAACGCAAAACACAAAACAGTTTGCCGGCAGACAGTGTAGGTTTTTTTGTGGTTTTGTGTAGATTTAAATTTTACAATTTGCTTACGAAACTACTAGGGTTGTTACAAGATAATTTAGGACAAAAACAGGTACTTGAATGAGAAGGCTTTTAACTTAAACGAAAGACTTTTGATCTTAAATACTTTTTTATTTTGATTAAAAATCTGTTTAGAAAAGTTGAAATCCCATGTAATGTATACTTATCAAAGTACTTTGCTACTTAACATAATTAAAATTTACATAAAAGCTACACAGAATAATTGCTTACTGATTTTCAAACAGCTTTCTCAATTAATATTTGCTAGTCTTAGTGTATTATGTATATTACAAATTGGAAAAAAATAAGCAAACTATTTCGCAGCAAACAAATTAATGCAGACTCAACTTGAATTCTATATAATTAACTATATGGTGCATTTCATTGGAGGCTTTGGATTCGGACAATACTTTTTTAGGCCTTTCTAACCTAAGCTACGCAATTTGCCTCACCATTAAAAGAACCCTAGTCGTATGCGAAGAAGCCTCTGAAAGAAGTTTATTCCTCAATCACTATATGTAGACATCTTACTAATATTTTCATTAAGATAAAATTGCCGTCTTTTATACCCTACACAGAGGGTATATTCACTTTGTCATTCCGTTTGTAACGCATAGAAGGGGGCGTGGCAGTTATGGAAAAGTATATATATTCTTGATTAGCGTCACCACCTGAGTCGAAATAGCTGTGTCCGTCTGTCTGTCTGTCTGTCTGTCTGTCTGTCTGTCTGTCTGTCTGTCTGTCTGTCTGTCTGTCTGTCTGTCTGTCTGTCTGTCTGTCTGTCTGTGTGTCTGTCTGTTGAAATCAAGTTTACGGGAAAACTAAGCAAGCTAATTCAATGAAATTTGGCAAACAGTTCACATCTTCTTGCAAGCTGTTAGCATATAAAAATGGGTGAAATCGGTTTACAGCCACGCCTTCCGCCCAAACTCTATGTAAATATACCCAAGTCCATTTTGAAAAAAAGTTGCTGCGATTTTGATGAAACTTGGTGATTTGGTCAATATGAGAACAACATTAAGATTAGGCTAGGTCTTAAGGTTGCATAGGCTCTAAATGGGCGTGGCACAGCCCTAAATTTTAACTTTTATGACGCCATTGCTCGTAAACTGTGCAAGATATTGTAATGAAATTTGGTACACGGATACAGATCTTGTGAATCTTGAATTGCGCATAAAGTGGGCGGAATTGTAAAAGTCGGCATGGCATTTCTTAACAATTAAAAATTTGGATTTCGTATGACTCCAAATCGGCACATACGATTTTCATTAAAATTTTAGGGATGATACCACTGAAAGTAGTCAACAATACAAGCCACATCAATGTACTGAAAATTTTATTTTAAGGGCGTGGCACAGCCTACAATATTTATAAACGTTATAAAAAGAGAATTAACAACACAATCGTTATGAAATTTAATGTGGCGGATACACTTGCTAAAAGGTGTCTTCTTGCAAAATTTTGGCACAACTACGCCGGTGGGTGTGGCACCTCCCATATAAGCGAAAGACGTTTAATGCTATATATAGTGTGCTATGAGAGTAATCTTCATAAAATCTTGTGTAGAGGTGTCGTTTACTATAAAATACCTTAAGTAGCATAAATATCGAAATATATGAGCAATCATACTGAAATTTCGTGTAAGAGGTTTGTTTATATAAAACTATTTCTGGATAAAAGTCAGACTGGGTTGTACCTTCGGGTGTGTCACCGCCCTAAATTTTAAGACTAATTACGTCATATAGCGCAAACTATACAAGCTATTGTGCTAAAATTTGTATGCGTATGTATGTATTACGAATATTATTTTTATTCCAAAAGTAGGCGGTATTGAAGAAGTAGGCGTGGCATATTTCGTGGTTTTCATCAATTTTATTTGACATTTTCTTTATTCTTTCGACTTTTTCATCAATTTTTCAGCATTTTTCATATTTTTTGACTTTTTCAATTTCTTTCAACTTTCTTCAATGGTTTTCATATTTTTTCAACATTTTCAGTTTTTTCCAACACTTTTCATTATTTTTGAACCTTTGTACACTATTTTCGACTTATTCAACCTCCTTAAAATTTTTTAACATTTATTTAAAAAGTACTTTCAATGCAGTGTAGGGTATGTGAGTTTCGGCCTGGCCAAAGATAACACCTTTACTAGTTAAGCTTTAGCTTCGCCACAACTATTCATAAAACTTTAAATCAGAGCTACTCAGTTGCAAAGAACTTCGTTAAGAGAGTTTTAACAAAAATTTATACGATCCTTTCAGTGGCGTTAATTCAGTATGACTGGGGAGGGCATTGGCCCCCCAAGAATCTGATACTAGTTATTTTTCAATAGATAATTCAATAAACCCATCTAATAGTGGTGGTATTATAATTATCGTCCCTCCCCCCTTCCAAGATTTGGGAAGTGACGCCACTGGAACCTTTGTAGCTGAGTTAGGTAAGGAATGGAGTCACTTTCAAAGAGTTTTGGAAAATAGACAGCATCAAGTTCAAATCTAATCAAAACTTCAAATTAATTCATTATAATAAAGTTTAAAATTATTAGGCTCTTTTCAAAATGTGGGCGAGATTTCTCAAGGAAAGTTGGCACCTTCCATGCAACAAAAACACTTACATATGACATCTATAGTTGTGATATTTAGTATATAAATGCAAATTGTATGCACCAATCACGAATAAAATATAGACAGGACTGAACAACGAGGATGCGTGGGAGACATCCAATCAAGTTTAAAGGAGAATGGGCATATTTACCCACACGCAACTAACAGATAGATGTATGTCATTTGAAAGCTACTGTTACATATCGTAGATTAATTGTTTGTATGACGACTAATCGCAGAAGGTAGAATAAGAAGCTATTAAAGTTGTAGCTCATCACGATTAAACTTGAAGATTAACTTTGTTTATTTTAATCATTGCTCCCGAAAATTTCATGTTTATGTTAAGGAATGGCCTGAATGAGAATGGAATTTGGATACTAGAATCAATAAAAATAAATTTTCTTCTTTGTGATCTAAGTAGTTACCGATAATATGGTACCTTGAATATGAATGTCATCAGCATTTTCACCCTTTAGCCGCATTTTTAAATTGTCGTTAATGTTCAACATAATTAAACGCTTTTGAGAAGTCTGACATGACCATTACATAAATGACTTGTTGTCTAAACCTAAGCGCATAACGGTAGTTTCTTTAATGACAGTCGACTCACAATTTAGTTCGAAATTCAAATGATCATTTATTAAGTTTTTTGCTTCTAGTCGGACAGTTCTGAATTTGGTAAGCAAATATTTTTTCAATTACTTTTGACATAGAGGAGAGAGATATGTACTTATTCGTCCATAATCAGAGGTACTTACTGAATAACATTTTAGGTCAAAATTTCTGAAAAATTAATGTACCACAAAAAATTTAAATTAAATCTTTTTGTATTTCTCTCCACTTTATGTTTTATAAAATTAACCGATTTGGCAAGTGAGCAGCTCATATGTTTGTAAGTAGGCAGTTCCAAACTGGCTGGCAAGTATAGAAGTATTAATAATATTATTTGTTCCTTTACAATTGTTGGAGTTATTCTCTAACAATTAATGAATTTTGCGTTTGTAATTTTTTTGTTGTTTTTGCACTAAAAGTACTGAACATAAAAGTTCTGCAAAGTACATAGAAGTATTAAGTTTATGTACTACCTAAATGCAGATTATCTTAAATTTAAATCTATATCTAAAAAACTAAATGCGATTTTAATTAAAACATTTTCTGAAAAAAAAAAAACGTTTATTTAACTCAATTAAAAAACTATTTAGATAACTTTGAACGTAGCTAGCGCGTAATTGACAGTATTTTTAAGATGGGATCAGCGGAATCCTTTTTATACAACTACACCAAGATTGTCTTTAACCATTCTATTAATTGTTCATTAAGATTCCATCAAATAGAAAATGCATTCAGAGTCCAGTGTAGATTTATTTAACCCTCCGATTAGCGGTAACGCAAAAGGCAGTAAATCATATTTTGTAAAGTATATTTGGTCTAACAGACCATATAGTCTATTTTGCAGGTGGAAATGGAGACATGGTCTATTAAAGGTGTGACATTAAGTGTGGAAACGGTGCATATTATAGTTGAAGTACATGTATGAACGTGTAGATACTTAACTTTATTAAATAGAAAAGTATAGCCCGAGAACTAGAAGACGGATTTTGTTAAGTATTCGTTGAATTTAACATTTTATCTCATTGCATTATAAATTAAATAGAAACATCTAGCATGCTGAAGAAAGAACCTATTGGCCAGCGATTAGTAGCGTATTTGCACGAGTAAATATAAGACAAAAGCCAATAGAAACATAGCATTCAGCTTTCTTCAATGTTACAAATTCTCTGATAATGTTCGGGTGATCTATATTCTAATTTTCGATGACCAGTTTTTTTGCAATTTGTTCACGCACAATAACATCCACAATTTCTGGCGCTATAAATTGTTTGCAATTTGAAATTAGATAGATTGGTTGGGCCTTGTCTAACGATTGCTGTATGATTGTATGCTTTAGTGTGACCAGTAGAGTGGTAGACTGGTAAGCTAAACTTTACCATATTTGGCATGGGAACATTCGCCAACTGCAGCATCGGGCATATCTTTACTAAGCAATGGTTTCATTTCTGCAGCGATTGCCTCATCAACTTGCTATTTGTTGTCGCTTTCTTCGTCTAAATAAGTTTCAAGTTCAGCTATTCTTCAGCATCTCAAGCATCGCCACCACAAAGTCGAAGTCAGTCTGCTCCTCTCCCCTTCCAAATGGTTCCCGTTCATAATCTTCAGCATTCTAGATAGTATAAATAGCGGCAAGTCGCGCGTTATATATCTCTTTTTGATTAGCAGAAAGATTACGAAAAGCAGTGTTTCTGCGACCCCTTTTCAACAGTTTTATTCAAATTCATATACGAATTGTACAAATACTTGAAACCTAAGACTGCGAACCCGATTAAGGAGATGTTTATACAGCAAGGTCACATGCGAAACTGCTAGTAGTTTTGTTATAAACACGAACTGCGTCGCTCGATTCAACCAAAAATTGATTGTACTGCTGTGATTCTGTTCCACGGAACATTGCCTACAATTTTAAAATTTATCGCAGTGATTCGCTGCATCGAGTTTGAAAAAGTCATTTCACCTTTTGCCGAAATAAGTATTTTCAGAACAAAAACTACGACACAAAAAGTTTCAAAATGGTCTGACAGCCCACAAGGATACACGGAGAGTTAAGAAAGTATGACTGGGTACTAAATGTTCAGTTGATTTGACCGTTTGTCCATTATTCATGAATGGTGCTTTTAGTATGATTTAGTTTGACATAGAACTAAAGGTAATGATGAAATTTCCCACGTCACTTTTGTCACCAAATCAGTTAAGAATTTGGCTTTGAAATTTGTTAATGCCAATTTTAAATGTAGAAAAACCATGTCCAACCAATTTTTATCAGCACATTATATCAAATACTTAAATTTTATTTCATATTAAGCAGCTTGGAATGGGGGCGTTTTTCTGTGTTCTGCAGAAAAACTAAAATAAAACAAATTTTACTTTGGCAAAAACAAAATGACAACAAACATAATCAAGTAAATACAATTAAAACAAAAACAAAGACAAAGACAAGGCGCCATACAAACCTCGTATTAAAGGGGCGAACCCTGACGGCCACCTTCAGTGACGACATCCTCAGTAGCGGCTACGACAAAATCAGTGGCGAAGGAATGTGTGCGTGTGTGCTGCTTCAGGAAGATTTTCTTTCTACAAAAAGCAAATTTTGAGGTTGATTGGGTGCTCCGACGCCATGGAAAGCTGCTGTTCAAACGAAACTGGATATGAAGATGAAGTATGGCAAGGCTTTTGTAGGAGATTCTAGGAGTTAAACCCTATGGACAATTTTAGCTGCAGGATTGGATGCGTTCTAATTCCATTAATAAACATAGAGCTCTGTTTTAATTTAACTTTTTTAGATTCATATTTAACACGTAAATAGTTGATTTTATTTCATTAAAATTTTATTTTCTCTACGTTCTTATTTCACTACTGCGCTGCGACTGTGTTGACTTAATTGATGGAATTTTTTCTTAAATTAGAAATTGCAAAATATTAAATTTTAGCACAAAACTTTTTGCAAAATAATTTGTTAACTTTTGTTTGTATTTTAATACAAATTTCTTGTTTAGCAACACAATTTTATACAAAAAAAACTGGTAAATATTTCTAATTTTTTTTTCGTTTTGTTGTTCTTTTTTCACATCTCAAATATTACACACACACATGTATATAGACTCTTTGTATGCTATGCAAAATATACAAAAAGGAAAATAAAACATAATTTATCAAGCAAAAAAACTCGGTGTTTAAAAGTTCCGCTTTTTAGTACAACGCGCGAGCGAACGTTGAAGAAGACTGAAATTGAAAAACTCAACAACTACTGTTGGGGTTGCTCCACTGTTGCGCCAAGCAAAAAAAAACAACAACAAATTCGAGAAGTGGGAGCAAAGTTCTGTCAAATGTGTTGCTTGGCGCTGATGGAGTATCAGCAATTTTCTTCTGTATATGACGTTTCTCTTTCTCTGTTTCGTATAACCGCATTTATTGCATCTTTTGTTGTGCTGACTTTCGAACTGTCAAGTGTTTCGAAATGAAAGCAGGGCTACCATAACATGAGAAATCAATGGGCCCTTTCACACGGTGCAATTTTGCAACAGTTTTTTTGGGTGCATTTTCTTCTAGGCGACATTCTTTTTAGCTGAGTCGTGTCTGGTTTCGTTTTATCGTTATATTTTATTAAATAAGTAAACATTCATAAACTTAATAAATAAAATAGTTACATGTAATTTGGACATATTTTAAGTCGTTAGTTCTAGACCAGGCTTCAGCAAAGACCAACTTCGACTTGAGTGCAAGAGCGCATATACCGTGTTTTCTTAAAAATTCTTCAACTGAACAAAAAAAGGTGTAGTTAAGTAAACATGTTCCAGAACATTAGGTATTTCCTAAAAACTTACCACAAGTTTATCATATGCAAATCTTTGGTCCTTGTTCATGTATTTGAACCTTGTTAAACACATGCATATGCATTGGCTCAAACTCATCTGGATTCATGCGAGAAAGCTTTAGTCTTCTTTTTTTTTGCTAGAAAACCTAGCCGCCTATCAGAGCAAAAGACATTTCAACTACGTGAGCAAACCTTTTTTATAAAAAAAAACATTCGTACCAGTGCTGGTACATATTGAACTTACTCATGTTACAATTATTTTGGTAGCATTGAAGTTCTTCTTCTTTATTTTAAGTTCTGCTTTAACTGTCAAAATCAGACATTTCCAATTTGCATACTCATAGCCAAAAGCGCGCGCTGTCAGATTTTTTGTCTATTCTTGACAGCTATGGCGTTTGACAAGATAGTTCTACCGCAAAGATTGTACCATGATCAAATTTATAGTTACACACATTTGAATTAATTATACAATTAACAGTTCGTTGTAAATTTGGCTGGTGAAATTACAATGCTGTAATTTTACAATATTTACGAGGTGGTAACTTGTTTTGTTATTGTTTCCCATATAAATGCAAATTATAACTAACTAACTAGTCGATAAATTTGAACCTGCCTTTAAGAGTGTTTTTTGAAAGTTGTATTAATTTTCAATTTTGGTGAGAGAATCGTATGGGAAAAGAGAGTACAAAAAAAAACATAATTTGTAAACAATAAATTTTTGAGCTCACAGTTGTATGATTTGATATATTGTAATTTGTCAAGTTCCAATTTTACAATGAACTATGAATTGCATAAATGTTTGGTTTCGAAAGTCAAAAATTTTTTAAGTTGTGCATCGCATTTATTAGTTTTGATTGATTTTTGTAAAAATATTTTGGTTCCATTATACTTAGTTTGTTGTAACTACAAACTTTTTAATTTCTAACTAATATTATTTACAAAATGAATGGTTTTATTAATATAACGTCAAATTTTCCATAATACAATATAGTAATTTTTTTAAAATCAAATAAGTACGCTATTTATTACTAGCTTGTGTTGTAAAGGGTTACATTGGTAAAGGGGGCGTTCAAGTATTACGTAATGCAACTTTTGAGGATTTTCGACCTCTCCAAACTTGGGCAAACTGGGCATGGACGTAACGACTGTGCATTTGCACACTCTTGTGGGATGTGATATAAATCCCACAAGTTGCAGACATTTTGTCCTTGAGCTCGGATTGTACTGAAGGGCAAAAGAAATCGTAAGGCATCTGCTTAAACCCTTCTAGAGGAGCCGACAGAACAACGGACAACCTCAAAAGAATTGGTGAAAACTTGCATGATCCTTTATCTAGCTGACTATGAATCACGAGTTTGGTGGGGGCTTAAGGGATTGGGCAGGGTGGTGGTAGGAAAGTATCCGGAAGGACAGATTTCAATTCACTCCTCAAGTGGGAGTGCTTGTCATGTCAAGTGTTTTTCTCTTAGCTATGGCAAGGCTTTGGTAGTTAATCAGTTCATTGCTTGGAGAAAATAATAAATCTTAGCTTTTGGTTTACCGATCTCGAAGCTGATAATTTTATGACATTATTTATTGATGTAGCTAATCAAGATCCCATGAACTTTTATCATTTTAGTAAAACATTTTCGTATAGTTATTCAATAAACATATAAAGAGAGCATTTCATTATACAGACCTAATTTCAAATCACTCTCACTAAAAAATTTTCACTTCAGAAACAATGTTAGGTAACATGTCGTTCGAACCCCCCCTCCCTCCTCTGTAACGCATCGTCACGTTTTTACAAGACCCCCCTTTCCCCAAATTGCATACATACATGCATTGAAATTACTTAAGATCAACTTTTTCTGTGAGATGATGTAAGCCATAACGCTGGACAAAAGCAATTTTTTTTAAGGAATCACGCACGCAATTACGTTTACGAAATTCAACACCAAAACTTTGCAATTATTTTCTGACAAATCAAAGGATTTCAATTTTTTTAATATATGTAAAGGCTAGGATCGATCTTTTCGGATTTTTTAAAATCGAGTTAAAACACAAGAAATTTTTTGAAAAATTATCCCTTGCAGCGCCGACGTTTCGAGGATTATTTGTCCTCTTCTTCAGGGCGTCAATTTATTGTGTTTTAACTCGATTTTAAAAAATCCGAAAAGATCGATCCTAGCCTTTACATATATTAAAAAATTAAATTTCTAAAATTAACGCGATCTAAACTAAAATAAAATATTTAAAGGATTTCAGTTTCTATTTTTCTAAGATAAAAAAAAAAATAGCTTTTTAAAAGTGCTGTTGCTGAATTCTAAACTAAATTGTAGTCTTTATGACACCATTCCAAAGCATATTCATAACCCAAAAATGTCGCTGCATTAAAAGGCATGGCACGTACCACCAACATCCAACTGCCGCGGAACAAACTACGCCAACCATGACGCTATTTAGAAAAAAACAGATAACTTGCACATGAAAATATATCTCTTGAACCTTGAAATCAATACCTTGAAGTTTTTGACTAAACAATGTCTTATATTGCGATATTGTTTACTTTCTTCTGCTTGCATGATTGTTTTGACCACGTCAAATGGAATAACAAACACCCACGATAATAAGCCAGCCCAAGCACCTGCCATGGTAGTTATCAAAACATCCATTTCCGAAGAATCATTGCGTAGACATCGCTCTTGACGTCGACGATGAGCAAATTCTGTCTTATCTAAATAATCCATTGTGTGACCATAGATCAACATGTATACACCATAAGGAAAGACATCGCTTGAAAAATAATTAGAAAAAGTATTTTATGTAGAAAAAAAAACAAGACGTTCTAACTTACCGACACATCATTGGCAGTAATCCACGATAAAGTCCTGAAATACCATCGGTTTTGACAATTTTCCTGAACAGCGCAAAAGGTGTGTGGCGTTGTCCCAATAAATAGTTATTATAATCTAAATAAAAAAACATCACATAAACTTAAACCAATGGCATTATCTTTATTAAATAAACCTACAACAATGTGTCTGTTGCCTCACTTTAATTAGCTCTATGGGACATGCTATGAAAGATTGCACGAAGCCAGCCACGGAACCTGCTATGAACATATTTTGGTACTCTAGTTGCTCCCGCTGATAGTCGCTATGACAAACTTTCCGCAATTGCTTCATATGATTGCCATAGATGCCAAAAAGTATTGAGTTGATGGCGCCAGTTGTGATGATTGGAAAAAACATGCCTCTGTAAAAACCGTTTAACTTCATCGAATTTATTTAATCGGTTAATTTTTAATGATAGAGATGTGTGAATATAATGAGAGTAATATTTTAGATTACGTACGCCATTATTGCGAAGGTAGATTTGTCGTACTGCGCTTGGTACAGATGAGTTGGATGCTTGTTGCCATGTCTTGATGGTATCCAAAGGATGTCCAATTAACACGCCACATGCTCCTAGGGTATGTAATATTTTTGTAACAGTATTTGCAAGGCAAAATAAATTAAGATCTTGAAAGTATGTACGTTAAATTAAACTGCATTGGCATATGTTCACAGTTAGTTTTAAGCTTGAGTTTAAATATATGGAGTCTTAAAGAAAGGAACAGGTTAAACAAGAAACAATTTCCAAATATATATATTAAAAGTCTTGAGAATTAAACGAAATTTATATCTTGTTAATATGCTACCAAAAAAAGATATCATCACAATCGGAGCATCCATTCCAGAGAATTGCAAAAACGTGGCCTCAGCCGTTACATTTCCATGTCTGGTCGTATGAAATGGTAACATTTTTGTTTTCGTTTTTCAAATATCCAACAACCAGCCCATATACTCTGTTACCCTTTTAAAGGTGATTACAAATATTTTTTGATGCAGAAAAGGATATGGTATTCATGTCCCGCAGAATCATTTGAAATTCAAAAGAAAATAAAAATTTCAACATCAAATAAAAATACCATAAACAATAATAAATATTATATTCTTTTAATTATCAAGATATTTTGAAACATTTTCTAGACAAAATTTTTAATTAACTTTTGTAGAACATGTGCCATGTGCTGTCACCACTTGTTGTGGAATCTCAAGTCTTTTCCCAACCACTTGCCAAAAAAATGACGACCAAAATTAAACGAAAAATCCAACGTGAGACACTCATGCAAGAGACAGACAGAATCGGATCATGAGCGCCGAACATGAACTTGACCACAAACATAAAATTTTAAGATGCACGTTCATTTTTTATAGTTGAACGAACTATTTATTGCTTCGACTATAATAGTCTTATGCTTATTACGTCATTAAAGCGTTTTAGAGAATACAACAAGAGCGCTGGAATTTGAGGAGCTTAGGGATATTGATTCTTCAATATTTTACTTACCTCCAAAACTACCAGCAATAAACTCACTGTAATGTTCCCACTTCATTAGAACGCATATATTATTTTCTTTTAAGAATATCGTATATATTATGTGATGTATTCTTCAGTGCACAACACTTTAAGTGTAAAATACTTTAAAAGTTATTTCACTTTTAAACAAACAAATAATTCATAAAAAAAAAACATTTAATTTTTGGTATTTTTTATATTTTATTGAAACGTAAAATCACATAAAAATTAAAAAATAATTTATGTATTACGACAGTTTTGACTTATTTTCATGTAGAATTTTCCGCGCCGTTCTCTCACCAACTAATGTGAGTTGCCAAGCTTTTTATTGTAATTTGCGAATTTGTGCGAAAAAGTTTAATTAATAAAAGCTTTTTTTCTTACAAGTGCAGCTAAATAGCGAAAGCATTTCTTTGAAAGCAGTTAAATGCATCAGGGAAGTTTTACGTTCATCATTAATATTTGATTTGGTAAGCTCTCTGAGGAAATTCTACGTTTAGTCAAGTTCCAGCACATACATATCATTAAAGTTATGGGAATTTCTTTCTGTGCTCCATCTTTTGGCATATTGCTAGTTCGGCGCTTGTTCCCTTGTAAGCGGTTTTGTACTCATGTCACACTATTACTATCATTAAAATTGATTGTAAGACATGGATATATTACTTTATTGCCCATGGTGCTGATGTCGCCTAAGACCTGGAAAAACTAGAAGTGGTTACTTAAATAATTTGATTGCATAGGAGATGCCACACCCATTTCGGCATGTGGTAACTGCGCTTGCATCTAGTTTTAAAGCATTATTGTGGAAAAATTCGTTGATACGTACATATATAATCAGCTTCACCAGGACGATTATCCTATTCAGTCAGCGATGAAAAATAAGTTTAGTTTTCAATCAATAATTCGATATTTTGAAATTAATGGTTACATAGAATTCAGTAAAAAATCATCATTAGATGATGGCTAAATAATGGAAGGATCTTATTCATGTATCAAATCTATTGTTTCTATGATAAACAGGGCATTGTTTGTTTCTCATTCAAGGTTTTTATATCGAAATTTTAAGAACTTTAAACTCGTTTCAACCTTTATAAGAACATTGTTTTAAAGAGTGAGCTCAGAGCTTTTATCAGAAACTTTAAATACTACTCGTATTATGATATCTAAATGGTAATTTATTTTGAGGCTTAAATTTTTCTTAATCCGATCGCAAGAAAAGTTCTCTTGACCATGATGTCTAATTTATATATGCTATATAACAAAAAAAGGCTCCGTATATGAAATAAAAAAAAATAAAAAAACTTTTAAAGGTATATCAAAGTTTAGGAAACTTTTCGTAAAAAAATAAATCTCAAGAGGATCGTTAAATTTGAGTTAATATTTTATTAAAAAATAAATCAGAAAAGGTACATCAAAATTGCATGATTTTTCCAAAAGAAAATTATGCCCAAAGTCTGTTATTCCTTTTATAGCAGACTTTTTTCGTTTGTTGATTTTCTATCATGTGCAGCATTTCTCAACAACAAATTCATCAATAAATAAATAATTTAATAAAAGAAATCAGACTTTATTAACAAAGTTGATAACAAAATAGTTTATGATGCAGTTTTTCTAATAAGAAAAGTCTCTGAAAAAGCTCAAAAACTTTAAATCCAGTTTTTCAATAGTGTATCACATTCCATGCAAAAATTGTCACTAGCTAAAAAATATATATCCGACATCAACATATACCGCTGTAGTCCAGGAATCTTTGGCACTACCAGCCCTAAATCAGTTCCTGAAATTAAATTTCTTACCTTCTTCAAATTCTCTCCATAAAATTGGACAAACAAAATTGCATAGAATTATTTTTATTATTAATAATTTTATTTTTTTGTTTTTCTGTGTGTTTTTATATTTAATAATATAATCAATATTTTTTTTATTATTTTTTATTATGTAATTTTAATAATTTCGTATTTTCACCTTACTATTTGTTTATCATTAGTTTTGCAACTATATATAATATTTTTTCTTGCACTTAAAATAAATGATTTTTGTTTTGTTCTTCTCTTTTTTTTAAATTAAAATTACTCTTTTAACACATTTGTTTGTTTATATATATACTACTAAATAGTATATGTATATACTTTTGAAAGAAAACAATTCTCTTTAGTTCTTCAGTTTTAATAATTTTTGCAAAAATAAGTTATAGAAATGAAATATTCTTATACATATATAAAAACTACATACAAATACATATACACAGAATACTACTTTTTGTAAAGTAATTATTTTTTCAATTAATTTAGTTCTTTTTTCGGTTATTTTTATTTTTGCTGTAAATAAAATTAATTTGAATACATAAAAAAATAATTTACAAAATTTTAAAATAAAAAACATAAATTTTTAATAATAAGATATTTTGTATGTAGGTGGCAATGGTCAGACCAGTGATGGCATGTTCAGCACAATTGTACTTTTTTTCAGTACATACGCGCTTGCAAAGGCACGAAAAGTACAATGCACTGATATTTAGTACTTTCAGATAATTTTCAGCACATTAGCAAAATATGTTTATGATAAGTTTTATTTGTAAAATCTGTTTTTGTATTGGCAAATGTTCCTTGTGTATAAACGAGGTCTTATAAATAATTGCATTACATTATTGAAATTGTTTGCCAATTTTCATAAAAATTGGAGAAAAACCACGCTCGAGCTCCAAAAAGTACATTCTGACTTTAAATTCAGTACATTCACGAAAAGTTAAAATGCCATCACTGTCCCAGGCTTCTAAAGAGATATAATATGTTGAGGAGATGATTTGTAAATAACATGATAACAGAAATTATGTGTATAAATAAAAGAAATATATGTATAGTACAACCCTTATGTAAGAAAAATAAACAAATAAAGGTATAGTAACAAGTTTGTAGTCAAAGTGAAGCACCCATTCATATTAACAAATCTGTTGATTTTTCTTTTATAACGTCAGTAGGATTCTGAAATATAATGAAAATGCTGTTTTTCAGTAGATTTGAAGCTTTTAACACTTGCAGTAAATGGTAAAGCTCATTTCTATATGTGATGCCAGACAGAAGTAATCGCTTTTATTCGGAGTTATCGTACCTTGAAATACGTCATAAATCTGCGTACTTTTTTAGTAAGTTATATTTAGCAACTTTAAAAAAAAACTCCGCAACATTTTTTAACGTAAATAAATCTAACTATCAACTGGGCTATTAATGAGTTTGAGAACCATTGACATGGGAATAAATTCAAGTACGACTTTATCAATTTCAGCTTACTACATGATTTTCCGCAATATGCAACTAAAACTGGTATGGTAAGAAGTATTCTAAAAGTCTTCCAATCTGATTAAAGAATTTTTCAATTCAATTTATTTTTGTCGTATGTTTTTCATCGATATTTTTATCAGGGATATGACATATTCAACATCGCTGAATAAGTTTTCAACGTTCAAATCATCTGGAATAAATTTTTTTTCTATACAAGTTTTTCTTTGCCACTAGAGAGTTCAATGATGCATTCGAAGTTGTAAAGGAAAACAACACGTTTTTCGAGCAACTTCCAGCTATTTAAACGGGCCGATATTTACATTGATAGTAAATCTAAAATTTCAATCAGAGAGAACATTGCATTTCTTGCGTTGAATTCAATCCAACATCCTTAGATATTTCTCCTGGCATAGTTCGCTTTTATGGAATTCTCTTAGCAGAACTACTACCCCAGTCGTCATTTGTTTCATGAGCTTTTTAAATAACATTGCCATGGACCATCTCTCCAGTCATCTAGTTTGTCTTTCAATGTTTGCAGCTGTTCCAAAACATGATTTATATTAATAGTGGGCCTCAGAATGTCTTTTGACAGTTATGTTCACGTATTTTTTGAGAACGTTCCATCTGAGTTGAAGAAGATAACAAGTAAATTTTTGTATCATTCCAAAAAAAAACGTGATTGCTTGGCCAGTCAAACTTCATAATAACAACTTATTTGCAAAAGGGGAGCGACAAATTATTTTTCGCCCTGTGAAAAAAAAAATGTTCAAGGAGAAAAAATCCCGAATTTCAAGCTATCACGTAAAATTCATGAATTGTGAAATAATAAATGTAATTACACTCGTAGTTGCAATTACATTTCATATCATTTAAAATGAAGTAATTAAAATTGAAAACAAATTGGTAATAAGTGAAGTAATTAATTAGCATTGGTACACTGAGGACAACACATATAACACGTTAGCAATGTCACAAACTAAAAGTAGTGATGAAAGTGTAGCTGAAAAAGATATGTAAACTAAACAGAAAATGCGAAATAAAACAAAAACAAAGTAATTTTTAAATGTAAATTAAATAAGTTTCATTTGTTTCTGTTGTTTAATTTTTTTTTTTATAATAATCAATACATAGTAATTAATAATATTATAATAATGACAATAATCATCAATAGTTAGCAGCAGTTATTTTATAATAATAGTAATAATAATAATAATAAGATAATAGTA
This sequence comes from Meiosimyza decipiens, assembly GCA_963680825.1. Taxonomy (NCBI): domain Eukaryota; kingdom Metazoa; phylum Arthropoda; class Insecta; order Diptera; family Lauxaniidae; genus Meiosimyza; species Meiosimyza decipiens. The sequence continues at coordinate 77,216,722 of OY804259.1, forward strand.
ATTATAAATTTAGTAATAATGATAATAATAAGTTTGTTGTTTTACAAGATGTTTTTTTATTTTTATTTAGTATGAATATTTTATCATTTTACGTGCGTATTTTCAGTGAACGCAAATTTAATTTTGTTGTTTTTGTTGCTGATGTATCCATAATCATTTATTTTATGTTTAATAAGACTTAACATGTTTTAAATGTATATTTTTTTCTTTTGCTTATTATTTTTTTAGCATTTTATTTAGGTGTTTTTTTTTTGTTTTTGTTTTGTTTCTTTATATATAAATTTTATATTTAATGCAATATTTTTCATTCAATTTTAGTGTTTGCTCTTTATAAAATAATAATTAGTATTTAATTATTTTATTCCTCTTCTTCTAAATTTGTTTTGTTTAATAAATACATGTGTAAATTATTTATACCTAAATTTAACATATCAGCGTTTTCTATGCATTATCGCTTTCATTCTGATTTTTATTTTACTTTCATATGCTTAACTTACTTAAACTTAAAGTATAAAGATTTTCTTTTTGTTGTTTTACTTATTTACTTTTTTTGAGTTTTAATTTATATGAAAGAAACTTTAAAATCAACAAAAACAGCATAAGTTATATATAATTTTCTTAAAAATAACAGTTAAGTTTTTTTTTGTTCTTTTTTTTTACCATAACAAAAAAGCATTAATTTTTGAAACATTTTGATCGGGAGTGAAATGTAAGTGTCACGATAAAATATTGCATCAGTCTACCAATCTTTTTTGCAATAGGTCATTTAAAAAGAATGGATAATGATTATTTTTTTTTTTGCTTCTGAAATCAATATTAAAAAAAAATATTGAGATCAATTTTATGCGAAACCTACATAAGGGTAAAATTTGCATAGCGTAGCCACTAAAAAAGTGTTTGGATCTCAACGAAAATTGCATTTCGGATTTAATTAATGCCTAAAAGGTAAAACCCTTGGTCTGAGCAGTTATCGAGATACAAAGTTTTTTAAATTTATTAGAATGATTCTACACACTACTACTCGTTAAGAAGAAAATAACTTGAAATGAAATGTATAAAATATATTTTTCACCATTTCAAATAGTGAAATTTTAACTATTTTAAGAAATTGAAAAATTAAATAACCTGTATATCTGAAACTGGTCATACTGGGAGTCTCATATTAAAGGTATTATTTACGACCGATTCTGGTGAATTAAGAAAAAAAAAATGCCAAATTTTTTTTTGCAAATTTTACCACAATGCCGTTGCTGGCGAAAACTAATTGCTTTTATTGCTAGAGTATTATAATTTGATGTTATTTTAAATTTACATTACAAAAGTCAACATAAAATATAACACGTGTTGAGAAACAAAGGTATTGTAACATATAAGACATCTTCGCGTGTATGAAACTCAAGTGATATAGAGAAATGTAGTTTTAGAAAACCCCAAACTACATCACTCATGATGTTTAAGCTCCACGAAAAGTTCGATTATTTTTAACTAAAGATTTAAATAAAATTTCACAAATAAATTTATTAACACATAAACAACGCCATTTTTATGGGTAAAGGAGAGGCCGGCGTGCATTTCATTTCATATATAATAGCGAAATTTTTTATATTTTACGACTTTTATTTTCATATGTATACTTATAATCCCTACGCTCCAACCGGAGTTTTAGGATATTAGTAATAGTACTGATAATCCATACATGCACTTAATTTAGTCTAAATACATCTTTATATTTTTGTTGTTTTGCTGAAACTTTATAATTTTTTTTTTATCTTCTCCTAAACAAAAGTTGTAATATAGCGTTTTATCCTATTATATGTTAGCATAAGTTTTTAGTTAATTACTTGTTGTTCTAAAAAACGCATTAGAGGCGGCTCTTGTGTTGATTTGCTTCAGTATGTGAGTGCTCATGACATATATGCATGTGTGTATATGAATGGGCGCTTGTTTTTGTGTATGTGTGTTATAAGTGAGAGCTGTAATGTGCTGAAATCACAATATTTTAGAAAGTTTTTTTAAGGCATTTACAAGGAAACTGAAACGTGAGTGACGGGATTTATTTTGCTCCATTTATGAAAATAATTGAATTTTTTTGTTTTTGGAAAAATAGCGAAATTCATTTTCATTCATCATTTACGTTTCATTTCTTTACAAATTCCAATTGAGTAGCTTTATAAAAGAAACATAAGATTTTATTACATTATATAGAACGTCATAGAAAGTGTTAAAAAACAATTTTTAGTTTCTTTACTGCTTTTGAAGTTTTACTTCCCTGTACCTTTTTATAGCTTTTATTTATTATGAGTTGACAACTTAATTTATACATTCGAGTTTCGATTGCCTACCGGTGATTATGTTCACAGGCAAACAACTATCAATTAGAGCTTTCGAGTAATGTCATAACACTGAATCATGCGTAGGATTTTCTTGTATTTTAGATATCAATTTTGGTATCGAAATTAATCTTAAATGAGGCCTATCTCTGCACCTATCTGTAAATATAATTTTTTCCATAATAAAAAATGCTTTCAAATAGCCATATTTCGAAAACTATCCTCCTTTTTTTAATTTTTGAGCCAGTAAATTGTTGTAAGTTTGTAAATTAAGTAGTTAACTGATTAGTATACATTTAATTTTTTCAACTAACTTGCTCACTACATTGACCACTATAATTTTTCGTTCTGGATCATCAGATGTGCTGAAGATTCTAAAGACGTTAACATCTTGTAAGTTGCAACAGATTTAAAGATGACTAGTGTATATTTCTATATATTGTATGATCCTTGATTGAAGACCAAATCAACATAATCTACAGTTGCATACTCAGCAGCTACAGTAATCAGGGTTGCAAAGAGGTCCTTGTAGAAATTGAAAAATTTCGGAAAAAGCCGTTAATTGGGGTGTTTTTGTTACATGTATTTAAATTTTAAATTGAAGTTTTTATACTTTTAAGGGAAAAAATTTTTTTGGGAATGCCGTTAATTCTTTCTTTTCGTCATGGCAACCCTGTCAGTTATATTTTGTTTGTACTGTTTACAAAAACTAGGGTGATCCATGAGCAAGGCAATGCTTTACACACTCATTTAGGATATGAAGAGAAGGATGAACTAACGGCCTGCACAATGACTGCTTTTGAGCTTCTAATTCTAGGTGATGTAAACAACGCCTGCGGTGCAGTTTTTTATAAGTAAAACTAACCTAAATCAAACGACATAAGTGAACAAGTTTTAACGAAAACTGAAAAATACTTTTAAAAAAATTTTTCGTTAGTCAAAAAATGTATAACAGTTCCAAAGCTATTTAACCTTTTTCTAAGATTTATCATTACTCCTTAAACTATCTTTCAATAATGGGAATCGAAGTAGAAGTTTCTTATTAATTGATCTGATTTTTGATGGCTATTGCCTTATCTCTTATGTAACAATACCAAATTATATCCAAAATAAACCTATGGCTTATTTTGGGACAGTGCCTGTAATGTTGCTTAGTCCCTACCTATATATAGGTTTCTTATACGACATGTTTTGCCACCGGGGTCAGATTTTCTCTCCGAGACGCTGATTTGATCATGACCATATAAATTACATTATAATTAAGTTTCCGTCAATTTGAACGAAAGCCATTTTTCATGAATAAACGTGCTGAATTCTCTTATTTATGATGCAGTTTATATCAGCCTGATCAAAATTCTATGTGGCACAAATCTGAGATACGAACAGTTTTAGAGATATGAATGATCAAAATTTTATAAAGTGGTTAATTTGTATGGGTTTCATTTTGATACGCTATGTCTCCAATAAATGTGAACCAATTCGTTAGACTAAAGAGAAAAAAAAACAACTCGTACATGACGATTATAAAATTGACAGCAGAGCTGTCGAACACGCATTCAATTTTTCCGTCTTTACTCTTCTTATTAAATATATTTTATTGTAAATTTGGCTTCTATCAGAAATGTGATCAAAATGGATCAGTACTCTTTGCGAGGCTTAGTTTCGAGTTTCAAAAAGAATTCGGGAATTGACTTTTCTCAATAGTTCAGTATGAATATTTGACTGGCAGAAGCCAAAGCAAACAGTCGAGCCCAAAAATATAATATGAGGAAGTTGAAAAATATATCGATTTCTCATTTTTAACAAACACAAGTTTTTATTTGTAGTTGTTTTTTTAATATGATACTGCTCAGCAGTGGATTGCTTTAATAAGGCATTGTTGAACTTCATTATAATTAAATCTTGAAATCATAATGCAATACAAATTTTCAATGCACACGTAACTGTTTTTTGTTTTGATTTTAATTATTCTTCCTGACAAGAATGAAATATCAAGGGTAGCCCCCCTTCATATATTTTTTTAGTGTCTTACTTTGAAATGTTGAAAAGTGAAAAAATTCAAAAAATATAGCAACGTTGGTGTTATTTATGTTCATATATTTTGGATATATGCGGCGCTCATTTGGACATTCTTTCATCCTTTGCTTCAATTAAATACTAAGATAGTCTAAAAAATAACAACCTTTAAAACGTAGCCTTGAAAATATTATATTATAAAATTAAAATGAGAAGTTGGCCAAATCTACAGGAATAACGATGACATCTTTACCTTTTGCAGATATATGATGTCGTATACCTATGTATGAATACAATTGGAAATTATCACAAAATGGCGTATTTGAGAATGGCGTGTTTCTAGACAAGATTTAAGATTTAGCTTAAAAATTCCTTTTAATGTGTAGCTATCATATATCGAAACATATAAAATCGATTTTCCAAACTGACAAAATACCTTGAAAATTCTTTTACTAGGAGTGTTTCTTCCAAAGCAGCCTTTTACATTTATTTTATTTGTTTTTTTTTCTATCATTTAAAAACAACCTATAAAATTTAGAAAATCAAAACAGTTGTTTACAAAAATATGTTCACAGTTTGAGAATAAAGATATTTATTTAGAAATTTATTCAGATATTAAAATTTCTTTTCGGTATTGAAAAAAAGCAATCCTCAAATATGTTTTCATATTAAACGGTTGCAAAGATTTTGGCTTTAGTTTAAATAACGATTTCTTAATTCAAAATTTTGGATGTGCTAAAAAGGAACTATGTGTAGGAGAAAATATTACAAGTCCTGAACTAAGATTTGAAAACAAAAACGCCTGGAAAGTTTCTTAGAAAATTGTAATATTTGTTTATTTTTTGTTCCTTTATGAAATACTCGAAAGCTATACGTGGCAGAAAACAATAAACTGCATATATTAAACACATTTAAATTTTATACACAAATGGCATTAAGTTATATGTATTCTTACAATTTCTTTGATAATAAGTAATATTAAATAAAAATATTGAAAATTATAAAATAAACAAAGCAAGTTTATGATAGTACATTGATCTTTATGAAGTTGTGCGTTTCCTTGAAAATTACGTGCTTTCAAAAGAAAAAAGAAAGTTTTTCAATTAAAGACTAAACCAATATCTTATTGGGCGCGCAGTTTCTTAACAACCCTGGCCAGATTCGAGTCAAACGAATAAATTTTAACTCAATGTTATATAAAGCTTTATACATCTATGTATAAGGAAAGGGGACTCTATAAAGCAGAAGTTGAATTTTAACATTTTCATGATTTTAGTTAGGTGAAAGTTTGCGTGTCTTGTAGAATTTCTTATATGTACTATGAAGAACAGTTTATTATATTTATCATAAGGTTACAATTTTTAATTTTATGCTGCATTTTTTCGGTTTTTTTGTTAAACTTTTTTTACTTTTTAGTAATGTTATTTATAAACTGCATCGACATGACCTATATTTAAAAATTTTACATTATATCATAGTTAAGATTAATATGCACGCATGCATTATGACTTTAATTTCATTTTCTTTAGTTTTATTTGTTTTGCTCTAAGTAATAAACGTATTTTTTATGTTTAATTAATTTTATTTTAATTACATAAACTTAGTTTTTTTGTTAAATACAGCAGTTTACCAATAATTTTGTTATAATTATGTTTATACTCGTATATGTGAACTTAGAAGTTGTTTGTTTTGTATCTCAATACAGTTGTATTTTAACATAAGAAATGTTTATTTGTGGATGTGTGTTTTCCTACATATATAACATTTTCTGTACCATACTAAAATTTACTTTGTTTTGTTGTATAGATTTTTATTTTTTTTTTTAATTTATTTTTTTTAACGTTTTGCATTTTTATCTATATCTATATTTTTATATTTTACCTTTATAGAGAATCGTTAACTCTTTTTTTAACTCCTTATTATTTTTTGCTTAAGCTTAACTAAAGTTTTTATTTTTTATTAAACCTTTAACTTTGTTTTTCTATTTAGCAGCAAGTTTTCAATTTAAAGTATGGAAGGAGTTGTGTAATATAGTTTTAGGGGATTTTAGACTATGCAGGGGCGATCGAGCGAGCAATATGTTTTTCATTTATTTTTATTGTGTTGATGATATAAGAAACGAACAAAGTGAACGAGTATAAAAATGCAAGTTGAACATCGTATAGTAATGAAGAGCAATAACTAAATGAGAAAGAATTGAACTTTATTGAGCGTTTATATAGCAACTCATACAACTGAATTGTTTGGAAAATTAAAAAGTGTCAATCTGTTTTGCTTTTGTAATAGTCAATTGAATGTAAATGTCCCTGTTTGGCTCCATAAAATCACATACGTTTGTTAAGTGAAATTTTAAATGTGGTAATTTTTCCAAACAAGTGGTCATATGTTCCAAACAAGCGCAAATTTCATACAGATTGTCAGTCAGTCTCTGATTTTAACAAAAAATAAATAAAATGAAATTTGTATGAGCAGTAAATCGTTTAGTTAGCACATGATCCAAGAGCAGTTTAATTTAAATTTAAATTGATCAAATTAGTCCCTTTTACAAAATGAGAAAATAAATAATTTAGTTGCACAATCTTAGAAAGTTTTAGTAACTACACGCGAGAGCATAGTGAAGTATTACAATACATAATTTTACATAAATCTGATTTGAAGTAATATAAATTAAAAATGATTTAAAATGTTTTGTCTACACTTTTTATCTGTATTTTTCAAATGTAAAACAAAAAAATGTAAATTTTGTAAATGCGACTATTTCACAAAAACAAAAAAAATGTTTCCCTCTCTTTATACTTAACACATTCTTTTATGCATTTTACTATTGTACATAAATCTATAACACAGCTATACTAAATAAAAGTGATGTCAAATAACATAGGAAATAACAACTGAAATGAGCGAATTTAAATAATACTTAATCCCAAAATGCAAACAAATTTTCGTATTGGCCGCCCTGAACTTTTAAATGTTTGTTTCTCAATTATCAAAAATGCTATTTCTGTCAGTGCACTGAATATCCATGATCTTGCCATAATAAAATGGGAAGTTAACATTCCTTATAGATTATTTGAAGGTTGTCGCACAATATCACTAGCACGTCAGAATTAAAAAGCTTTCATTCTTGCTTGTGGAAATAAAAACTGCAAAAAATGACACTAAATAAATTAGAAATGTGAAAAAATTTTCAATTTACTACTACTTTAGTGAAACATTTTTATTACCACTATCAATCTAGGGGTAGTAAATATATGAAACTAATAGTGGTAGTGAAAAGTTGTTCAGCAGATATGTTGCTTAGATTTCGTGGTAGTTTTTCGCTTATTTACTGCCCTCATAGTGATAGCGGTAGTGAACATATTTGAGTGTCAATATCTAAACTTTAGACAATACGCTAAAATTGCATTTTTGACTCTTTAGGGTCAAATACCTTAAAGCCCAGAGCCAATGCGAAGAAACGGCTAGCACTTTCGGATTCAGTTTCCATCAAACCACAAATCAGTTGTAATTTATTTTGCTACTCCATTTCGCTTTTTTGATAAACTATGAATCAGTAGTTCCTAATACTTTGTTTATTGTTAAGTGTGTTTGTTTTCCATGTTGCACTACTTTTATGTTGCTTTTGCTTTCCAAAAAATACATTCATGTATTCGTGTGTGCTAGACCTTGCTCAAATAAACGAAAATATTTTTTCCATCTCCCAGGAAATTTTTATGTTGCTCAATTAAATGGACAATAATCAAAATTGAGCTGGCGGCGTTTCAAAATTAAATTTTATAGAGACTTGTCTTGAAAACCCAATTTTTATTTTTTAGTTATATCAAATCAATAGTTAAAATATCTGACATGGAATTTAGGTCGCTGAACTTTTATCTGAAAATCACTTTAACCTTTTAGGACAGCTTTTTTTAAAAGGCTTTAGGGGAGTTTTACGCTTATTTTCAAATGGGAATTCCGGGACCCTAAATTCATAAGGAGTATACAAATAATTTAGTTCAATATCACAACAAAATAAGACTTGTGGAGTTCACAAAGTTGATGCACTTTTATATTTTTTAGATTAATTTTTAATGCTAACGCTTCGATTTTTTCACTTTCATAAAATAAAAATTTACTTGGAGATGAAAACAAAACAAAATTTTTTTAAGGTCTAGTGTGCACTTTTTTGCAATGATTTTACTCAAAACATTTTGTAAGATATTATTTTTCCTTTCATACTACATTTGAATTTATTCAATATTATTTTTTAAGTTAATTAATTTAATTTATGTATATATTGATTCATACTCTGCTTCCTTAATTTCTCTTGGACTCTTTTATTCCACAAATAATTCTCTCTTGTTGCTCTCTATATATTCACGATCTCTTTTAAGCGTCATTTATTACTCCATTCACCACATATCAGGCGTCCAACATTTTCATCAACAACTTTTCCACTTTAGTTTCATCACTTGCATTCTCGTTAGCGACAGTGTCATCCTGCTTTTCATTCCTTAATTTTTGTTGCTGTTGTTGTTGCTGTTGTTATTGATAGTGAAGTCTTTAGTTTTCCACTTTTTCACTTTTTATCTTAACAAACGCATTTGCGGTCGCTACACTTCCTAGCACATTACTGCCACTTAGTGCTGGATTGTTGTCGCCGCCACCACCAGCGCTGCTGTTCAAAAGATTGCTTTTGTTGTCGCTATTCGATTGAGTCTGCTGATGTGTTGAATTTATACTCTGTGTACCCGCAGCTGTAGTTGATGAACTGTTAACCACTGCACTATTAGTTGTAGCGCCGGTTGCGTTAACGCTCTGAGTGTTTGATTTGGAGCGATTTAATTCCAGTTCGTGTAATTTTTTCCACAGCTCTTCACGATCACGTTCACGTTTCTTTTCTCTGTAAAGAGAGAATAAATTAGAATATGCAGTAAAAAGTTTAAAGTTTTAGAAAGAAAACTTTAATGGCAAAGAAATGTTAGTTTTACAAAGGACTGGGTATGAATCATTACTTTAGAAATCAAAATTTGTCTAATACATATCACGACTTAAGAGGTTTGAATTTATTTCGAATCGAGATTCCCAATACCATGACAAAAGCAATAGCTAAATTTTCGATTTCATTCAATGAAACAAAAGTGGAATTGAATTATTTTTGGTTCTTTTTCAGGGTAATGGTCACTTCACTTCCATGGCAAAATAAATGGGATAATTTTTGCTTCCATTCAAAGAATCAAAATTAGAATTAAATTGTTTTAAGTACCATTCTAGCAAACTTTAATTAGTAATAGAATTTTCCAATTCCATGGATTGAATTATATTTGATTCAATTTCAAGAAATTGTAATGAGAATTATAGAATTTTTTTATCCATTGTAAAAATAGCATTCAATGTAGGTAATATGTTAATTCCATTCCGAAGAATTGAAATTTGGAATCAACATACTCCATTCCATAGCAAAAGCATTCATTCATTCATCTGTCGTTTCCAACAAACGAAAATAATATTTAGAATTGAAAAGTTTTAATTCTACGCCAGGGAATCAGAATTGGAAATGGATTTTTTCAATTAATACCTGAAGGACTCTCTATCGACGTCCAAAATATATTTTCAACGTTTTCTCATAGATTAGTGTAAACAATTTTTTAAATGGAGTCGATACCGTCGCAGGAATTGACCAAAATCGAACGGTACTATTTACTCTTTTCTACATAAAAGAGTTTAAGTGTGATATCCCTTAGCTACATTTAAGCAAATCATGGACAAATACCTAAGTGCATTTTATCGAAAACTCGAATTTGCTCAAAAGAATGGTTTACCAAAAAAAGAAGAACCGAAAGGTAATTTTTTAGATATTTCATTATTGTTATTTGGACTATATTATTTTTAAATTTTTGTCAGACATTTTTGCTACCAAAGCACTTCTTACTCACTTCTGTCGTTCCGCTTTGTAGCTAGCCGTTAGTTCATCGAACAATTTGGAATTCATTTCCATAAATGTTTTCAAAACATTATAGACCAAAGCGACAATTGTTTGATTCCAATGTTCTTTGCTAATTCGATAAAGGGCTGGGAACATGATTGGCATTATTACAGCATTGTTCTCTTCTATTAACGACATAGCGTACTCGTTATTCCATAAATATAAGGCTCGCTCAGCGACCTAGAAAATTTGGAAGTGTAAAATATAAAAAAATATATAATTGTAAGTTTTTGATACTAACCTGAAAATGAGGACTGGATACACATTTAGCTATTTGACGAAATAATGGCTCTTGGATTTTAACAAATTGTGGCGGATCGATAACATCGAGGATCTCTTCAATTTCACCCAAGAACATGACCTCTTTCTGTGAACACGTCTTTGGCCAAAATTTTAAAAGACCACGCACAACAGGCTCAGTAAGGAATGGATCCTTTTCAAGAAACTGTACAATACAGTACGCCAACTGAGCATGATAGAGTGATAGGCATTTGACTTTGTGCAATGGTAGCAAAACTTTTACCAAGAATTGCTTATGCTCGGCTTTTAATGGTAATGCAAACCCATTGATAATGCTTGAAGAAATTAAAAGAAAATTAGCGAGTTTTTATATAAAAGTGCGACGCATTATAACTAACCTGCCCAGAATTTCGAGTAGTTCACCAACGCCATTGAAGTGCTCTGTTTCGTAGATGAAGCGTAAGAAAATATTGTTGATTTGTTTTCGTATAAAAGCGCGTAATCCTAAGAATTTTCCATAAATACGATGCAAAACTGTTTTAAGAAAATCGCGTTCTCGTGGATCCTCAGAGTCAAAAAGCTCTAAGAGCTAAAATAAAAATTATGTATTCAAGTTAATGGTTCAATTTTAATAGGAATTTTTAATGTTTTTACAAATAGTGTCATTGTAAAAACTATTTTGTATTTATGATAGAAAGAAAACCTTTTATAAGCGCCTTATATTTGCACATACATTTATTAAATTATTTTTTCCGACGAAACATTGTTAGATAAAATTTAGTAAAACTGAATAAATTGATTAATTAGTTTTTGATAATTTTATGTGATCTATCAGTTTATAAAAAGTTGTTTTAGAAAAAAAAAACATAAAAATGCACTTACTTGAAGAACAAACTTTTGGTCAATAACACGTTTGCCGATGGTTGCTTGAAAGTCTTGCGATTCTAGAAAACGTAAAAACACCTCGTAAACCAATTGTAGATGTGGCCATGAAGCTTCAAGTGTCGGATCATCTTCTTCTGGATCAAAATCAGGATTTTCGCTTGGAGGCAGTGTGCGAAACAAATTACAAGAAATCTAAAAAGAATAATAAAAATAGTATTAGACCTTGCGATCAAGTAATGCTATGGGTCAATATACTTACCATACGTATTATTTCCGGATAAACCGGCTCCGTGAGCACACCTCGTCCATGTGTTATGTAGGTGGATAAATCATTAAGAGCAGCGCGTTTGATTTCTTTACCTTTCAAATCCGTAACAGGATCCATAAAATCGAAAGATACGCAACACTGACGTAATTTACGAATGAACAATTCTTCTTGTTCTAGACTGGAACAATCGGCTAAAAGGTAAAAAGTAAGACCAAAAAGAAATGTATTGTTTGAGAAAATTTAGTTTAAAATTAATATAGTTGTCTTAAACATTGAAGAAAATTTCATCTCTATTAGTAAAACCTTAAAACTTTTTAAAAATTTATTGCTTGATTTCTGGTTAAATGTTACATTTTGTACCAAAAATGTTTCCCCTTTCGTAATCAGGGCTTCATAGTTAATATTAAAATATTGTTATTATTATTGTAGCTTTTATTTTTAAGATCACTATAGTCAATGGCTTCAACGGATAGCATTTTGTTCAATAAAATGTGTTTAACAAGAATGTTGCTACTGAAGGCACTCACTACTGATCGTGTATGTTGGAAGAATACAAGTATCAATATTTAGCTTTGCCCAAGAGCAATAAAAGAAACAGACATAAAAAAGGCGAATAGGTAAATCGTATAATATAAAAAGTAAACATAATCTGCACTCAGTCGCTCTCCCACGTCTGCTACTGCTACTGCTGTTTACCATGTTTTTGTGATTATAGCATTTCTTGTTTTCTCACCAACGAGAACAAGTTGATGTATCGCAAGAGCACGAGTGGGAGCTTCGTTGATGGTGCGTTTGCTATGCACAAGCCCACTACGAGTAAAAGTACATTAAACACACTATTTCACACACTAAATTAGCAGCAGTATAATCCGTTTAAATTATACATTCTGACCAATCATTAGGATATACCCTTTTTAGGATATTGTCCTTTGCAATATAGGCTTCTTACCGATAACAAAACAACTTTTTGGTATACATTAATTTCACTCCACCCTAAAGTGCATATTTAAAGCTAAGCCACACTTATTTCCCTTTATTTTCTTTTTAATTCTACTAAATGTAACGTTTATACATAAACTGTCGCCCTCAGTAGCACAAAAGTGGTGTATCAAAAAGATGTTTTTCAAGAAAATTGATAGTCAATTTATTGAAATACCTAGAGATAGAGCAAATTGCCTTAGGAAATTTTTTATAAGTTTGAACTAAGATACCCGGCATTTGGCGTAGTTAATTTGATGCGTAATTTTGGAGAAATCGCTTTTGCACTACTGAGAGCAGTACATAGGTGTAAAGTAATTTTTCCATCAAAACGAAAAATTCCATTTTAGAAGTAAGTTTTATTGCGTTTTCCATTGACAGAAAAAAACATTAGCAGTAAATTAGCTGAATTCTTACAAAAACGCACATCTCCATAAAAACGTTTCAGTAATCTAGAAAGCCTATCAAAATGGAAAATTTTCTGTTTCAGTCTCTTAAGGATCCTGGAACTTTTCCGTGCGCCATGAGCAGCAATTTTCGATCGAATAAAATTTTCATTTAAGTCGAAATCAAAAACGAAACATTTCTGCAAGAGTTCCATCAAAACGGAAAATTTTCAGCAAAACCAATAACTTTAATATTAGCTGCGCTTTATTTGTCTTCCACTGCTTAACTGCAATGATAGTTGTATGGGAAATCGAATTCAAAATCGCAAACTTAGCGAATAAAATTATGTTTGCTATGTATACATAGCAAGTTGTCTATTGTGCATTTTGAAATGAAAAGAAGAATAGCTATTTTGCGAGAAATCAATTTCAAAACGAAGCAATTTGAAATAAAACTAGTAAAGGTGTTATCTTCTCACATACCCTACACTACATTGAAAGTACTTTTTTAATAAATGTTAAAAAAATGTTGAAGAGGTTGAATAAGTCGAAAATAATGTAAAAAGGTTCAAAAATGTTGAAAAGTGTTGGAAAAAACTGAAAATGTCAAAAGAATATGGCAAATGTTGAAAAAAATAGAATATAAATGAAAAACACGAAATATGTCACGCCCACTTCTGCCCACTTTTGTTTCAATAAATGACATTCGTGATTGACATGCACAAACCAAATTTTAGAACAATAGCTTGTGTAGTTTGCGATATGTGCCGTAATTATTCTTAAAATTTAGGGCGGTGACACACCCATTGGTGCAATCCAGTCAGATTTTGATCCAAAAATAGCCTTCCATAAACAAACCTCTTACACCAAATTTCAGTATGATTGCTCATTTACTTCGATAGTTATGCCATTTAAGGTATTTTAATTGTATGGGAGGTGCCACGCCCACTGTTGCTATTTCAAAAGCATTTTGATTTATATGTACCTAATACCCAGTAAGCCACTTACATCAAATTTCAGATCAATTGCACCAATAGTTCACTTAAAATAGCACTTACAACTTTATGTTAATGAGGGAGGTGCCACGCCCACTGATGCAATCTTGTCAAGCCTCATTGAATTTCAAAGCTTATAGTAACCGGCACCTCTACACAAATTTTTATGAAGATTACTCTCATAGCACACTATCTATAGCATTAAACGTATTTCGCTTATATGGGAAGTGCCACACCCACCGGCACCATTGTACCAAAATTCTGCAAGAAGACACCTTTTAGCGAGTATATCTGCCATATTAAATTTCATAGCGATTGCGTTCTTAGTTCTCTTTTTATAACGTTTATAAATATTGTAGGCTGTGCCACGCCCCTCAACAAAATTTTCCAGAATATTGAATAAACTTGTATTGATGACTACTTTCAGTGGTATCATCCCTAAAATTTTTATGAAAATCTTATGTGCCAATTTGGAGATATACGAAATCCAAATTTTCAATTGTTAAAAAATGTCACGCCCACTTTGACAATTCCGCCCACTTTATGCGCAATTCAAGATTTATAAGATCTGTATTCGTGTACCAAATTCCATCACAATATCTTATACGGTTAACGAGCTATAGCGTTATAAAAGTTAAAATTTAGGGCTGTGCCACGCCCCTTTAAGAGCCTTTGCAAACTTCAAGCCTAACCTAATCTGAATTTTGTTTTCATCTTCAACAAATCACCAAATTTCATCAAAATCGCAGCATCTTTTTTTCAAAATGGAGTTGGGTATATTTACATAGAGTATGGGCGGAAGGCGTGGCCGTGAACCGATTTCGCCCATTTTTATATGCTAGCAGCTTGCATGAAGGTTTGACGTGTGTGCCAAATTTCATTGAGTTAGCTTGCTTAGTTTGCTCGTAAACCTGATTTCAACAGACACACAGACAGACAGACAAACAGACAGACAGACAGACAGACAGACAGACAGACAGACAGACAGACAGACAGACAGACAGACAGACGGACATAGCTATATCGACTCAGGTGGTGACGCTGATCAAGAATATATATACTTTTCCATACCTGCCACGCCCCCTTCTATGCGCTACAAACGGAATGACAAAGTGAATATACCCTCTGTGTAGGGTATAAAAAGTGGAAAGAACAACAATGACGTGTACTCTTATAAGCAGCGAGCAGGAAACTTAGTGTCTTGGTCATTTTATTCGCTTATACTAAAGATATAAAAAACCGCTTTTACAAAACAAATAATTAAATTTCTCGCTACGATTCCGTTTTGATCGACCACTCTTCAATTAATACTGTTTCCGCATTAGATTGCATTTAATGCATCTCGGAAATATGTACTGGGTTTGCGCTAATCTTTTTGACTATAATAACAATACGTTTTTTTTTTCAGTGATATTTGAAAACTTACCCTTCAATGGCGGCAATTGCTGCAGCTCTACATCCTGAGAGTTTCTGTACCTTGAGGAACCTTGACTCTTTTTACTCTTCTTTTTCAGTGAACGTTTGGCGAACGGGTCAATTCGATCAACAAATGCTCCCGATGACATTTTTCCTGGTTATATATGTTTAAGTTTTTGTGTTGGTTTAATTTATGTAATTGATTAAATTTTTGACTTGTTTATAAGAATTATGTTGTTCCTTTAATAATTATTAGTGTTAAATTCTAAACGTGTGTATGTGTGTATTTTATGTTTTTAACTGTGTTCTTTTTTTTGGATAATTAAGCATACATATATTATTATTCCTCTAGAGAAGATTGAAATTTTTCAAATTACTTTTAGCAGTAGTCGTTAATGTTGTAATAATGATAATAGATTTTATTATTTCTAAATCAGCAGCAACTTTTATGCATATGTTTTGTTTTATTTTTTTTTATTTGCAAGTTAACTATGTTTTAATGTTTGTGTATGGTTTTGTTCCTGTAGCAAACCAGTACTTTTATTTAATAGATATATCTTTTTTTATATTTTTATTAGTCACTTTTGTTGATTTATTTTTCTTTTTTAATTCTTTTCGGTTTGTTTAGGGAAGGGGCGCCTTCCTTCTAATGATCGATGCGCTCAGTTTTATTTGCAACCCACTACCACATTGATGCAGCAATAGCTCTATTTATATGTATACGTGAATGACAACTACCATAATGAATCAATGATGACAACAACAACAAAAATATACAAAATGGTTTTTTTTTTTGGTTGCTTGTAGTACAAAAGCGATCAATCGATGAATTAATGAAATTTTACTATTTTCCAAACTATTTGTTTTAGATTTTGGTTTAGCTTTTTGCGAACTTTTATGACTGACGGTATTTTTATTGGTTTTTTACATAAGCAACAACATCATCCTTCCTCACAAGTTGTTCGTCGCCATGTGTTGTTGTTGTTTTTTTGTTGATTTTTTTTTTTTTTTGTTCAATTGATGATAGCAGCTCAGTTGAGTTCGGAGGTCAATTCAATTAGTTGGGAGTAATTCTATATACACCGCCATGCGTTGATAGAAAGTCTGAAAAATAAGAGAGACAAATATTAGTTACAAAGGCAAATTGAATACTATTTTATTCGATTTTTCTATTAAAAGTTAGACAAGTAGATATTTTTTTAGTTTTAAAAATACCCATTTCTTGTGTAAGGTTTTTGCGTTCAAAAATCTCAAAAAATGCAATTCTCTTACTTTGAATTGATTTTAATCTATAGAATGAGAAATTTTTCAGCACAAACATTTAACGTCTCAATGAAATCAACTAATTTTGCATTTCATATATTTTAAGGAAGTCTATTTTATGTACTATGCACCACGGTGCGACGCAGTTTTTTAATTGATTTTAGATTCGTTGAAAAAACTCGTTAAAACTATTGGGTATAAAATGGAGACAACCGATGTTTGTTAAAAGTACCCATAATATTGTATTTTCTGTAGTTTGAAACAGCATAATAGAATGAATCTAAAACTACGTAGCACAAGCTTATACTCCCTTTTCTATGCACGCTCCCATCAATATTGGATGGATGTGTACTTCAGAAGTGTGATAATGTATGGGGCATTTCTCACCAAATCGGACACCATTTTGCTTTTGCATCTGATTTTATTGAGTTTTTTTTTCGTTCTTTTAGTACTGGTTGAGATTAATCTCAATTTTTTTAAAGTTTTACTTTCGAGCTATTCAGGAGACATAAATTATTGAAAACTATTGTTTTTGACGGTTTTTTTTTTTTAATTCTCATAGCTCCTCGAATAATCAGCCAAATTGCATGTTTATTGTTTCAGAAGCATCGTTTTTAAGATTAATTCTCATATTTGGTAATGCAGTTATGAGCATTAAAAAAAAAGTTTAAAAAGTTAGTTTTTTAAAAATGTTCAATAGCTTGATAAAAAAAAATCAAAACAATAGAAGACCTACTCTTTCTTAACCAGTACTAAAAGTAAATAAAAATTTCAAAAAAATTGGAGTTCAAACAGCAAAATGTTGTCCGATTTGGCATTGAATGCCACAGATTTATAACTATTATTTTTAGACCTCAATTCAAGAAAAAAACTTACAAAGAAGAAGAGTTTTCAGACCACCTATAAAAGATTTCGTACGAAAATGTTTACACATCCCATCTCCTCTCAACGTCTTATGTAATTAATGTACAGCCTCTAAGGCACGTCAAATCCTTCTTATGTGGTTGTATGTATATTGAGAGAAAAGTAATCAGCTGAGGTTTAACGATTCGTTCATAACAATCAAAAATCTATTGCTTATAGAAATTTCAACCACAGCGAAATGAGTGAGGGAACAAAAATTATTCGCTAATTAGCATCATTAGCTGACGCTCATTTAGAATATGATTTTTTATCTACACTCTGAGAAAAAAAGTATATTTCAGTCAAAGAAATGTGTTTGGTAGACAGATTTTTAAAATATTTGAAAACTATAAACAAATTTTGGAAGACATTGAAAACCTTTAGAGGACCAAACATGATATTTGTGTGAGTCAAATAAATATTTGATAACCCTATTCTTATTTGGTCTCACTCCATATTAATATCAATTTGGGAATGATACCCAACATACTTAAGTATTTACGATTTGCCAATGAGTTCAATCTATTGATAAATGTTTAAGCTTGCCAAACAAATCAATATTTCTTCTGCCAAACACATGATTTGGTAATTATTTACAAAGAAATACATAATTCTGTCATCCAATATATGATTTGGTGGTTATAATCGCTAATTATATGATTCCAATATCATTAATTCAACGGAACATATGACATGTTTACCAATATCAAATATTTATTTCCGCCATATCATATACAACATTTTATAATTATTACCTAATCTCGATATATACAATTAGTTTTCTCTGTGTATATTTGACAAACTACTTGCAAAAACATTTTTAGGTGCAATGAAATATTTATTTCTACAAAAATTTTTCATAAGTTATGAAATCCTCCCATTTTCCAGCCAGCGGAAAGTCCATTCAATGTTCTGGGAACGATAACGATTGACTAACATTTTACAATAGTTTTGAGCACAATGAAATTTTCAAGTATTTGTTTAATCGGTTCCCGAACTATATGTATTGAAGATGAAAGAGACCCTAAGCTACCAGAAGAGAAGAGAACATAATTAGAATGACACTTCTTCATTTTTACTTACTTTAAATAATGAGTGCTTTTGCTTTTATTATGGAGGGATTACTGTTGATAGTGAGATATAAAATGTTTAATGCTCTCAAAGCTTGGCGCTAAAATTATTAAGTGTTGTTGAGGTTTTATTTTTTGTTTTTTAGTTTTTGCTCCAATGTTTACTTCTTAAATTTTAATACTAATTTCTTTCATTTAGCTTCTTTATTTTAGTTTTTTTCTTCTATTTTATTTAATTCTTTTCTTCGTAGTCAGTTGATTGTTGTTGTAGTAGTAGTAGTAGTAATAGTTGGTGTTGTTGTAATTATATTTGATGGCACATTTGATGCAGTTTTCTGGTTGCAAAATTCAAGGGAATTTTCGTTTGTTGTGAATGTGAAGGATGATGATTTAGTTGTAGTGATAGTAGTGATGATTGGTGTTGTTGAAATCGTATTGCTGTAATAATGACTTTTTGCTGATGATTATTTTGCTGTTAAATTGAATATTTGATTTTTTTTTTGTAAATGCTCAGATTTTTGTCTTCTTATTGTTGTTGTAATGATGATCACCTCAAGAAATGCGGCAGCGCAGCGTCAGCAAATCTTTAAATTAAACATTTCAAATCTTTAGCTGTTCGCAGCATCTGTTGTCATCACAGCAAAATAAAACTGCAAAAGATTAAGGGGAAGTCAAGTCTAAATTAGTATTTTTAATTAAAACAAAAAGTGTTCGTGGATATTGTAAGTAATTTTGGTTGAGTAGAAACACAATTACTATGCATAAAAAATATTTTTGAGTTTTAGTGATTTTGCCATAATTTGTAAACTTTGCTGTGTGCTTTTAATAATTTTGTTGACAAATGAAATTTGCGTGAAAGTTTTAAAGCTGTTGATGTTTGACATTGAAATTCATTTATTTAAATTTCATATGTGCGCATTTGATTGTCTAAGCATGTGGAAGAGAGGAAGATAAAGTGGAAGAAAGAGAGCAATTAAGGAAGAGAGAGACAATGAACGAAACGCGCTATCATGACGTAACATTAATTTCAGGTCAATAAAGGTCAGTTGCTAACTCATACTACTTTTTAACTTAATGATAACGCCAGAAGAAACTGTAGTTCGTATAATTACACTGTGTTTTTAAAATAAGATCTAAATTTTCGAGGAAAAACGATTGGGAAATCGAATCTGCCATCAGATTTTGGCCTAAACGTCAGCCGAGATACCAGTAAATTAACCGGTTATTGATTGACATCGTTACGAATGCTCTGCTAAGATTGGTGTCTGAGGCAAATTTGTTTCTTATGAAAAGGGTAACATTTTCTCTTTTTACACTAGCCCTTCAGCACCACTCCTTAACATCTTATGGAACATTTTAGTCAAATTTTCTGGAAAAATTTACAAAAATTGAATTTAACTATGAAAATTTTTTACTCAAAATTTTAGTGCAATGCTCCATAAACGAGTTATTAAGTGGTGGTGGAATTTTTCCATGAGAAACAACTTCAGACACTAAACCTTTCAGACTAGAAATAAAAAAGTCATGGAAGAACACAAGTACCGTGTCAAATACCGGTTAATTTACCGGTATCTCGAAACGATTGACCTGTAAACCAAAGTCGTTTATCTGTTATTTCATGATTAAATAGTTAAGAGAAATTAACTAAAAAGATGACCTTCAGAAACTCTCAGAGCTCAAATAAATTGAACCAAAATGATAAAAAATTTTAAGAAATAAAACGAAGTCGCTTTGTTCAATGTAATTACAAAAACATATTTATTGATTGGACAACTTACTAGTACATAGTTTAAAGCAAAGCTTAATGTGAGTGGAAATAATAAACAATATAAGTCAGTCAGTAAGTCATTGCCGAATCTTGACCTTCTAAAACCAAAACTAAATATAATTAATAGGGTGACTGACATGAATATGAAATTTTGAAAATAAAAATCATACATACAAATCTATATACTTTAGTTCCTTAAATTTCTTGCATACTAAACAAATGATTTTGATTAGAATTAATTATTTCAAGTGTTAAGAAATCAATCGGTGATTGCAAATCAAGCAAAATAGCTGAAATATCAGTGAACTGAATCGCATATATAATAAATCAATTCATCGATAAGGTTTTACATTAAAACGACTAGCTAATTGAGAAAAAAACAAGACTTATTAATGCTGATATTTTGCTGATAGGACAAAATATTTAAGGATAAGAATTAAGATACAAGATTTATTTATTTGAGTCAAAAAAACTCTTCAGAAAATGTTGATTTTGATGGCAATTTTGTTTTTATGAACAAATTTAGTTTTTGGATTCTATTCTATTCAAGAAAGATATAAACTTTTTTATCAGATACTAAAATAATTGTTTAATGTCATAGTCAGCTGACATTGCAAGTTGAAGTACGATAAAATAATAAAAATTTTTAAGCGATAAAAAAAGTCTTGTTTGACAACAATTATAAGTAAATATATACATACTGTTTGTGAACAATTAAAAGAAAAAAACAAAAAAAAGCAACCAAATGAGTATATGGAAACGAATTTTCAAGTGATCATAAATCAAAAAATATTAAAGCTGTCATTTATTATCAATAATCGACAGTAATCGTAGCATTAGTAAACGTCATAACGTTATAGGGAAAGTACATAGAAAGGGAGAACGAACAAAAAAACAGAGATTGAAAAAAAAAAACTCTATCGTATGATGCGATTTCGTTCTGTTCTATGAGCATTAAACTTTTCCCTCTGCATTCGTATTTAACTCATTGATTGAAACACAAACCATACCAAGCGCCATGTGAGAGCGCAACACTATGGTAATGTTCTGCTCTACGTACAAAACACTTTATTCGCATTGTTGTGGTTTTGACTTGCGATTGCTATCTGAACCCGTACCAAATGTAGTGCTCGTTTTTGTCTTTTTTTTTTTTTTTTTCAAACGAAAGAAGAAGTTTTGGACATAACTAATGGAGGCTCTGAACCCTGGAGAGGAGCGTTTTTGACCAGAAATGGGTCCTCGGATCATGGCACCTGTTTTTTACCCATTTTCGGGTAAAAATTTTGTTTTTTCAAACGAATGATAGCTCGAAAAATAGTTTTGAACATCAACAAGGGAGACTCGGGACCCTGGAAAGAACTATTTTTGACCCTAAAATGTGTTCCCGAACCATGGTACCCTTTTTTGACTTCCAAGACATGTCATCACTAATTCTCCTAAAACTTTGATGTGCAGGCATTCTTTTCAGTTTTTATCAACACAATTTTAGGAATACTTTGCGCTTCTCTTGAAAAGCGCCTTCATTCGTTTTAAAAAATAAGGTCGCCATGATGACGACGTCTGCGATTGCCTGGAGTTCAACTTACATCGCTTATGTTAGCATTAAAACAAAATATTTCCAAAGCCTTTCCATTATAACTGCATTTTTCAAGTCAGGTCCATTCAGATACAACATTGCCATTTTAAAAAAGTTAACCAGTTTAAAAAAAAAAATTTCAGCCGAGGCAGAAAATTTGTTTGCAAATTTATCATAAAAAAAATATCCTAGCTAACCAAAAACTTTTCAGTTTTAACTTTTTCCTGTAAAACATTAAAATGTGCAAGTTTTTCGGTCCGCCCACTTATCATTTATCGTTTTTACAATAATTGATTCAATTGTATCGATAGGAAAGCAAAATTAAAACTGCACAATTCATATGTTAATAAGCCTTTAAAAAAAGAAGAGAAAGATAGGTTGGTTAGGTGGTTAGTGTAAAATTATGCGGATACAAACCAACACAAACGTAATCACAAAAAATCATCGAACTGCCTCCCAGTAGACAAAAGCAGTAATATAGTAAGAAGCGCTATTAAAGGCCTAAGGGAGGAGCTGGTTTTCCTAACTATCCTGAAGCTTTCTCAATATATATATAAAATAACTCGGTTGAATAAACCGGGGAGAAGGGAGGGAGAACAATAGGAAGAGATAAAAAAGGGTTTTCTGTACTCACTTCCAAGTGGAAGACAAATATGCCGGCCGCGTTAGTTACTGAATTGAAAGTAGTAAATTGATATCTAAATATAACAAATTATTTGAATGCTGATATTACTTTATTCTGAATTGCATTTGAAGCAATCTGGAGAGATCACTGCGTAGACACCAAACCGGATTCAGTAGAAATCGCTTATGCAAGCCAACTTGCGTATAAACAAAAACTGCGAAAACTGAAGTGCTAGCAAAAAAAACGCTTTCCCCAAATTGTAACATATACGAGAATAGCACCGCTATACCGTTCTGCTACCTTGGCAGCGTCAACAAAGCGAGAAGTGCCTTTGTACAACTTCATAAAATATGGAAATATTTCATAATGTAATTTCAACACAGACCAAGCAGCTGATACTTAAATCAAAGGTTCAATCAGCGCTGCTTTTTGATTGCGAGTCATTGTCTCCCACAAGCGCACTGAGGCGACAACGACAACAACATACCTTTGTAAATTTCTGTTTGAGACGGATATTGAGAATTTTGTTGGCTCAGCACGATCGCGAACCGCGAAGTTCATGTGGCTACCTACCATACCGCTATTTCAACTGAGATTATGAAATAACGATGGCAGTGGCAACACGATCAAAAAAGACGTTAGGGAAACTTGTCGGTCACGAAGGGGGGGGAGAAAAATAAAGCGGAAAATTCAAAATATTCTCTATTGATGATGTACCACATAATGGGCAGTGCTAGTAGGTCATATCCGACAGAGATATTGCTTACTGGGCAAATGTGTTAAATGTTCAAATGTGAGTATGTGTGTGCAGGGATAATTACCACACAATATTTGTACTGACGAACTAAAGGTAAAATGACAGTCGGTCAGATTAAAGGACGGAAAGCTAGAAAATATTTTTTAATGATTGGCGTGAAATAGAATAAAAAAATGTTAATTCATTTGTGGTTATGGGAGTTATGTTATGCCCTTTATCCTCAGAGCTGAGTTGCTTGTTTAGAGTGTCACAGTGGCACTATGGTTAGTGCGTGTGTGTGTGTGTTTACTATGTGGAGACTATGTGCTCGCCTGTGTTTGTTTAGCTCTATAAGTGACAACGCGTGAAATGCGGTTTCAGAGGTTTTCGCTGTCAACAAAGCGAGTTTCAAAGTGTTTACGTACATGCACTTTTGCAAGTGTATTTATTTCTAGGTGTTGAGTTGTTAAAGTTGTAAGACCTAATTTTTTAATTAAGGATTGAATTAAACATAATCAGTTAATTTTTACAAAGTGTGGATATGAAATTTGAAGGCGCTGTTTTTCTTCTGTTCCGCTTGCTGATAAGTATTTCGCTATTTGCTAGTTGTAGTTCGCGGTCTCAAGTTTCACTCTTAAGACTCTCATTTTGTTAATAACGCTTAATCGTACCATGAACTCCAATCTCCGATAACATTCATTGTGAGGAGTTTATCGCTCAGTTTCACGGAACGTTTTTCGTTACAAAATTGTTGAAGGGGAAGATTAGCCTTTTGTACTAAGTTATGTAATCCAAATAAGGTAATTATTGACATAAAATATCTTACTACTTGTACCTTACACCCAAACCGAATCATAAAAAAAATAGGATTTATAAAACTGAAAAAAGCATAAGCCCGCAACTGTTTATAAAAATGTAGTGTCAGAGCTTTCCCTATTTCGAACATCATAACTCAAAATTGGGAAATGCGCAAGCAAAATTTTACATAAAAAATTAATTTGCAAGATTGAGACTTTGCCCCGTTCGTGCAAGATTTTTCTTTCACAAGATATAGACGAAACTGTTTAGTAAAGCATTGAAGTTTTTTTATAAATATTAGTTATTTTTGCATCGAACTGAACTCCATTTTCTTTCATGCATAATATAGATATCTATAGCACTTATAATTTCATTAGATATACGCAAATCTATAGTAAACAGAAATTAAACATAAAATGCAAATGCTCAATTTCTTTCCGTCGGTCTTGCAGTTTCAGTATCCTGCTGTAAAGTAGAAGACGCAAAGTGATTGCAGCAAATAAGCTAGTCGGAGAGCATTTAACATTTTTATTTGCACAAAATAAAAATTATATACGAATAGATAAAAAGCTACAAAAAGTAGTAAAAACGCAAAAGATTGCAAAAAAGATAGATGAAACAACTTGTAAATAAATGATGATTTGAGAGTTCAAAACAAAGAAAGTGGAAAATGTTGTTCGCACAGCAAAATTGCGATGATGGTGCAAAAATTGCAAACTAAAATGCAGCGATGCCACTTCAAAGATCAAGGATACAAAAAGGACCAATATGATGGAAGATTAATTACAATTGAAAGGAAATAAGATAGCAGAAAAGAAAGAGAAAGACTATAGCCAAGACAGCACAAAACAGTATAGGGACGGATGATAGGTTTGCGTTGTCTGTTCATTTATGTGTTGTTGGTGGCTTCATTAAAACGTTAAAAACGATTGCATTTAATTTCCGCTATTAGAGACAGACACTTTAGTGATAATTAATTATTGCATTCAAGTGCACTGAGGAAGAAGTATAACAATTTTATTAATCAAACGCCCCGGTCAATGGATTATGATTTTTTGTATGCAAACAGAAGGTAGCAAAATCAAAAGAGAAAACATTTTTATTAACTGGGGATGTAGTGTTGTTTGCATTTGCTATAGAAAAAAATTAAAACTTGAATTTTTAAGTTGAAAGTGGTAAAAATACTCGATTGCGTCAACGATCTAACATTATTATTTTAACCGAATACTGGTTAAAAAATATTTTAATTTGATATCAAATTATATCCATACATCAATTAAATTAATCAAATTTTAATTAGACATCTAGTTCTTATTAAAAATTGGTTATCAAAATGGCGTATCAAGATGAATGAGCAAAAATGCCGACATGTCACATTTACATTAAATCGAAACCCAACTTCAACCTTAATATTAAATGGCTTTCGAGTTCCAGAAGCAACTTATTTTGGCATTTCCATAAATAAACGCTTAACTTGGCGTAAACACATCGAAGCCAAAAACACGCAAATCAATCTCAAAGTTGCTAGCTGGTTAATTAACAGACAATCTCCTCCAAAATTGGAATATAAAGCTCTCATATATAATAGTGTCATCAAGCCCATCTGGACCCATGGGATACAGTTATATGGATCTGCTAGTTCATCAATTATTGCAATTTTACAAAGGGCTCAAGCGAAGATACTGAGAACAATAACAGAAGCACAGTGGTTCATTAGATATGAGTGGATTCATAGATATCTACATATACTCATGGTTAGGACAGAATTCGAAAGACTGAGAGGAAAACACCTCCTTAAAATGCAAAATTATATGAATTCATTAGCTATGCTACTTGCTAACACTTTAGCACATTCGAGTTTAGAAAGGGCTATTACAAATGATTTTGTATGGAGGTGGACTCCTGAATAACATAACAAACTTTTTGATTACATTATAAATCAGATGAGGACTCTGTACCAAGACCTAGCTCGTCCTGGGCACTGTCTTCTTATAATAATAAATTCAAAAAAAAAATCGCCACCAGCTCGTTTTTCACGGACCGGGACTCAGTTCGTCTCGGCCCCAGACCGATGAGTGGAGAGTGCGGCAGAAGAAGTGTTGGAGCAGCGTGCTTTTATGATGCTTTTGGGTGCTAGACCGGGATCTAGCTCATCTTGGCTACCGCCTCAAAGTTGTCGTCATATCACTAGTTTTCCCCAACGTGATGGTCCGAGACCTAGCTCGTCTCGGTTATCACGATACAACTATTTCCAACGCACTAGTTACGTCCATGGTGGAAGACAGGGACTTAGTCGTCTCTGCTACTACGCCAACACAGACCGGGATCTCGCTCGTCTCGGCTGAAAATTAATCAGAGGAAACTCAACAGCTAAAACAGCGACTTTAGATGGATTGCCATGATACTGTGGTCGCGCTACTGTTGTGAAAAAAAAGTTAGAGTATAATATTGTGGTGGCATTATACATCTTTTATGTCTAAAACATCTTTTTTGAGCAGAGTTATTGCGGTTAAGTTAACTCGCAGTTTAAGTAACTATTGAACGAAAATTAATTAGCTTTTCCAAATGAAAGGATTAAACTAATTTTGAATTAAAAAACCCCCTTTCATTTTAATGAAACTACACATTTCAATAGGTATCATACATTTTTTGACGAACACATAATATCATGAACAATAAATACAAAATCATTTCTAAATCTCAAAAGCACAACCGATTTTTTCTTACTTGCCCTCAATTGTCCACAAAACAGCTGTACGAACTCAAAAATACTGGCATTTCTCCCACACACAAAAACAACTTTGTTGAACTTCATTAAATCACTCATACGCCTCCGAAGTGTCTTGTCTTGCATTCACGACCAAATACACAACAACAAAAATAACAGTAGCAACCACATGACACGGATCTGTCCAATGCAAAATTATTCAGTGTTGTAGTTGCTGCTGCTGCAACTGAGAGTAGGATTCAGAAAAAGTAGTACACAAGTCTCACTTGCAAATGAATTTCTGTTTTTTTATCTTAGTTTTGACTTATTGTTGCAATTTGTTCTAAAAAGAAAGAACTTGTCTTTGGCACAAAGAAACCAACCAACAAACAAAGAGAACAAAATGAAAAAAAAACATGTTAAACACGTTTTACATGGTCGCCTACAATATTGCACTGCAAAAGAAGCCACTCAGGCACTCAGGTTGGAAACTACAAAGCGAGAAATGACAGACTCTTAGCTTAATACTTAGAGAAAAATTATGAAGAGTAACACAATTTGTGAAAGAGAAAAAAAATTGTAACAAAATTTAAAATTAAACATATTTGAAATGATTGTTAATATATCAGGTTATTGTGTCTTCTTCCATCCATTTCTGTATGGAATCATCAGTGACCTTTTCCTTTCGAATGCGTTTAACTCAAAAACCGAATGCAAAACTAAGAATGTAAGTCCTTAAACGCGACTGACGGCCACCCACTATCACAGACTTTGATACAGAAACACTGTGGCTCATGATGCCGGTGTTGGACATACAAACACCATGAAAACCCTAAACCGTGGTCATAGATAAAAAGTTACTACTCACAATTCACTCTTCAATTATTTTAATTACCGCTCAAAATTGAATAAAACGTCGCTCAAAAATAAGTTAGCAACGATCGATCTTCATGTAAATTTTAAAATGGATTCAATGCTTTTTATTTAACAAAGATGACAGCAGGGGCACAACAACGTGCTAAACGTGGACAATGTGTTTCGTTCCAGGTAGGCGTGTCCATGAACCGATTTTTTCGTCCAAGAAGTTTGCTTGAAAATTAGCTAGCTTGGTTTCCCCGTAATCCTAACTTCCACAGACAGACAGTCATACCGACAGACAGACGGACACAGCTAAATCGAATCAGGTGACGCTGAATCAAGAATATATATTCTTTTCTAAGCCTACCACGCCCCATTCTATGCGTTACAAACGCGATGATTAACTAAATATACCTTCTGTGTAGGGTATAAAAAGTAGAAAGAACAAAAAAACGAGCACTCGAATACATTGATATCGACTTGCGTACAAAGCACAGGTTTTCAATCACACTGGGAGATGTGAAATGCAGAATTCACGAAATGATATTCTTCTTTTAGAATTTTGCTCCTACGTCATGTGACATCAGAGCATTCACATATTACAAATGCATTGAAATTTTAACAGTTAACTGTTCAATTTTCTTTTTGGAATTAACGCATGACGTCAATTTAAAGACATTAGCCGCTTTTCATTACGTTTGTAGGCTGTGAGACACTACCTGTTCAAAACTCTGCGATCATTGTTGATGACAGAGTTCAGCAGTAACTTATAGGGTATACCTAAAGTCGTTGCTTGATACTTTTTCTGAGGTGGATCCTTCTGGATTAAGTTTTGGCATTTCCAAAAGTACATATATTTTTAAGGGCACGGCTGACCTGTCATCAGAGACCTTGTTTATAGTGGAAATGGAAGATTAAGACTGATTTTTCATTCAATCACAAACGCAACCAAAGGATTATTTTGTGATGGTTGAGCTCGCGTACAAAATTTCTAACTAAATTATGACGTCACAAATATTTTTAGCCTCGATATGAAATGTTTCTATAGCAGCGTTTCTTTCGATACACAAATTTTAAAACGCTTCCTCTTTGTACCTGGCTAAAGTTTTTAAAATCTCATTAAACTAGGAGTGGTCTTTTGGCTAGGACGCTTTCTTCAACATAAATTTAGTTTCATAAAAAAAAATGAAAAAAAATCATTGCATACTTTGCTGCGTAGTTACAAAGTTTTTCTTATTTTCTTTATATTTTTTAATTCACACACACGCACACACTTACATACATACATACATATGCAAGTGTGTACAAGTTAAAAGAAAGCCAAGTAGCGCACCCGCAATTAGATGTTATTCAAAAGTGTTACAGAGTAGCCAAGTATTGTACGCAATTATACTTGCAATTCTTTTTTCTTTTCTTCAACATTTTAATTTTTGTATTTAGTGCTGCAGTTGTCGGTATAAAAATGACTGAAAGAGAGGCAGTATACTTTAGACTGAAATAGTAACACTTGCAACTGCTTTGTTTAATTTTCTTTTTACATTTTGCATGGAACTTTGCAGCAAAATAGAAGAAATTTTTCGTACATTTTACTTATTTTCTTTCGTACATCTCACTTAGCTTTTCATTTGGATTTTTTTTTTCGTGAGTGTTTTCTTTAACAACCAATTCAATAGTTATAGGATTTATAAGAGTCCTTCTATCTTTTCAATTTGAATTTGAAATAAAGTCAAGTTTAAATATTATTTCACAATTTTTGTTCGACTAAAATAAGAAATTATATAATCCTACACAGGGAATTGAAATCAAAGAAACGGGTTATGTGCATCGTTGGGATGATAAGATTCAATGCATTAAATCAAATATTTTATGCAACACTTTCATTCATTTACAAAGAAATAATTTTTTTTATAAAAAATAGAAATAACTTAGAAGCAAATTAAAATTTCTTAAGTAGATTTTCCTTGCATTTATTTTAAGGGTTCATTTTTATTGCATCAAAACAAGTTGAAGGTGAATATGAATTATTTTTTTTTATGCGAATTAAAGGTTACGCACACGACAGCAGTTATCTTAAGTTGTTAAATGAAAAATAATTTTTAAATAGCTACAACTTTAGTATGCATGCAAGCTAAATAAAAACATATTTATATTTTGTTAAGTCACTAGCAAATTTGTTTTATTCAATAACACATAATGAAAGCACATAATTCCTAATTGCGTGTTGCAAATATAATAAATGCATATTAGGATAGTAGTCAAAAAAAAACTATTTGTTAAGTTCAAGCGGACAGGTATCTATTGCAGTGTAAAATTTGTCTAAAGACACCTGTTTCATTCTGGGGTTTTCCACAGATGTTGTTTTTTTTTTTTTTTTGTTAATTACTTTAGTTTTAGGGAGCGGCAACAAACATTTACTTAATGACCACCCTAATTGTCTATATATCAAATTTAACAAAACAAATAAATATATTATAAAAATATTGTATTGCATGCATACGTCGTGTAATTCAAATTGAGTTCCAACAGGGAAAAAAAGTTAACATAACCCTCCATTATAATTGAAATATAAATAATATGAATTCTGGCACATATTAATGTAATGAAAATATAAGAATAAATTAGTAATTAAACTTATTACTTAATTGCATTTACACTTTTGTTACAATTAAAGACCAAAAGCAACAATCAAAAGTTCAAAGTTGTTCCATGAGTTGAGAAACTCATTCATCGTTTAATTTTTATACGAAAACGGAAATGGATCGCAATGGGATTTAGCGAATATAGAAAATGCCATTTGGCAGCAAGGAAACAAAATTGGAAAAATCAACAAAAGAGAAATAGAAACTGTTTTAAAAAGAAAAAAAGCCCAATGCAGAAATATGAGATTAGATTTCCAAACACTTCCAACTACCGAGTTAGCATTTGATTTGAGAAATAAAAAAAAGTTTCGAGTCTCATACTTAAGGTGTATTTAAGATAAATTTAAAAAAAAAAAACTGGTTTGGGGTGATTTCCCAATAGAAATCTGACATAAAATCTAACACAAATTATTTATTTGAGGTGATATGTCTAAAAATATATCATTTCTGATATATTTGTTCCGCGCCCCGATTAACTATAAAGCAAATACAGGGTGTTTTTTTTAGAGGTTTG
Organism: Meiosimyza decipiens; assembly: GCA_963680825.1. Lineage (NCBI taxonomy): Eukaryota > Metazoa > Arthropoda > Insecta > Diptera > Lauxaniidae > Meiosimyza > Meiosimyza decipiens. The sequence goes on from OY804259.1 coordinate 77,247,658, forward strand.
TTTTTCGAATAGAGATAAAACTGGCATTTTATGGTCAAATCTGGCAACTCTAATGTCATTTATGTTCAGTTTGGTTTGCCATTTCATCATGAACAGGTTGACAAAAGAACAACGCTTGCAAATCGTGCAAATTTATTTCGAAAATAATGGTTCAGTTCGCGAAGTTTACCGCAAGCTCCGTCCATTTTATGGTCGACATAATCGTCCATCAGAGCAATTAATTCGGTTAACCATGGATCGTTTTCGCACTACGTTTACTCTATGTGATAATACGCATCCGCAGAGATGTCGAACAGTGCGCACCGAAGAAACAATTGCCGCTGTAGAGCAAAATGTTGAAGAGGACCCGAATGAATCGATTCGCCACCGTGCACAGCAATTGGAGCTTTGTCCATCAACTTTATGGAAGATTTTGCGCAAAGATCTTGGCTTGCGACCTTACAAGATCCAGCTTGTGCAAGAATTAAAGCCGCGAGACCATGCAATGCGTCGTGATTTTGGTGTATGGGCCGAAAATGAGATTGATCTCGATGCTGATTTTCATCGCAAAATTTTGTTCAGTGATGAGGCTCATTTTTGGTTGAATGGCTAGGTCAACAAGCAAAATTGCCGCATTTGGAGTGAAGAGAATCCACATGAGACCCTTGAGACGCCATTACATCCACAAAAACTGACTGTTTGGTGTGCTCTATGGGCTGGTGGAGTCATTGGGCCATACTTCTTCCGAAATAATGCTGGAGAGTCAGTTACCGTTAATGGAGACCGGTATAGAGCCATGATAACCGACTATTTTGTTCCCGAATTGGATGGCATGAATGTGGATGAGTTGTGGTTCCAACAAGACGGCGCTACATGCCACACAGCGCACGTCACAATCGATTTATTGAAGGAAACATTCGATGAGCGCATAATTTCGCGGAATGGACCTGTCAATTGGCCACCAAGATCGTGTGATTTGACACCATTGGATTATTTTCTTTGGGGATATGTGAAGTCGCTCGTCTACGCCAACAAACCAGAAACGTTAGGGGACTTGGAAGCCAGCATTCGTGGCGTTATTGCCGACACACGGCCCCATATGCTCGAAAAAGTGGTTCAAAATTGGACCTGTAGAATTGGCTTTATTCGAGCCAGCCGCGGCGGCCACATGCCCGAAATCATATTTAAACATTAATGGCATAAAATTATCCTTCCAATAAAGCCAAATTGATAGACATTAAAACGATTTTCTTGTGTTTTATTTCAATTCGAAGCTCTATACCTCTAAAAAAAACACCCTTTATATTGTTCTTTAAATCGATACAAAGAATGAAGCTCAGATAGGGATTAAAAAATATAGTTGAAAATGAAAGAAATATTTATAAAAGATCGGTTAAACAAATAACTGGCTTTTAAATGCTGGTTTAAAAACCATATATATAAGATACATAAGAGGAAATCAAAAACAAAACCCTACACTGCATTAGCAACAGAAGTCAGCGTGGCGGACTAAGATTTATTCCTCTCTATATTTTGTTTGAGTGGTTTAATTGAAAACTTGAATGAAAAGCAAAGCCAGGATTAATTTTAAAGTTCCATCTTTATCGATTATTTTGGCTAAGACTTGGCATTATGCCAATCTAATCAATTTTTGACAAAAGAAACCTATGAATGTTTTTAACCTAAATTGTTTTACTCTCCTTGATATTTTCCATATTATTTTAATTGAAGGAGTTGATGCTGATCACGATCACTTTATTACATTTTACAATATAGCCGTAGAAATACGAGTTCATGTGAAGGCCGTTGAAAGAAAAATATTATATCATACCGCCAGAGTTAACAACTTCATTACGAGGAAATATCAGCCCTCTATTCCCATACATTTTAAGATGAAAATATCGAGTGGGGTCAAATAGTTTCGAGGAATGAATAATTTAATTGAGATCGCAAAAACACATAAATTTATCGCCTCTAAAGTAGCGAAACTAAATTTCGATCACATACAAGGTCGTTAGGTAAGGCTATGGATAAAACTCATACGATTTACAATCAAAGCATAAACTTCTGAATGGTATGATGAAACTTAGTTAATGTAATGCAACCAAATTTCATACAAATACTAGGAATGGCTCAGTCTAGACCTAGACAAAAAAGTGAACGCATATTAACAAGTGGGTGTGGCACATAAGAAAAGGAAAATCCAGTTAAGTTTTACAAAAATACTAGGAATGGTTCGACCTTTAACAAGACGAATAGGACGTTCATTTTGAATTTTATGTGAACTTAGTGTTAATTTTAATGTGTAAGGAAAGTATTTAAATTGCCGCAAGCAAAATATCATACCCTTATTTACTACTTTTTTCTTGAAATTGCAAAGTAAACTAAATTTATTGTCACTGATACAGGAATGGGCAAAACCTAAAAGGGAATAACGGCTCTTTCAAAACAAATTTCGAACATAGCCGTTTTCAGTAGCTACTAAAATTATAAAATGAGACAAAGTTCAAATTCACATCTTCAAAATTGAAATTTTCAATATTAACTATGAAAATACTTTAAGGAAATCTCACAGAAATCCTTAACTTTAAAATGTTAAAAAAATCGGATCTTCCGACGCACATAAGGAATTGATTTATTGCATGCAATACACCCACCCATCCACTAACTTTTTGTTGGCCAAGCTTTTATGCAATCTAATGCAAACAGCATAAAATGCATTTTTTTTACACTCGAATAACAAATGAACAAAGTTAAAGAGAAAAAGTTTTCTCAATAAAATTAAGGCAAAAATTGATTGAAAATAAAAAAGCGCAAGGGAGTTGGCTGAAACGGAACGTAAAAGCAGAAAAATTTAAATTTTAGCTGGAAATACTACTGCCCTACGTTAAACAACCATTCTTTTAATTCATTCATTTAACCATTCATCCATATTTCCCTCCATCATAGTTTCATTCAATCAATCAACGCTCACTTTCAATGTTGTATATATTAGTTATTTTTGTCAATTTTGTTTCACTAGTGGAAAAGCAAAAACAAAAATAAATAAGGCTGATGTCCCAACGGGTGCACACGATTTTTATAGAAAAAGTAAATACAAACAGCACAGAAAAATCGTGTCAATTTTTCGCATTAAACTTATCGCTTGCTTGTGTTCAGATACACAGCGCCCAACATTTGCTTTAGCTCAATTAATATGACCGCTGTTTCTAAATTCAAGCGCGTAGGTTCACGCGCGGAAATTTTTTCTTACACATATTTTGTTCTTTTAAAAAACTAACACTAAAAGTTAATATAAATAAATTACATTTTTATTAAAAAATGTTTGAAGTAAATTCGCTTTAGTTCTAAGGCAAAAGCACTGCGCTTGATCAAGTCACAGTCAAAAAGAACAACGCAGCGTCAAATAAACCTCCATCTGAAAAGCCCTGTAGTATTCAAATTCGTGGTCTCGTTGATTCGGCAATCGGTTGGCACAAACGTTCAATCGACAGGTCAGTCCTTTTATTTTTGTGAATATAACGCTATAAACTTGTTTAATAATGTTCTTTTCTTTTTTTTTAGTCATTTCAGACTGTAGGCCTCAGCCGGATTTGAACCACGAGCCATACGCTTTAAAAGCCACAGTCTTACCCACTGCTCCATTGATATGAGGATTTTTAAGCTGGCTTAGTGTCAATAAACCTGTAATTTATATATAGATGATTCTTTAATAGAACGATATATGGATTTGAAAGGAGCTATCCAAAATTAGTCATATATCGACCGATTTTCCCGTTGGGGTTTTTCATACTGAGTGTGTAGGTGTGTCAATATATATATGTGTGTGTGTGTGTGCGTTTGTATAAGCGTTTTAGCGCGCTTGCCAAATGCTTGTTGTATAAATATTGATTTATAAAAAGTAAAAAAAAGGAAAAAAATAATCGATAAATAACACGCTGCTACTTTATATTCACATTATGAGAAAATCAAATACAAAGGAAAAAGTTGACTTCGTTAGCTTATATGAAAAAAGCGGATGTGACACACATACAAAAATATACATGCATACAAACACGTGCAAGAGACACGCAACAGCACACAACTATAGGCACAGACAAACGCATACATACATCGTAACTCAGTGAAACAAAAGCTGCAAAACTAATTTTAGTTTTACAAAAGAGGGGAAAAACCAGCACACATCCGAACAACAGCAACAATGGAAAATAGTAAGAACAAAGTATAACAACAACTAAAAGGACTACTTTGTAATATCATCATCGGCATAAGGTCATCAGTAAAAGTGTTCCCACCATGCAGCAGCAGCAACGTTCATGCATTAACAGCAAAAACGACTACTGCAAACTCTTTGGGTATCGTCGTCAAAGTATTGCGGGCGTACATTAGACAGGAATAGCGGGGCCTGCACTAAGTGCTCATATGGTATTCTCTGAATTTATTTTACTGAAAATATTGTTTAATATTTTTAAGCAGAAAGTTTATTGCTTTATTTCCTGTCCCTACAGAACAAATATTAAGTGGAGAAAATTATTTAGGGGTATTAGGGGTACGTTTATTAAAAACCGTCTTAAAAATGCAACAAAATAAGGTTCAGAATTAACATCCGTATGTTTCCATACGGTTCATTATTATGTTTGCAAGCTATAATCAACATTTAAATCTTAGTCAGGATGAACTGTAGTCCAGTTAATTGAAAATTAGACAATAGCGAAAACCTTTTTAGTGTACCTTACTAGTTAATTTTGGTGATTATAACATTATCATTTATGCATATTTCATCCAATTCATACACAGTGCGACCTCGGTTAACGCAACCTTCGATAAATGCAACTCCTGAATGTGCGCAACGAATAGATTTATTTCATTACGGACTCAGTAAGTGCAACTTTTCAAACAAATTTTACCACGCTTATTGCAACCTATGCCATTTGAATATTATCTGTAGCATTTATCCTGGGAAATCGAATAATGTTGAGAGTTTCTGAATATCTCAAGATGGAAAAATGTTTACACAAATGGTTTCTTAAGCAAATAAATGATGATTGTTCTTTTGATGAACTGACATTGTTTTATATTTGATGTTTTTCTTATGCAATATCTATATCCTATTACCTAAGATTTGTTGACTTCATCATTGCTACTTCCGCAGTTATTGCAACAGGCTTGGTTTTTATTAGTTGTATATAAAAATCTCATATAATTACGAATTCGAAACGCAACAGGTCAAAATATGTACCACTTATCTGCGCCTTAATTATGATAAGTTCCCCCAAAAAACATGTATTTGTCAATTAAAAAGATATAGTAAATGTATTTAAGACAAACATATTGCTTTTGGATTAAATAGTCGCAAATGTTTGTAGAAGCATTTTATGTTTGACTCAATCATAACTTATTTGCTTTATATCAAATATAATTTGTTTTATTCAAACAAATCGTTTTCTCAGTGTAGTAAAATTTCACTAACACTAAATAAATATTTAAGTAAGAATATTTAGTAAAAAGAATACTAATATTAAATAGTAGTGAAGATTGAAATGTATTACCACTAAGTGCATAGTGGTAATGGACTTTTATCCAACTGTCACTACAGGATATTGAGTGTGAAATTCAGTCTGGAACAGGAGTCTATAAATAATTAAAAATTTTTTATAAATCTCCCGCCGTGCAAACATATATCAATCTATTCGGAAAGTTCTGATATCGAGAATATGGGAGCTATGTTGGGCTTCGCTAGCACCAATGTTGAATATGCTATAGAAAATCGCAGCCGAAGGCTACTGCAAAGCCAATGTTGGACATTATTATTTATTTATTATTATTATTTATTTATTCAACAATATAACAATTCAAGTATAATTATAAGACATAAATATTAACAAAATTAAGTAAATAAAAAGAGTTACATTGATAAATTACAACATTCTGTTGTTAAAAGGAACAAGAGATGAATGTAGTACTTAACATTAAAATAAAGCGATAATTGAATAAAAAAGCGTGGGGCTTAACATATAGTAAATAAAAATAAAAACTATTAAATAATTGAAAAAAATAAACAACAATAAATATTCTTCTGCAATTTAAAAAATTTTCTTAACAACGTTAAGTTTTTAACCGCCTTAAATGACCGCGCTTTTTAATAAAAAATAAAAGAAATTATTTAAATTTTAAATTTATATTTGGATGCATTTCGACTCTATTTGAGTCATCCTCAGCATAAAACAATTTAAAGACTAAACAAACCATAAATATACAAAGTTGAGTAATGCTTAATTCGTATTAAATGTTATTGCATATACATTCAAAGCATAAAACAAATAACTAAGAGCAAATGACAAACGGTAGTGGAAGACAAAGTTAAAAATTAGAAACTTGCAACAGCTGTTATGTATGACAAGCAAATACAATGCATTCTGTTCATAATTATGTTGTTGTTCTTATACATAATTATGAACACGATGGAAGCTCCGATCAAGTCATCCCTTTTTGGCTTACTTAAATACTAAAGAATAAAGCTTTTCCAGCTTTTATGGTTCGTTGTTTTTGTTTTTGGCGTAACTTCTGTATTTATGTTAAACTTTGTTTCTTATTTATTTATTGAATGCATTGTATTTGCTTGTCATACATAACAGCTGTTGCAAGTTTCTAATTTTTAACTTTGTCTTCCACTACCGTTTGTCATTTGCTCTTAGTTATTTGTTTTATGCTTTGAATGTATATGCAATAACATTTAATACGAATTAAGCATTACTCAACTTTGTATATTTATGGTTTGTTTAGTCTTTAAATTGTTTTATGCTGAGGATGACTCAAATAGAGTCGAAATGCATCCAAATATAAATTTAAAGTTTAAATAATTTGTTTTATTTTTTATTAAAAAGCGCGGTCATTTAAGGCGGTTAAAGACTTAACGTTGTTAAGAAAATTTTTTAAATTGCAGAAGATTAATTAAGACTGCGCGGTAGTGTCCTAATTATTATTGTTTTTAAATAATAATAAATTCACACAATAAATAACTGATGAAATTAAAAATTAAGAGAATTAAAAGAAACATTAATTTAAGACTACCAAAAAAAAAAAAAAAACCAAGGGAAGAGCTATACTTGAACACGAAGAAGCCGATCAATTTCGACATATTCAAGATTAAAGAGCCACAGTTACCATTTTTAAGAAAACTTTCACATTACGCAGATTTCTAATTTCAACGGGAAGACAATTGAATAATCTGGGTGCAACAGACAAATAATAATTAAAAAAATGTTGAGAAGTGTGATTTAGTGTCGGAGCAAGGTTTAAAGAATTTATTCTTAAATTATAAATAGAATAGTATCTGTTAACTAAGTAGCCACCTCGAATGAAAAATAATTTTAAAACTTTAAAAAAATATGAATATATCAGAGGGAGTATATTCAAATTGAGCTGCGACTGAAGGCCCACTCACTTATTTTAAGTTTTAGTTAGAATTAATGTGGCTAACGAAGCCGGTGTGGGATATATTATAATGAAGAATTTTATTTTCAAGCTAAAAAAAAAGTGTTTTCGCGCCCAACACTCACATATTCTATGCTGATTTGTACAATATACTAAAATTTTAAAAGAAAATCGGGAGTATATAAGTTAAACCATGTAATTGTTAAAAAATAAGCCATTAAACACTAACCATACGCTTTCCTTTCGACTTAAGAACTTTGCATTTTCAAGTGTTATGTAAGTAAACAATGAAAAACTTTAAAGCAAAATATACAACTTCATAAAACTCTTAACTGCATATCGTTTTCATTTTAGTTTTGCATTTCTGTTGTTTTTATTTAACTACGAGTATTTGCGCAGCATTTGTTGTGGCAGTTCTGTTAGTGTAACCTTTAGCGTTAGTGTTAGAATATGTGTTTTTGTATTGGTAATACATTATACAGAATGCAATCGTATGAAAATGAAAACTCTTGTACAACTTTAACGAAACAAAAAGTATGTTTTTGATTTATATTCAAGAACAACAGCAACACAACAGAATCCAACCAAGCATCCAGCAGCAATAGCAGATGCGAGTTGACTGACAGTAACACGATGATATATTCAAATACAACAACAACAACAACAACACACTTCACTTGCTCGTACTCTATGGCAAGCAAAGTACTTACGCTGTACGTGTAAGTAAGAAAAAAATAAAGTGATGGAGCAACGTGGGAATGAATGACTGTGAAAGGGGATTTTATGGGTAAACGCATAAAACAGAAGACGGTCGGGATGGGTGGCGATTTCATGTTTGTATTGTGTATTGAAAAAAAATAATTTTCAAAAGCAATACATACGAGCGTACAACAACGCAAGCGAAGGACATTTTTAAGGACACAGCAGAGCAACAGCAAATATATTGTTGCAGTAATTTGAGAAAAAATAAAAAACACTCAACGTCAAACGTTTAAGGATGAAAATATGCTACAAGAGGTATAGTAGTAGAGGGAATGCATTAATAAACAATCTATTTCACTGTAAGTAGGAAACGGACACACATAGCAGCAGGATATAAAGGAAATTTGATTTATTTTAAATAAAATAACAATAGTTATTGGCTTCAGGAGTAGCTTCATTCTACGGCAGCAATAACGTCGAAATCATAATTTTAAAAGAAAACGGTTAAACTAACGTGATCAGTTGCTCCGCGAAATGCGGATCATATGATCACGCAATCGCTTCTTTGAGCCACTTGAGATCCTAATTCTCGAAGTGTAGTGTGCCGATTAAAATTTGTATTTGACTGAGTTCCTTGCGAAATTGAATAAGAAGGCGTGCCACTATTGTACAAATAAAAAATTCCATTACCTTGCTCCCGAAAATAAAGTCTACAATAGATATCCCTAAGAAAAGAAAATTTGTACGAATTTTTTATTGGAAGATCTCATAAAGGGGCGTATTAACGCCCTTTTCCATTAAGACTTGAAACTTTCTTTGACGTTTTAAGCTAAGAACAACATAATGACGTACTACGTTTTCGTTGACACCTAAGTTCATGAAGGCTTGCTTCTCGCCCGCCGTGTACAGTAAGCCATATGATGTAACAGATTTCAAAGCGTAACGCTCCAGAAAAGGCGGCTCATGAATATGCATGTGTGAGTAAGTGACCACGTTAAAAATGAGCTTGGCTGAAACTGACAAATAATAATAAGGTTTTTAAATAGCGCTAATGTTATATTGTGTTTTTGAAATCAAACAATTTGACATTCACAATCAACAGCAACCATAACAAATTAAATATTTTTTGATTTATTGACGATACAAAAGCAATGCAATTTTCCACATAAATTATAAAATCATCAACAGCGTCAAACGAATAAAACTCTGGTCAACATGACGCCTAGCATTCAATAATTTGTAGTGGAGGCAGTAAAGAACAAAAAAACAAATAAATTGCAATTATTGCAAATGCAAATTATTGTCTACATCCATATATCGGAACAACAACAACAAACACAACAAGTATAAAAACAACAAAAAAAAAAACATTGAATTTTTACCCGTAGAAAATCACGTTCGTGTTGATGCATTGACAACAATAATATTTGCAGTCAGGCTGAAATAACGGAGCGTCCGTCGAGTCGGGCGATTATGATAAGCTGCAATGCACAAAAGTGAGCTGCAAAAACAGACCGATAGCCACACAGATAGAATTGTGAAGCAACAGAAAAAGAAATGAACAAACAGCAGCAGCCGTCGTCACTCGGCGACCAACAATTATGACTATTATTGGCCAAGATTGATGTTCCATTGAATTAATGAAATGTAAAAAAAAGTGCGCTTGCCATTGAAAAAATACGTTAACATTGGTGTTTGTCAACAGCTGCGATAGAGTTTGAGGTTGTGTGAGAGTCCCAATGGGAAAAATTCATAAATTGTTAATAAAAACATACAAGAGACAATTGCAAATAAAATATTTTTTCATTAAAAATATCCTACACTTGCTGTTTATGTTTTTGTATTCAGATCCAAAAATGTACGTAAGTGATAGAGCAATTCACGCGTTCCTACAAATAGTAAGTAACATTATTTTTTTCCAGTAATCTAGCAGTTTAGTATGAAATTGTGTTGCACAACCTTGAATTAATTTCACAGTATAGCGCTTTGAAGTTTTTGCTTGTCAAAATTTGTGCAAGTTTGTCTAGATCTTCTCCGAACCAAATGCAATAATTGTGTCAAAGTTGGTTGCATTACCTTAAATAACATTATATTTGTACGGTAGTAGGCGTGTCTGTGAAGGGACATCTTTTTTTCTACGAGATATCTTAGATTTAAAAATTGCAGTAATCCTGGCTTGAGGTTAGACTCAACAACCAGTGCTAAAAGAAAATCGAACGAAAAACGAATCCGAAGTCAGATTTTTAAAATTCAAGATGGTGGACCCAATATAGTGGATTGGGTTATTGAGTTTCCGCCATATTGGGTTCACCATCTTGAATTTTAAAAATCTGACTTCGAATTCGTGAACAGTGGTGCCCCCCAAAACCACCGCATACGAAAGCTGATACAACTAAAAAATATGTCCGCCATGTTGGATTCGTCATCTTAAATTTGAGAATTTTGGATCGCAATCGGCAACCTAAAAAACCGCTGTATAACGAATTTGGTGCAAATCGATTGATTTTCGAAAATTATGTACGCCATCTTGGATCCACCGTTTTGAGTTTGGAAAATTTGACCTTGGATTTATAATCAGTGACCCGTCGTCGCAAACCAAATTTGGTGAAAATCGGTAGACTTTGAAAAATTCGAACACCATATTGTCTTTTATGTCGCTATATTGGGTTCGCAATGTTGGATTTTGTCAACCTACCACGCCAGCTTTTTAGAGGCGTTCATCAGCCAAGAAAAGACTCGATCGATTGCAAATTTTTATTTTTACAAGTTTCTTTTGTTGGACACTAGATTTTTCTCCGGCTTCCGGTTGCCATATTGGATCCGCCATTTTGAATATCTCAAAGCACCACCACTTTGTTTTTAGAAGAATTTCACTAGACGAACATTTTAAGACACCGTACCTCTTGATCGGTCAAACCAATTTTTGTGTAAGTAAGTGATTCACTTAATGTGAAACATCCCATTGATATATCCTTTATAATATGCACCTTAAGTGCTTAAAAGCGTCTGCCTTCTCTTTATTTATGTTTATTATAAATAAAGGGACCAGTCAGCCAAGAGGCAGACGCAATTAAATAATTTACAACAATTATATTTTAAATGTTTGCAATATTCCAATTTTCAAATACGGCAATATCTAAGTGACATAAACTTTAAAAAAATATCAATCTGCCCGACAATAAAATAGCTTAAGTTTGTATGCATACATCACGAAGTTTTAAAAAAAATAAAAATTTATTAATCTGCCTCCTGCATTTATCTGATTTTGTATATGGGCACATTTTTTAATGTAAAAGGCAGACAACGCGATGCGATAAATTGTTTATGTTAACTTTTTTTAAAGTTTTTTTTTTTTGAGTTTCTCAATTACTAACTCAGTGGCAGCAGTATGGGCGGCGTCAGACCGTTCGTATTATTTATATTACTCAGAACTTCATGATTTTCCACCTCTGCCGCACGACAAAATCATATTCAAATTTAGGCATTTGGCTTCCTATGTACTAATAACACTAGCATCCGGGTTATCAATTCAAATTGAATTTAGATATCAGCTTGAAAAAAAAACCCATTTATTAACATGCCTCTTTCGTAAATATTTAACTTTTTAACATTTTCAAAATTTCAACGAATTTAATCCTCATTACCATATCATCATCATCTGCATGGTAATGACAGCAGCAAAGATTGCGAGTAAATTAATAAACAAATCAATAACAAATTTTGAAGGAAAATTTAATGCCACGCCAAAAACAACGATAGACAGACACATCGGAAGTAGCGGTAGCAGTAGTAAATAGCGGTTAAAGAAATGCGTCATCAAATTAACTAAATTGAGTGACGTTGTTGTCTACATTCATGTCATCATTTTTATTCTTAAATTTTTTTTTCATTCTTTTTTACCACTCTCTTTACTGTTCGCCCCATTTTTTACACAACTAAATCAACAACAGCAGGATTAGGGGCACAACAACAGTAGCGCATTAATAAAACAGAAAACAAGCTAAATTGAAAATCTAACAAATTCCAAAGAAAAGTCAAAAGAAGAAGAAAAAAAAGAACAGGGAAAAAGCAACAGAAAAAAAGTAGTTCATGACGTAGCAGTAACGCATAAATTTTCCCCAATTCGGCGCACATGGGATAAGGAATTAATGTTTCTTGTAACTCGAAAATGCTTCACATACACCACTGCTACCCTAGCGTTTTGGGTGTGGATTAATTTCTAATGAAATTCTAAAAATAAAAAAAAAATATATAAAACCAGCAACGATTTTAGATAAATTGCCAGGCCGAGTGATATGAAAGAAAATGAAATAGAAAAGCTGGCTTTTTACTTTAACTTAATTTAGTTTAATCGTTTATTTAAGCTTTTATGAGAAAACCAAATTAACTATGTAATCATAATAAATATGTACTAAAATTACCTTTTTAAAGAACGGAATATAGAGAGCACAAAGAAGAGAGAAATAATATTTGTGCAATTTAAGCACAAACAATTTTCTCTCTGTAATTTAGGGAAAATTCAGGGAAAACTTAAGTAAACAAAATAAAGGAAAAATGACAAAATTTCAATAAAGTGGATTGCTCCATTAGCCAAAAGAAAAACCAAAGAGACAACAAACAAAACTGAAAATGATGATGTAAAATTTTTGACTTTAATTAATTGCACTGGCTTTTTTTACATCACAATATTGATCGCAATATCTTTGCGAACATTTTTATTTCACTAAAAGCAAACCGAAATTATAAAAATAAATGCATTACATTTTATCACAATAACTAGCCGATTAAAAACATTCAATTACTTTAATTGTATAAAAGATTGAATCATATAGAAAAGTCAACACTATTGGGTCATACTTACAACTTGACAGGATATTTGAAAACATATTAATTAATAGCAACTTAATTTTATATTTTATGTCCTTTAGTACATCAAAATGGAATCTACCCTAAAAAAGATCATTAAAAACTCAAACTTTTTTAGTGGGCGTGGCAGCGCCTCTAACAGAAAAAAACGTTTTCACTGCTAAGCTAATGGACCGATTTTGATGGAATTTCATACACAGATTGATTGAATTCTGAGGAAAGGTATCTTTTATATATAAATTCAGTCAATTGCCTAAATTGACAATTTGCAAAAGCTAATATTTATTATAATAATTAATTTTCACTTGTGGATTCTACGCCATTTAAATATTAAGATTTAAGAAATACTCTGTTTATTATAAAAACTTACTTCTTCCTGCTTAAATATTTCATTTTACTCGTACTTAGCATGAAAAATAATTATTCTAATCTCGCGGTAAGAAATTTTACTTCAAAAATGTTTTAATTATATAAAATCAATAAGTTTTTTATTCAAGATTGCCATGAAACATTTTGGTAAGGATGGTAGGCACATATGAATTTGTTTGCATGATATTTTATATTCATATATATTGATATCAAAATAAATATGTCTTACCAACTTTCCTTAGGGCATAATCTGCTGGGGTTTCTACAATCTATTGAACAAAAAAAAAATAAATTTAAAAAAAAAAGATTTAATGTCTTTTCTGTGGTTTGACCTCATGACGTTGTAGATGTGGGTAGCAAATTATACCTACTGATACACTGGCGTCATTTAATAAATTATGCTTGAAATTAATGTAAGTTCAAGAGACAAAAATCAAATAAAGCTTTCTACTCTATAACAATTTTTGGATAGTAAAAATCTACTTTCTTGATTAACATTGTGTTTGAAATTTCAAAAATTTTAAAGGTTTAAGTGAATTTAACGTATACGAAAAGGTAGTATTGAAGTACATTTGAAACGTTTTCAAAAGTTACCTAAATTGTATTATACGTTTTAGTTGAATTTTATTTTCAAAGGATTTTACGCTTAATAATGTTATGAATGAAAAAACTTTAAAAATTTTTATTAAAAAAAAATTATATTCTATTAGTGCTACCCGCGGCTTCGCACGCGCACGTTATATTTCATAATGAAATTACTCTCAACATATCTTCTCTCTTAAAAAAGTAGCAAAATAGCATTTCAAAGAGAGTTTGTTCTTTGAGCTTCGAAATACAAACGGTACCAAGAAGAAAAAAAAATAGCAACAACAACACAGAATTCAAGAAGCAGCAACGAAAAATAAAACGACATCTTTTGTATAAGGTTTGTCCTAAAAAAACGGAAATTTAAGTTTTTTAAAAAAAAGGGTGCAATAACCTTCTTTAGCACAAATATGTTGTTTCAAAAAAGAAATTATTAAAATCGGTTCAGTATGTTTTGCGCCAAAGCGTTACAAACCATTTTCATATAAGTAATTTTAAATAAATAGTAAAAATTGGATTCTAAATAAAAATTTTAAATTGCCCGATGTGAGCAATATAATTTATTGAAAAATATTTTTTTTTGTTTTCAAAAATAATATCGTAAATTTTTAACACACTTTCATTTTTTTTTATGAAATTTATGTTATAGTCTGAACTTTCCCAAAAGATGTGGCGCATAGAACGTGCTTTGAAACTTTAAAAGTTATGAATTTTTGAAGAAGCAGCACAAAAATTAAAATCCCCACAAGTTAAACGCAAGCGAAGTTACCGCAACAACTTAATGTGGTTCAATGCATATCACAAGTAGACAGCCGCATGTGTTGATTTGTTGTATAAAAATCGACGCTAGCTTGCCTACATATTAAATATTGCGTCGTCGTTGATGCGGTTGCTTTAGCTTGCGTGCTATTCTTTAATTTCTTCAATTTTGCCACTGCCGCTTCATTAAAAATGCATAACTTTTAAAGTGCTCATAATGTTCTATACTTCAAAAAAATTAAAATATATCATGTACTCATGAGACTTTTCTGAATATTCTATTTTTAAACCTTGTGTAATTTCGAATATCGATGGAGCTGCCGTCGGGGCTACAAATGAATCCTTAATTTCGTCACAATTTCGAAATGCAAAAGATTGGTATCACTAATTTCGAGTGAAACGAAAATTTAACAATTTTTCGTATTATTTTAAACGAATGTGCTGAAGAGTGTCAGACCAAAAAAAAAGGAAGAAAACAAAAAAAAGCGCTTTACAAATATTTTATATTTGAAGCAGTTAAAAATGTCAGCATGGTTTAATACTTCTACGTGTTATTTTTTATATGTTTCTAATATAAAAAGAGCGCGTTAAACGAAAAGGGTTTGGGCGGGATCAGAGCTCATTGCATAAGCAGGTATCCCAAAAGTGTGCGTAAATGTGTTAAATACTAGGAAAAAGAGGTTGTCCGTAGTCGCTCCTAGGAAGTCATGGACAGATTTGGCTCTAACACACAAAACAAAAAAGTTATACACACATTTATATGCAAAAGGTCTCCACTGACCTAGTAGAACATCCTAGGGTTAAATATATTGTAAAATAACTGGCCATGGAGGGAGCTACAATGTCAACGGCGCACCTAGATCCGCCACTACCAATCGTTTGCGTAATGACCGAAATATTGTTTGGCAATATAATGGTGGTGTACTTAAGTTACATTTGTGTTGGATGAGTAGTTCGCCATTTTGTCTGTACACTAAATATGTAGCTCTCCAGTTCCAATGAGTAATCGTCTATGAATAAACGAAACAGAATAAAGTAATAAATTTATTTGCTTAATCGATGAGATCTATTTTTAGGTCTGATTAGCTGATGAGCAGTTTAAGTTCAGTGGGCGCATTGAACTCTTATGACAAAACATGAGTCTGAGGTGCGCCCTTGCTTATTTTAGTTATAGAGAAAGTTTGCGTAACACAAATAAAAGGTGTTGATACTTAATAAAAGCAACTCATTAAAACAGGACCAAAATTAAGTGCCATCATTAAATTTAAAAAGTATAATGCTACACATGACATAAAAAGCATACATATAAGAAACACATAATAAAAATTAATAAAAAAAGGCATGTCAACGAAATTAATGTAAAAGTAACATAAATATTTACAAGCAGGAATGTGGGTATGTACTATGTATAAAACGAAAGAACAACAATGAAAAGAAATATCATTTTGTCGCCACGACAACACTCTTTATAGCGAAAAAGATAAACATCAGAAATTTTAAAAGAAAAGAATATCATCAGTATAAAATAAATAATACGTAACATATGAGAGCAATTTACATGCACGTAATAAAGTCTACTATGTGGCATAAAAGTAGTACATACTACGTTTAACTGAGGAGAAGAGGAAAGAACGCAGTAGGGATTGTTATTTGTTGTTAAAATTATTATTTATTTATGACATACGAGTGAGTATGAGCTGAGTAGGTGATTAAGGTGGGCGTGTTAAACGATTTAACTCAAGGCTGCTTTCACAGTATATAAAGATAAAAACATTGTTGCCAGATGTTATTTAAAAGAATTACAAATGGAAACTTTTGGACTTTCGTTGTACACAAAAAAAATTCGCTTTTTCTACGTTCTTTCAGTTTTTGCTGATTTTCTCGGATAGTATATTTTGACATCAAAATAAATTGGATTTTAAGACACACTACTGCTATCATATTTATCCATTAGGAGTGTAGGGCCTAAACAAATGTTTTGTAACTGTTTCTTCCATTGCATCTATTTCTCTTCGGTTTTCACCATAGAAGACATAAGCAGTTGCTAACTTGAAGCCGTTCCAATATGTGTCATTGAGTAAAGTATTGTTAGTTAAGGCATACTTTTTCCAAATAAGTCAATACATACTAAAATAAACCGAATAGTTTCTCTGTGGTTTATCGGAACAGAAAATAATTAATAATTATTTTACTGAGCTTATTGTTCAGTACAGTGTGTGTCAATACCAAGAATTTTGAACAAAACAGAGATTAATGCTAGTTTCATCCATTTAATCATCAGTGACCTTTAAGATTAGGTTTTCAACAAATCGTTGCTAAAGGAAACATATCAAGGCTAGTAATTCTTAGTAATCAGTTTAAAGGTCGCTGATGATTCCGTTTACTTATTAACTAACGTCTAACTAACTATTATGACTAGCTCCAGTGGCTCTTGGATTAATGTGTGTCAGTTTTTTTATAGACTGCATTTTACTTAAAAGATTTAGTAACATAATAACACACAATTAAAATGAAACCTAAGTGCCATTTAAGATTATAGTTCAAATAACATTTATATACATAAGATAGTTTTAAAGTCATGCTCATTTTGCAATAATAAAAGTATTTTATTAGAGCTGTATTTTTAGGCATCACTTGTTAAAATATCCTTTGGATATATACAAAGTAAATATGAAAAAGGAGTGAAAGGAGTTAACCTAAAAGCATTAAGCCTTTACCTACCCTAATTACCATAATAAATCAAATTACAAATGAAATTCGCTCGGTTTTTTTGTAGTGTTCTTTCTTTTCTTAAATTGATTTACATGACGACTTTGTATTGAAAATATAGAACATACATACATACATATGAAAAAATACAAGAAAGAAAATGTTAGAATTTTTTTTTTTGCTAATTTAATTATCGATTATTTTTATGAAACTAGTTGTATGCCAACACGCTAAATAAAACCTGCGTGAAGGCTTGTAACATACCTACTATATAAAATAAATAACAAAAAAAGACCACCACCAACATGCAAATAAATTATGAGTATCGTTCGAAAAATCGATTAATATCAATATTTAAAATGTGGTATGTTTGCATAGAGGTGTAGGTACAAATAAATGTACATATTTATTCATAAGTATATTGAGGTAGCAGAGTATTGTTATTAAATTAAAATAGAATACAAATAACTTGATGGAAATGCATTAATTGTTGCGTTTTAGTTTATATATATATATAAAGAAATAAAAGCACTAAAAGCAAATAAAGAAATACATATTTTATTGTTTTTGAAATTCGTTGATAACAACGAAAAAAACGCACCCTGTAAAATAATTATGAAGGCAGCCCTAATTTGTGCAAGAATAAGCCAGATTAAGATAAACTTATAGATCCTTGATTTTTATGTTATATTCTTAGCTGATATTATTTTCAGCATTTAAAGTTTTTGACCAAGACCCCACTAGAAATTAATTCAAGTTTAAAGTATGAGTATGTTCAGGAACGGTCAGGCTTTTGAATTCGATATTGCCAACAAATGTCACATCTCAAATGAAATCTAGCGGATCCGCTCCATAGGTCCGTCCGGTCCTGATCAAAAATTGTTTTCAGAAATGGGTAAGGTTTTAGGATCTGTTTCCAGGTTTTCTATTCAGATTCTAATAATAATAATGATAGAGTTTAGCTACTACAGCTATTAGCTCGCTTAGCTTTAAACCATGCAGCTTTAAATCAAGTAAAAAGCTAATTGAATAAATAATGGAAATGAAAAATGAATTTTCATAAGAAATATTACATACGGACTGGATCAGAAAGGAAACTAATTTTCGTATTACGATTTAGTTAAGGACATCAGATACGATCCTGACTCAAACAACGTACCGGGAACTTCTTAGTAAGGTTTTTAGTATTGTATTCTGATGAGAATCTGATACGTTAATATATCAGAGAGGCATTTCAGTGTTTTATGTTAAAGCGTATTATGTGGCATCAAAACTGAAACAACATCCATCCCACTTATGACGAGTAAAAGTCAACATATTTAAAATTCGAAATAAACTTAACAGATTATATACTTAAATACTGTCATTATTTATTTTTTAATTTCTACTTACACAACATAGTCCACTTAAATAAGATTTAACATACCTAAATATCACCTGAAAGAAAAGAAGAAAATAAATCAATTAGTAAAAAAATTTTTTCAAACTATTAAAAAAATATCAAAGTTACCAAAAAATAAAAATACCAAGGTAATAAATTTAAAATAAAACGTAAAAAACGTGGCATTTATAAACAGAAATAAAACGTTTTGTAATGACTTCAAAGAGATACCATAATTCAACAAGACTCTGCGCACAGCACGCGGATACAACATAATTATCGTCAATGCAAACTATTAGATAAACCAGCAACAACAACAACAACAAAAACAAAAACATATTTTCAAGAATGTGTTACGCTTCTCAAGAGTAAACAAACTCAGTCCAGCAGAAAAACAGTAAATTAAAACATATGTCAAGCGAAATAACATATATTAAAAATAAAAATAAAATATCAGGTGAATCGAATACTCGTACTATACGCAATATTTAATTCATTTGAGTTGGAATTGTTGTCACATAAACGTAAATACTGCCCCAGCAGGCAATTGAACAAGGCGTTCTCCGGAGAAGGCCTGCTAGCACTGCTGCGATTGTAAGTGGCCTTCTTTTTTTTTTTTTTTTGTTTTGCTATTATGCTTTCCCACAGCAGGCGTGCTATTATGCCTTCCCACAGCAGCAGTGCTATAAGGCCTGATATTATAAGGCAAAGAAGGACTCCATTTACTTTAAGGCATTTTATGAATTTTTTATGGTTCGACAATACTTTTTTGTCATCTGCATTGTATATATACGTTATCAAAAGCAGATAAATGGCTAGACGTAAGGAACGGTGTTCATGTCGCTAGGCTGGACTTCTGTTTCATGTAATGTTGTGTATTCAATGTTAAATTAGAAATTAAGAAAACGTCACAAAAAATAAACATTACAAAAATATCAACGCAAGTGAGGTGACGCGGATGAAAAAAAAATATTAATTATAACTCTCAAGTCTCACTTCGCATTAAAATTTAATTTTTTCCAAGCACTTCTGTAACGCCTGCTACCGCAAGCGGTCTTAGAAGACCTGCTTAAGAAGACCTGTTTCATCGGGACATTTCATATAAAAAAGAAAGTACGTTTGAAAGGCGGTGGCAAGGCCTTATGCTTACCAAGGAAGGCCTGCTAGAAGCACTGCTAGTTCCTGCCCTTGCCTACTGGGGCATTATGACACACTGACACGCATGGACAGCTTATGCGATGAATGCAAGAATTGAGTTATTCCCATGCCTAAAAATAAAAATTGTTTTTTTTTTTGCTTTAAATGATTTAAATGCTAAAATATACTACGAGTAAGCAGGGAAGCCAGTGGAAATTTCTAAACTGTTCGCGTGACTTGAAATTTATCATGAATGTTAAATTGTTCCATAAATCGCAATTGAATGAAAACGAAATTTTTGCAAATAATAATCGGACAGATAAGAGGCGCTTTATTGAAAATATTTGGTTTAGCGCTATGATTTGAGCATATTTATTAAAAAGGTTTAGCTATGAGTTTGCTCAGACAACAATACAATTTTTATTGCTTTTTTCTAGCCTTTAAATATCAATATTGCCTGTAGCAGAACAATATACTGACTGCAAAAAGTCAACAGCATAAAACATGCGCCTTATCACACAGGGTATTTTCTCATATACTGAGAGTTGATTTCATATCTGGGCGTTGGTACATATTCTCTGCAGTTATCTTATCATTGAAATTTTGATTTTATTTACTGTTACCCCAAAAATTGCGGCTACGCTAATCACCCACGTAAAGGTAAACTAAGATTAAAACTTTAATTGTTTTATTAATCGTATTCTTTACTACTTAATAAATAAACAATCTGATTCTATTTACTATTCTTTTGTAATAAAATAATAATAAACAAAATTTTGTAACAACGAGAAAAGAGAGCGTGTTTCCGCGTAATGCATGTTTATATGAAAATAACATTTTAATGTTACCGCAATAAACATTGACATTGGAATGCAAATTGAAGAGCGCAGGAAATTCAGACAGATAATCCAATATCAAGCATTGGAATTGCAGTTGAAATAAAGTGGATAACTTTTTGAAAAACTTTTTTTTTTCTACTAACCCAGGTCAAAGTATTATCTCAATTTTATTATGATGCTTAGAATAATATCGCTTTTATAGTGTGAGCAAAATATTCTTGAAGAGGTATTGCATACCTTCATGAAAATCGTAGCTCACAAATTTTGCCACATTCAAAGTCCAATAATATCGTCAAAATTTCTTTTACAGTTATGCCAGAAGCATAAAAAATACTTTTGGCTTTTGTTCTGATTTTTGTTTTTTTGTTTCAGTTAATCGAGTTCGAAATTTCAAAAATCGATCACCAAGATCACTAAAATATTGAAGTTCTAAGTGCTGCCTACTTATTAAAAGAATGTGACGCAAGTTTTACATTTTCGACTGAATAAGACGTAATATGGCCCAATGCCGAACTGTGATTTTTTTTAAATAGTTAGATATTGTCATTAATAAATAATATCGCTTGGGTTCTCAACAAATCTATGCAAAAAGGGACACATCTCAGTCTTAGAATTTCTTACCAAACACCTCAAAGGTCACTGATGATTCCATTTAGATATGTATGAAACTGGTATGACTAGGATTATGCTTTTTTGGTTCTCTTGTTCTTTATTTTGAAGGATTTTTTTTTTGTTTTTGGAGTTGACACACACTGCACTTTGAACACTAAGCTCAATAAAATTATTATAAATTATTTGTTGTTCCGATACGCCACCACAAGATACAAATTTTAGTCCTAGAGAAAAATTCATCATACAAAATACATCTTTTTTTCCCCATAAAATAAAGATCTGCAATAAAAAATATTGCTATGTATTTAAAAAATCACAGTTGGCCTCAAATTGACCTTGAAATTGTTTTCAAAGTCAAAAACAATGTCACTGTTACTTGACGTCCTGGCAACCTTATAAGTTTTACCCAAAACATTTATAGCTATTTTATTTGGATCTCGAGATATAGGCCTGTGGAGATTAATATGGAGCACCTATATTATATTTTAGGCCTGTAACGTCTTCCGTTTAAATTTTATGACACTAAGTAGACCACATAAATTAAATTAGGTACTAACAAAAAATGTGGAACCTCACATACAAAATATAACGTAATTTTTAGAAAAAAAAATTTCAGTATCAGGAATTTTTTTTGAAATAAGGTAGATTATTTTCTAAAGCAAAAAAAGTTTTTTATTGATTTAATAATTCATTAATCCACTGCACAAATAAGATTGCTTATGGGTAGTGTTTATTATAATGTATTATTTATTATTTCGGGATAAGTCGAACCATTTTTGCGCTATAATTTAAGTAACAAAAATCGAGGACTTCAAGGTCCATCTTCTGCTGGTGTGAATGCTGAATACATTTGCATAGAATACTTCTGATATTTTGGACCTCGAAAATGATTTCGTGCAATTTCGCAATCGCTTGATTCTTATTCACCACTATCATAAGTTTTCGGAGGAAAAAGTCAGCCAATAATGCAACTGTGATTTTGCATATTTGGCATTAGCATATCTGTCAGCTGAACAAGTTTATAAACAAAAATCAAGTTTAAAACAAAAAATTTAAATATCTACATACATAAAATTTGTGCTGAAAAATTGTAAAATTTTACATACATTTCCTAAAAAATCACCTAAAAAATTATAGCAAAGCTTCTAGCTTGCCATATTTATTACTTTTTGTGAATCCTTTGGCGATATCCTAATTGGACTCCATGTACTGGACCAATACCTGTAACTGCTCTTTATTTGTGTTGTTAGATCTTCTTAATATTTTAAAAAAAGCTTTTAGCAAATGAAATTACAAAATATTGCTAACATTAATTTTCTTAATACAAAGTTGGAGAAAAAACTTGCGAAAAACGTCAAAAATTTTCCCTGAAAAATTATTGCCGATTGCTTAATTTCCAACGAATTTTTACACATATCCCCAAAGATTTCTACGATTGCAAAACAGGGTGAAAAAATTTCGAGTGGATGTTTATTCATGATAGGGTTGATTAAAGTTAAAGTTGGTCAACAATTCCGCATTTTCAGTTTTTATCGGTAATTTACTTCAACACGTATCCTCCAGCAGACCACCACAATGGTTATCGGCAAATGAGTTTTAGTGATTGGGAGGGATGTTTCTAAACGATAGTGGTGTCTAATTATGACTATGTAAACTGAAATAAACCATATATGACTGCTAATAATCTATGCGATTAAATCGAGAAAATTGCTAAAATGTAATAAATCTATAAAAGTAATTTTGTCAGTTGTTGTTAGTTTATCAGCTAAATCGTGCTTAATTATTTTATTTTTATGATGGATAAATTTTGCACATTTCAGAGGAGTACAAAATCGAAGCACAAAAATGTGTTGTATAGTTACTTCGAAATTGCTCATTTACTTCAAGACTGGCATAGCTCAAAAAGCGTGATTTTTGAGTTAAAAATGCAGAAATATCAGCCATTTCATGCTTTTTTTTGTAAAAAAGGAACCTTATAAACTTCCCTTATATCATGTAGAGCTATTTACTTTAGGAATGTACTAATTCCCTAAAAAAAATTAGAATTTTTTTAATTATGTATTTTAAGATGTTTTTATGTGTCGAAATGTCATTCCCCTGGTTGTCCCCAACCACGACTAGGAAGCAAGATATTTAATTTAATGACAAAGGCGTTGCTTAACTTACTTAAGATAATATAAATATTGAAGAAATATGTTGCAGGTATGCTTAGAGTCCAGTTTTGGAGCATTTAAACAAAACTGTGCATTTTTATTGTTTTCCCAATTCTGTCCCCATCTAAAAGCGTCATTCCCCTGCAAAATCTTAAAAACAGATATTTTTTTATGAATGTGTGTCTGGATTTGAGAACTAGAGTTAAGTATTGCCTCTCTCTGTTTTCGCTTCAAATATCAGTTGTTGGTTGTTATTAAGAGAGTGAAGTTCAAGTGTAAAAATTAAATTGACTCTAGAAAAATCAGAGGAACAAGCTGACACATCATTTTATGGTGAGTATTTTTCCTTTTTCTTTTTAATTTTAGCAATAGTATTTTATCTCACATATTTCTAAACTGTAGTTTTTATTTAAATGTAAATAGTTTTTCATGAATTTTGGAATTTTTAATTTGAAATTGTAAATAATACTGTAATTTTTCATTCCCCTGGAAGTCATTTCTCTGGATTCCCTGTAATAAAATTTGCTGGGGACTGACAAATAGTCCAGGGTAATGACTTTATCTCTGTAATACTAATAAGCTGTTATATAAAATAAAAATAAAATATACAGGCAACAAATTTAATTGAATATCTGTATAAATACTAATTCGTAGATCACTAGTTACGGCTGGTAATAAAACAAAAAATAAAAAACCAGAGCTGAAGAATTAAAAATAAAGCGTGAAGCTGAAAAAAACAGATACGAGAATATTAAAAATGATCCACTGAAATGGCAGGAACAAAAAGAAAAAGAGCGGCTAAAATACATTAAAAAAAAGGATAATAAAACCATAAAATTAATTTCAGAAAAAACTTCTCGAGAAAAAAGAATATGTAGAAAGAATTGGAGAGAGAATACGAACAAATACAGGCAAAAAATAAAATCACAAAAAGAAGCAGAACAGTTTATCAGAAATAATTCTCTACCATCCTCTGCTGATGAAGACGAAATTTTCCAAGAAGAAACACAAGTTCCAGCAGCACCAATAATAACACAAAGCTGGCCAAAAAATTGCTGCTAGGATTCGGAAAATTCGTTCGCAAAAAAGAAAAGCCAACAATTTAAAGACCGAAAATTTAAATAGAAAAATCGGAAAATACAAAAAACAAGTTTGAAAATTAAACTAAATCAAAAAAGGAAGGACAGTCCAAATTCAGAATTCAGAAGCAGCTGAAAACGAATTATTTAAAAACCAATTCCGATCGCATTAGGCAGCTTTTCACTAAATTAATTTCAGGGAAAATTATACGGAAATACAGGATGCAAAGCAAATGCTTAAAGTTCTTGACTGCCAAAAGGGTTGCAGCCCTTAAAACTAAATCAAATATTACTTGTTATGAAAGGAAAAGCAGATTAGACATCGCTCCCAGAAAAACTGTTCAGGAAGTCTTAGAACTGGATCTCCACAGCCGAGTTTGTCCAGGGAAAAAAGAGTATGTACGTCACGGTATTAAAACTAAACAGAAGAGATTCCTAAATGATACATTAAAAAAAATACACCTGAAATTTATACGAGCACACCCAGAAAAAAAACTTAGCTAACTACAGTTTTTTTTGCAAGTGCTGTCCTTTTTGGATCAAAAAAATTAACATAAGCGAACGAGAAACCTGCAAATGTGTAACGCACGCAAATTTCGAGTTCTTGGTTTCATCACTTCATAAAAATATTATCCTGGTTGAAAAGACAGTTGATGAAATCATTAGTTAGTTCTATTTGCTGCAGCACAAATGCAAAATGTAATTTAAGAAATTGTCTGGAGTGCCAATTATTGAAAATAAGTTTTAAAGAGTATGATGGAAACGCAAAATCATTTTATTTAAAATGGCAAACAATAAAAGAGGAAGTGTTTGACAAAAAACGGGACAAAAAAATAATTATTGCAAAAACCGAGAAAAAGGAAATTGACTGCCAAACCTATTTGTCATTTCCCTGTATAAGGATGTCATTACCCTGAATAACAATTTCAAAAAAACGCTATAAAATCGAAATTAATAGCAGAACAGCTTGATCTCACATTTTCCAATATGTAGTTTAAGGTAACAGATTTTAAAAAATAATTTTTAAAAATATAAATGCGAAAATCAAAAAATTAAAAACCACCGTCATTTTATTCCCCTTATTGAAGAACTACTCATATTTTAAAGGACATGCTCAAAAGTTTATACTTCGAGAAACTTAGTTAATTAGAGCAAAAACAAGAGACGGAATTGTATGATGTAATTTGGTTGCATAAATCTTATCAGAGTTGAATTGATAAGAATTTGAGTTTCAAACTCTGAAAATAAGATTTTATAACAGAATTCACAGTAAAAAGAATGTCATTTTTATCACATTAACTTGAAAAATAACAAGACAACTATAATTTAAATATAGCCTATAGTGAGAAAGCAAGCAATGCGCTAACAATATTCACCTTCTGATTTATTTGCTAATCAATTTTCAAAAAAAAAAAATAAAAGAATCAAATTAGAAAAATAAACAATGTCCTAATAAATCCGCTTAATGTGAACTTAGACGCGAAAAATTGATGTGTTGTTCAAACAAATGGAGTATAAATTTGCGTTTATTTCATAACAAGTTAATTTGAATAAATTTTTGCAAAATTTTCTAAATTTAACTCATTGATATTGGATTTGTTGGTTTAAAAATAATTAAATTTTATATATAAGTGCAAGCATTTTATTTGATTTTCTTTTTACTGTCAAAACTGACCTTTCCAATTCTCTTTAACGAAAAATTTAAAATTAATCGATTTTCATATTTACATACCGCCATCAATAACCTTTAAGTATTTTTTCCATTTCGTTTTCCCCAAACTGACGGCGGCTTAACTTTTATTTTTGTAATGAAATTCAAAACAGAACAAAACAAAATAAATATAAAAACTAACAATATTTATATACAATGGTGTACGCACTTAACGACATCCCCCACAAATGTCTAAGTTTTTTTTCCAATTTTGTTTAAATT
This sequence comes from Meiosimyza decipiens, assembly GCA_963680825.1. Lineage (NCBI taxonomy): Eukaryota > Metazoa > Arthropoda > Insecta > Diptera > Lauxaniidae > Meiosimyza > Meiosimyza decipiens. Next base: position 77,274,195 of record OY804259.1, read on the forward strand.
TTTACCCTCCCCTGTCGCAATAAAGCGATTTTCTAAAAATACGCTTATTACATTACAAGTTTGTTAAAGGTATTGTTTTTATTTAAAAAGTTCAAAATGAGTACGAGAGAAAACATATAAATTAGAAAAGGATGAATATTGCTGCTCTGCATGCCTCTACGACAAGGACGGGCAGTGCTTCTTCAAATTAGTTTGCGTGTTTCCATTTAACAAATTTATTGTGGCATTTTGTTTTTTTTTTTAATTTAATACTAAATTTATGATTCATTTGGAAGATTTATTTATAGCAGAAAAAGTTGGACATTCTATGTCACGTGACACACTAAAACATCCAATGTCAAAATACAACAGCTTCTAAAGAAAATCGCTGGCATTTCAAAAATTTGAACATGAAAATATTACGAGTATGTAGATAGCCCCGTCACGTTCGTTAAATGCTCTGAAACTTCTAATTTGAATTCATGACTACATTTTTGTATGTCTATTTATAGAGCCCCTCCCAGCAAGCATCAAATATAAGAATTGGATTTTTTTTTACGTAATTGTATAATTTTTGTTTCTAACTGTAATCAAGCGCACATTTAAGGGGAAATTTTGAGGTTTATTACCCTCCTCTCACAAAATAAATTTTTTTTTAATAAATTAAAAGTTTTTTGATGCCGATTAGGCCTAAACAAGTAAATTATTATGCCATAGCTAGTTTTAATATAAAATTGTTGTAAATAAAACAAGAAAATCTCAACACATGTTTAAATAATAATTAAACCCCCTTAAAAAATCCTGCCTACGACAGCGGCTGGCAATAGATTTAGGCAAAAAATTGATTCATTAACATTTTTCTATTAATGCGTTATTTAAAATTATTGGCATTTGATTTGTTTATTATTTAAGATCATGTCACACAAATATTTTTATTAAAAACGAATAATATGCACAAACAGTGATTTAGCCCAGGAGCCGAATTTCACTTGTGTGACCGTCATTTATAAGCTACATAAAGTTGAATACAATGAGAATTTCCTTAGTCAACGTTTACACGAGCAAATTCAGTTTGAGAAATTCTTGTCTATTCTCTTTTGTGAATTTCTTTTGCGTTTACACACGGAAACTAGAATTTGTTTGTGCAAGAAAATTTCAAAGCAATTACTGCGTCAACCCGCCACAACAAACGTAAATTCAAAGCATAATATCAGCTAACGAAAAGAACAAAAGGGATTTCGCGTGTACGATAAATTCTGTACACCACCCTTTCGTTTTTCCCTTCTTGCCAACAAACAGGAAAACTTTCTTTCAAGAGATTCCTCGTGTAAACGTATGTTTTGTTTTAAGCCAGAGATCGCAAGAAAAATCAATTCGCACAATTACTTAGTTTGGATGCTGAAGATGCACCACGTACTGGAAGGCCAGTTGAAACTGATGAAGACAACATAAGGGCATCAATTGGCGCAAGCCTCCGAATAACAACTCATGAGAACGCTGAGATTAAATCTATTAAATTCTACCGTTTATGATCACGTGAATCGCTTTTCAAAACTCGGAATATGGGCTCCACAGGGTCTTACAGAAAGAAATTTGCTTTGTTGCATTGTGGTCTGTGATTTGCTTTTCAAGCGTCAAGAAAATTATACATTTTTGAAGCGAATCATCACTGAAGATGAGAAATGGATTGTCAATGGGGAAAAAAAGCACTTTCCACCCTCATGGCCCAAACCGATATTCGACGGACAAGCAACCAAAAAACAATTAGCGGAATTTCAACGCTATCGGCGCACAGCGTTGACTTGAGTTCAAACCAAAACAAAAACAACACACACAGGCATTGCGGCGGCGCCGCGTTGTATCTCGACGAATGCACTAATTATTTTTGCTTGTAGTGCAATTTAGATTTTTTCGTGCTGTTGGCGACTTTGGAAATGAAAGCAAAAAAACTTTATAATTTAGTTTCTTGTTGATTGTTGTTGCGCCCTTTTTCTAGATTTCCATGCCCACCACTGGTCTACAACAATGTTAAACGCAAGGCATCATGGAGTAAAAAAGATGAACCGCCTCAAAGCACTGTTTGGTGGTTTTCAAGAGAATCGTTTTTTTTTTAACTTCTACCGAACAATACCGCGATCAATTCCGAAGTGCACTGTCATCAACTGAACAAATTGAATGATTCACTCAAATAGAAAACGCCTGAATTGTTCAAGAGAAAAGGCATAGTTTTCCACTATGATAATAACTCGCTAAAAGCTTTTACAGCTTGGATGGGATGTACTACCATAAGCACTATATTTTGCAGATCCTGGTACTTCGGGATTATTACATGTTCCGGTCTTTATAAAATTTTTTGTATAGCGAAACCTTTACTTCAAATTAGGATATTAAAAATGATTTGGATTAAATTTTTACCAAGAAAGATCAAAAGTTTTCAGCGGGAAACCATACCAGTGCCTGTGAGATGCCAAAATATATACGACCAAAATGGAGACTACATAATTTAATAAAATATTTATACACTACATATAAGAAAATCGTCTATCATTTTCATAAAAAACAAAAAAAAAAACGAAATTAGTTTCCGAACAACCCAGCAAAGTGACGTTGCCAGCTGTTGTGCAAATTTGTGGAAACCTCTAAATTATGATAGTGCAATCAACTTCTGAGTGTTACATATTTAACAAGTACACGTATATATTCGTAAGTATTTTTGACAACGTCAACTGTGCTGAAAACTAGATAAATGTACATCGGAAAATAGTTTATTTTTTTTAGCTTCCTCACACGTTTTTCTTTTAGTTTTTTTTATGGTTTTTTTATGGTTTTACATGATACAGCGCCCACAAGCATGCAGCAAAATACTTCAGCCATTTGCTGTTTCGTTTTTTCGACCTCGCGGTGTTTTTGTGCTGCCCACAAAGTTGACGTTGTTTGCATTGCAATGCACGTTTGTAATGTTTCTTCTTTTTTTATTATTTTTCTTTGGCTTAATACATGACGACTTTTTGCTAAAAGTTTTAACACAGGGTTTTGTTCCAAATAGAAACAAAAAAAAAATAAACAAATGTTAGATCCTTATAAGCACTGTGCGAAATTCTATGGAAGTTATAATGCAAATTCACCGACGGATGAATGTTAATTTGGTTTGCAGAGTGTAACACTTAACCAACGGCGGTAAATTTGTCCGAATGATTTTGCGCTGCAGTGCCTTTTGGAATGCAATACGCACATTCCTAATAAGCACTGTTATGCAAAAGATTGCGCTATGCAAATTTAAAGCGCCAACTTTTTGTAAAACTGCGGATCTGCGTTCACTTTTCGGAAAATTTGACAAAAAAATTGAACGATTGGCAAAGAATCTGCAAACTTTGAAATGCGAGAAGTTCTCAATTTTAGCATTTACTAATTAGTTTTATTTATTGATTCATTTATATTGCTAAGGCTCCTGAAAATAGCGAAAAATTAAAAATGGGTAACACATTCGTGTGACCATCGAACGGCTATTCATTATTTTCGTTTGACCATCTTTCGTTCAAAAAATTTTCTGCGAAAAAATCAAGTTGGCCCGTAGAAAAATAAGAAAAATGGAGGAACAAACCAATTAGTACATTCGATTTACCAACGTCGGACTGTACTTGACCACTAAAATTGAAAAACTCGCTTTTTCGAAATGACATGAGTAGTAGAAAAATTTGTGTCAAATATAAAAATTTTTAAACAACATCTCAGGACCTTTCTTACCATAAGGGCGGAGCACACGGGCGCCCCATCACATAATTCGCATAAGAGAAATTTTTAATACGAAAATTCTTGATCGCGAAAAAGTCTTGCACACTGGCGCCAAAGCAGTTGGGACAGGCTCTGCAAGTTTAAGAATAAAACAGAAATAACGATACTTTTAACATTCAAAAAATAAACTGTCAACGTAACCTTGAAAGCCATTTAGTCGTCAATATAACCTGCATAATTTCTTCTACAAACTGAAACTATTTTCGCTTGAGCAGTCAACGGGTTGTTCAAATTACAGTACTAAAGGTCACAGTACATTTGATCATCTCATAGTGAAATTACGATCGATCTACAATATAGGTGGTAGTCAGTTAAAAAAGCTTATGTCCAATGCGAATTTTTTCAACAAAGCAAAACAAATTCTAGCGCCTTCCAGAGAAGTTTTGTTCTGCTGCTCTCCAACTACTTAGTTTTTAATATAAGTTAAGTACTTAACAGAAGTTTTGAGTATTGCATTAAAAATAAAGTCAAACAATTTAACATTTTTTTTTTGCTAGATAGCTACTAATAACTTTTTCAATCCATTTCATTTCTTATATAAACATTGCAAAACAAACTCATTAAAATCAAACGTCAAACGAGCAAAAGCTAACGAGTGCGAATGCGAGTATCTTATCTAGTCGGGCGGTGGCAAATTGCGGTGTTGAAGTGAAAATAATTTAACGACGACGTCATTCCGCAAATTTCCATTGCGTTTCAAATTAAACGAACAATTTTGAATAACCCACAAGTAGTCAGCTTAACCTCGGAATGAACAAATCTAAATAAATTGTAATAATTTAGGCGCATATTTATGTGAATGTTTTCAAAACGAAAATTCAAAATGCAACAGAAAAAAAGCAAAAGTAAAACGTTTAACAACTTTCAGGAGAAAATATCATTTCTTAGTCGATTTTTACACAGAAAGTTTTATTTCCGACCACTTTATATTATTGGCCATTACTATTTTTTCAACACGTTTTAATAAACTTCAAGTTGTTTGCTCTTTGATGTAATTATGTATCGTAAAAGACATATTACGAAATAGTTTTACAAAAGAAAATATTGAATTTCAATAGTTGGTTTGGTTTCATGTTTGTCCCCAAGCATATAAGAAAATATATTACATTATTTTTTATTATCTGGTTTTGTCCGGGAGGCAAAAGTAAAGTAAGTATTTTAAGTTAATAAACACAAAAATTTTTTTCGGTAGGGGCGGCAAATTATTTTGCCGCGGGCACCGGATGTGCACGGTACGCCTCTGAAAAGTACACAGATTTTATGCCCGAAAAATCTCCTTACAATATTTGAGCCATCTTTGACCATTTCTAAACTTCCAATAAATAATGTCGTTTTGAACAAAAAATGGTTATTTGGACGAAAAAATCATTTTTAAGATCTATACGAGTAATTTTAATTTAAAACTATGAAAGGTGGGTCAGGGTCAAATATGATATCCACTTTGGGTAATTTTTTTTGTAGAATGGAATAAGGGAAGTTCGAGAAGGAATCTATTTTCGTAATCAATCAATTTTTAGCCAATTGCTTTGTTTTGGAACTTGTCTTAATATCTGACTATTGATTTTCGTTATTAGGCAAATATTAACATGTTGACAAAGACCCTTTCGAGCTAAATCCTTTTCATTGCCATGTAACGTATGTATAATATTCATTTGCGAGATAGCCATTATGCTGCATAGGATAAATACATATCTTTCTATATTTCGAGATTTAGAGTCTAGAGGCAGTTAAATACCATGATGCCTGTGCAAAAAAGTATTCTAGAAGAAAAATCCTTTCAAAAAAGGAGTTGCAAACATTTGTTTATAAGTCTTCGATTTTAGAGTAGAAGGCGATTTTTAACATTTAAGCACGTTACTCAACGAACATCTGGTAATCATAGTCATGCAAAAAATAACAGGTTCAACAACTTTGTTTTTATTAAACTGCTTTAAGTATCTTGTACGCAGACAACCAGTATTTTTGCAACAGAGTAAAAAAGTATAATTCTCAAAGAAAACATTGTCCCAATCAAATAAATTTATGCTGAATAAAGTTATAGTCCAGCACGCCTTAGATTTTTTGGTACCTTCATTTGAAGACGAAGGTGAATAAAAAAAAAATTGGTTGTAAACGTCGAAGCCCAATACCAATGATAACAACAAAAAAAAACAACACATAATTCAAGGATCAACATATACAACTAAAGTTCAATCGACAGTTTTTGTGTGAAATTTTGCTAAAACTTAATTTTAATCTTAAAATAAATATATTTAACTTTAAAAAATTAAAAAAATAAGTATACAATAACCTTCTTTAGCACAAATATGTTGTTTTAAAAAAGATATTATTAAAATCGGTGCAGTATATTTAGCGCCAAAGCGTTACAAATCATTTGCATATAAGCAATTTTATATAAATAGTATAAAAGTAACAAGCTAAGTGTTTTTCCAACGTTGCATATCATTAGGCAAAAGTATTTCATTTAAGTAGATAAGCAATTAAAACAAATGTGTGTGCAAATTTCTGATAAAAGAGAATTTGATAACAAACAATATTTCAAATTTTCTTATCAAAGTTTAACTCTTCTAATAGATGAAGGCTCTAACAGACGTTTTTGAAATCAGCTTATCTAATACGTGCACGTACGTGTGTATATGCATATCTATATTGGGGTCACCGTTAACAAAAAAAAAATTTCAGCAGCACAATTTCTTCCGATAGACAGTGAAACTGATAGCAAAATTTCGTTTTTACCATTTCGATCGTGCACAGTAGCGCCGAAGATCGATAAAAGCCATCTAAATCGTAAAATTTTTTAAGCGTCGCACAATGAAATATATAAGAATAATATGAAATAAAAAACTCGTGTTGGTCTGATTTGACCATATGAAGATATGAATCCTTAAAGTAAATTGACTGTTTAAATTGAAGAAATTAGTTGTTTGCGACGCTGTGAGGGAATAACTATAGATTTTATGAAATAAAGGCAGGAGACATGATTTGTAGAGAATCTTAAAATCTTTCATTTGATATTGGATATTATTTTGAGAAAATCACTATTTGACGATTTTAGGCACTATTGGTCACAATCGAAATCCAAAAAAAATGAAATTTTCCTTTAAATATTACGTTATTTTATATCAGATCACATTGTGCTACAGAAAAGAATTTTTTTGTTAACGGTATCTTAGAAGCATAAATTAACATAAGTATTTCTTTAAATTGTTATTATTTTATTTGGGTATATAGTTTATGTATTTTTTCAGTGTTATATGTGAAAAATAACAACTCACAAATGATCCCAATTCGTTTGCTTCTTTCCTTGACCTTACATAAGGTTTCAAGTTCTAAGCTTCGGATTTTGGTACGAATATTCTCATTCAGTTCTGAAGTTATTTGAAATTAATTTAAGTTATTTCATTCGCCTTTAACTCTACAAAAAGATCTGGTACCCGTATAAAAAGATAGCTAAGATTTGTTTTATGTGAATCATTTAAAAGCTAAGGTGCAGTTTTCGATGGGCGGTAAATATCATTACTATTAATGAATCAAACCAAAACAAATGAATTGTTTTACATATCTGTTACCAGCAGCCGTCAGTCATGCTTCCGTTTTTTCGCATAAACATTTTTGTCGCATCTGTCAGCAGCAAGAAAAAAGTTGCTAAATGGTGTTTGTACAATTTTTGGTTTTAAAGTGTTTAGCAGTCGCACAGTGTACAAAATACATTTTTTAGCTAAACATAAAATATGTATAGAAAATTGGTGTTATAGAAATCTAATGATTACTGACACGAATTTACTGCAGATTTTTTTAAGAAAAAAAAAACGAAAAAAATCGGAGTTTTGAGCATTTTTCATCTTATTTGAATAGCAAAACCTGCATCAAAAAAATATATCGGAAGAAAAGAAATCATCGATTTGAGTCAAAAGATCTTCGTCTCGCATCGGTGAAGTTTTATTGCAAAAGAGTCTATTAATTTTAGAGCTCAAAATGAGGTGCAGTTAGTTGAAACATGAAGTCGTAAAGGTTCAAATTTACTGTGGATTTTTTCATTTAATAACATAAACGCTCGACTCCTTTACAATATCAATTTTGACATGTTTTCCGATTAAAAACCTATTTTAGAAGTAAATTCAAAAACTTAAAAAAACCCTGCTTTTATCATAATAATTTTAGTACTTTATAATACCATGCCACATTTCGTATTGGGCTAACAAGAGTTGGGTTGACTAAAGTTTTGTCCAAGAAAACGCAATTTGGTATCACTGTGGGTCGATGCCGATCGTTGTTGTCGTCGAACGATCGCTGATGTGGCGGCTGGGTTTGTTTGGGAAATGAAATCATTTCATGATTGTCAGCGTAGCAGAAGAACAGAAACTGTTGTTTACATACAACAAATTGAATTTATTATTTCATTGACCTTGAAATAATAAAAAAAACGAAAGAGAATTTGCAGGAAAAGATATGCTGCCATTTATTTATCAAATAATTTAAATTCATCAAGTTGCATGAATGTAGTTTTAATACACAAATGTACATACATGCACATATGTATATGTATATACTTCAATTCAAATATCTGGGTGAAAACTTTTAGGTACTAAGTATTCCGAAGAACCTAAATAATATCACTGGTGCGTACTATAACTTTTACACAGAAGTCAAAGGCATAAGTGGGGTCGCTAAGAAGAAAATATAACAGGTGGTAGGGCAGAGCCTATTACTTTCGAACGATATCTTATCGACAAATTCGAGGATTCGTCACATTTTCGTGTATTCGATATTTTCTGCATTGCGCATATTTGTACGTCTCACTGGTACAGCTGCACCACAAAGTAAATAAATAGAGCGAGCGAAAGCGATCGACAATACGGCGTATATTTTTCTTTGATGGAAGGTAATGTACGATATAAAACGCAATCGCATTTTCAAGCGAACAATCTGGCAGAAAGTCTTGCCAGCTTGCCCTGTTGGAAGTGCAACAATGACTCACTTTTACACAATTTTACTTTAAACGAAGAAACTATATTATTAAAATGTTCTTCATGTATCCTTTATTTTATTACGGAGCACAAAAACTTCACAAAACTATTCCAACGCATATGCCTTTTATTCTCTCTGATTCACGTATTTCCTGTTCTATCAATAATTTAGGAGGGTTCCACTCCATTGCTTGCTGACAGAATTCAGTTGGTGATTTCCGCAACATGTGTACAATTCATTTTGTCCGCTTGAATTAAATGGAAATCGGATTTTGACAGCATCTGATCTGGTCCTATTCTAAATATTTATTTCCGCGAAAATCGTTTGGGAAATCCATTGCCTTAACATAAAGATCGAGAATAGTATTCCATTTGTTATTACAACATTATATTGTTGGAATTATTTAAGATGTTCATTACTATCCGGATCTCTATTTGATTATTGAAGTTATGTAAGAGAATAGAACTGGAAATTCGGCATATTTCAAATAGGGCACAAAAAGGTGCAACTACACCGGTTTTACCTTCACTGATGCCTAATTAAAACATCTTAAATGAGAAGCATATTAGTATCAAAATCATGATTTCTACAAACACGTCATCAAGGATATAAAATAAGAATTTTTGAGATATTAACTTTTATTAAAAAACAACTGTGTTACCCATTGATTGCCGTTTAAGTCAGAATTAACATATTTTTAGCACACCATGCAACGTGGTTCAGTTAAAAAAAAACACAAAAGATTTTCTAGTCCTGTGAAAATTTAATTATTCACGAAATATATCACCGCATGAGCAAAAAAGGTTCAGTCAAACAAAACATATTATTTAAAATTTTAAAGTCTTTTAAATTAATTAACGTTCTATTATGAACTTTCGTTTTTAACATGCTCCATCTTCATTTAATTTTTAATGTGTTAATGAAACGCTGACAAACAGCATAAATGACGAAATTGTACGCCAACATTACAGTACAACAACAATATTGGAGTGCAGGTTTAGTTTATAATAAACAGTAGCAATAATGATGTATTAAATTACAAAATGTTGCACACTTTTCTGCAATTTTACGGATTTATGTCACACATACATATAACTTAGCAGCATATCAACGGAAGGCCGATAGCGAATAGCGGATGAGATGGTAGGAGGAGGGTGCGCTCAGTTTTAGAACGGAAACATTGCTGAAAATTGACTTGAGCACGCTTCTAAACTTGGTCATTATTTTCAGCACGAGCCAAAAGGTGAATGCACCGAAACAAGGTCAAATATGTCTTCGGTCTTTGGGTAGAATAATAGAAATAATGCAATGGGTGTGCACTTTAAGTGGAACAAAAATACAACCGTTATTTATAAAATAAGCCACAAGTAAAACAAATTATCACATAGAGCTTCCATATAAAAGAATTCCTTAAAATGACAATGGAAAAAAATCTATATTTTTGGTTAGGCAGCAAATGCTTTTAAATATTCTCTTTTCTCTGTTTTATTGACAAGCTGTCAGTCAGTGGCTAAAGCTGAAGTGTGATGGTGCGACAAACTAACGCATTGACAATACGTAAAATTTGTCGCGACGCCATTGGCATGAATTTTTGGATGAAGTTTTTTTATGAGTTGGGGAATGAAAACAATTTGTTTTTGTTTTGTTTTGAATAATGATAATATTAATACTTAAGTGATTGGAATTTAAGCTGAAAGTATCAGCTTTAATTACCAAAAGTGTTCTTGAAGGAGAGGTAGATCTCAGATATAGAAACTGATTGAAAGGCTCGAGGTCAATGTGAATCCACCCGGTATCGAAATAAAATAAACGATGATTCACCGGATGAAGCTATATGAACAACTGTCGAAACCGTTCATTAATAGCACCGAAACGAACACTTTTACGCTCTCTATTTTCCATCCGTACCGAATACTCGAAAAGAGATCGATGGTAGAGAGATGATTTGTTCTCAGGTCGAAAAATTCTAAATGCCTTTTGAATTTAGAGATCAAAGGTCACTTCGTAGGTCCTTAACTTCAACGTACCGATCATTAACTTGCCAAAATCAAAAATAATCATAAATATAGCAACCAATTATCACTAATCGTTATCGTTTTAAAATATATTCACAAGTGGCCGATCAAAATTGGAACATTTCCACTTTTTTTTAAATAAAAACTAAATAAGTACTGCCGTCTCTTGTAATTTTCTTAGTTGTTTATTTTTGGCAGTTGTGATAGCGGTGTTTTTTTTTTTTGGTTTTTGTATGAACGTTTTATTTATAAAATAGAATACTTTATGTATTTAGAATCCATTTAAAAGCAATGATTTTTGTGTGTGTACCATTTTCCTTCAGTGCTGAAAGAATTGTAATTAAAAAACTGCAGAAATTTTTTACATAATTAAGAATAAAATTTTAACAGATAGGAATGAAAAGGAAAAAAATCATCGCCAACATTTAAGCTTCAATTTTGGTGAACATTATTATTTCGAAAAGTTACCCTGGAGCTTTTTTTTCATCCTAAATGTACGAAAGTAAGTACTTAATGCAAGTAATAAGAATTTCTTTCAAAGAACACAGTACAGTAAGCAAGTGATTTTTAACGAAATAAATTTTTTTTTTACCATCCTCTATGAGAATAACATCAATGCTCACCTTGCCTGGGTTTCGGGATAAAGAAGCTTGAGGAATTCGAACAAGCGGTGACCTTTTTATACAATACACATAGGTCAGACTCACTGTCATACCGTTTGTAGCCCTTAGGATGGGGCGTGGCAGGTGTAAAAATGTATACATATATATATATACATTTGCGTTACAAACGGAATGACAGTAAATCTGACCTCTGTGTAGGGTATGGACATGTCACCGCTTGTTTCTCTTTTCTCGATCATGAACATTTTAAATATGATCAGAGCCGAGACCAATGTTCCCTAAAAGAACCGTTTTTTTATAATTTCTTGTTTAATATATTAATGGGGCAAAGGATGAAATTAAATTTGACCATGACCAGGGATGATTCCAGCGTCTATGTGTAATCTAATCAGTGGTTGGTAGCCTACCTGTTTTGATACTTTCATTTAAGAAATTTTATTATTTTTCAACAAATCATAATAAAAAAAATGAAAATTTTATCATTTCTGGATTTAATATCGCAAAGTTCTGCGAAATAGCACAATAGCGCTGCCGGTTTCAGCACACTTAAAACCATTAAAGAAATGATGTTTGGTCTACAGCGCGAAATGACGGATTATAGAGCAATTCAAGTACCTGTAACTTTTGCAAATATTAAGATATTGACATAGATAAGTAAAACAGTTTATTAAAGCCAAAAGCATTGTCTCAATATTCTTTTATCTAGAAAGTTTAAGAATTCTTTCAGCTGAGTTCTATGAGTTTAAACAAAACATTTGATTTTTTTATACAACGTCATTGAGGCATGTCTCAGCAATGAGATACAGTCATTTTAGCGGAGAATTTAAATTATATATTTTTGCAAGTCTTTTAAAGAACGTCTGCCTTTAAATTCAAAACAAACTGTTTTAAGAACCACTCTAAAATATACGGAGGCGGGTTAAAAATTAATCGCCCTAGACAAAATATGCACCTCCATTATTATATCAATGTTGTTCTTCATGAATACTAACCTCCATACGACAGCTGTCAACTTTCAGCTAGCTGCGTCACTCAATGTATATTTGGCAAGACATTGATAGCAAACCACTTTTACATTTTAACAATTGATTACTTATAATGAATATAATCGAATATTGTGCAGTGAATAGACACTTGTTTTTGAAATGGCAAACGCACGATGCTATCAACTTCGAATTAAAAGCGATTCTTCACTTTCGATATCAAGAATTAAATTTTAGACAGTTAAATTTAAACGCCGTATTTTATAGAATTTAATCTCAATGAAAACCGTGCATCATTTTGCCGACCCCCGGTATTCCTAGTTACAGCCGACCTAGTTACGGCACTGAGTATGTCGGCAAACAATGCGTTGGCAATTATTTTTTGGTATGCGCATGGAATTATTCACATCGATAATCTCGAAAACGACAGAGTGATCACCGGTTGATGCCATTCAAAGCTGTTGGACCGATTGGTGCTGATTTAAAACAAAAGCGACTGTATTTGGCTATATCCAAAGCAACCTAGTAAGTAGTTCTCAAAATTTTCATTTGAGTTTGCGTTTGAAAATAGTCCCATATGATGCATTTGAAAATCGCCACGCAATTTACAAACGAAGTGTGAATTTCTCTCCCCGTTGGATTTGCTGCACATTTGCAAAGAAATTTTTTTTTTATTTAGCGCTTTGGCAAATGTGCAGCACATTTGCAGCGCTTTTCGAATATTATTAGATAATTTTCCCATGTTTTGAATTTAATTGGGTAAATACATATCGTCGCCTGAATTCTCTTTTGTTCACAAGCATACCTAATATCATCCATATAGAGCAAGATATTATTCAGGCGACGATATTTCTATTGATTGGGTCGAACTTTAAAAAAGAGCTGTTGGCCAAAAATATTTTATAAAATTTTAGGTCTAAGTTTAAAGCCTTTTGTTAATAGACTTTAATTAAGATCAAAATCCGAAAAATCGATTTTAGGTTAAGTCTTTCAATTGTAGAGATTGTGAGATAACGAAAAAAGAATATATAATTATTAACGTCACTGGAAATGATTTTCGCACATTCTCAATAGTATTTTCCAAAATTATGACAATCAAAAATTTTAAATTTTAATTCCGATTTTAATGACACGACACATTTCCATACAAAAATGTTTCAGTGTTGAAAAAAAAAAAATTTCAATGTCAATAATAATAAAAATAATCTGCTGACAAAAGCAAAACAGGAAAAACTTTTGTAATAAAGCACTGAATAAAGTGCTAGACATAGTGAATGAAATAAAACACAAAAATGTTTGCAAATGCAAACAAAATTCATAAAAAATTGTGAAAAAAAAAAAAACAAAACACGAAAAATATGCAAGAAAATTACGAGTGAAAATATAAAATTGACATAAAAATAGTTTCAGATCATAAATAAATCTGTAAATCAAAATAATCTTTTGATGTGGTTGGGGTGTTGCTCGGTCAGATAGATGTGTGTCGACTAATAAAAATTGGAAAGAAAATTTTTTATGTGACATTACAGCTGATATTTTTTGCAGAATCAGAAAAACTGTCGCTTAAATTTTCTTAAACATACGAATGCAGCGACATATGAATGAAGCAATTTAAAAAATGTGTTTATGTCAACTTTCTCGCCAATTGGCGCCACAGCCACAGCAATAAAAAAATAAAAATATAAAAATTGTCATCTTTAAAAGACGATAGACAGAAAACCACAACGTGTAGATAACAAAATAAGCGAAAGAGAAAACAATCAATATTGCAAAAATCACATAATTGAATTTTAAAAACTAAATAACTGACTGTTTGGTCTATGGTCTATCTCAATTGTTGCCAACAAAATCATATTCTGCACAAGGTGACGTCGCTGCTGTTGCAATTCAGAGCGTCTTTAACCAGAAAGAACTCAGACTGACCACCAAACAAGTCAACCGAAGAATCAACAAGAAATTGCATAAATTTAAATTAATGGTTTGTTTATTGCAACGAAAAGTATGCAGACGTCATTTTGAAACAAGCGTCAGACAGCATGTTGCTGACATAAATACTTTAAATAGCATGAGTGTTTTTAAATACACACAAAATATGTCCTAAGCACTGTGAAAATTTGCTTAGATTACAACGTAAAATAATTTTGAAATATTTATTTTTGGAAAGGTGATATTGTGCTGTTAAAAGTATCCAAACCTTTTATATATGACAGGGCGAACCATAAATATTCTTATCACAATTTATATTCGTTTATTCTCTAAAATTGAAGATTTATCTTCAAATTATTGATTCGACATTAATTTTACAAAAAAATCTACCTGCTTAATAAATAATTTTATACGTAACTTTTTATATGTAACTTGAGTTCGGTAAAAATTTTATTTTTTTGACTTTTGGTTCGCCCTGTTGATATATCTTAGCATTTGAATGCTAGGCTCAGTTCATGAGCTATCCTTAAACTTTTTATTATAAATGTATTTAAACCTTGAGATTTTTTTATTTGGATATCACAAAAAAAAAGTCATAAAAGAGAAAATACGATCCAGCGAATCGAAAACTTTTAGAAATACATTACACTCTTATTATATATTAGTTACTAGCTGACCCGGCAAACGTTGTTCTGCCCTCCCTGTTCATGTCACTATCTTGAGCTCCATATCTGTCTCCATCTCCATCCCTATCCCTATCCCAATCACTATCCCTATCCCTATCCCTATCCCTATCCCTATCCCTATTCCTATTCCTATTCCTATCCCTATCCCTATCCCCATCCCCATCCCCATCCCTATCCTTATCCTTATCCTTATCCTTATCCTTATCCTTATCCTTATCCTTATCCTTATCCTTATCCTTATCCCTATCCCTATCCCTATCCATACCCCTACCCCTACCCCTATCCCTATCCCTATCCCTATCCCTATCCCTATCCCTATCCCTATCCCTATCCCTATCCCTATCCCTATCCCTATCCCTATCCCTATCCCTATCCCTATCCCTATCCCTATCCCTATCCCTATCCCTATCCCTATCCCTATCTCTATCCCTATCCCTATCCCTATCCCTATCCCTATCCCTATCCCTATCCCTATCCCTATCCCTATCCCTATCCCTATCCCTATCCCTATCCCTATCCCTATCCCTATCCCTATCCCTATCCCTATCCCTATCCCTATCCCTATCCCTATCCCTATCCCTATCCCTATCCCTATCCCTATCCCTATCCCTATCCCTATCCCTATCCCTATCCCTATCCCTATCCCTATCCCTATCCCTATCCCTATCCCTATCCCTATCCCTATCCCTATCCCTATCCCTATCCCTATCCCTATCCCTATCCCTATCCCTATCCCTATCCCTATCCCTATCCCTATCCCTATCCCTATCCCTATCCCTATCCCTATCCCTATCCCTATCCCTATCCCTATCCCTATCCCTATCCCTATCCCTATCCCTATCCCTATCCCTATCCCTATCCCTATCCCTATCCCTATCCCTATCCCTATCCCTATCCCTATCCCTATCCCTATTGATTCGATTTCAGTTTCGGCCAATTCGCTAAGGTTGTTAAAGAAAGCTTAAACTAGATATCTGAGCCTGATGCTGGCAAGGGCCGGGCAGTTGCAGAGAAAGTGTTCAACAAAATCTTTCTCGTTTGCATACAGATAACTACGGCAAAAAAGGTTGAATGGGATACCTAATTTTTCAGCACGATTGCCGATAGTCCAGTGCAAGTCACGGTGATTCTCGCGGTGTCTTTGCGGCTCTTGGACGTAAGGTCAGTGGTTTTTGAAAGATTATATGATGGCCATATTGTTCTGGATATTTAACAGGTTTACAGGGTTCTACAATTCTTTGCCGCCTCAGAAAGAAAAATGCAAGAAAACGTTTTTCTTAACAAAACTAATCGGATTGTGCACGTGTTCTGAGGCTCCAGATTCGTCAAGAGAGGAGCCGTGCAATGCTAATTCGTCAGCCCTTCTTCCATTACCCTCAATATTACTGCGGCCTGGAACCCATATGATATTTATGTCGCGCTGACGTCCCAGCCCAGCAATTGCCTTCTAACATTGTGCTACTAACTTAGATTTTATCGTCTCCGAGTTTAGAGCCTCGATGGCATACTGGCTATTGGAGAAGATTGCTAGATTTTTCATATTTGTATTGCCCATTAGGCTGCAGGCTTCTAAAATAGCAAAAATTTCTGCTTGGAAAACGCTAGCTGAGTTAGGTAAGCGAAAAGATTGCCTAAAAGTTCATTCTTGCACCATCTCTTTCGAATTGATCGCGATAATAGCGGATTGAGTTCATCTTTAACGACAATCTTTTGCTTTCCTTGGAAGTCATAAATTATTTTGCTTCACAAAAGATCCTCAGGTCGGTTATTTCATCCGTTTTCCTTGAACGTTATTTGTTGATTTAGTTTTCTTAAAATGTTTTATGGCATTAATCTTAGTCCTATTGAAAATATATGGCACCAACTAAAAATGAACATTTGAAAGGAAAAATTTCATGTCTGAATTTAGTTAGACCGGGTGTGGCAAAGGAGGCCTGGAAAAAGTAAACCCCCGAGAAATTCCAAAAAATAATTGCTTCTATGTTGAAGCGATGCAAAAGTGCAATAGCAAATTATAATTTTGCAACAAAATATTAAACCAAATTTTAAGTTTTCTTAAAGTTGTTAACAATTTGCATACGTAATTGTTCTTAATTACATCGCCAACCTCGTTCTTAAGTGACGAATTACTTTTGATTTAAGAAATATTTCTATTGATGATATTGGATTTTCTTTTCACGTATCATCGGTCATACGTAATTCAATGGGTAGATACTGTACACGTGTTTTGCCAAAGGTTCAACTTCATTGTTTGCAAATGCTTTGCCAAAGATTCAAAAAAAAAATTTTAAAAGACCGATGGACGTTAGATAACATATATTTGCCTTTTTCACTTATCTATATTTCTTAATTTTAATTATAAAAATAAAAATAAACCAAAGGAATACAGCGTTATCTAATACGAGTCTAAGATATGTTCTAAACAAAGAAACTAAACTAACATCTGCTTCTGATTTAGTTGCCACAAATGTATAGAAAAAAAACCATTATGGCCATGTTTCAACGTTTGAATATTCAGAATTCCGTTAACAAAAGAAAAACAAAATAAAAATAAAAATGACAATGAAAAACACGAAGCTAGAAAACGTTCATTATTCGCGGTAACAATTTGTAGTTTTTGTATGAAAAGTTGAAGGAAAAGAAAAACAGAGGGTGAAAATATCAGCTGTAAATTAAGGGTGGATTGCTTGAAAGTTTCCGTTTTTTTTCCATTGCACCTGAGTTCTACATTAAACTTAAAATGTCATAATACTATGAATCCTAATTGCAGCAGTCCGAATCGCGTTATTTATATACCAAAGCTTCGAGTTCGTGCGTTAAAAATTCTCATCACTTTTTGTTTTAACGAATTTTTCTATTTTTTGTAACAATAAAATTTGCTTCTATTTTGATAGTGGTGTCATTGTCGTCAGCATTGTTGTTGTTTTTCGACTAATTAAAATTTGCAAATGCTAAGACAGTTCCATTTCGTTTGGTTTTGTTCCATTTGTATATCATGTGTTTGTTTGCATGCATTCTAAATAAATTCATTTACAATTCCAATTACAAAATAAACGATTTTTAATATGCGCAAACAAATGCAACAACAACAAAAACTCTTTTTTACAATAACAGCAAACAAAACCATTTGGTAACACTTGCACTTTGTATTTAATGTAAAAAAATGTATATATATTCATTCATACAAAAATATGCAATAACGACATAACGTTTTACTCTTAATCTTAACGAATATCGAATATAGAGAAAATATAAAGATGAATGTTGTAGCTTAAGCTTAATGGACGTTTTTGCCTCCTTTTCAAAAAAAAAAAAAAAATTAAAAAAACTATTCAACGCAACGAGTGTTCAAATTGTTTCTAATTTGATAAGTTATACAAAATTTTTAACAGTTTTTCTTTCGGACAAATTTTTTTCAAAAACTATAAGTTTTTGTACAACTGCAACTTTAAAAGAATTGCAAAGTTTTGAAAAAAAAAACTGAAAAGGAGAACTTATTTTCCATTTCATTCTATTCCTCTTGATTGTACCCTCGATGCAAAACAAATTACTAACTCAATATCGCAGAAAATAACGGAGCCACCACCATACTTCACCGTGGGTACTCTATAATCTGGCAACATTTCATCTCCAGCGCTGCGTCGATTTTTTGGCCCAAAAAGTTAATATTTCGATTTGTCAGGTGGAAAAGTGTCACCTACCCCCTTCACGTTGCTGTATATTTTCATGTCATCTGCATATACAAACAGATGAGAGTTTTTAATAACATGTGTAACGTCATTAATTGCTAAAATGAACAGGATCAGCCCCTTGCATCTTCCTTGTGGAACACACGATCAGATAAATAAGATTCAATCCAGCTGACAAAACTTAATGGAAATCCAAACTTCTTTATTAAATTATGTGATAATTTGTCAAATGCTTTACTAAAGTCAGCGTGGATGCAGTTAACTTACCCACCAGAGTCTAAAGAGCTTAATGCAAAAGAAGTGAAATCAAGTATGTTAGAAACTGTAGATCTGCCACTAACAAAACCATGCTGATGAGTTATGACATCACCACAACATATCTTAACCTGATCGTATATAATATATTCAAAAAATTTCGGGTCTGAAGTTAGAAACATCATTTTTGAAAATGCATGTTTTTTTTCCAAAATTTAGGAAAATAGCTTTCTCTGATAGATTTATTAAATAAAAAACTGAGGGGTTGACTCTGAACAGAGCTGCAGTAAACTAAAACTGTAGCAGGAATACTATCAGGTCCGGAGCTGGAATCATCATCAACAGATGAGATGTATGTATTTATCTATGAGGTCAGGTGAGAAATATATCCCATTAACCGAAACTAAAGGGTTGTTATCCATATATTCAAAATAGTTTATCTCAGTGCTAAATTAAAATAATAGTTTACTGGAAACAACAAAATACTTGGCAAAATCCACTTTTTGATTTCTGTCATCAATTAATTTAAACCCTATGTGCCCTATAAAATAGTGAAAGCTTCAAAATGTAAAAGATAAAAGACAAATGCAGAGAAACCGACTGCTATCTGCATGAAGTTGCCAAACTTTATCGTAACTAACTCATTGAACTCAAAGAGCATTTTTGACTTTTATGATTGCACTTTACATACTTATGCGTTTTAGTTAGGGATTCAACAGATTTCTCAAGTAATCATTGATTTTTCAAAACGGAATTATGTATTTGAATATGAATCATTATTCATCAAAGAAAATTATTACCGGAATTGTCTGTGAAAAAATTAAAATCGGTTTTTTTATAATGTTCAAAAAGTAGGTTATATTGTGTCTGCCAGACGTAACCGTAAGATTTTCTCTTCCACATTTCTGTATCGTCAACATTAAATAAAGAATAACAAACTTGTTGTATAGTTCATTAGAATATTCTTAAAGTTAAAGTTTTTTTTTTACTCCGTTTATTTATATTTGTCTGGCTGACAATGTTAGAATGAACAAACAACAATGTACAACAAAAGCAACGCTTTAAGCTCTTCACATTCAGATAGCAACGAAATTTATTAAAATATGCCGAGAAAATATACCTTAGGAAATTTAAGAACCGAAAAAAAAGCAAAAAAACCGTTTAAAAAAGACTACAAGATGGAGCACACAAAGTATGATAAAACAAATAAAATAAAAAGAACCTCACGAATTTGCATGTGGGTTCTGTACAAACACTCACAGACCAACACATAAAGACCACCACGTATACGCTTGCAAAAATATAAAAAAAGATGAGTACAATTTAAAAACAAATTGCATTTATCAGTAACAGCAGCAAATGATGAGAATGAGAAATCCAAAAAATAAAAGAATAAAAGATAAGAGATCACAAGCTTATTTTTATTGAGTTGTATTTTCTGTAATCCAATGAATTAAGCAGTTAAAATGTGGCTGTCAACTTGAGAGCGAGGAGTTCTGCGATTTAGTTTCATTTAAATAACATAATGAGGAGCTCAGCATCAAAAAACACAACAATATCCAAAGCCAACTGACATGAATTTTGCGACAATTTCATGCCACCAGGAAACAAGTTCATTCGACTTATTGGATATCGTAAAGTTTACGACGTAAACAAAAAGAATCGCGCACTACCAGCGTGCTTGTAGTATAATACCGAGATATGAACCCATAAAAGGGTTTTTTTTTTTAATATTTAACTGGAAAAATAATTATCAACTAAGAATAAAATAAGTCTAAAGTTGTGGTTGAGATGAAAATACATTAATTTACTACCCGAAAGACTTCGGAAAGATAAGATCCGGTGTGTCTTCAATTCTTCTACAACTTTAGATACATTATATTTTCTATTTGAAGATTACTTTTTCAGTTATTGGGCAAAACCCCTGTATTGTGCCGACAGTGCTACATTTTCTTTATTTAAGACATTTAATAAGTAGAATAAACATGTTTTTAGGCGGCATGCAATGTCCCATAAACCGCACCAGACAATGCATTTTTCAGGATGCATTGTCAGCTCTTCAGACTAAATAAGTCTGTTTGTTGACGTACCCATTGAGCCAAAAATGAGCTTGGTCGCTGAAGAAAATTTTTCGATAAACACATTTCTCACGGAGCAGGAAATTTGATAAAAAAATTCAATGATTTGCAAGCTCTCGTCGTTTGTTTATCTATTCATGTGAAATGGCAAGCCTTACTGAGCATTTTTGGCGTTGACACATGTTACGAATTACGCGTGAAAGTGTCAAAAAAATTAACCCTCTAAAAAACAAATAACAAAAAAATCACCCGTTATAAATACTTTAAGTCACTGACACAACAATGATAAGTTTAGCTCAACAAAAAAAAATGTACACAAAATTACGAAAATACCCAACCCAAATATGGAAACTCTGCCCAAATATCAAGTTAAAAAAAATTTTGAAATAAAAATCATTATGAAAATACTTTTAGGTAAATAAGATAGCAGATAATAGGTTTGTCTGATCATCCTAGAACACGTGAGTCTGAAATATCAATATTGGTGGAAAACCAGTAAGTTTATTTCAATTTTTTAAAATTACCAGATTTACAAATACACTGGCATCACATATCTGCGCAGTGACGGGTTTAGACTTTGCGGGCCCCGGGACTAAAAAGTAGAAATGCGCCTCCACAAAAAAACATATGTACAATATTGTTTGTTGACAACATAATAAGGAGATAAATAACTTTTCGTTTTAACTCACAATAAAATGGAAAAGAACCCCACTAGCCTCTGGTTATGTGTATTAACGGAGTGACAATTTAAAAAAGGTCCTGCTGTTTTGTTGCTCCCAAACACATTACATTACATTGCCGTATTTTATCCCCTGGCAAATAGCTTAGTTTTCTGCAATTTTGACCCCTTTAGCTCGGGGCCTGGGGCTAACGCCCCCATATTTAAATAAGCAAGTATTTAATTTGTGGTTTAATCTTTGTATAAGGATACAATTTTTTAAAATTTTAAATTTTTAAATATTATTAAAATAAAAAATATCTCCTTTTACTGTGTTTGTTCGCGCAATGTACCTGCAAACTACACCACCAGAAAAATGTCAGGAAATGTCATTCAAGAATCTCGCTTGTTATTCTCGCAATCATGATTTTCACAAACTGAGGGACTTGGCTTAATTCACTCAGGAGGTGACGCTGATAAAGAATATATTAATTACCTGCCACGCCGTTTTCCATACTTTACAAACGGAATGGTAAAATTAATTTACCTGTTGCAAGATATAAAACACGATTTTCAGAAAAATTTTGGTTACGATGGTACTGAAAAAAGTTTCCGAGTGATACAACTATGTATGCATGCCTTAAAGTTCAAAAGTAAAAAGAAAATTTGTATCCTTAATATTTGACTATTAATGAGAAAACAAATAAATTTAAGTTTTCTTCAATTGAATTGTTTTGTCTGTTAGGTAACAACTTGACGGAAAATTTTTATTTTTTTTTTTTGTTTGGGCTTCAACAATAAATAAATAAAATATTCTCACATGTTGTGAAAAATATAAAGCTAAAATGATTTTTTAAGTTATTAAGTAATTTGGAAAAACTTTTTCTATTACAAATGCGTTCGAATAAAATGTAAAACTTGTTTTTTTACAAATTTGCTTCTTCATTTACATAAATTCAAATATAGCACTTATACTTAAATAATAGTTAGTTAAAGTAAATACCTTTAGTTTTGCAGCGTATATACATATGTATATTAACATCCGATTGATTCCATCGTTTTCATTGCTAATAAATATATGAACGCCAAATAAATTTCACACCAAAGCACCGAAATTAAAAAAATATATATATCGTAGTATCTTTTTCTAAACAAAAAATTAAATCTTGCGAGTTTTCAAAAAAAAAATTTGAAATCAATTGAATTGTACATATACCATACCCATGAACATTTATTTTCTTTTGAATGAATTTTTGAACAAACGAAAACAAATCTGATTTACAATGAAAAAGATAAATTTCCGCATTTTCTTGATTTACTACCTACTCAACATTTTTGTACAACAAACTATAAAAAGAACATTTATGCCCACATATATACTCGTATAAAAAGATGACTAATTTATTGAAACAAAAATGAATAAAATTAAGTTAAAAGCATAAATTTGTTTTAAATAAAGTTTTAAAACTTTACGATAAGAATGGATGATTTTCGCTTGAATAGAAATAGTGAAAAAGGTTTCGTTAAATTTTTTCAGATGACAACTCAAAATCCAATCAAATAAAAACGACAAAATCTCAAAAGAGATAGATCACTATTTCACATGGGGAGAACATTGGGGAGACATCGACGACAAATGTCGAATGTATACTGTGTGTGCCAAACGAAAAGGAAACGAAGAAACAAAAGTAGAACCAAAGTGAATGAAAGAAACAGTAAAAATGTTGAGTGCAGAACGTAATGACATGGAACAAAGTAAAAAATGAAACACACATACAGAAGCACTAAATAAGAGACAAACTACAACAACACTGCGGTTTCTATGAGTATAGTAAACTTTTTTTTTTATTCATTTCATTCTCCTGCGTTCTTGGTTTTGTTGCTTTTTTCTCGGTTATTTCTAATACTATAAGTAGAATATTTCACATATTTTTATTTAAGTAACAAAATTAAAAATCTAAAATATTTTTGCATTATGAAATTAAACTATCAGGCCGCCGTAGGTCGTTCACGAGTGTGTGAGGGTGCAGACAAACGCATTTTGCGATAGTAGCGATTAGGTAATTTTTTATTTTTTTAGTTTCTATCTTGCACTTTTCGATGTTAATAAAAACGAATGTTTTAAAATCTTTTATAAATTTTAACTCAATCTATCACTAGATTTTATTTATTTTACGTTTTGTAGCCAATTTTTTCACACTTTTTACACCGATTCAGTTTTTTTTTCGCCGCATACAAAATCGATAAATTAAAATAAATTTTTCTTCACATTCTTAAAATAACATTTTAAAATTCAGCTTAGTACGATTACAAAAAAAAACTAACTTTGCTTTTGCTAACGTATTCTAATTGAAAAACCTTTTTTTAAAAGATTTATTGTATAAACCTTATTAGTGCAAAAAATTTATCAATAAAAAAAATTCGCCGAGACCGTCGTCAACGACTGCGACACAAAAGCCGATTTTTCGTGTTTTTCAAATTCATCGTGTTCCTCGACGAAGGGAAAGAAACTCGTCAACGAATGTGAAAAGAACAAAAAGTGACAGAAAAACTATGTACTAAATTTACTTTCTGCTATTGCGTTGAAAATTCCAAGAGCAACGGCAACTCTGTTGCTCCACCATTACCAGAAAAGTTGGAAAGAAAGCGCCCGAGAGAGACAGAGAGAGAGATTATAGCCGTCAGCCGAGGGTGGTAGGCGAGCATAACATAAATGACAGCAAAAAGAAAAAATGGGGAGCGAACGTACGCTTTATATGTCAGATGATGATAAATAGTAGTAGATTCTAGCTGTTTTATTTTTTTGCGGTGGGTGGAGAAAATGTTAGACAGCGCCATAGAATGAGAATCAGAGAGAAATAGTGAATCATCTGTCATTTATGTTTGGAACGCAAAGAATAGGAACAACTCGGATTGAGGAGAGAAAAGTTATAAAAATGTATACGTTGTATTAACACCACAATTTTTATCATGACTAAAAAGTAATATTAAGTTGTTTTAAATACTTATAATTATTCACTTACGATTTTGAGAAAATATCAAGATATAATTTAAATATATAAAGCACATACATACCTACTTTTAAAAACTGACTTTAAATACTTATTTGCACTTCATACTCTTCCTACTTTTAGTGCTAGTTACTACATTTTTTAGTACCTTTTTACTATAATAGATAAGAACGTTATACTAATTTGTATACAATTTAATTAAGAGTAATGTTAGTTAATGTACTAAAATTTTGGGCTAGAATTACAACCGCAACTTTTAATTGAAATTACTGGTGCAGACTTAAGTTTTCAATTTAACTATACAGTTATAGTATTTGGAGCTGGATAGGAATATTTACTTTTAGAGTTCCAAGGCATTGAAATTTCGAATTTACTTTCAATGCAATGGTAATTGGAATTGATTTACCTGTCGATTCCATTCTAGGATTCAAAAATGGGAATTGAAATTAAATTTCCTTCCAGGGAATTGGAATTAGGTATCAATTTTTGTTTCACGACAAAAACTTTATTTTGGATTCCATTAAAGAAAACAAGATAGGAAAAAAGCAGATATAAAAATCGATATTGCTAGTTTGGAACGTATTGTATCGCAAAGCAGAAAAAGTTTCATTTATTAAACATCCGAAAGGGTATAAGATGTGCCGCTTCAGAATATAAAAACCGATTTTCCTCATTCGTTTAACCGTATGTTTTACTTTTTGCAACAGAATGCTTTACGATTCAATAAGTTTTAAACTCGAAATATCGTTCTATGTCATTTATCCAACCAAAACAAAATAAAATTTTTCATTATTCGGTGAGAAAAGATCAAATAAGAATTTTGTATGACGGACTTTGCAAGAACCGATGATAGTTTGCACCAATGGACGAGAAAAGGTTAAAAATTAACATCATTTGAGACGGCTCCAGAAAGCCGCAAAGTTCGGTTATGATAATACATTCCCGCATCAATTTTGTCCAAAATTTACCGTCAAAATTTCCTCATCGAATGTGAATGCCAACATTTGTTTCAAAAAAATGGGCAGTTTAATTTTATTTTCCAACTTCTTAACGAATCAAATTTCTTGTTACAATTGAAGGCATGCGTGGATTAAGGTAGCATGTGACATTTTACTTAATTTGCATTTTATTCCACGAATGTAGTTGCAATGAGTGTGAGCACCTCAGGAAATGTCCAAACCGCACATTTTTATATTAAAAATTTGAGAAATAAGCGCACAAAAATGTTATGCTCCGTAGTAAATGTATGAAAGATGAAAACTTTTAAGTTCATTTCTGTAAAATTTCAATTTTGTATTAGTTACATCACATTTATGTACGCATTTCTTCAATTCATTGCACTGATTCTTTAAATGGAATCGACGCACGCCAAAGTACACTTCCTTGAGTTACGTAAACATGAATATTGCAGTTTTGTGTAAAGTAACTCTTGTATCTAACAAAAGATGTCATATCCAAGAGAATGTACAAACATGAACGAAGCAAATACATACACTGTAGGGCAGCAATTTTTGGATTTTATATAGAAATCATTCGTTCCAGACCATTTCGAAGCCATGAGTGATGTTTAAGAATATCGCTGACCAATATCGTTTTTTTTTTTTTCAAAGTATTATCTATGCTCTAACTAATCCATGTAAGTACTCGTTAAGTGCCAGTAGATAATGCTTCATATCTTTGAAAGTAATGACATAATTCACGGATTTAGTACTGAGGGACTTTTTTGCAGGATATTTAACTCTTTTCAAAATGCTGCTATCAGGAATGTACAAATACTTTCTCTACCAGCTATTTACGTTTGAGTAAAAACTATTTGATCATAAATTTTATTTTTTGCCTTTCGTAAAAGTTAGAAATTGATTCTTCGTCATAATTACCATTTGCTCATTCTAAGTTGCATTGTGTTGACATGATTTTTATTTGCTTTACGTGTTGCTAATAAGCGAACTTGGATAATGTAGTGGAAGTTTAAATTTTTGTGTTTTGCACCTACAAAACGAAAATAAAACGAAAACTGTTAAATAAAACATTTTAAATTCCAAAGTTATCGGATGATCTTTGACTGTGCTAGCAGTTGTCAAACGAAACGTAGATATTTAAAAAGCGAAAATTTTAGGAACGCTTTAAATTCGAAACTTTAGAAACTGTGGAACGCCTCTAACAGGAAATACTTTTATTCGGCTAAACTAATGGACTGATTTTGATGAAATTTGATTCGTAGATAGATTGAACCCTAAGAAAGGCTATTAAAAAATGTAAGTTCTTTATGGGGGCCTGGCACTGTCCTTAACGGGAAAAGTCGGCTGAGCCCCTACACCGATTTTGATAAAAATTGGTATGGAGACAGATATAATCTTAAACAAAGATATGTTTTGAGTGGTCCCTAAGAGGAAAAAACGTTTTCACTGCAGACGGCACGCCTCTATCCGGAAAATACGTTTCCACATCTAAACTAATGAACCGATTTTGATGAAATTTAGTACAGAAATAGATTGAACCCAGGGGAAAGGTATTTGTTTTGAAGTAGACGGTGCCACGCCTCCAATAGGAAATATGTTTTCACAGCTAAACAAGTGGAGCGATTTTGATGAAATTTCGATAGAGACAGATTCAACCTTGAGATGTGGTATTGCTTTTAAGTGGGTGGCGCCACGCCTCTAATAGTAAACTATATTTTCTAAGCATATTTCGAAATTCAGAACTCGAATGAAGAGATAAAGATAGGGCAAGCAACATGATACCATGATTTTTACTTTTGGCAGCGATGACAAAAAATAGCTAAATTTTTATAAAAGTTTTTCAATGTCAAAAATAAATTTCACTATTTTTAATGGTTGATTTTCTACCACTGGGTGATCTCTAGTTCATTTTAATACACACGGTCAATTATATGTTGCTCTGCCAACATGCAAAAGTAGAGAAGGAATAAAAATCGAGACGCTTGTTGGATGAAAAGAAAATTCAGCACGTTAAAGGAAAAACGTTTAAGGCGAGGCCAGAGTAGACAGCGGGTAAGTAAGAGAAGCGAGCGAGGGGCGGAGCCGCCTAATATTTAAAAAAAATATCTGTGAACTTTTAAAAGTACATTGTACATAGCACGATTGAATTGAAATTTTATATTGCTCCACTATGCCAATTTGTAGCCGATCTAGCGAGTGAACGTTTTACGTCACAAAGTTTAGTTTTCTGTGTGAATGTTTTCTTGTTATTCTTTAATTTTCAAAATAAAAGCCAAAAAGAAAGGATAAGAAATTGATAAGATTTTAACGATACAGCTGGCTTTGATATCTATGCAACAACAATTCAACGTATTTGGCTGCTTGCTATTTTATTGAACTATTGTACATTGCGTTGTTGTTGCGGTTGCTTCGCTAGCATTATTTTGTAAACTTAGATATTGTCTGATTTAATTAGGTTAAGGTAGATTTCCAGCTCTTTTAATCAGTCCCTCTTGTGACGTCTGCTATATACATAGATAAAAAATTTAGCCCAAAGTTAAATTTCCTTTTAATATTTATTGGAAAATAATACTGGAAAAACTCACCGCGCTCTTAGTTTTAAACAATTTTTTTTAAATTTATTTAAAGTTGTGTGCTAACATTCAACGCCACATTGCACCTCCTAACAACACTGAAACCAGATTTCCGAATGCTCTGGCATTCAGGATTAAAACGAAATAATTTTAAAATCCTTGTTCAAAACTTATGTTTAATTTAAATCGGTCTATAAATTTTTAATTTTTGAGATTGCAAAGTTGACAAAATTTATAGTCTCCGTTTATATACGTATGAATATGGAAGAACTTTGATCCATGTAAACAATAATTCCAGAAATTTCAAAATAGACTTATTTTTATAGTAACAATATTTTACCAAAATCGGTGCATTTAGCTTAACGCTGAAAACATATTTTTTGCTTAAGGACGTGGCATTACCTATTGAAATATGTTTCATCTCTGTACCAAATTTCAACAAAATCAGTCGAATAGTATAGCAGGGAAAACATATTTTCATATTAGGGATGGTACCACGCCCACTTAGAGATTACAAAGTTATTGATACCCATACTTAGTATTCAATCTATCTCCAGTCAAGTTTCATTAAAATTGTTCCATTACTTTGGTTGTGGAAACGTCTTTTCCAGTTAGAGGCGTGGCACTGCCTTTTTTTGAAAAATAAATGTGGCAGGATACATTTTGCGCTCTCATAAAAATGTTGCTCTGGCAAGATCGCATCTCATATGTAAATATGAACTTCCTAATTTAATATGGCAACCATGGCATGTTAACAAACCGAGAATGAAACATGAATAGTTAAAGGAACAATTTTTTTGCTGGTTTGAAAATGAAACACGAGAGGAATTGAATGAATTTTTGTAAATTGAGAAATTGCTAAAATTAAGAATAAAAATTGAGAGTCGCGAACCGATGACGAGTACTTATTCTAAAGCAAATATATATGTCTATGTACTTTAAATTAATTTAATGAAACAACTCAATAAGGAAGAAGTATCAATTAATTGAATGCAGAAGAATATGTCCTAAACAATACATAAAGTAAAATTACATGTAATGAAATTTGGTAAAAAAATAAGTCAAAATATGCCAAAGAAACTAATAAGCCGTGTGGAATTGGCGGACATGGACCTGTTAGGAATTTCCCACAACATCTGTTATAATTGCACACAATTTCTACTAAGTCAACGTTTACACGAGCAAATTCAGTTTGAGTAATTCTTGTCTGTTCTCTTTTGTGAATTTCTTTTGCGTTTACACACGGAAACTAGAATTTGTTTGTGAAAGAAAATTTTAAAGCAATTACTGCGTCAACCCGCCACAACAAACGTAAATTCAAAGCATAATATCAGCTAAAGAATAGAACGAAAGGGATTTCGCGTGTACGACAAATTCTGTACACCACCCTTTCGTTTTTCCCTTCTTGCCTACAGACAGGGAAACTTTCTTTGAAGAGTTTCTTCGTGTAAACGCTGTCTAAGAGTAGCAGACGAATGAGCACGGAAAAAAGGGAATGACGAAAAAGCGAAAGAGCAAAACGAAATAACGAATGGCTATATAATTGATAAATTTATTTTGTTGTCAATGAAAATTTTGTGGTCAATTTGCAAAAATTTTCGTCAGTTGCATAATTTGGCGACCAGCAGAAAAATGAGACAAAAAGATAAACAGAATAAGAAAAACAAAATGTAAGGGATTGAGTAACAAAATATGATCGTATTTATGTAGGAGGGCGAATACGAGGTAGCGAGTAAGCATTTAATTCAAGGTCGTTATGATTAATTTTGTTTCGAGTTTAATTTTTAAGTCGGTCATTGGACCGAGAGTTAAATTTTATATTGTTATGTTGAATTTAAAATAACGATTTTTAGATATAGATATTGAAAAAAGTATTGCAAAGGAATCCGTATTTAAAGCGAATAATAAATCATAATTTTTCTTCTTAATAAAATCAAATTTCAAAATCAATAAATCAAATAAAAAGTTAACAAAAAATATAAAAGCTGAGTCCACGGAAGAAATTCCGGACCTGCGAAAATTTTTCTCAATCTGACTACCTCCAACGTGAACAACAAAAAATGGCAGAAAAAAACATGACGGACTCGCTGAAAAAACATGTCGAGTAAGTTAGACGAGCACTCTTAAAAGTATAAGCTCAAAACTAACTTTTTCCTCAAAACGGTAATAAGTAAATTTTTTTGTGGAAAAAAGTAAAACTTTTTTTTTGCGAATTGATAACCTAAGGGTTGATAACCTTTTTTTTTTTTTTGTCAACAATATTAAAATATACTCGTAGTTATTGTAAAAAAGTTTTGATGACTTTTCTTTTAGTCAACGGTTACACGAGGAAATTCGGTGAAACAAATTCTTGTCGATTCTCTTTTGTGAATTTGTTTTGCGTTTACACACGGAAACTAGAATTTGTTTGTGCAAGACAATGTCAAAGCAATTACTGCGTCAACCCCCACAGCAAACGAATATTCAAAGCATAATATCAGCTAATAGAATAGAACGAAAGGGACTTGACATGAAATACCGGGCTTGGTCGGGTTACCACTTGGCACCCTGAGAACCTTTCATGCATTCTCACCATCGGATTTGACGATTTCTTACAGCATTTTTTTTTTTGTTGTAAAAAAATCTATTTTTATAAAGTAAACCTGTGATTCCAGTTCTTTACAATCTATATCAGTTTTCTATATACATTTTGATATAAGAACTTTTTCCAACTTTTTGGTGGAAACAAATTAAAACCGAAAGTCTGAAAAAAAGTAACGATGGCAAACTTACCGGACTTCAGCAGCGCTGGCTTACTAACACATACAAAGAAATTTGTTCCGTTTAACGATGCTGCTACTGAGGCTAGTGTTTCTCACTTACACACTTTTGTCTTCTAAAAATCTAAATTTTTTTTTATAAATTTCTCAAATTTGTAATATATTGCAGAAGCACTTTTTATGTTATATACGCTGGAAAAACGGAATTTTTTAATTTGTTGAATTTTTCCCAACCTTAGATACAATGCACAATTCACCCAACAAATTTTTTCTCAAATATATGGCATTCTTTCATGTTTTTTTTCAGATATTTTTTTTTCTCTTTTCGTGTTTTTTATTTTAACGCAGTAATTTTCGTTTTGAGATATGTATTTTTTTTTCTGTTTCACTGTCACGAAATGTCAGTAGACATAAAGCGAGTCAACTGTTCCGTTAAGTTCAACAACGCATCGATTCAGGCGCAGCAAGACTGCCGCGGTCGGTGGAAATATTTGATTTTAAGGAAATTTTACAATTTTTTAATATTAAAAGCACAGGAAAGCGCAGCCTTTGTGTTATTTTGTTTTTTTTTTTTTTAAGAAATCTAATTGTGCTCCAAGCAGAGACGTAAATGTATCGCGACGACGACGACAGCGAATTAGACAAAGCTGCTGCTGCAGCACAGTTGCTGCCGACAACAAATGGGACTGCTTGGTAAAAAGTTTGCACAAACAGAGGCGTTGGCAGCGAAAACGATAACGACTGCGACGATGCTTAAATAGTTAACGGCACGGAATAAATTTGACGGCGACTGTAACTGCGATGGATACTGCTAGACTGCAGGAGGTAAATTCGGCTCTTTGAGGCGCTGGCGACGTTTTGACACAAAGCGACGACGACGAACGACAACTGGCGACGATTCTTTTTTTCTTCCCGTACAAAATTTATTTGCATTTTCTGTCGTTCGCTTCGATTTTTCACTCGCGTTTTTTTCACCCAAAATCACTTTTCGGTTGAGCAATTTTATATTAAATTCTTCACTGTAGTCTGCTAAGAAATTTGCATGAAACTTTTTCTATTTTCCAGCTATCAGAATTTTAAATTTTTTGAATTTTCTTCTAGCGGCAACTTTACAAAATTTCTAAAAAAATTTTCCCTTCAATTACACTGAATTAGAAATGGAATACAATGAGCTACTTTCAGTAGTTGTTCGAGTGGTGAATAAAATAAAATGAGCAAATATGACGCCATTTTTGTGTTGCGCAAAAATACCTCTTAGTAATAGATTTTAGCTGTCATATTTGCTAACAGCTCTGTTACATTTCTCATGCCCAAGAACAAAGTCTCTAAGTAATGATTCTATAAGGAAGTTCACATGACTGCATAAACTAAATTGTTGCGTAAGGAGTACTCGTACGTACGAAAGTTTGTTGTATGCTAACTCTAGATATATGCACGGAGTTCTGCATACAATACATCAACAAACAATAACATTTTACAATTTAACATTGTTCTGCAGCAAAGCTCTCCTCTATACGCGTGTCACAATTCGAAATTTGAAAGGCATTGGGTACGTTCGCTGAGTGCATAGGGAACGTCCTTACATTTCAAAAGACCATGAGAAAACTTTGATAGGCAAACCTCGCGTACGCCGCAATTTACGATAGGCTGTAATATAGCGAATTTTCAAACGACATTTGCGGAAAAATTTTGTGCCGACATCATCATAATTTTTTGAAATGGTAATGAAATTCCATCGGTTATATCTCCTAAGCTAGGTGCGTCCATCAACTTTAGACTACATCTTTTTTTCTATTCTTGCGGATCCCCTTTCATTCCAATACAACAAAAATCGAAAAAGGGACTTTTTTGGATAATTTGTCTCAAATCTGGCTTAAACTGATTGTTCGCTACCGACGACATCGAAGTTTACCGCATGAAATCGTATTAAGAATGAAAAATATGTACTAAGCTTGACAATCAGCTTGAGTGAGTCGATGCATAAGTTAGGTATAGTGTGAATGGGGACCTAAATGTCAGCATTCAAATGTTAAAGTTGCATGAAATAATATTTAAGTAAAATTAATTTATATAAAAGCATTTTGAAAACTTAATATAAAAATTTAAAAGAAATACATTTTAAAATACAATTACCTATAAAAGAAAACTAACAGATATTATATATTATTATTTATTTTTTTTAATTTTGGACTGTCCCCTAAATTGCATTTTTTATTTTGCTTAGACCACTGTGAATGACACTTGAACGCTGACGTATGTGCATATAAGGGCCTGAATATCAGCGGACTATAGAGTCAGCGTTATAAGTCGACGCTACGAGTAGATCACATCATGATTTAACTATTATGGTTCTGGTAAGCTAATACTGTAGAACGTCAGAAAGTTTGAGTGTCAAAATTCAAAGCAAAAATGAAAAAAATCTATTACAATTTGAAACTAGACCTACTTTTGAAAGAAGCAGCACTTTTTTTCGCAGTAGTCTTATATAGTTAAATCATGAATACCACCAGCTAACGAAAATAAATAAACGACTTAAGTTTTTATTTTGACAGCTGTGGTCGAGTTGTGAATCCAAAACATGCATGATATATGCTGACTGTTTTTGTTTTCCCACCTCATTATCTTTGGTGAATCCAAGATTTAACTATTAAGGTTGTCGCAAGCTGTCAAACTTACATCTGAAAGTGTTGAACGTCAGAAAGCTGGAGTGTCAAAGCAAAAACCTAAATAAAAATCTAATACAATTTGACACTAGACCAACTTATGGAAGAAGCAGCATATTCGTTCGCAGTAGCCTTATATAACTGAGCCATGGGTGAATCATTCAAAAAAATATTGACAACCAGTGCAAGCAACTGTGGCCATGAAAAGTTTTTGCCTTACTTTATTGACAAAAAATAAAGATAATTTATAATTAGGAGCGACAGTGAAGATTACACAAAAAATATAAACTGTAGTTAAAGTGACGAACATTGAGAAACAAAAAAAAAAGAAGTGAAACTCGATTCGTTTGAATAAATTTAAGAATTTTGTTTTGCATCAAGCGAAGGGAAGATAAAAGGGAAGAAGAAAATTTATGAAAACTCCCCAGTTTTAAAGCAGAAAACGAAACCAAGTAGAAATTTTTTTTTAACAGAATGTCTTCGTTATCAGCATCAGCTGAAAATGTGTCCAGTTCTGGTGCTGATTCGCAATCGCAGCAGACATCTGATGGTGGGTCCAGCATGTGTTTGGAATTGGCTCTAGAAGGCGAGCGCCTCTGCAAGGCGGGTGATTGCCGTGCCGGAGTGGCATTCTTTCAAGCTGCAATACAAGCAGGCACCGATGATTTGCGAACCCTGTCAGCGATTTATTCGCAGCTTGGAAATGCATATTTCTATCTAGGCGACTACCCTAAGGCAATGCAATATCACAAACTTGATTTGACATTGGCCCGTTCAATGAATGATAAATTGGGCGAGGCTAAATCATCCGGAAATTTGGGTAACACGCTGAAAGTAATGGGACACTTTGATGAGGCTGCAATATGCTGTGATCGACACTTAACTCTGGCGCGCCAGCTTGGTGATAAACTTTCAGAGGGTCGAGCACTTTACAACTTGGGTAATGTGTATCATGCTAAAGGAAAACACATGGGGCAGCGTAATCCAGGTGATTTTAGTGATGATGTTAAGGAGGCGCTCACTAAAGCGGTTGACTTTTACCAGGAAAATTTGAAGCTCATGCGAGAGTTGGGTGATCGTGGAGCTCAAGGGCGTGCATGTGGAAACCTTGGAAATACATACTACTTATTAGGTAAGCAATATTCTGGGCTTTTATTTAACTTTATAATGATTCTATAAATTGCACATCCATACCTATCGACATAGTACATAGGATTCATTCATTCATAGTACATAGGATTCATTAATCGAAGAGACTGGCATAAATAAGTATATATGCTTTTGGTTAAAAAAAAGGGTGAAACTTTTTCTCTTTAAAAGTTGCACTGTTTGTTTAAGGAAGTGACTTGATTTCCTACTTAGGATCTGTAAGAAATATGAGCGGAGCGGACTAAATTGGATCTATAATGCATCTCACAATTTTTGTAGATAAAGTGAATAGAATTTGTATGACAATGAAGTTTCAAACCTTCTCTCAAGGTTTTTCTACTAAACTAATCACTTGGCGTCTAAAAGTAGGAAAAAATTAAAGAATTTTTTACATTTTTTTTACCTCTTCTTAATCTTAAAAAATATGAACCCAGCCCCCAAGCATGAGAAAAATAAAATTTATAGTGTATTCGGTTGATCATCAAATGGCCATGTTTGATCACCCTTTATTTTCGTTGAACTACCAACAAATATTTTCCTATGTGCGTTTTTCTTTAAAAGCGCATTTTTTATAAAATGTGACAGTTACATATTTCTTAAAATTTTTCAAAGTCAAAGTTATTTTTTTTAATTATATATCTTCAAGAGATCTCAAGGTAATTTTATACCATTAACATCGATTTTCCAGGTGATTTCCAAGCTGCCATCGAACATCATCAAGAGCGTTTGCGCATAGCACGTGAATTTGGCGACAAGGCTGCTGAGCGACGTGCTAACAGTAATCTAGGTAATTCGCATATTTTTCTTGGCCAATTCGAAGAGGCAGCTGAACATTATAAACGGACTCTCTCGCTGGCAATTGAGCTAGGTGAACGTGAGGTAGAAGCGCAATCATGCTACAGTTTGGGAAACACGTATACATTGCTGCGTGAATTTGCTACCGCCATTGATTACCATCATCGTCATTTGGCAATAGCTCAGGAGTTGGGTGATCGTGTCGGTGAAGCACGCGCTTGTTGGTCTCTTGGTAATGCTCATTCTGCCATTGGCAATCATGAGAAAGCGCTCAGTTTTGCAGAGTCACATTTGCAGTTGGCTAAGGAGTTGCAAGATCCTGTTGGTGAAAGCACAGCACGTGTTAATATTTCGGACTTACGGAAATTGCTAGGTATGCCGGAATTGGTTCAATCGCCAATAGAATGCGGGGAAGACCGTTCGAGTGCATCTTCTGATCTGTCAGCAGCTGGAGGTCATCAGTCAGATTGCTCGGAAAGCTCACAAGGGCGTATGGTAAGTTGAAGAAAATGACACAAATAGCAGATTGGTAACAAGTACAATTCAAGGCGATTGTATGAAAATCATAAATTGTGGATAACATCATAAAATAGGTTGTTCGAGAGCAAATCTTGACTGACTTACGGAATAAGTCAGTCAAGATGGGCAGAAAAATGCAATCTGAGTAATCGTTGTAACAATCATTAAAGAAATTTGGATATAATTTGTTTCGGCAAGTTGATTTGAATCTTAAAAGCTATTAGCTCTATTTTAAATAATTACTCCCAAGCTGTCCGATTTTTCACACGTACGTATTTCTAAATTTTCCCGTTAAATATACTGTAGTGGAAAAACTAATCGAAACCGCCAGGACTTTAACATTTTTACCAATATTATTAATCAGTCAAACGCAACTTTGTATTTAATATAAAAGCATTAAATAATATTCAGGTAAAAATTTGATGCTAAAATTTTTGCCAATTTGATTTGGAACTCTTAGAAAAACTATTTTTCATCGGAAGAACTTAGGAAAGAGTTAAATGCAATGACCAGTCGAGCAATTTGGAATAGGTTAATAGAAAAGAATTTGAAGGCACATTCCGTAAGATAAGTGTCATTTTTGCCTTGACAAAAAAGTCATTCGCTGCAGAATAGCATTTGCAATGAAGCATCTGAAAGAAATACGTGAAGTCTTAAAAAATTATGATGCAAAAACAATAAATTAAAATAAATCTTATTTATAATTTAAAAATGTGCAAATTTAACAAACAAAGTATTCGTATTATTTAACCTCTTGTTTCTATTTTATTTTTCGGGACCAATAAATCAAATGGTTTTTTTTTTATATGAATAACACGAAAGCAGATTTTTTTACTTCTATTTCATTCAATATTCAAAATATATTGAGAATTTGAAAATAAAATGAGGTTCACAACCAAAAAATAATAAAAAGTAAAAAAAAAATACAAGTTTATATCTATTGCTATATTATTTTTACCAGAATGTATGTACACATATATGCAAATAAACCGTTAAGGATACGGTTTATTTAAAACGATTGCGTGGTAATTATGGTAATAATAAAAACACTAGATAGGGGCACGTGCAGTTTTCACATTTTTACTAAAAACTAGTCAAATTGTGTGTAAATTGAAAATGCTACCAAACAAGATATCAATGACACTACATAGACCAATTGAGTACTATTGAATGCATTAATGAAAAAATCTAACTAAACTAAACATTTATTTTTTATTTCTGCTGCCAGTTCTTTTCAAATAGTTCCACTTATTTCTTTCTAGATACGTGTTCGCCGCCAGAGCATGGAACAATTAGATCTTATAAAAATTACTCCTGATGGCAAACGTACACAGCAAACTCAGCAGGATGAAAAACACACAACCAAACAACCAGCACAAAAATCAAGAGCTCAGGATGATGATTTCTTCGAAATGTTATCACGATCGCAATCTAAACGCATGGATGATCAACGTTGTTCCATTAAAATAACCAAAAATCCAATAGCAACTGGTGCCGCTGCCATAGCTACACGCAAACCTCTGACACAACAAAATTCATTATCTGGTGGTAGCTTACCGGGACTTAAATCATCCGGTACCTCATCCTCTTCGAGTCATCATGGCCATTTGGCACGCAGCGCGACGACAACTCAACAACCAGATGACGCTTTTCTTGATATGTTAATGCGTTGTCAGGGTTCACGTTTAGAAGAACAACGTTCTGAGTTGCCACGCTCTAATATAACAATGGATGATGAATCAGCTGCAGCTCCAGTAGCAGCACGAGGACGCAATAATAGAGGAGGTGTTGGTAGTTCTGGGGGTGCTGGTGGTACAACTGTGCCGGACGAAGATTTCTTTTCACTTATAATGAAGGTGCAAAGTGGACGTATGGAGGACCAAAGAGCAGCCATACCATTTGGTGGATTCACTAACAACAACAATAACAACAACATTAGCAACAGTAATAATAGACCTGGTGCTGGTAATGAAGCTAGTGCTACTGGTTCACAGGCAAATACGAATGCAAACGCTAATTTAAAGTAGTCGTTGTAAGGTACGAACTCATTAATTGAATTACTTTATAAATTTTAATCTATAACTAAAGAAAAGTTTATACTTGAACCAAAACTCTTCCAATTCATAATTAGTATTAAATTCAAGCTGTAGAATTGGTAACGAAACCTTCTTTTACATAAATACATACGTACATTTATATATACAACCAAAAGAACAATGAAAAAACAAAAACAAAAGCTATTAATTTAGTCAAGAAGAAATTTTTACCAAAACATAATATTAGAAGAGAGAGTATTAAAACTGTCCATTTTGTGAAAAACGAAAAAATAGAAAACAAAGAAGCTTTCATTTTCATATTTACCAAATAAAAAACTAAAAAAAATAACAATTGTAATAAGTCAAAAACACTGCATTTAATTATGTATATTAAAGCTACATAAGCAACTCACAAATATAAATATACACATGTAGAAAAGATTGTTGTACAAAACGATAGTTTCGCAGATTCCAATCTTAATGGTAGATTAAGCGCAGTGAGTGAAAAGGATTTTCAATCCTACAAAGTAAAAACCAAAATGTAACCATAACTAAATTTATGTTTTGTCCTCTGAAAATCCCAAAATCTTAATTGAAATTATATACGTAGATATAAATCAAGAAACTTTTGCACTAAACGTTAGCTATTAAATGCGGTTTTATCAAAATGTTGTTGAAAATTTGTTACTTGCATGACACCATTTTAATGAAGCTAAAATATTTTAGAAGTAATATTTGCAATATGTCATATTTTAGATTGTTTCCACATTAGCACATGTGTGAATTTAATAATTTATTTGCATGATTGAGCACATTCCTCTTAATATCGTTACTTGAACAAAAAATTCTACAGACGCAAAGTGTTTTATTGTATAAATTTCACTGGAAAATATACACCAGATGTATACAAAAGTAAAATAAAAACCGTTTCAAAGTAGATTCCAATCCTTAAATAGAAACAATACGCATCATAAAAATACATGTTTGTATTAAATACGTAATGTGAAAATCTCCAAATGAAAGTTTTATTAAAAAGGCCAAAAAGTAAAATCTAAAGAGAAACCTGTGCAATAAAATCTTGTAAATGAGTTGCCAAGATTCAAAATCTGCTAACTGGTTTTCTAATATTATTATTTGACACCCCTGAATTCGCTTTACTTCAGTTGCTTACAAAATTGTTATCTTTCTTCAATTTTTTATGCAGTTGGACCCTTTTTGCCTAAGGCTACATAATTACTTGTTATGAATCATTTAAAATTTTCGTAAGGTACCCAGTCGGTTGAGAAACCTGCCACATTTCTTATACACTCTTAGAATTTTTTATGATCAGAATGTAAGATTAGCCACACTCATATTTAAAACCATTTTAAAAAAACATGTTGGTAAAGACGTGATACTTCATGTCGTTTTGGAAACTAACATTGTATTATTTTTCTCAAATACATATTATTTCAAAAAATCTCTGTACGACTTACAAGCTATGTGTAATTGAGAAACTGGATTTTAATTATGTATTTCAGAGTTGTAAGTAATTTTATGATTTTGGGTTGGGTTGGCTGCTTTTTTTTTTTGTTTAATTCGTATCATTAAAAACACATTTAATCATTATTTAAAAAATTCTTTACATGATGGTGAAAACGGTTAGCAGATTCGAAATTAGTGATGCCAATGCCACAATAAAACCATCGTCTATTTCAAGTCAACAAAAATAAAATAATAAAAAGTTTCTTTATTACTGAAAAACGGGGATTAAATTTTAGGTTGTGATTTATTGAATTATCGCAATGATACATTAAACCAGTGTTTTGCGATTGGAACAATTTAGTTAATTTTAAGGTTGGGAATCAATTTTCAACTTTGGTCGAAACTTTTGTGTAGCTTTTGATATTGGTACATGATAAAACAACATTAATTCATGAAAACTGGGCCATTTTTTTCTCCAAATAAATTTTAAAGCAAAAGTTTCGCAAGGATTGGAATGTTTTTCTTAAATTCATTTAATTTACGATGTGTATAAATGTATGCATCTATGCACCACCCATTAACACTGAGTGTTTCATGATTTTCCTTTTGCCATAGCATTTGTGAGAACTTTGACTCAGCCAGGCCAACATCAGTGCCCTCCAATTCCGTTTTGGTACACAACTCAAAAGACTTTTTAAAGTTGAAGTTATATGTTTCCAACTATTTGGTGCTTTTTAATAAAATTATTAATAATATTTTTAAAACTATTTTGCTTGTTAGATTTTTATGTAAACTTACAACAAAAGAAAATTGCAACATGAATGAAACACAACTTAATGGTTGCATACTCATACTTATAAATTTTTATAAATATTAGAAATATGTATTGTTGTGAAACTATCTCACAAATCTTGATGAAATAACAATAATCATTAAATCCAAAAAATATCTTATGTATTTTATAAATTTAAATCACCTTTGATTGCACTTTCAATGACAAAATGAGTATCAACGCTCAAAAAATATTTATAGCAAAATGTACGAGTATTAAAAAAAATATCTTATGGACTGAAAGTAAAATTGATTCAAATTTTTTTATGCAATTCCTTTTTTTATATTCTATACACTTGCTGAGTATCAGTGCTTTCATTTCATTCTTGCAGCTATTTGATTTAGAAATAAGTTAACATTCTTTTTTACATTTTTTTATACTCTACACTTCTGACTCTTACTGATTATCAGTGCATTTATTTCACTCATGCATCTGTATAATTTAGAAATAAGTTAACATTCTAATCAGAAAAATTATACAATTTTGTACACTTTTCTACCTTTACAACTGACTTTTGAATTTTGTAAAATCAATAAAATGTGTTTTGCTATTAAAAAAACTAACAATTGATATTAGAAAGCAAAATGAATAAAAATACACACAAAGAAAAATAATAACATGCAAAGATTTACACGTAAAAATATTACTAATATATTTACTACTAATCGACATACTTATTCGAAATGATATTTACTAAACTACATATAAATTGTCAAATAAAAATATCTTTATTAAATTTAGAGTGTGCAGAATTTTATTTTTCAAGCAACAAATTCTCGAGGTATAATTGTTGTTTGATTGTTCGTATCAAACTTAAGTTCTATTTAACTGCATTTTTTTGAGTTATTAATATTTCGAACTGTAATTCATTTGAGTTCTTGATATTGACATAAAAATACATTTCTGTTCCTTAT
Organism: Meiosimyza decipiens; assembly: GCA_963680825.1. Lineage (NCBI taxonomy): Eukaryota > Metazoa > Arthropoda > Insecta > Diptera > Lauxaniidae > Meiosimyza > Meiosimyza decipiens. The sequence goes on from OY804259.1 coordinate 77,315,521, forward strand.
CCTAGCCTTTACTATATTGCATTTTAGATTTTGGATTTTGAATACCCTTTGGTTTGGGCCCTTCTCTGCAATCATTTTTTTAGTTTTTCTATTTTCGACACAAAAAAAACACAAATTTTGAAATTTTATTTGTCTTTTTTTTTGTTCGACTGACTATTATTAGTAAAATTAACACAATTGATCGAATTTTACAGTCATTAGTAGAAACCGATTTTCATGTGAACTTACACAAATCGGTCAATGCATAAAAACTACACTTTGTACATCTCATGGGGAGAACCCCTCATGACTCAAGTGTTCAGAGCGGCTGTTCAAATATAATTCATCGAACTGGCCTGATGAGGCTTTGTATATATGCATGTATATAAATATGTATATGTGTGGCAATAGCTGAAACATATGTCACCAATTACCACGTTAAATTGTGTCATTTGCTGTCTTTATCTTGTGTGTTTAAAAAACATTGAGTTTGTAAAAGTTTAGATGAATATCAGTTTTTGCTAATGACTGTAAAATTCGATCAAATTATGTTCATTTACAACCGATTTTGTTCGAATTAAAGCAACTTTCAGTAAATTCCTTTAATATATTTCAATCAATTGGTGCAGAAAATTTTGTCCTTTAAATGGGTTCAAAACATGAGGGGCGGTGATTATTCCATCTCATTCTAAAATAAATTTTAAACCAAATCTACCGGAGAGGGAACTATCTCTCTTCATCCAAAATCTATTTTAGATCTTTTTCTATTGGCTTATGCAATGCATTAATTTTTTTTGTTAAAGGGTCCTGAAATCCCCGGACTGTATGGTCACCCTCATTCCAAAACGAATTTTAATTTTTTTTCCATCGGTAAGTGAAGAATCATTTGGCACAACAATTTCTAAGAACAATTTTTGGGCGTCATAAGGAGATTGTGTGTTGTGCATTATGAGCCAGTTTTTTCCTAGAAAGTGAATGTGAAAGAATCAACAGCTTTTGTTTGGTCTTATTTTATTTATTTCCGTTTATAAATAAATGTTGTATGTTAATATAAAGTTATAAAAAGTTTATTAATTATTTTAATATTAAAAAATGAAAATGCTTAATTTCATAACAAAGAAAAAACGACGTACATACCAAGATAGACGCCGATTCATTCAGAATCTCTTAAAATAAATGTTTTAACGCCGAGGATATGCGATTTTATTATTTACAAATTAAATTTAATTAGTTTACAAATGAAAATATTTTACAAATGATGACGTGTGTGAATTTAACTAAAAAATTAAAACAAAACAGTACGCAAAGTTACTTCTGCGGCTTAACATCTTCAACAGGAAAGTTTAATTTAATGCCATCAGCATGATGATGGGCTGCGCTAAGCACGAAAATCGGTGATGTGTAGTCCACTACTTTGTCACCGCTTCCAATGATTTTGTTTTGAACATACTCAGGGTATCCATAATTTGGCAAAACCTTTCGCTTTCCGCGTTTCAGCATAATGTACACAACGAACACGCTCACCAAAAACGCTGAACTGGTCGCCATAATGAAGACAACCAAATGAATCGTGTTCTCAGGCGAAGTGGCCGCCTGAGCGATAGGTGACAGCACATTACGATGTATGAATTGAGAACGTGTTATATCTAGCTTGAAGTGACCGCGACCTAGTTGAAAGTTACCCTCAAGAATTGCAGTTTCAATGGCAAAGGCCAAATCGACTTTCTGCTCGTTGTGTAATTCAAAGCGCACTGTTACTGTGCCGTCCAGATTTTCTTGTACGCGCAGATTTTCTAATGCATCACCGAGCAATTGATGTAGCTCCATACGTATGGTGTCATACACATTGCGTATGCTCTTTACTGTGCGATTTTGCATGTGCAGTTCAATTGTCACAGCACCGACGGCCGTTTGCTTGCAATATTTTGAGCCGCTCCGGAACATATTCGTTGAGTCCAATTGATTGCCAGCGGCATCGACACACCAACATAATTTTCCATTGCATTGTGTAGGCAAGAAAGCACCATCGGCATCACATGAAACGGGGAAAGGTGCCGTCTCGGCCATGGCGCGACAGCGTGTGATTCGCAACATCAGCGGTTTTAAGTTCGATTCAATTGAAAGCTGTGAATCAAGCAGTGAATTGGCCAGTTCCAGTACACGTTCAGTAACAGATATTGCAGGTGCTGAGGCTGGAATTGTAATTGTAGTTCTTGTCTCCACCTGTTTCGCTGTACTCTCTACAGCCATGCTGTCAATGAATTTCGCGTTCTCTACGTCTTCCTCCTCACCGGGCATTGACTCTTTGAATTCATCACCCAGATAATTATCAATGTCTACTAACATCGTCATTTGTCGTATCAAGTTTTCCATAAGTGGGTCGCTATCATCAAAACTTGAACGACGTCTTGCTTGTCTGCTATTGCAGAGTGGTTCAGTATCGCGTGTCAAAGAACCTTTAAGTGGTGCACCCTTTTTATCAGCACACCAACAAACACCGTAGGGTGCAGCAGGTATTGGGAGTGCGGGAGCGCTGGGACTGGTAACAAAAGCTCGACTAATACCCTCAGCTTGCGAGCTTGTTGCAGTAATGTCATTAATTGTTGGTTGCTTGCCCAAGCACTGTACTGGGCTCCAATGTCCAGTGATTGGGTCACAACGTGGCTGGAACCACACTGAGGGTTGGCCAGAACGTTGTGCTGCCAAACTATTTTTGAGTTTAAGGCGCTCACATTGTGTTAGAACTAGAAAAGTAAAGAAATAGGAAATGTTTAAGCTTTAAAATTCATATACCGTTTTCATCTATCTTACCGGGACAAACAGAATTGCAGGCTAAGTCGTTATTGAATAAGTTCTTGGTCTGACAGATGGGTTTATCCAAATCTATACTAATAGTCACACATTTATTTGCCTTCGGACTGAAACGATAGCGTGTCATATTTCGCTCTGAGGAACTCTTCGCGAGACATACATTGTCCATGGACTCAAAGCAAACATCTCCTAGAAAATTTAAGAGACATAATGTTTTCCATTTTAAAAAGAGCTTGCTTAGCTTTGTACTCACTTGTTTTTGTACAACAAACACCTCTATGGGAAACCGGATTCAACTGGCACGTGTGTGTAGTCGGACATACTTCGTTCTCGTTGTGTGGACCACAACTTACCTCCAGATCACCTTGCTTCAAGGGACTTCCTTCTGGACAAACTGATTCTCGGTGCGGCACACAAATAGGCATCTTCGGACAAGGCTTGTCAATGCACTCAACGCTGATAAGCTGGCATTCCTCGTCACTGGAGCAACTTATTTCATTGCAAAAATTACGACATTCGCAAGTGAGACAACCATTTGCATCCGCTATGTAGCCACTTTCACATGATTCTACACACTTTTCCTGTGCGGGACACTTAAAGCTCGAATTGACTTTACACTCGGGCATATTGAATGTGTAACCTTTTATACGAGTGCCACTCATTTCTTGGCCTTCGCTGTCTACGCACCAGCAAACACCCGTTTGCGCACACTGAACTTGATTCCATTTACCAGTTGTGCCATCACATTGTGCAAGATATCCCATTTTGTTTGCAGGAATTCCCAATTCTGATGCTTGATGCATTTGTATCGACTGCAGATGTTGGCAAGCTGTCTTCATTTGCGGTTCGACGCATTGAGTGCCACAGCCATTAGAGCAGCAACGTTTAGCACCATCGCAATGTGAGTCGGTGCGACATTCATAGGCGCAGGTATTTGCATCTAAATTATCCGAGCCGGGTGGTACAAGGAACGGACATTGTCCCGGTTTACGTGGTAGACATGCTGGTACGGGTGGGCAATATTCTTCATCGCAGGAAACGTCAACAATGCGACATTCCTTGCCATCACCACAAGTAATGCCCTCACAGGGATCACGGCACTGACAAGCCGGACAACGTGTATCAACGTCCAATGAGAAACCATATTCACAGCCCATTCTGCAGGTCAGATCCAAGCAGTCGATTTCTTCTCGCAATCCGCTGCAAGTTTTTTCAGTTATATTGTAGCCACGTGAGCGCGGAATCTCTGTGCCAAAGCTGTCAACACACCAGCACTCTTCCACATCCATTTCGATAAGTTCATTATCATTTGTGGGTTTTTTGGGTGCTGAAGAAGTTTTCTTAAAATCAGTGCCGAAAAGTTGACCCAATCCTTGTTGACGCTCAGCACCTACAGCAATAACTTTTGCGCTACGTGCCATGACAGGTGCAGCAACCTGTATTTTGAGTGCACTATCGTCTACGCGGTATAGTTTCAAGCGTTCTGCTTCTCGTTTGGGGCGTGAAATAGATTCCGATGCAACGTTGGTGAGCAGCATGCGCATACGGCGTATTGTGTTCTCTTCCAGTATCTTGCGTTGTTCAGCGCGTGTCACATTAATCTTTCGCATGCTGCACTGGCGTTCGCTATAATTACCGTCTTCGGTGCAGCGTGGTGCTGGAATAGCGAGTTGCATACCTGCTTCAGTTCCTTCCATGCGTTCGGAGAAGTCCCGCAAGTACTCACACACTAAGGAAAAAAAGAAGAATATCGTTCAGGAAAGACTACAGGACTACAGATTGAAATAAATTTATCACTGAGTGACCGTGACCTCACATTGCACTTTTGTAAGACGAAGCTTAGACTTACTTGTTTGTTGACGTGGCTGTTGATCCTCCATATTTGGTGTCTCCTCTGGTAATGGACAGCATACGCGTTCAGCCTCACGATGCAACTTTGTGCACTTATGCGTTGTAGGGCATATAATACGATTAGTCATGGAACGGGCTTCTTTTGCTTCCGGCCCTGGTTCAAAGAAAGCAGTTGGTTGGAACGCGCGTGATTGTCGGTCTGAAAGATAATGGTTTGAGAACATACATTGAACAGAAATTGCATCAAATTACCTTCAAAGCAATACATAACTTCACCAGTCTTATTATCCGATAATGGTGTACCTAAATCACATGGATTAGAGTACACGAGATCTGGCTTACATACAGGCCATGAAGCGCATAGCGACGAACCAGACTCACAGAGTGGATCAGAGGCTACTTCACAATGAGAACCGAGTGGGCACTTAAATCCCTCACAGGGCTCTGAACACTCACAAGTTGAGCAGCCATTATGGTCGTTCTGCAAAGAAGCTATAAAGTTGCACTGTTGTCTTAACAATAATGTTAGTAGAAACTTACCTTAAAACCGTACTCACATACTGCAGCGCAGATGCTTGTGTCACACTGGTCCGTATTAAAACTGCGTCCCAGCGAACGACTGATCATATTCTCCCAACCATCACAACTTACACTGTTAGCGGCACCCATGGTATCCTTAATTTTGTGTCCCTTTCGCGGATCAACACACCAACAAACGAGTCCATTGCGTGAGCATTGCTTCGGTGAAAACATGCCGCCAGGACCATTGCAGTCTGGCACGTAAGCACGACCTTCACGTTCGTTAATGGCCAGAACATCGGATAGAGCGCGTGCCTGATGACAAGTCGTTACGTTGTACGGCTGCTGACAGTTGAACTGACATCCTTTTGTGAAGCAACATTTCTCCATATTGTGGCACTCTAGATCGTGTGTACAAGGTAGCCCGCACATATAACCTGTACTTTTTGTGTATTCAGACTTTTCCGGTTTAGGGCAAACGCCAGGCTTTTGGAATTTCAACGCGCTAGGGCAACAAACGCCATAATCATTACCCGATTCGACTACACACGAATAAAGTGGTGGACATTGTGGTTTTCCAGGATCAAGACCGCACAAAAATGGACGCACACTATCCTCAATAGCCAAAGGCAAACCAGCTGGACAATAATTGGCAATAGAGCGCGCCTTCTTACACGTTGGTACTGGTGGGCAAGGTTCCGATTTGCATTTCACTTCTTGCACCTGACACGATTGACCACTTGGGCATTCGATATCATCACAAGGGTCACGACAGCGACATACGGAGCAGCCGGTTTGTGTGTCGCGTTCAAAACCCGCTGGGCAGAACATGCGACAAGCGGAAGCAGAACAATTTGCTGGTTCTGCGCAATTGACGGTTGATTTTGTTGTATTACGTGTACCGGGCACTTCAATGCCGTATTCATCGACACACCAGCAATTTTCGCCTTTCTTTTCATTCAGACATTGTATGGGTTCAAAAGCACCAAATTTGTTACATCGTGGTATACGTACTGCTGCTGTTAATGCCTTCGAGCGGCGAGACTCTGCGCGGCGTAGGTGTTGACAGGCCGTCATATTGTCTGCAATGAAAAGCAAAAGAATAGAAACTTAATTTTGTAAACCTCTATGTTAATGCAGAAGATGTTGCTAATGCTGCCGATATATACAACTGATTGGACTAAAAATGAATAAGTGCTTGAACCCAAAGTTTACAGAAAGAATAATGAAGATTTTGATTTTGAGAAAATTTTTAACTGAGAAACTCGAAGCTGAGTTTAAATTTAGTTTCATTCAGAAACTGAGTTCCTGGACCTTAGTTATGGAACTAACTAGTAATGAACTTTAGTCAGTTGCCACGTTCCACTACTTCACTTTCAACAAAAATAAAAACCTTAAAGCTGCTCCTTTCATTGCAACAATGCAACAATAGTGGCGACCATTTTATTCATCAGCGCTGATGAATAAAACGCTGCAGCGTTAGCAACCATTAGCTCAACTTAATGTTTCAATATTTTACATTAACTCACGTTTCGACAGCTCATTGCCAGCAGCATTGGATTGTTGATTCATTAAAAAGCTTTATTTTAAAATCGAACGCTACTCAATGTGGCGAGCTCACTTTAATTTATGATTTAATAAATTTCTGAAAAAAAATTCAAATATTGCAAAAATTGCAAATTTAGTAAGACTTGTGCAAACTTTTACAGCTACTTTTATGTTTCGGTACATAAATGAAGTAGCAAATTTCTAGTTTTGTACACTTGAAAGTTGACCATTTTACCTTAGCAAGCGAAGAAATCAATCACACCTATTAAGGTAAACTAACCGAAAAATTTGCGTATTTAGCCAAACGAGTTTTAACAAAGATTCCAAAATTGCAGAATTAAAACGGATGTATGAGATCCATGTTGAACGATTTTTTATTTGTAAGATTTTGAAGTCAGGCCAGTTTTATTTTAGCTGCGAATTCAGCAAAAATTTATTTACTTGAATGAAACCTTAACGTAATGAGACTGCAGTCTTTGATGCAATTTTTGTTTTAGTCGACTGAGTCAGAAAGTTTTGCTGCAACCTCTGTTTTTGTCTACAATTCACGTAATATGAGTAGTCGTATGATCGTGGTGCAAATATGATATTTTTTGAATAAAACTCTTTCTCGAACCTCTCATATATTCAGAATATGGACTAGTAAATAAATTATATATGACTGCCTGTGCCAAGTCGCACAGAACCAATTCCCGGCTTTCTTCAAAAGAAAAAGTTAATTTTCCTAGAGAAAAGCCCAAATCGTTCAGTATCCGACTATTACGATCCGAAATTTTTGAATTCCTACCAATTTCTCGGCTATGAGATGAAATTCTGTGTCTGGTCGTGTCACTTGGTCATCTTGAGTGAAGCTAAAAGTAATTCACAGACTCACAGTGCCTTCGCAGCAAGTATTATGTTTGTTGATATATTCGGAGAAGCGGATATTCATAAAGTGTGTTCCAATAAGAGTGCAATTTTTTATTTAAAACTAAAAACACGTAGTTTTTCAGCGAGTTGTGATAATTTTATTTTATTGTAAAGTAGACATGTTCCGATTAAGTATGAAATCAAATATCCGGCAAATAGTCATGAGGACAGCCCATTGCTCTTTTCATTAAATTTTCGATGACTTTATCACAAAGATGTGGCTATATCTCACCGATGACGCGTTGGATTTTGGCTTTGAGCTCAGGAATTGTATCTGGCTTATACAATAAAACCCGAGATCTCACAAAAACCCAAAGAAAGAAATCGCATGATCTTGGTGGCCAGTTGACATCAGAATTTCGTGAGATGATTTGTTCTGGAAATCGTTTGCTGCAATAAATTGATTGATTCATGCGCGGTGTGGTAGGTGGCGTCGTCCTGCTGAAACCACATGTCGTCAGATCCATGCCATTCAATTGGGGCCACAAAAACTCCGTTAGCATGTTCCTTTAACGAATGCCGTTCACTGTCACTGCGATTCCGGCCTCATTTTCAAAAATGTGAGGCCCAATCACGCCACCTGACCAAAATACGCATCATTTGTTTCTCATGCATCGCGTGACGATTTTCTGACCTCCAAATTCCACAATTTTGTTTATTCACGAAGCTAGTCAGATGGAAATTCGCTTCATCGATTAAGATAATTTTTTCGAAAAATCGTCATTCAATTCAATTTACTCCATTACCCATTTTTGTAATGGGTTTTCACAATGATAACGTGTGGTATACAAAATTTAAAGAGTGCACTCTTATTCGTATACTCCATATATTCGTCACTCAAGATAAAATTTAAGAGAATATTGTCGAAGTTTATGATGTGCTCGTATAACCAATTTAATCGATAAATAAAAAACTTCCCTCTTATGGTGCTTATTATTTATTTTGAATTTAATAATCAAAAACTTATTAAAATAAAAAAATGACGATAAAATATCTCTAAAACAACAAAATACTTAAAAACGCAATTTCATTTCTCCTATGTGTCCAGATTTTTAAAAATTTATGCCGGAATGAATAATTGGGCATGGCACCTCCCACAAAAATTAAAAATACTTTTATATTATATCAATATATTTAATATATAGCTTTTTACACCTATAGCCAGTTGTAAAATTGTTTGTACCAAACACCTTCAAAAACTTATGTATCTATGTATAAATATTCAATTTCAGATCGAAAAGTCTATATATCATTACATACTTGATAACAATATACCATCATATCTAGGAGTAATATATAAATACATGCTATCTTACACACATTCCTACTAAAACTAAACCCTTTACATATATGTAGTTACTAAAATGCCTCCATTATGTCATTCATTTTTCTGACTCAAAGCCATCTCTCAAACACCGACAGTTTGGTTTTATTGCCCGCCAGTAATTTCTTATGTAATCGATTTTAAACAACGTTTCGCATTTAAAATTTGTACGACAAAGGCAAAACAATGAAACCCCTTGTTATTATGCGATGATATTGAAGAAAATTTCAACCATTTTGCGCAAATAATTTTGAAATTAACGAAGCCGTTGATACTTTGGTGTGTGAGTTGTTTTTTTTTTTCTTTTTTTTTGTAATTGTTGTGACAATTGCGAGTATTCGACAATTTCGTACGAATATTAAATTGTTGATTTTATTTTTAACTGCCTGTTAGTTGGTTTGTTTTGTTAATTACTGTTGCATTGTTGTAATCATATAACAAATAAAAGTCAATAAGTGACTAATTCTCCAATTTATACATTGGGAAATTTTTACATATGTGCAATAAGCGGTGAAATTGATGTAATGCATTTAATGGAAAACAATTTAATGTAACTTTAAAGTAAATGCTATTGTAATGCAACCAAATCGATTGCAACCGATAATGCTTTGATATGTTTGTGTATCTATATAATAAGGCATTTTATTGGTTAAAGAAAACCATATTGTTATTTTGTTGGGAATACAAAATAATGACTTAAATTTAATTCCGCATCTTAATCGTTTTAATGATAACTGCTTTCTTATGTTTTATATTTCAACATTTTGCTCAATATGAACTTCCAACGATAGAATACACTTCTGTCTGTCATTTCTTCCGCCTTTGATTTCAAAGCATTCGAGCAGTTTTCTGCAATTTGACCACGAAATATAGCGACAAATATGACAAATTGAAATTTATTTAACTGAAACAGTTTGCTGAACACGAATTCAATGTAAAATTTTTGTTTAAAAAACACTTGATCCAAAATGTTTGCTTGAACTCGAATGAATTAAAACAAATTATTATGATATGTTAAAGAAGAAAAACTACAATTACATAGTACGACAAACCGCAGTATCTGAAACCCAAATATACCTTTCCAAAGTTTTTCTACCCACTGAATTCGAATCCGAGGTCAGAATTTCTAAGGTGATGTTAGTTTTCGAGATGCTCTAATCTTAAAGTGCGAATACCACAGTTTTTCAAGTTAGATTACAAGGTAAAGGTAAGGAAAGGTAATTTTTATTTATTAAACCATAGAGATAAAGGTTCAAAAGAACTACATTTTGGCTTCAAAATACACTTTAAAATATATCAATTTCTTTCTTTTTCTCCGAAATATATTGTGTTATTTGTCAAAGAAACATACATATGATACCGCTTAAATCGGTCATATTTTATCGTAAAGAGGTTTTTTGGTGTTTGCTATTTTACTCGAAAGTTAATAGTCTTAAATCAAAAAAATATATTGTTCCGGAGCATATGACTTCATTCTTATCAAAAATAGCTGCTTAAGATAAAATTCAAACGATCCGATTCAATAAAATTTTAAACATTAAACTTTACGATACTTATTGAGATTTGTTTTATGATTTAAGGCACACTTTTAAAGTAAATTGACAAAAACTGAAATAGGTAATGCTGATAGATAGAAAAGCTTGAAGTGTTTATACAAAGTAGAACGTTTGCTGTACTATGGATAGCTTTCGTTAAAATTGTTGGTGAAAACTACAGCGCGACCACAAGAAACAACATGAATTTTTGTAATTTCAGCAAAGGACAAAGTTTTTCACTAGACTTCACGTGTAAGATATATAAACAAATCAAAAACGCAAACAAAGCACCACATCATTATAGACGTTCTGTTCATTCTAAGCAAACTTAGCGCCGTAAGTTAAGGTATAAAAACTCGAATAACTTCCATGGCACAAATGGGGAAGTATATTATGATTTTTGCAACGTCACAGCTAAACATTCTTTAAGAAATTAACACAATGGATCATTCTGCAGACTCATGACAACTGAGTGTCTAGCAATATTTCAAAAAAAAAATGGCTTTAAATCACTTGGAAACATTTGTTTTACACTTTGGGCAAACAAACAACGAATGCAACTTAGGAGGGATAGTACGAAGAAAAGAGTTATTATAGAGAACTAATAATTGAGTTAATGATGTAAAATTTGACTTGTTTTTCATAAGTACCAAAGACTTAAAGAAAACCCGCAAATTTTTGCTTCTACCCACGGAAAGAGAAGATGTTCCTAACTTAGTCAATTTGTTAGTTTTTTTGTTAATAATTAATATTTAATTTTTTTTATCAAATCGTATTCGACGCACCGTGTTAGACAATGGCAGTCTGATGCAGAGTAAGTTGTCGAATTTTTGTTTATACCTTAACAGGGAATGAAACAATAGCTTTTGGGTACTTCCGGGATAGCAGTCAAGTATTTTTTCTCTGATAGATTTCATTATAAATTTAGATTTTTTCTAAATTTTGCTTAAACATTACACAAAAGGAACTTTTATGACTAGTTCATGCTAATTTCTATTAGAAAAATTTAATTGCGATGATATTTAAGAATATCTATGAAGGAGTTAGGCCATCCAAAAGTTAAAATAAGTTTTATATTTTTACAAATAACATTTTATTCACGATGGAGCATTTCGAACAATAATTTTCAGCTGAACTATAAGTGTTCATAATATTGTGTTTTATAATATTTACTTTTTTAATAGAATTTGCAACAATCTCTAAGGGTTTTTTCCAAGTAAACTTTTTTACCCACCTCCCACATTTCAGACGAAAATGGGCCCGTTTTTGCTTGGAATGTTTGACCCAAAATCTTGAGAGACTGCAACCGATCAAAGGTCATTTTTTAAATATCTTGAGATATCATCTTATCAAAATAATCAATGCAATTATATTTTAAGTGCACGTTTTAAATGAGTATTTTTCAATAAGTACTTATTCTATATTCTTGCATATTGACTTAAAATGTTTCGTATTCACGTTGTTTCATTTCTATGTTATAAGTATTAATAAAGTATCAGTATCAATAACTATCGACAGACTTTAAGAAGAGTTACATATTTTTTGCATATAAACAATTAGTTTCAGCTTCTTCAACTCATTTAAAAAATTATTTTCTAGAAAATTTTAAAGTGCACATTAACTTTTTTGGCGAAGGTATCACCAACCCATGTGATGCAATAATACCATACAATAATTTAAGTTCTAAACAGCAATACAATTATAATGACATTACCAATAATGAAACGTATTATTATTATTTTAAACTATGCTGTAATTGTTTTTACTAAATTAAGAATTTCACATTTATTTAATTATAAATAGAAATCATAATATGAAGCACACTTCTAAGCACTTGACCATAATTTTCAGAATGCATACAATGTGGCGTTTAATATGGTGGCAAGCACATCCGGCCTAGGTAACATCAATAAATGGCTTCTTTACATTTTTATTTTCATTATGAATTTTTCTTTTTTCAACTAAAAGACAAACAAACGATCACTTTATATTCAACAGGCACTAAGCACTCCAGAATCTTCAGGCGTGTTAATAAAAGAAAGTGTTTTTGACCAAGTTTTCCTTTTGGACGTCGTTCGTTTACTGCTTACGTGCGTATAATTGCTGTAATTATTTGAATACAAATTTTTTATTTTCATTATTTTTTTTTTTTTAGAAAAAATAAAAAAAAATCAATTTCACTCTTGATTGCATACAGAAACGAGCACAAAAATAATACTCATATTTAACTAAGTATGAAAGGTGCATTTAAACTTTGAATCACAACGCCCCTATTTGAGAATGGAGCACCAGCATATTGATGATTAGAATTGAGGTTATGGTATGTTTCTGTTTTCTTCACTAATTTGAGATTCTTTCCATTCCAACGAAACTATTTTGCAAAAATGAAAGTTATTATAATTAACTTTATTTATTTACACTACATTATTATCAATCAATGACTTAGTTTCCTTTTGTTATATTTTCTTTAATTATAAATCATTGTATGGCAATATTTATTTCCGGGTGGTCCACCTACTTTTTCCAATATTTTTTTGCTTTCCTTTTTTTTTTGTTGAATTCTTTTTTTAATTTTCAATTGACAATTTATGTGCTCTACATTAAATTGGTTCATTGATATTATTGTAACATTTTTTCAGATGTTTATTTATTTTCTATAAGACTTGCAGACATTTTATTTGAATTTGTCTTTGTAGAGTTTGAACTCAACATACACTAAATTACGTTGAAATGAAACCATAGATAATATGAATTTAGAGTAACAGTAGCTCAGGTATTAACGAAATCGTGACTTTCATTAATTATGTTGTGACATTCGTGATTTTATTCGATATTCGCTAGATAATCATAGTAATACCTCGCTTTCAACGTGATTTAAAATTTGTTCAGCAATGTCATTTTGTTCATATTATGGGTGAAGTTTTATTGAGAGCAGCACAAGATTTATTACAAAGTGCTCAAAATGAATTTGATGAAAATTAAAATATTTCTTGATAGCCTAGGCAGCCTTAAGGTAGTTTTTCTAGGACGTTACGAGTAGAGGTCAGATGCATGAAAAAATTTGAATGATTTTAGATATAGCGCTTTTGTTTTGATTAAATGGTCTACTTCTAGAGTTTTTTTTTTAAATTAGTTGCTTAGCTTATGTGTTGGTAGGTGATTTTTAGTGATTTAATATTTTTTTTGTTGTAAAGTGCTTTGACCTTTTTTGTGCATAAAAATCACCATAGGTCAAAGCATAAGATCAGGCAATGTCTACGGGATAGATCTTAAGGAAAAATAGAAGGTAATACCTTTCAGACCTTACTGCTATTATGGAAACATATTTCGATTCGTCACAATTTTCGGGTCTTTTCTTCAAGTAAAAATTCGAAAATTATCAAAAACTTTTCTAAAGATAAATCTGTTTGTATACATATCATTGGTGAATAAAACATTTTGGTTTTCATTTACCGTATAGGGGTTACTATGACACGTGAATTTCACAAAAACATATACCATAAGACGCATAAAATGAAAATTTGTTCGATATATTTTGGCATTTTTTCCAAATCCCACTCGACATATTCAATATTTTTTCTAGGTCACTTATCCGCTAAAAACGAACTATCTTGTGTCATGGTTTTGAAGATTGAAAATACAAAAAACGCTGTTTTGTCACTTATACAGAATGTTATTTGGCAAATTTTAAAATTTTGCTTAGTACACAAAGTTCTTTTGGATCTAATCAAGCTGATCACTAAGTAAAAATTTGTGTGAGCCATCGCTTTATGATTTTTAAAAATAAATAAATTTATTCTGCAAATGATTTTGTTTGGCAAGGCTATATATTTAAGTTTAAGCACCAAACTGAAGAGATAAGTTTTTTCTCTCTTGATAAGTCATAATAACCTTGAAAACAACTTTAAACGAAAACAAACTGAAACAATTAGCCTATGGCAAAATAATAATATATTCAATTACTACTCAGCTCTTTATAAAAAATATTGCCTTAGGTTAAGAAATAGATTTAAAATTAATTTTATTTTTATTAAAGAAATCATTTAAGCTCAATCAGAGTTTTTGATACCACCTACGGAAATTTAGGTATCACGTCAAATGTGAAAGAATTATTCTACAATTTTTTTTTTCTATATTCTAGTCGATATACTTTTTTGATTTTAATTTTTTTCACTTCATATCGTATGAGAGCACGAAATTCCTTACTTTTACATTTCCAAAAACAGTAAAGAAAAATTGCTTGATAAATAATATCGGGTGCTTATCATGGTTACCTCAGTCAAGTAATAATTTCGTCGTTCGAAAAACCCTAACAAAACAAAATATATCTTAATCGGAAGCATAAATACGCATTCTCGGTGCGCAACACCACTGAGCTAAATATTTTCAACGAAGTTTTCACTGAAGTGAATATGGTATGAACCATTTTAATATAAACTGTAATATTTTTTTTTACTGTAATCACTCGATAAGCTAAGCCTAACAATGGTTTAAAGTTTCAAAAATTTATGTAAATGTTCTGTTCTGAAGATGTCCACATTTTGTGGCACAAAGAATATTACATGTTACACTTTCAACAAAAATAAATTAAAAAGTATGCATACCTAATTTATTGAGTCCCAAAAATAATAATTTCATTCATGAGAACATAAACATTTTAACAGCGATTCAATAGAACCATAAATATAGAAAGAGTGATTAAACGTATTGAAACCACACGTAAAAGCTTTTTTTTCTACACATTAAACCGTAAGCTGCAATTACAAATTGCTACGTACTCGTAGTTATTTTTTTTATGTTGCTGTTGAATTGATGAATGATTTGCTCATTGAATAAATAAAAATAAGAGTAGTTTGACTAGACAACAGCATTGATGAAAACAGAAAAAACAAAATATGATAAATTACAACAAGAACGTGTTGATGCTTGTGAAAAGCAAAAGCAATAAAAACCAAAAGTTTGCAACTGAACAACGATATCAGCATAAGAAAGAAAAAAAAAACACCAAGCATTTTCTATGAGCAGCATATGAAAAAAAAATCAGGTTCGTCACTTAAGTCTTTAGTATCGTTAGGCTACCTGCGCATTGCGTTGAATTCTTAAGCTGCAACAAATTACGTTTACTTGTGGATGCGAGTGTGTGTGTGTGTCAGAAAAACCTACAAAGCAGCTTCATTTAGCGTAACGAAAAGGAAATTTTAAATTCATTAAGCAGGGCGACTCTTATGCGGCTTGGGTCCAAGTGTGACTGAGTTGTTTAGCTTAGCGCTTTTGCCATGTGACCGACTGACATACTGTTGAGCTTAGACTGTCAGCACAGCCACAAAAACAACAACAGCAGAAACAGCTACAGCAACAAAACCAAGATAGTATCTATAACGGCGCTTGAATATTTACAAAACGAAAACTTAAGCAACGAACTTGTTGCTGTTCAACAACATGTTCGAGATGAACATGTTGAAATAGAACAAGTTTGTTGTTATAGTCTTTTGTTTTGTGACGGTTTTTTTTTGTGCTTGAACTTTGTTTGTGCTTTGTGAAAATTTATGCTTCAATTATTTTGTTTCAATGTTGAGTTTTTTTAATACAAATTTTCATTAAATTAAACGTTCTCTTTTTTTCTTACCTTTCAATAAACACGAAATTGCTCGAAATGTAATTGTTCTTATTTCATGCATTGTTCTATGTTTTTCTAGTGCCTTTATTTTGCGTGAAGTTTCAACACAGCTTTGTGTAAATTATTTGGTAGTTGCTGTTAAGTTTACCGAATTTTTGGCTTAACGATAGTTTATTGGCAATGTGTTGTGCTACACGTAAATGCTCAAATTTGCAATTATAATTTGGCACGCTCTGTGTGAAAAACCCATTAACTGCATTTTGAGCAATTGCATGCTATAAACTAACACACGTACTAAAATAACAAACCACGATACTAAAATACTTTGATTTTCTGATTGAAAGCGTGTTGCTATTTCATCAAATGCTTTAAGTGTGCGCCACAAGCTAACATTTTCAAACGTAAAATAATGTACTGTCAAAAATACGTGAAATCAGCAAGAAGTTATTTGGAAAAAACAATTAATTTTGTTGTTATTTTTTGAGCGTAAATGAAAACTTAATTTAATATCTTTAAAAAAAAAATGGTTTCCAATCACTTAAATGTAGGCACAAATTTAAGAGACAAACTTTTTTTAAAGTGCGCCAATTTTATTTCAAATTTCTCTCTATTTATTAAGTTCCAATTTCAAAAAAAAAAAAAACATTCTAGAGGAAATCTTAAGTCCATCTGATTTGAATTAAAAAATAGTGACCGAAAAACCTCAAATACACATACAGTAGACGTACAATATAACGTATAACGATATAACGATTTTCCATTTTAACGAACAGTTTTCGAAATTTGAATTAAGATAAATTAAGAACGCAAAAAATGTTCACTATTCCAAATAACGAACATTGTTTAATTTAACCATAACTGTTGAACTGAAATATCTCTTTTTTACCAATAAAGGTGATCACAAGTTAATATAGCATTCCAAAATCTAACTCAACTTTTATACGAGTTAATATATGCGTTAATAAAAGTTAGTTTCTTTAGTAAAAAACACTTCGATATAACGAATTTTGCGATATTACGTCTGACCCGTGCATTCGTTCGTTATATTGGACGTCTACTGTACTTTAATTTTTTGATATTAACGTGGTAATTGATTTGATGTTTTGATAAATTAGAAATAGATAAGACTTTGAAAAGTTTTAAGCTGGATTTTACTTAGTTTTCAGCAGTGAATTCTGTTTAGAAAAATTGAGCGAAAAGTTTGAGTGACTAAATTTGTCAAACCGTGCCCTTGAAATGCATATTTTTACTTAAAGCTTATGTGCTTTAAGCTCTTCTTCAACTTAAGACTACATGTATTGCTTTGATTTGTAAGTAAACAAACAAATATTGAAATATGACGATCTTAAAAAAAATGGATTCAATCTTACCGTATAATTAAGATATGAAATCGATATGTTTTCATCTTCAATAACTTTATACATAACATGTTGTTTGAATAAAGGCTTAAATGCTATTTCGTTCACTTTGACCGGCCCGAGCCGTCAGTGGCCTAAAATCCTCATGGAATACTTAACATAGTCTGGTTGAATAAAACAACAAGTTTTGTTTGTGGTGTATCGAAACAAAAAATATTTTTTAAGTAATTGTTTTATTAAGCTTACTGTTCATTACAGTGTGTGTTCATACAATGGAAATTACGCAAAACAAAGTTTAAGACAACATAAAATTAACTATTTACTAGTTTCATTCTTTGCTAAATGAAATCATCAGTGACCGTTTAGTCGATTAGTAAGAATTTCTAAGCCCTATATGATACGATAATTTTGCTTGTGTTCTCAAGAAATCTATACAAATTTCATCTTCATTCTAGGGGTATTTCCTTAATTTTGATTTAATAATGTGTTCGTGATAAAGTTCATACTTTATTTGTTGCGCATGAAGCTACCATGACTAAATTTACTTATTCGGCGAAATTTCCCTTCGATTTTGTAAAATGCACATCAGCATTTATTTCCAAATATTTTTGATATCATATTATTAATTTTAATTTATTGATTTAATAACTTTTCATCTTTCATACTCATAAAAGTCAATGACATCTATGCTTCAGCGTTAAGAGCGTCATGTTTACTCACCATTTGTTCTTCTTGCTTCAGCATGCATCAATGCGCAGCCGCAGATCAGCGCAAAAACTGCGCATAACTTTAAACATCGTTGATCATAGCGAGTCATACTGTTGTTTGTATGTTTTTGGCAACAGCATGAAATTTTGGTAAAATTTGATCGGTTGTGAAACTCGATTTGTTGTTGTGATGAAATTTATTATCTCCTTAATTTATGAGTTATGTTGCAGTACTGTAAGTAAGATATGAAAAAAAAATTTAATGAGTATCATCATGAAAATTCTGTATAAATTATGCGTAAGGTAAAAAAGAAGCAGTATTTGTGTATATTTATTCGTATATATACTATATACACGCAACATGCTTCAACAAATTTTGGAAGTGCATGTATATTAGGGTGTTTCTTAAAAATGTTCCTCAAAGTCAAACGTGTCAGATTAATTGCTCCAAAAACATTAAAATCTAACCACATTAACAGCACCTTATTCATGTTTAGAACTCTATATCTTGAAAACTATTAATGTCACACACTTAACTTCTGTTGACATTTTAAGAACAAATTATCTAAATAATGATACCAAATAATGTAGTCTTATATTTTTAAGCCAAAATTATGATGTTCCTGTATATATTTCTATGAAAAGTTTCATCGGCCTTAAACGAATCGGAAGATTCGGAAGATTCCTTGAATCGCTATCTCTCTCTATATATTCGTATATGTTAAAAAATTATCAATGTAAATACAAATATGTACTTATAAATTGCCACACACGTTCAACGCATAAAAAAAACATTTCTATAGATACACGTTCACATATGTATGTATGTGTGTCTCTAAATGTTTTGTAATTTTTGGTTTGTATAACTCATTTGCATATGTTAAAAAAAGCTTTGCTTTTTTTTTAAAGAGACAATTTTTATTGTATTATTATCACTTTCACTATTTTTTTCTCTATTTTCGTTTTCAGTTTCTTATTCTGTTTAAATACAAATTGATATTAATTTCAGTTTTTAATCTGTTTTTGGAATCGTGCATAAATCTTTGCTATAATTTTTATTTTGTGGAATTTGTGATCTGTCATTTTGGGTTACATAATCAAAAAACTAATGCAAACATTACATTTTTTTTTATAGTGCGTGTATGCATAGCTTAGACTTTGTTCATAGCTTACAGATATGCACAGATATTTGAAACAAAAATATGATTATATTTGCTTTAAACGATTTTTCAAGCTTTATGCACAATTTAATTGTAGCATATTGTGAGTTGAGCGCTATGGCAAGCGGTACATTTTGCTTCACAGCTATAATTGTATGAATAGCTACTAAATTGGGGTTAAACATATTATATTTCTAAGGAATATTTAAAGCTTGATCAATACGTTAAGACTTTTGGTTTTATTGATTTTATAAAATCAACGATATTGCTGAGAAGAGTTAATTTTTTGATTCAGAAATTTTAGTTTGAGAGGAGTTCATCGTGAGCCACACCTTCTGTTGCTTAGCAATATTTTGCATTCGGGGAAAAATATCCAACTAATTAAATAAAGCATGTTGTGTTTGGGATAGCAACCAATTGTGGGGAATATGAAATCGTTCAAATTATCATTTCATGCGGGGGTAGCTGAAGAGTCATAGTCAACTTTCAAACAATTGACAATATCATCAATAACTTCATAGTATTGACTCCTGATTTTTTTGCGTAGTTTTGCATCATCTAACTTTTTTTGGGAACTTTTCTTTTGCGTTTTTCGTGTGGTAGTTCAATGCCTACGAAAACTCTTTATTTATGAATTTTGTTCCAAATCACTGCTAATTCAACTTTCAAACTTGAAATAGTTTCGTTTAGATTTTCTATCAGTTTTTTAACATTAACAAAATTAAATTGTTTCTTCTTAATGGCAGTGTTAGTAGCATCTACGTGAGAAATCATTTTTGTAATCTTTTAACTCTAGGCTGCTGCAGCGTAACAGACAGGCTAACTCAACGTTGAAAATGCAACATTATTCTTTCAGGCTGAACGGAGCTCTTGATTTCAGGTTGACTCAAGTTATTTTTTCTCCCCGGTCAATTCTTTTGTACATACTGACCATTAGTTTTCAAATATGGAACTTAGCTCTATAAAATATTGAGGGGAGAATGTCCCAATGCCTTGCTTCTATTGTCGCCGCCTATACCCTACACAAAAGTAATCTAATCTAATTGCTCTTTTTGGTACTAAATCGAATATTTACACTAAATTTCATCCTTGAATCTATGATTTCATATAAAAATCTTATGTTTATTAGTTTCACAATTGCGTTGGATGCAAAAAATCATTGCTTGGGTGCATGAATTTGCACATTTATTTTCAATATTTTCGAAGCCTTAATAATTTAGCATAATAGAATAAATTTCATGAAAATTGAATAAAAATTGTTGCTGCTATAACACTTTGAATGTCAAAAAATTTGAAATCTTGACAAAAAAAAATCGATTATATTATACTTTGAATACAATTTTCAATTTCTAAATCTATTAAAATAGTTTCCAGAAATTTTTTACTTCAAAAATTGTGTTTGCAATCTAGTTTTTTTATTTAATATATCAAAAACTACAACTGATTGAAAAAATAGTGAACAATTTAGGAATCATCAGTCCGCCAAAGTTACACAACAAAGTGAGCTTAGAGCTTAGGTTTTTCCCTTTTTTTTATATGAACTGTAATCAATCAGTACAGTACAGAAACAATTACCCGAACGAATAATTGGCTAGATCTTCCTGGAGATTGTTGAGAGGATTAATCATTAATTGCGCTTAAGTCCAATCACACAATGCACTTCTAGTAGACTTATAAATTCATCGCCTTTAACATAGCGTATTCTGAAATTCATGTGCTACAAAATAAAATTTATTTTTTATATAAATAAATAAAAGAAAAAAAAATAACTTCCAACATCCGCTATGAGTGTTGTCAGGTGGCAATTTGTTGTTATTCGTAAGTTCAACAGCAATATCCAACAACATTTTTACAATATTTACAACTCCTAAGGTAAACAAGCACCAAAAGTGAAAAAATTTATATTTATGATTTAAAAAAAAAAAAAAAGATTTTAGCCAAAGCGCATGGTAGCTAACGCCAGTTGATGATTAAGCTGCGCATGCGCTGGCTTTCACTTTGTTGGCATCTGCGAAAATAAAACTTGGCAAAGTTAAATTTTTTTCTGTAACTCGTTGGATTTTTATTTATTCCCATTTCTGTGCATTTTGTATTTTTATGAAAAAAAAGTGGACATTTCTAAGAGGGAGATACAGTTTAACAAAGTACGTTCGTTACAAATAGCAGTGACGTGATGTGGTAGCATTTTTTTATAAGAAAATTAATGTTTTTTAACTTTTTACCGGAGAAAGAGATTTGTAAAGAAACAAAAAAATAAAAAAAAAATTTTCTACAAAGGGAAAGGAAGCTGTTCATAGAGAAAAGGCATGCGATTAACTAATGTTAGCTGCATCATGCTGTTATTGACCTTTGTGTCGTAAATGTGCATAGTTTTGCTAGATTTTTTAATAAAATCTGATGTATTGTAACAGTACCTTGAAATTTACTAGTTTCAATCAATGTATGTTTTTTTTTTAATAAAACAAGTTTTATATATGAAATTGTATTCACATTATATTAAAAATGCTAAAATATTAATAAATTTTAATACAAATTTACTTGCAAATTAAATAAATTTGAAATTTTTCAATAATTTGGAATATAACATCATTCAGTAATTTTTAATTTTTGTCTGTACCCTATATACGAAATCAATAAACCATATTTAAACAACGAGTATTAACAGCAAGTTTATTGCTTAAGTCTTTCGTTTTATTTGATATATTTAAATATTTCTCACTTTCGACTTGAAAAAAACTCACATGAATTGCAACTGAAAACTTCAAGTTGTATTAAATAACTTATATCTTCTACAACAACAGCAGCAACAACAACAACAAATCAACAACAAAACAGCAACAGCAACAAGACTTCCGTCCCAATTATGAATTTTACTATGATTCATAATAAAATTTCAGTTTTCTCTCGCTTTGTTTAAATCTTTTGATATTAAATTTACGCTACTCTTGAGATTTCACAGCGCAGACGTAAAACAGCAGGTTGCACGAGCATAGCAAATAAAGCAGCAGCAGCAGCAGCTACTGCGCTGATGAGCATTAAATATTAAACACGGAACGATGCGTAAAATTTGCAGCTTTAGCAGAAATTAAGCAACAATCGTTTTTGAGTCAGAAACGGAAGTCCTACTGTTACAGTTAAATGTTAATGTTAATTTTTATTTGAATTTAATTTTTTGATTTACGATATTTTTGTTTTTCCGGTCCTGTTAACGTTATGCTCAAGAGATTCTTTTATGTCTTTTGTTTTCGTATTAAGTTTAAGTTAAAATTTTCATTGTGCAATAAAATGAGGTCATTTGTTGGTTTCAAAACCTTATAGTTGGTTTCATAACCTTAAAACCTTAGAAATAATGATCCAATTTCGATAGGTTTTTATCAATGTTTCTCTTTGATGTACCATATGAAATTTTTTGGAAACACAGCATAGCGATTGGAGATAAAATCTTTTTTGGACCCAAACTTTTCTGACAAATTGAAGCCTAAAGAGAAAGTGATAAGACTATACATATCAAATGCAAAAATTACTTTATAGAATTTAATAAAGTTAAACACTTTGCACTATAAAAAATATTTCTGTGTCTATTTATTTGAGTCTTTGAATATAATTTCTCACAGGCTGGATATAATATTTTAAATATTAATGGCTTATAAGTATCTTGCTTAGTTTTCAAAGTATTTCACAAGAAGAAAATATCTTCAACAAAATCAAGATACAACCCATAAAGAAATTCTATAAATAATTAAATCCGGAAGGAAATCATTAGGGTAATGCAATTGCGAACACATAAGAATCAAGATATTTTTAGCCGGTTGAAGCATTTCAATTAACATTTCTTTAATTCTACCTATTTATATTTATTATCAGATCGTGGAGAAGCATTCAAAATGTTTTAATTTCTAACTTCGAAAGTTTGAATCTCTATTTAAGCAAACAATTTCTTATAAAAAGAACTAGATGTAGCCTCCTAAAAGTGTATATAATGATTATGAGTACTCCAATTAAAGCAATAAAAGATTCCTTCTACAGTTGCCAGTCAAAATTCTTTCGAAAACTCTCTTTCTCGCAATAACGAGTCTCGAACAATTCGACAAAATACTCTCGCCAAATCTCTCTGGCAAAATATTTTGAAAAGCAAACATTTCACATTGAAATCAAAAAGTACTTTGCCCGATGAGCTAAGAAACTTGTGAGCTTAGACATATTAAAGTATTTTTTAGAAAACCATTGGGTCCAAATGACTATTTAAGAACCATCTTCTTTGAAATTCGAACAAAAATGTTATGGTAATACTATTATAGGAAAATAAAGCTTTTCTGCCAATTCATGTTGTTTTTGTAAAAAAAAAAACTTAATATAGATCTAATATGGATACACTTTGAAAAAAATGGTGATCAGAGATTACAAAAAAGTCAAGTTATTTTTCACCTTGAAAAGTTTTCATCTCAAAATGGCACAAATTGTTCAAATTCTGAAAAACTCTAACTTCTGGGTCTAGGATGGCAATCTGGGGCTAAGCCTTCTAGTTCTCTACATGGGCTTGCTGGCAAATCTTTTAACACTCAAGTTGCATCCCTCAAAAAATTCATAGTGTAAAGTATTCGAGATACCTCACAGATCATTTTTATGATATTTTAGAGAGTAAAAGATATATCGACAAAATTTAAAATGGGTTTCGAAGGGTAAGAGCAGTGCTTTCACTCATTTTAACAAAATTTTGATGAGAAATTTAATTCGCGGTGAAACATACTCCCGAAGAAAAATGGTAGCGAATGCGTAGCTCCACAAATTGGAGCGATGCAACTTGAGAGTTAAAACCTTTTGCAGACAACCGTTTAAATGTTTTCACCGCAAAATGGCACAAATTGTTATATGTGAAAGTTTGATCACAGGAAACTTCTGAAAAACTCGAGCTTTTGGATCTAGGATGACACTCTGTGGGTTAGGCCTCTAATTTCATGTTATGTTTCTAATATGAAAGACTTTCTATTGCTCATCAAGCTTATCGTGTGCATGGAATATTTATTTCCACGAAAGCGGCAAATATATCTTGTGCCTACATTCCAAAAATTGTGCATGATAATGTTAAATTAAATGGTTTAAAAAATTGTTCGATAGTAACTTACAAAATTAGGCGCTAACTTAAATATTTCGTGCGTAAAAATAAAAATGTATGAAATAAATTTCATGTTATTGTTATAGAACCTAAAACTTTTACGCTACACTTTTGCAATCAAATTGCCAAGAGTCAGTCAACATATTACTGTTTTAAACAAAAAACAACTGTTATTCTACAAAAATAAAAATACAAAAAATCTTGAAAACCAGTTGAACAACAAGTTCTTGTGACATTCTGCCATTTAATTGTTTACAGCCAGTAAAATGACCCAATCAAAACTTAATTGCCCAGTTAACAGTTAACTCGGAGTGTGACTTAATTTAATTAAATCTGACAGTTACGCGATTAAGCGTTTAACTTTTTTGTTATGCTAAAAATTTATTTTATTTATTTTTTGCTTTTGTTTTTTAAGAAAAGTATTAAAATTAAAATACTATAGCGTTTCCAATTATCCAAAAAGAGCACAATTTTTTGCTGTTTTTCATATATAAAACTGTGTGTATAAAATGGTAAGGCTAAAAAAATGGGGCAACAATCATGAACACCAAACTTAGTAATGCACTGAAATGGTGTGCAACAGAAAATCATCAAATTATTCGGTCATTTTGACGAAAAGTCGAATCTTCACAATTTTGTATTATAATGATTGTGATACACCGCTAGCCGCACAAAATTTATTTCACAAAATTAACTTTATCAGCACAAAAACTTCAATGAAAAATCATTTCAAATTTTAATGTCTATCTCCTCTAAGGTAAATGATACATAAAAAACAGTGAATAATTTATTAAAATATTATTTCTGTAGAAAAGTTTTCAGAGATTCAGAAAAAATGGAAGGCATTGATACTTTTTTTTGGTTTTGATACATAGGTATGTATATGCATGTTGTAGCTCACGGTGCAAATATTTTGTTGACTAATATAATTCAGCAACTGCTATAATAAAGCCAGTGCTAGTAGTTTACTTAACTAACATATCGAAGAAGTATTGAAAAACATCAACAACTTGCCTTGAAAATGTTAAAAACAAGTATTTTAATTGCATAACAAAACAAATCAGTGACATTTTAAAATTTAAAAACTTTTTTATAAAAAGACAAAAATGGTATTTATCTAAGCGCGCAAAACCCTCGCAAACTGTGCAAGTTGTGCACTTTTGAACCCTGTGCAAACGAACTGGCAAAAATCGTGTGGAAAGTTCTTTAGAACAAACAGCGCAAGTTTGCACAAAAATTTGGTCGCGCAAACTTGAGCTACTCAGCTGTCACTCTCTTTTCCCATACGATTCTTGCGCGTTTAGATGAATAAAAATCATCGATTTATATAAATTTTGGTAATTTTTTTAATGTTTATTACTAATCACATGAAAATCTCTTAAGAATTTGTCTTTAAGATGGTCCTCTTTGGCCATTCGAGATGTTAAATACTCCAAAATGCTTGTTTCCTTGAAAAGAACAAATAGACATTTACGAATTTTTTTGAGCCTCCTGACGTTACTTTCCGTTATGCTGAACTTTGGACAAAGTGGCTACCATATGTACTTACTTTAATGTTCGTTTTTACCGTGTATACAGAAATTAACAATACCAACCTTGAGATAATTTAAAAATCGCAGTTTAATTTATTTGTTAATCCAAACTCGTATTGCTAGTTAATCCAAAAGTTTGTTATAATGTTGTGGTTACAACAGTTGTGGTTTCAACAGCTGTGGTAGTTGTAAACACACCTACAAACGTTGCATATAAATGTTTGCGAGAAAAAAAAATTTATAGCAAACAACTTTCTTTTTCACAGCGCCTTTTAAATTTACCAGACCTTTCGATAAAAATCAAATATAACACTTTTCATTAACTTTTTACAAAACTATATTTCTATCTTTTTTTTTGAGTAAACTAAAATTTATTTTGTATTTCCTTTTTTAATACGCACACTTTGATTATTTTCAAATATTTTAATTTACTTGTATTTCAAAGGCTATTTACTTTGAAATTTCACTTATTTGCACACTAACAACGTCTTGGCTTGCAATGTTGAAAACGAAAGACTTAAGACACAAACTCGCGTTACGCGTTCAACGTTCCTTTTGCGATTAAATTTACTTGAAGCACAAACTACAGCAACTTCAGTTGAAAGTTTCAACAAAAGTAAAAAAGCTTTAGGTTGTAGACACAAATGTTCGAGACGAACTGCAACCGACTTAGTTTGTAGAAACTTTTTTTTCTCAACTTTTTTTCAAAACTCCGTTTGATCGTTTCTGTTTGCTGGTTTAAATGTTACTGAAGCGAAATTTCTAAAAAACTGCGTATTGCTACAGAAATTTTGTTTAAAAACTTTTTTTTTATATTTCATTTTGTATAGTTTTTGGAAGTGTATGCAAAGGTGAAGCTTAAGCAATGCAGTGCACATGAGTAAGTTTCATTTATGACGCGTTTGGTTTTTTGGCATGTTTTTTTTTTCAGCGTCATATCTTTTTTTTTTTTGTGTAATTATACTTTCGAAATTTGGATTTTGGACTGTGCAGTAAGTAGTTCAACATTATTTCATTTACATAGTAACACTTACGTATACATGAGATTTGTAATCAAACAAAGTATATGGTTAGCCGTAATTATTGCTGCTTGTCGGGTATGCTATCATTACGCTTGAAACCCAAAAATTAATAAATTAAAGTTTTTGTAATGAAACTTGTCATAATTATGGGTAAGTCTTCCTTTTATTTTTATAATTTGTGCTTGGCTTTTTTTCTTTCGACAAGTGCAGTGAGTAGTGTGTGTACATATGTGTGATACAGTTTATTGTTGGTCAAAACACATAGAAAAGAAATCAAGTGCCTTAGGTTTTTAAAAACTTAGATCTTTAAATAATTTAACCTTTTAACCTAAGATGTATAGATTTCGATCATACGTATTGAAATAAATATTATTATAAGAAATAAAGAGTTTCCAAATGTTTTAGGAAGACATAAGCCACTTCAAAATAATAGAATTCAACCAATTTAGGGACTTTGCAGTAGATTACAAAATGCTTAAAAAAAAAGATTAGATGAAAGTGGAATTAGAATAAAATATAATAGGTCACTTTCAAAAATCCTCACATCGCTCACTTACTTGAAGACTGACATAGCTCAGAAAACCCAAAAATGGTAGAAAAACGTAGGCAAGGCAGGAGCTAGCAGGCCTTCCTTGGTAAGATAAGGCCTTGCCACCTCCTTTCAAACTTACTTTCTTTCTTATATAAAGCGTCCCCATAAAACAGGCCTTCTTTAGCAGGCCTGATATAAATGCTGTTCAAGCAGGTCTTCCTACATCGCTTGCATCAAGAGGCCTTCTAACACCACTTGCCGTAGAAGGGGTCACAGAAGTACTTTGAAAAAATGAAATTTTACTACGTCGTGAGACTCTTAGTTAATTGTTTTTTTTTTACCTGCGTCACCTCCCTTTCGTTGATACCGTTCTTTACTTCTAACCATTTATTTACTTTTAATGTCGCATAAGTACAATGCAATGACAAAAAAGTAATGCCGAATCATAAAACATTGCAATACATGATATAAAAAACACATGAAGTCCTTCTTCTTTGCCATCTAATATCAGGCCTTATAGCACTGCTGTTGTGAGATGGCCTTATAGCACTGCTGCTGTGAGATGGCCTTATAGCACTGCTGCTGTGGGAAGGCATAATAGCACGCCTGCTGTGGTAAGGCATAATCGCATTTCATGAGTACACACTCAACTACTTATAAAAGTTACTTATTGTTAATATTGACAGATTGTAAATAAATACAAAAATCATAGTAAAAAATTTAAAAATTGAGCATACATGTTTTTATTTGCATGAAAATTTAGTATTGAGAAGGCCTCTTACAATCGCAGCAGTGCTAGCAGGCCTTCTCCGGGGAAGGCTTTGTTCATTTGCCTGCTGGGTTGTCTTCATGTGTTCGTACATATGGAACATGTATTTGACACTGGCTTTGAAAATATATAAATTTTTCGTTCAGTGTAGCATGTCATTATAAAGTTTGATAGTGACTCATACACAATAAAAATCGATTAGAAAAAAAATTCACAGCTTGACAGTCCTTTGTGTATGACCAATTGAGATATTTTAGATTCTCAGATGAAAGTTCAGATATTACGGGTAAATATTTGGCAACTAAAATATAGTAATTAAATTTACACATATGGCGCATAATTTCACAGATTCTCTATGCTATTCATATAAGATCGAGCTGTTGTTCATGTTGTGAGTGAATCTACCCTCACGGTCAACAATTAACCGATAGCCGTGAGCATTGCAGCCAACTCGAAAATATTAAGATTTAGTTTAATTAATGAAATTCTCATGTTTTTTTTTATTTCATTCTTAAATTACCTTTTATATAGAATTTGTATTCACTGTAACTTTGTTGCTTATGAATTGAACAAAATACAGGAGTTTTAGATGGAAGACAAAGGTTTATTTGAGATTTTTGTGTGATAGCGAGTACTAAACTGGGTTACAGTGGTTACAGCCATCAGCCGAGGATGACATTGCAGCTCAAAGGATGCTGAGTACTTATCGAGATCTCGAATATCCACAGCTGACATTGCAGTTCAATTGGAATCGGTGATTTTTTCGCAAACGTTTCTTTGAGAAAATTATGGAGTTAAATCGGAAAAATACTTGATATTAATTTAATATTCTAACGTGAAACGTTGGTTTTAAAGTTGAGCTTGAAAATAAATCCAAGGAATTCCACATAATAATAGCACTCAGTTTATCTAGTGAAGAACTCACTGAAGTTCCATTTCAAAGTGGAATTTAAATTTTTCTTGTAATTGTGAGTAAAATTTTTTTATAAACCTTTTATCCTTTTTTAGGGAAAAATGTGGTTTTTGTGTGGAAAAAGCAAAATTTTGAATTCTTAGATAGCAGTCTTAAAAATTTGTTCATTAAATGTTGTCTACGTTGTAAAATAGCGTTAACATTTTCATAATTTCTTCTCTTTTTTCATGTATTAGCTATGAAGCTGCTATTTCACTGCATTACTACTTATTTAAATGCAAAAAAAGTTCAAAGTCTTGCTTAACTTTTTTCTAATTGATATTGATAAAGTTTCCAGTTTGAATAAAGTTTTTTTCTTTTGTTCAGTTTTTTAGTGATTTTGTGGTCATATCTGACAAAAACTTATTAAGTTATTAACACTTCCGCTTTCTTTGTAAGCCGATAAAGATAAAATTTCAACAACAAAACGATATTCAAAGCAATAGCCCAAAAATGCCAGAAGCACAATTAATAAAAAGAACTTTCACTTTTAAGTTTGTACAAATTCGTTGCATCTTCAAAAAACGAAAAAAAAAGACAGATACAATAAAGAGATATGTACCTATGGCTTTTTGTCAAATGAAGAAGTTTTAAACCTAAAACTACATTTTCGCAGATCAAAGTGGTATGATGTTTATAGCCTACCTACTACTAGAAGTGTTATAAAGTCTAGAAAAGGGTCCATTAAGAATTTTCTAGAAGGAATGACATTAGGCAACACAATCGTTAAGTATATGCCCAAAATTTATACATAAATTTTTATGGAAAACAAGATTGAAAATTTCAAAATATTATTCACGGTACTACAGTGACTTTAACTTCATTGTTTGTATACAATAATTTAAGTTATGTGCAAACCAAAATATATATAAACTAAATTAGTGTTTTAAATATGATAACTAGCCATAAATTGGAATACTTAATCGATGCAGAAAGTTGAAAATTTTAGACATCATTTTGAACGGTTACAGTAACTCAATGATCCTATTTTTGATCACATCAACTGGTGCAAAAAACTTTTGGCAAAATAGGTCTGACTTACCGAAATCGGGGTGCCTTTTATGATGTTAAAAAAATATTATCAACTATTCGGCATCGATGGATGCAGTTCCAAGTTTTATGAAGTAAAAAATTTATTTTCGATCTTTATCCATCAACAAATGGCGCAAACATTTAATTTAGAGAAAATGGGCAAATGATTACGATTTTTCAATTTCTTAAAGAATCAATCGGTTCCATGGAATGAATTGAAAACAATGTAATTCTTATTTTGTTTCCTTGAATAAAATCGGAAATGAATTCATTCCTTTTGCTATGAAATTGAACTGATATTTCCTAATGCTAACTTCTTGGAGCAAACCTAAATTTTTATTTTATCCAAATGTTGATTTCTTGAATCAATTCGACAAATCAATTAATTCTGCATGCATTGGGAATTGAAAATGTCGGTTCCAAATTCGCATGCTTTAAAATGAAATTTTTCAATTTCAAATTTTAATTTCTGCTATGGAATCGACAATTCCTTGGATTAATATAAAATCAGGCGATCGAACATATAAAAGCTCAGATCAAAACAAACTCTCAGATCAAATTACTCTTGATTTCTAAACTTATGACCAGTTGCTTTCATCCTTGAGAATGTAAACGTTCTATCATGTCTACTGAAAATATTTCAAGAAATTTAGTTCTTTTAATGGCTCTTCGAGTCATGCTTTACATGTATCTTTTTCAGTGACGTTACTTCACCAAAAAACTTTGGGGTGGGGGCGGGGATGTGCGAGAATTATTTATTATATATTATTCCACCACCATTATATGGTTTTATCGAATTGATGTAATAGTAATAGTAGTGATAACTACAATATAATTATGTGATACCTTGCTTCCTCTTTGTTAAAGTTCCGGTTTTTATTAGTCGGACACACGGTTTATAATGGATCGAAATGGCTTTACATGTCATATTCCAAACTACGTCTAAAAGAATGAGATCGATTTTTAATTTCTGATGCGGTACGTTTTATACCATTTGGAGAAATTTAATATATAAAATTCAATCTACGGTTTTAAATAAAAAAGTGTTTCTTTACCGTGGGTGTTAGTTTTTTGGCACAGAAAGCTCAACGATCCAATACATTCCAAACCTGGAATATCGATCTTTATATTTACTCCTTTACTACGGATCAAACCGTCTATCCAAATGAGTTCAAACTTTTACTATCCTCGGCTCTAAACATTTCTCTATCCAGCATCCATATAACAGGTCGCTACACCAGAATTGATATATGCCAAAAACCATTAATATAGTATGTGTTGCATATGAGTTGTTCGTATGGCTCAACAGATGTCGCTTATGTATTATTTTCTATTAATACGTAGTAGGAGGTAACGTACAATCTCTTAAGATTTGTAATATAAATAGTCACGGATATCAAGATGAGTGAATTTTTTTTTTTAACTAAAATTTATTTTGTTTCGATGACAACAACGAACTGGTAAAAGAAAGTTTATCTCTGTAGAAAAGCTGCAAAAATCGACAAAATTGCCGGAAGTGCTGTTGAAGATACTTGTATTTATGGCAATAGTAATTGTTGTTGTTTAAGCCTTTTTTGGTTACACCTTACATTTTTATTTGACAGCCGGTTTTTTAGCTGAATCCGTTTCTTTTTTTTTGTATTCAGGTTGTCTTTGCATAAACCTTGATTTCTGTTTATTTTTGTTTTTTATTTTTTGTTTTGATTGACATTAAACTTTTATGTGTTAATATTATCCATTGTATTTTGTACAAAGTATTAAAAAGAATTCAAAATTTATCAGCTACTTCGTACTTTATGAAGCATACAATAAGACGTTTATGACGCCAGTGACGTAGAAAGATCGTGACATGCGATTAATATTCCCCCAATTTGATTCGCATTAATTAATTTTTTGGTTTTACCATATGCTTAAGGCTGAGGGGTTGGCTTTTCTGTGTGCATTATCTTGAGGTTATTTGCTTGTGCATAACATTGAGTTCAACATTAGTTTGGAAGGTTGACATATGTTAATTTTTTCTACATACTTGCTAACTATTCGTCAGCACATACTCGAATTTGACATTATGATGAGTAACAAAATTTTCGTAAAAGCAGCTTTTTAACTATAAAATTGTTAACTTTATGCACTTAAAAAGAAAAAAAATCATAACCAATGTTATTAGTTTATAAGATCCTAATAAACCTACCTTAATTGAGGGCTTGACCACGTTTTGTGGCCTTATCTTTATATGTCCAGCAACTGAATGGCTGTGTAGATTTCATGCCAATCTCCGGCTGCACATTTTGAAATCTTCTGGGGATGGAAGTTCGTACGTAAAAGTGGTAAAACGTAATTTGGTCCTTAATGCTGTTTCGTTGTCAATTGGTATTTTCAGGACTTGAAAACAAATCTTGTTTGATGCTTTGTATAATATGTTTCCACCTGCTGATAAGGCCATCCGTTTATCACTACAAGAAGTACACTTGCAGGTCGTGTTGAAATTATTGTGCTGAAACCACATTACAATGTTGTCATCATTCTTACACCAACTAACATTGCCAACATTGAGCCTGCTGAAATGCATCACGACGTTTTGACCGGGTCTAAGCCCAGTGACAATTGTTGTTTTCAATGTTAAGAACGTTACCGTCAATGAATTAAGTCGTGGCTACGTTGTTGGTGACTTCATGTACAATCCACACATGGGTGCTGCTTACTTTGCCGTTCAAGTTGTTGTCTAGAAACACTCTGGAAAAAAAATCTAAGCAATGTCTGACATAAATTTTTTCCCTAGGCGATTCATGTTAGGGATGATTATATTATTAACTAACTCGTATATTTTTCTAGACATTAAGCCCTCATTAAAAAGATAAATATGAAATAAAATTTAGCATTTGAAACAAAAATTATTCAATACTTATTCTATTGTTAGATAAGTTTTAGAAAATAAATAATACATTTGTTTGTTTGCTTTTGGACGTTGTTGCAATTGAAGTTATATAAATTCATAATATGGTGTATATGTATACATTTTTATACCCTACACAGAGGGTATATTCACTTTGTCATTCCGTTTGTAACGCATAGAGGGGACGTGGCATAACTATCGCAACTAATAGAAATTCGGTCAGTTGCGATGACTGAGGTTGTTGCAAAAACCGAGTCAAGAAATGTTTTCGCCCAAAGGTACTGCACATTATTCATTAAAATGAACTCGCAATTGAATGCTTAAACACAAGTGGAATGAGAGGAAAAGTATTTATATTATGTTGAAAATACTGCATTCACTTTATTTAAAACCAAAAAAAAAAACTAAAATAAATATTTTTGACGCTGTAGTTATGTACGTACGTATGTATGTGGAATTTAATTTTGTAAAATTATTTTTCAAAAATTTTTGAGAGCATTTTGTTATATGCCAAGATCTTACAGAATCAAAATATTTTTTACGCCATTTTCTTCAGATGGAGTTATTCCGACATTGGTTTCGTCAGCGCTTTCAATTTCTTCCACTTGATATTCGTTTTTCAATAACTGGCATTTTATAGCACATAGGAAGCAACCGGTCGTAAAATAAATTTAATTAATCTGAATAAGCACGAAATAAATGTACAAGTAGTTCTTAAATATTGTACATACATACATATATTTGTTCTGAGAAATAGAAGTAGCATTTAAGGAAGCATTTCAAAATCAAAAAAGGAGTCAAAGTAAACTAGATCAAAAGTTAAAAAATTCAAGTTGCGATAATTGAGTACTGCTTTTTTTAAAGTTGCGTTAACAGAGTCTACAATGTAAATAACTGAGGTGTTGCAATAATCAAGGAGTTGCGTTCATCGAGGGTTGCGTTGAGCGAGGTTATACTGTATGAAAAATCATAGTGAAATTTGGTGTAAGAAGTTTTTTTATAAAAAGCTATTTCTGGATCAAAATCGGAGTGGATTGCACCAGTGGGTCTGTCACCGCCCTAAATTTTAGGAATAATTACGGCACATATCGCAAACTATACAAGCTATTCTGCTAAAATTTGGTTTGATCATGTTAATCACGAATATCATTTATTGAAACAAAAGTGGGCGGAATTGTAGGAGTGGGCGTGACATATTTAGTGTTTTTCATTTCTATTCTATTTTTTTCAACATTTCCCATATTCTTTTGACATTTTCAGTTTTTTCCAACACTTTCCAACATTTTTGAACCTTTTTACATTATTTTCGACTTATTCAACCTCCTCAACATTTTTTTAACATTTTTTTAAAAAGTACTTTTAATGTAGTGTAGGGTATGTTAGTTTCGGCCTGGCCGAAGATAACACCTTTACTAGTTTAAATTAGTTTTCTTATCAATCTTTCCTTTGTCATTTCTGTATATTGAGGTTTCTTCTGCTATAAAAAATGGTAATTCATACAAAAAAAATGCGCACGGTACTCGGGAGCTGAAATAACAAATTAATTATGGAAAGTTTTTTCACTTACGATTTGTTTCTGAACATTGTAAGAAAGAGAATTTAACGGGAGAGGTCGAAAATTCATAAAATCTTTTCAAAAGAAATTTTTACTAAAACAATTTTTACTCACAGAACGTTCCAAAGGTTAAAATAAGACCCTGTGTATTTGGCAAACGACTTAAGTTAATTATATTTTTTAAAACTTATTTTTTACGACGCAACTATCTAAAAATATGTAAAAAATCTGTTTTACAGGTCGGAATATGCCCAGAACTATAGTTTTGACATCGAATTTTATTTTTTAATCTTAATCAGTTGAAAAACTTAACAATATTTACCAAAAAAAAAATGGTAAGTGACATGAACTTTGATAATAAGTTGTTTCAGTCTAGGGGCGCGACACATGTCTTGACGAATAAAATCAAAAAATTTATCAAATTTATTTGTATATAAAATGATATATTCAATATTTTTATGATAAAACTTAGACAAAAAAAAACAAAGTTAGGAGCAAATACTTTTTTATTGATTTCTTAATGGAATTATATAATTTATTAACTAGCATTTTCATAAAATTAGAAGACTACGAGACTAAGAGAACAAAAAAGTCTTTTCATGTTACACAATGTAAATATTGTAAGATTTTTTTTTCGGTATTTTTTCTTTATTTTCATTTAAAACAATTCAAATTTCTGAAATGTTATTGATTAAAAAATAACAAAACCATAAATTTTTGGAAAACTTTTCACTTTAGTCCATAACGGTATATAACGCTAATGCTTTTTATAATGCAATTCACAATCATAATTCACATATTAATTTTTATTTAAGGGAAAAACTATATGATTGCATGTGCATGTAAAATCTCGTGTTAAAGCAAAATTCAAAAATTTCTATTTCAGTTGTGTCATTATTTTAAGAAAATAATTTCTTATTTAAATGTTTAAATAATGCAACTGTACCTAACACTAGACTTTTCAGCCCATGATTTTTTGTAGCACAAAAAGTTTTTCACTCATGTTAAAAATGTCTTTCATTCAATGAATTTTTTTTTGCAGTTTTTCTTAAATTTGAATTTAATTCGGTTGCTTTAAGGTTTAGTTCACTACGATTTTTTTTTCTGAACTTAGTTTATAGATATAAGTTTATATAACATAAGTTAGTATTAGTTTTAATTAATTTACAAAATTTCGTATGGAATATCTTACAATTGTTGGTTGATTCTATAAATAAATGTTATTTAAAACCTATTACATTAATTTGAAAATTTTAAGTGTTAATATTTTTGATTTTTGCAATTAATGGCATAGAGTTTATACTTTTCGAAAGTTAATTTAAAATTTTAAGTTACAGAAATTCTAAACAACTAGGTCTTATAGATAAGTAAATACTTTAAGGATAACAAATACATATTTTTATATATAATAATATATTTTAAAGCTTTAAATTAACTTTCAAAAGGTTAAAATTTTCAATATAGCTATATGGATGTAGTATTTAAAAAGATACAATATATACTTAGCGGTTTTTGGTGTTCTTCTAAAAGCTATTGCTTTTTTTTAAAAATTTATTGAGCGTATCTTAAAAGTTTGTACGCTATCTTAAGGAAATGTGCAACAAAGTTAAAAGATGTTTACTCTTATCAATTACATATGTATTTTAACTGGCTGAATGATTAAAAATTGCAGTTCGGCCGCAAACCAATTTTCTAGTGAATTGTAATTTATGTTATATATTTTAAGTCCTTGTCTTTTTAAATTAAAAGTTAAACATTAATTTAATTAACTTTCAGTTTAAAATAATAATATTTGTGTTCTTTCGCATTACTTTGGTTTTCATTACATTTATCATTTTATTGCTTGAACAAATTAACGATACAAAATATCTAAAATTATTGGCGCAAAGTTAACATATGTTCAAATTTAAACATAGTTCTCAAATACAAATTGCATTTTTGAAGCTTTAGTTTAACTTATGCTTGAAAGTTCTGTGACAGAAATGTTTGAAGACAGTGAATTAAGGTCTTTTATGCTACCTATTTCTACCCTGAGGATTAGTGACTTAGATCCAAAAATATTGTTACTCGTGATTGTAGGTAATGCCTAAAATATGTGTCAAAAAAACAAACTTAATATTGGCCATTTAACTTTTGATTCATTTTTGCACTACTTATTGTTAAATAAATAAAAATTTTGGAAGCAAGTAATGCGAATTTTCTTGAGAATATAATTGACCTGAAAGGCCGATAAGAAAAAAATGCAAAATTTGAACATCAACACTTAATATCTCAAAATCTAAGGTGAATATTTCAATTTATTTTACAAACGAGGCACGATTCAAAAAATAAAAACCAGAATTATAGCTGGCGTCGAAAATTACATAGAAAACGATGTTTCAAGCAAAGCGTTTTTTTGTGAAGAGTAATTTTTTGAAAGAAGGTCGATGAATGATTCGAAAACATATTTCATCGTAATAAATCAGATACAGAACACTGTCATTATAAAGTGTTAAGTGTTAATTTTTTGTAAATTTACAATTTCTTACTAAACTTTTAAATGATAACGATATAGCAATGTTCAAAACAACCTTAAACTAAAAGTTAATTTCAAAACAATGCTAAAACAAGTTTTGGATTTAGTTACATAAAAACGCTTATTTATAAAAATGCATGCATGCTTAGCAATTAATATAACAAACTATCAAAATATAATTTTAAAACATTAAAATAATACATAATTTTTAGCGAAGTTACCGCCAATTGCAAAGCCTGTAATGTGAAATAGACATACACTAAAAAATGTAAATAAATATATATAAACAATTTGAAAATAGTAAACTTATTCAGAAATAAGTATTCTGAAAAACGTTGTTTCTGTTGCAAGGATGACTTTATACAAGAAAAAAGTTGTAACTATTTGAAATTGCACTTAGTAAATTTTTTTGATGTAGAGAATAAAGTCATAAAAAATGACCGCACGGATGTGTGTCGCAAAGTCCTTAAAATTGGTGTCAAAATGTACTATTTTTAAGATGTATTAATTTTTTAACTGAAGCTCAATTGAGAGTTTAAAAAAAATTGTTTTCGTTAAAACTCTGCACTGTAAATGATCTTACCATTTTTTCGCAAAATTTTCACCGAACTTCTTAAAATCTGCGTTGAAAGTGAAGGAACTCAAGCAAAACCATGTCGAAAGTTTATAATTTAATAATAAACTTAAAAAAAACTTTTGGTATGTCGATTGCTTTTCGAAATATTGAGACTTCAATTTTTGGTTTTCGATAAATGCCTAACTGAATTTTGAATTGAATTTGACACTTAAATCTCATAATTCTTGATGTACTGAACAAAACAAAAAAGGTTGAATAAAATCTACCAATATCGCTCTTTGTTTATGAGATATTTTTAATTGAAATTTCAAAATTCGAAAAATCCAAACAGTGCCTCAACGTTAAATATCTCAGTAGCTAAGGTGCATATTATAAAAGTTTATCGAATCATTTTGTTTGATACATCGAGCTCTATCCGATTGAATGCTCAAACATTGATTTATTATATTCACATGACGTTTTGTCGAAAAACCGAATTTAGAAATCTCAATATTTTTAAAACAAAGCCAGATACAAAATGTTCGAACATGCATTTTGTGCACTTCGACTATATATTACTGGTGTAAGAGCTTAAGAGATTTTAAGTGAAATTTCAATCAGTAAAAAATGTTGTAAATTTTTTTTTAGTCCCCTATTTTACTAATCAATGAAGAAAGTAATGTAATTGCAAAATTTATACATACATATATAATTGGAATAAACAGCTTTTCTTAATAAAGATTTAAATTTACAAGAGAAAGCCAGATTAATTTATACTCGTAGAATACAGTATGTTTTAAAAACGATTTCGTTTGTTAGAGATATATAGAAAATACATTAGTTATGTTAAAATGATTTTAAAATTGCGACAAATCTTTTGTGATGGAAGAAACAATAAATTTTTAAATATAATTTTATATATGAACACGTTAAAAACAGTCAAACTTAATTAAAATTTAAAACTTAGTTTTACATTGTATAAGGAGCTTTTAATGTCTTCTTTAAAAATTTGTCTTTCATAATTTGAATTATTATTTCTTCTTTATTTGTTGCGCTCTAATTTCTAGTAATTTAAATTTTATTATAAATAAATATAATTTATGTGTATGGAGTACGTATTTAACTAATGCATTTCTGCGAATATACGATTTTTTGTTTCCTTCATGCATCGCGTTCTTATTAAGTGTTAGGAGTAAACAATTTCTAAATATTTATGTGTTACAAGTATTTTTTCTACATATATGTATATATATTTATATAAAAGTGTATCGCGTCGCTATATGTTTACAATATATATTATGTACAACTATCAGGATGTTGACTCTGCTTTCGCTTCGATTTTGGCTCTTTAGGATGCTCTATTGAAGGTCGTCTTGGATTCCCCAGTGTCACTAAAGCGCTTGCTACAGCTAGGCCTGCCGATTGGCCAGGTGGCGCGTGCTGAAGGCCACCTGTTCACAAGAATAAAGGACAGTAAATTAACCACATGAAATTATTGTGAAGTAACTTTTCTTGTTAAAATTATAATTTTGTTGGATTTAGATTCATGATATTGTTAAAAAAATTTTGATTTCAAAATTTCAAAAGCAATTTGGAAATTAATAATAATAATATTTAGGCGCACGGTCTTGGCCTTGTTTTTTCTCATCGTCTTTATGTTTAATTTCAATTATACAGAAAAGCAGGGAACTGCAGCTAGCTGAAAAAGCTTATCATGGTTTCATACTAACGAAGCATTGGATATGTCTTGCGAGAAAGGGGAACTGTAAAGAAAAACACTCTTCGCTAAGCAGCCGTGAGGTTCAAACCAGCATAAAGGTGGACGCTTTAACTACTGCACTACTGGGCTCCCCACTAAATAAGTAAGAGTAAATAGTTGAACATTGAATTTCAAATTTATATATAAAACTCGGATAGTTTCCCATTATAAAACAAATCAACATATTTTAATATTATACCTGTTGGCAGCCTGACTAGAAGTGATAGCACAGCGGCACGATTTCCATTACATGGCTCAAGTGCAATTGGACTAGGACAATCCTGTAAATAGTTTATCATTAAGCTAGTGTTCATTCAAAAATAAACCTCTCACCTTTTTGCGTTTCTTCGAAATGTGTGTTACACCTTCCATGGTTTGCGTTAGATCAATAATATCACGCTGTTCTATTTCAACTAAAACCTGGAACAACAAAAATTCAACATTTAAGCAAAAGCTAATATAAGCACATTTACACTGCAATATACCTGCGAGAACGGACGACTTGCCATCTGTTCCATTTCGACAAATAAACGCTGTCGCCGTCTGAACATATCGTACTTTTGTTTAATCTTCCATAAAATAGCAGCCATGAGTAACAACAATAGAAAGCACGTAGAAAATGTTATAAAGAATTGTTGAAGGTTTAACTTCGGATATTGCGAAAATGCTATTTGAATCCAAATCGGTGGCTGAAAATCATGTACGAACACATAAAAAGTTGTCAGCGAACTATTGTCCTCGGGTGAGTTGCCAAAATTATATTCGGTCTTTGGAAATCTGTGACGAAATGTTGAGCAATTAATACCGGTGAAAATGATTTTCTCTGGCGCACCGGCGCGCTTAACCGATATGTCCATTTTTGCGGGAACACTGCAAGTGATGGTAAAATCAGCATCGATATCTGCTTTCAGCGGTGAATTACGAAAATTTATCTGCGTAAAATGACGATCTTCTTTTTTCGACAAATTAAAGGTGAACTGATAGTCGATGGTCAATTCATAATAGCAGGATGATTTGAGCGGATCACCATGATAGTGATTTTGCGAATCACACTTTTCACAGTGATCACCCACAATGCCTTTGGTGTTGCAGAAACATTTTCCTGTGTCAGGATGACAATAGATACCCTGATTATTGCATTCACACTTCTGACAGGCACCACCATTAATGGGATTTCCCCAATATCCAGAGCGACATTTGTCACAATGTTGACCATAGGTGAGATTAGAGCAAGGTTGCTCACAAGTTGCGAAATCCGGACATATGCTATGTCCATTGCAGTTGCACTTCGGGCAGGATGTAAAATACCACTGTGTAACAGGGCATTCTAGGTTATCATGCGGTCCAGAAGCGCCACCATCGACACATTTCCCCAAACCTGTATTTGAGCCATCGTCACACCAACCGCAAGCAGGATCGTCACGACATTGGGTGCAACTTTTATAGTAGCCACACTGTGAGCCAGAGCTATGAGTTCGACATTTCGACGAATGTGTTGTCCACTCACGACATTGTCCATAGGGAAAACTCGCTGTGTATGCATTGCGGTCAACACAACGTTGCTCATTTTGACACCAAATGCAATCGTCTTCGGTACAATTGAAACAGCTCGTTTGCGTTGCACAAGGCGGCGGACAACTTGTTTCTAAATCAATCGTACGATTACTGCTGCCCAAATAGGGTCTGCAGCGATTATGTTCGGGTTCCCAATTGCAAATAGGATTCGATGTGCAGGCGTGGCAGCAATGCAGCTGTTCACAAACGGCATTAGTGGCAAAGTCTTCATTGTTAGGGCAGTTTTCTAATCGTTTCACATTTAGTGGTGGGGTAATTGGCGCCGCTAATAGTGGTGGATCATAATATGAGGTGGATGTTGGTTCACGACAACGTTCTTTAGAGCAAGAGCCGTTGCCACAGTAGGTGCAACCAAAAGAATTGGAAACGCATGACTGACAATTGCTGAGCTCCTGGCAGCGTGAGACGTCATTTAGCAGTTCAGAAGTCATAGTAATACGACTTTTAGATGGGCAAGCTACATAATCGTATTGCTCGCGACCAAAAATGGCCGACCGTTGCACTTGAGATATAGATATACAGCGCATTTTTTGTACATCCCAAATACATTTGACACCGGGTCGTGTGCTTGTGCATTTTTCTTGCTTGGTGAAATAGCTGCAGTGACCAGGTGTAAAGCGCAACATATCCGATAATAGTTGGCCATTAAAACCGCCGTATATGTAGAGGGATTCCTCAAATACAACAGAGCTGTGGCCGAACCTTTAAAGAAAATATATTTTAGTTTTAGATAGTACTTAAAAAAAAGTTTATTTAGCTGCTATTTTATTTTTGCGTATAAACTATTATTTCAAGCTTGAAAACAAAATTACAGACGTACAGTTAATTCTTAACGTTCTCTGAGATACAGGATATGTTTTGATTTAAGTGTTTACTTTAAATGTTTTCAGAGATGTCCCTTTTTTTATTTTACTAGAAAACATAATTTGCAACCAATTTATTTCTTACCTTGCTAAATCGGCTTGCAGCTGCTGCGGCATATCCTGCATATGCCAGGAATCACAAAATACATCGTATATCAGCAGGTCTTGGCTGTAACATTTTGCACCATAGCTTTGAGAGGTATCATTGTGCGTATTTCCACCGAAAACCATCATCAAGCCATGATTTATAAAATTAGCTGTATGCAACAATCGCGCACTTGGTGCTGTTGATAGCAATGTCCAAGTTCGTGTCGCTGGCTCATAAGCATATAAACGTGAGCTCAACACCTGACTTGATTCACTCTCTGAAACAATACCGCCATAAACGTACACTTTCTCTGTTAGATAGTCGTAAGCTGCGCTATGACCAAAACCGCCCTTAACTACATAACCAAAAGTTTCCACAATACGCCACTCGCGTGTACCAAAATTGAATTCCTGAACTGCATTCAAGTAACCATATTGGGGAGAATGACCAAATATCACGACCATATATTGATAGTGACTCTTATCACCGAAACCGGGTACTAAAGTTGCCGTGTGTCCAGCCACAAGCAGTGGGCCGCACATTGCAAAAGGAGTTGCTGTTAAGTTGCAGGGTTCTGTCTTAACCGTTATGTTTTCCCATGTTTTTGCAGACACATCAAAAGCCCACAGCTCATTTGAAATGCCTTTCTCTTTAATAACGCCACCATACATGAAAATTTTATCACCATACATGACAGTGGATGCGCCATAACGAACTTCAGGAACACTACCGCCAACTTCCATGTGAACTGTTTCCCAAACATTGCCATTGAAATCATATGTATTCATTAGTTCACCACGTCCATATGATTCTCCACCAATTATATGCAGTGTATCGCGCCATACGGCAGCACCATACGATGCTGTGCCAGGCGGCGGCGAATATTTTGGTGTCACCGTAGACCAAATGCCAAGCGATCGTATCTGACTGCAATCATCGCCACCAAAACCATCCAAACACTCACAGCTAATAGGGTTTTAAAATATTTACATTAGTTTCAAAATAGTAATAGTATGCATTAATATAGTATATAATTTAAGGCCGCCTCTGAAAAGTTTAATATAAATACGATGTTATTAAGGCAAAAATGTGTCATTGGAACTAAGTATGCGTTAAAATTTAAAGATTTTTGTGTGCTCAACACTAATCCATATTCACGTTAGAGTTCTGAGTTGATCTTGCTCAAGAGTGCTATGAACGCTGTTTGAAGGTAAATTTCAAATCTTATCACACTTACAGAAAAATGATAAGTATATTTTTGTTAACGATATAGCACAGCAGTTTGCTTTCTTTCTGAGATATCGTAAATTAAACTCAAGACTCTGATATATACAAAGGAAAGCATCTTACAAGGTTAAATTTGAAGGAAATACTCTGTAAGTGTGAGAAAACTTGAGTAATGCGTTAAAAATCATTTTGTTATTCACTTTTAAGAAAGGATACTTTTGAGTTCTGAAGAGCTGAAAAACCTGATTAGGGATTCGCATAGCACATTTAAATCTTTGAGCATACGTAGTCCGATCTCTAGACACTTTGTGTAGTTTTCAAGATATGTATTTGCTATGAGGCTCTTCGCGTGTGCTAAGTTCAACCCTTTGGGCGATATTTCTTGCTTCCAATACACTCAACACGCTATTTTTGAAAACCGCGGAATGTTATTGAGCTTAAGAAATACGGAAATAGATTTTATGATACAATTTGGCTTTAAACTTTAACATCAACTTATCATAACCGAAGTATGCGGATATACTCTTGCGACAGTATAATTCCAGAGGGCAATATGTTTTTTATTGTGTTTTCTACCATACAAAAATGACAATGAAAAGTCAATGATAATTATATTTTATACACACCGTTGTGATTCCTGTTTACATACACCCTGTTCCTTTTCATTCCAACAATTATTGGGACACGCAGCTATATTACATGCCTCTCCACTATACATGTGATCACAGAGACATTCACCCTCCTTACACTCACCATGTCCAGAACAGTCAACGACTAAGCATAGAACAACAACAACAACAAGACACAGAAGACAAAGCAAAAAAAGGAAATAGCATTTTAAAATTGAATGTCACATAATTAAATTAAGTTCTTCTTGTGCAGTAAGTACCCGATGAGTTCGATGGGCAGCCATTCATCTTATACGATATATTGAAGCCGGACATATTATAGGCGTCATCGCTAAAAAAATGCAAAAGCGCAGTTCCTGAATGCG
This sequence comes from Meiosimyza decipiens, assembly GCA_963680825.1. Lineage (NCBI taxonomy): Eukaryota > Metazoa > Arthropoda > Insecta > Diptera > Lauxaniidae > Meiosimyza > Meiosimyza decipiens. Next base: position 77,359,813 of record OY804259.1, read on the forward strand.
CAACAATTTGTGGAACGCGACGAATTGAAAAATTTCCTCTATACATCAGTCCGCTGCAAAGAAAAGTAAGATATTAAATTAAAAATTCAAATTGCACATACGTATGCTGAGTCAGCAACATCAGCAACAGTCACGCGTCATACCTGAATACAGCTAAAAGTGGAGAATCAACACTGTCCCCATCGTAAATATACAAATGATCCCAACCGCATTCGGTAGCGAATTCATTTAAATGCATGCGTATAGTGGCGGTCCTAGGCACTGCTACGTTGTTACGTCGCGTCCAATGGGCGTGGCGTGCATCGATCAGCCAGCTGCACTTAACACTAACGGAATAGTTGCCCCAACCGTCATGAATCGTGCCCATTTGTTGAACAAGTCTGAAAAATATAAAAAACTATGAGTCAGTTTGGAAAATTTCAATTTATTAAGGTATGGCAAATAATGAGTACAAGTGGAACAAGAGCATAGCAATTAGAACAAGAATGGATAGAAATATTGATAAGAATAGTGTCTGCAGTAAGTTAATGGGCTTGAAGTAGCCCAAACCTTTCCGTGTAATACTTTTCTCTAGGCTAAGACTGCCTTTTAATGCTGTTTCAAGCTAGACAAATCTTGGGAGTGATAATATCGTCAATGGCGGGCAGTCAAACTTACCCCAATGTTGGTAAAGTCAGGCTATTTAAGCTAAGTATTTGTACTCAAAATGGAAATATTTGTAGATACAACCTTACAAATTTTTATTAGTCGATGCATACAAATATTCATGTAACTATTTTTCATAAATATTTTTAATATATAAAACCATAAAACATTTACAAAATAAAAACCAAGAACTGTGAAAGTTTGTCGAAATACATGTTCATTAGAGTCACTACGGGGGGAGGGAGTTATATGGTTTTTTCTGAGCGAATACTTTTCGCGGATTAAGTTTTTGATTTTCATAGACGGACTAAAATCTGACAAAGTACCTGTGAACCATTTCAGAGAGCATTTTGGAAAGGTTTTTGGGAAACTTATTTTTAAATAAAGGGTAGTCCAATAAGAACTTCCTACTTGTTGTTGCAAGGCCCATAAACCAAAATTAAAACGTAAATCAATATCAGCCGGCTTCAGTTTTATGTACGAGCTGTATTTTATATGCCTTCAGACCAAGATCACGCTTCAAGATACACCACAATGATCTATAAGAGATGTCCAAAGCCTGAGATCGGCGACGAATCGATTGTTCACAAATTTCACGAACACTCTCTGCTACTGCAGAAATATTCTCAAAATTACGGGCTGTATACACTCTGGTTGAATGATGAATGTCCAATAGTGTAAAATTGGTTCGAAATTTGGTGATAGTGTTACGAATAGTACGCTCAGTTGGACGCTCATAATGACCAAAATGATGTTGAATAACTCTATAACATTCTCTAACTGATAACTGATTTTGGTAGTAAGTTTCCACAATTAATAAACGTTGTTATAGGCAATAGCTAAGTCTTTAGTAAACTTGACTCCTAAATTGAATTGCGCTATCAGTTTTTACGAAAACGAAATCAATTGCATTTTTCAATTGATTTTCTAATCGTTTCTTAAATTAATTAGGAGTGTAGAAAAAACACATTTCAAATTGAACCTGTTCCTATGAAAGATATTGAAGGTCAGAGATCACAAAAAATCAGTTTCTTGCAATTATCTTGTTCGAACAGAATAATAGTCTCTTAGTTATGTACAAGATATATTTTCATAAAAAAGTCAATTGCAATAATCAAGTAAGTTCAACCGTTCTCATAATCTAAGTCACAGAACTATAAATTTCAGAATTGAATAAAACCTAAACATTTCCGAAAGATATTTTATGCATTAAATCAATTTACACTGACCTACGATTTACACTGTTCCACCGTTTTTTTTATTGAAAATTCCGCTTAAATCTTCTGTCAGACATTAAATGGTGACCAATCTTTTTTAGCCTTAACTGCCATGAGGTCCGTGATTAGTACTGGAATTTTTCTTATGATAAATTGTCTTAACTATCTATAATTTTTGTTCAGACCAAATTTCTGTACGGTCATTAGTAAAAGATATTGTTATTGGTACTGTGTTTTGAAACCTTAACCTTTGAATATCTTGCACACAGACAGGTCTGTGTAAGTTTAACCTTGCTAGTTAATTTTAATGTACATAAGTACAGTGGAATCGCGATAATTCGTACCACGTTAATTCGAAAATCTCAATAATTCGTAACAAACTGTTGGTCCCTTCAAAAAATCGCTTTAATTCGTAAAAATTGCCTACATTTTGGTCCCCTCGATAATTCGTATTTTTTTTTTCAATAAAGTCTGTTTAACCTCTATAAATCGTAATTGGATCTGACAACCTCTTATAATTCGTAAGGCAAAGCAAAATTCCATGGAACTATAGTTTGAAAAAAAAGTCATAGTAGGCAGCTACGGCTACGTTTATCGTTCACTTTATTTGATGGATTTTTTTTGTGATTTTCGTGGTCAGTTTGTTCGTTGCTTTACCAGAGGTGCGTGAAAAATATAGTGTGGCGTGAAAATGGCAAACAAACATACTCATAAGACTTTATCAGCCTTGGAAAAGCAAAACATCATTTCAGCCATTGATAATGGAGCAAAAAAATTGAAGTGGCTAAACAATTTAAAATCGCTGCATCAACGATTACTTCAATCCTACAGAAAATAAAGTTCATAATGCAAGCATGTCCAGCAGTAAGACGAATAGAGAAGCAAAATCCACCATTCAAAAATTACTTTTTTATTTCTCAAATCATAGTGTTGATGAAAAGGTTTTTTATTCATTAATATCTATGGAAAATTTAGTGGACAAGATATGTGAGAATAGCCGTACCCAACAAAAAATTACAAGCTATTTTAAAACTTAGTTTTTAATGGTGTACAATATTTGTAAACATAGATATTTAAACTAAATGAACAATTGTTTTTTTCTTGCTAATAAATAAATATAAAAAAAAACCTGTTAATTCGTATTTCTCTGATTTTAACCTCGTTAAATCGAAATCTCTTTAAATCGAAAACCCCTGTAATTCGTAAAAAATTGCTGGTCCCTTGCGATTACGAATTATCGAGATTCCACTGTAATACTTACTAGCCTTCCTGAAAATTTCATTTTTTAAATTCATACGCGGCAATTTTCTGTGGCAGCATTTTGGACTAAATTTAAAATTGATTTTCAATAATAATGGATTTTTTCAGGGCAAAAACGGTACTATTTAAAAAATTTTGTTCTCAAGCTTATCTACAGACAATTTCTTATACTCCCGATTAATTTTACTTTTGAAAATCACAGACCTTAAGCAAATGAGGGAGGGGGATTAATAACAGAAAATATTACAAAAATTGAAAATCAACTTGTTTTAAATTTTCACAAAAACTAATAAAGACATTCAATTTTACAAAAGAATTAGCTAACGTCTGGTCTGTAATTTTTGATTACGCAGAGTGGTTAATGAACTAAGGCAATTTTTGGTTAGCAAAATGGTAATTAAAGAAATATTTATACTAATTTCTAAATATTAATATATGGCAAGACACAACCAGAGCAAATAATAAAAAATTCAAACTTGAATTCGATGTCGACGCATCAATGAAAACCATAGCCATAGTATGTCTTTCTATATTATATTTTACCACGGGACCTTCAGGCATGCCGTGATCAACGCACATAAGTTCAAGAATTTTAAGGTTTTTTTATTTATTTATACAGTTGAGTAAATTTGTTCACCATAACTAAGCGAAAGACGTAAAAGAAAAAAAAAAAAAAAAAAATGAAAGCAACAAAACGACAGTATTGCAATGTCAGTGCCTCGGATGAGATGACATAGGAAAAATCAATTAGGATTAGTTGAACAAGGTGGAAATGGAAGAAAGAAATCAAATCATTAGGCATGGCCATAATTTATAGATTATGGTAGCTTAATCATATTATTGACCGCATTTAACTCTAATCCAGCGAACAATTACAAATACAAAATTATGATTGGGTATTTACTTAGTGCATAAAATTAATATAACTAACAAAAACTGGAAAATCTTTAGTGTTTAAAATAAAACATAAGTTAAGACAAATTTTGTTTATAAAAATTCAATATTGAATGAATTGAACAGGGTTTTTCCAATTAACTTATAACTAGTTACTTCAAAGAACTTAGTTTTTAATATTTCTATTTAGTTGAAACCAAAGTGTTGGAAATAATCATAATTAAATTGAATCCGGAATTTTTTACTCGAATTTTGAATGATTTTCATGCTTTCGTGGCAACCTTTTCGATTAGCATTTTTTCATTTTGTTTTTGAACGTAAAAACAAGCGGCGCGTATCAGAGTTGAGCAAAATTTATTAAAATTACGAACAAAATCATTTTTAGACGAATAAATTTTGTATTATAGATTCATTACTCAATTCAATTGAGAAGGTTTAAAAATTGATGTTGAAAGTCACTACGAGGCATTCGACCCCAATGAGGTCGATTTCGCCCCATTCCACAAGCTGTTTGAAAAAGTAGCCTCAGAACTAAATTTCATCATATTTCTTTTCCCGTAATCGTGATTTACACATTCATACAAATAGACAGACAGAAAAACAGACGGATATACAAACGGGCATGGCTCAATGGACTCAGAGGGTGGCGCTGATCAAGAACATATCAATATATTGACAAAATTACTGACAAACTTATACGATCGTACGCTTGGGAAATCTTGTGCCATTCCCGGAGGAGCGTTAAGCATTCAATCCACCAGACTCGCAACAGGAGAATTTGTCAAGCAGAAATGCAGCACGAAACTTTTTTTTTGAGCTATTCTTCATTCACGCGACGGTGGTGAAACTTCTAGGAATATCCAAGTCATGAAACTAAAATGTTTCGCGGTAGCCGTTGACATTTGTATCGTCGATAGGCTACAAAACCGGCGACCGTGTTTGAACAAAAACTTTCAAGACTTGAGCATATGAATAACGTTTGGGGCCCAAACAAGCTATACAGTGATCGTGTAATTTGTAGAAAACGGATCGAGAATAATGATTCCGTATTTGTTTAATGCTAGTTGAATATGCGTGCATAGCAGTGGCCAATTCAGTATTGGTGTGCCATGAATTTCACTAAATTCGGTTCTTCGCATTCTTAACGATTATCCGCCTAGTTAAAGTTTTTAGACGGCTGCCACTGTTTGTTTACGCTGCCAGTACCATTAAAGCGATCTATGGTTTAATACACAAAAATACACTTCAACTTTCAAGTGTGAAGTAAGCTGCAGTTCAAAAAAGACCTTGTAGCTAAAACAATTTTTAGTTGTTTAGTTTCAATTATTAATTAAGTTATTAGCTTAATTGGCGTTAACTTAAAAATCTCTGGAATTAAATCTTAGGAGAGGTAGTAGACGTGAATATTTATATTTTTAAAGATGAGTGTTTTTTATCTTTTTTGTTGGAGATAGAGATAAGGGTCCAAGCGCTCGTTTATTGAAATAAAATGCTTTTGTTTTAAAAGTATATGTTATTTACTTTAATTGTTTACTTTGATATTCATTTGAATATGTTAACTAGTCAGTGTAAGACTAGGACGAGCAGTCTGAAATTTTTAAGATTTTTTATATGAAATTATCACTTGAAATATATTCATTAGTAACACTTATTAATTGCTATTTCAATTATATGAACAAATAAAATTTAAATTTTCTTAAAAGATTACATAGGCAAAGTAAGGTTCTTTTGAGCATTGTTAGAACACATCGGAAAACTACGAAAACATTTTAAAAATGTCTTGTTATAATCTGTTATATTGTCTTATATCGACAAAAATTTGCAGTTAATAACATTTTGAGACATAGCCCCGTATTATGTATGGCGAAACAAATGAGTGACTGATAGTTAACACATTCACAATAGCCTTTAGAAACTTTTAATAAAGGAATTTCGTATTGATTTGAATTTAAATAATATAGCTTCTTAAAAATATGATCAGGTTTTAGGTCGGCCAAGTTCTTCTAATTCAAAAATTATACTTCAGAAAAAAAAATTTCTTAGGTTAAGAAATTAACTGCAGAAAAGAAAATAAATCGTCTATATTCCAAAAAGTTCTGATGTCATAAGATTTGGCCAAGTTGGAACCATAAACTCTTGAAGACTTAAAGACATTTCTGTTGCGCTTGACATCTAATAACTAGAATTAAAGAAAACATAAATTTTAAAGTATCTTAAAATGATCGAGAAAATCATCAAAAAAAATATATTCAATTTCAAACAAAAGGGGTGTTCACATGTGGTTTATTTATGCGTTTAATTTGGTAAAAAAAAAAACAAAAACAAAATAAATATCCTGTCACTTTTGCACTTTAATATTTATTCTTCTTATTGTTGACTTGTCTGGATATAAAAAAAAACATTCAGAAATCAGCTTAGTGCAAAACTGTTGACTTTGCACTGCCTGAACGCAACATTACTTTGTAAAAAGTTCCGATTTGCTTGCGATTGTTAAATGACCTATACGTACGTATTGCTACGAAATCGAATAAAAAGGTGCTCACACGTTGACTTAACATATGCACTTAAACCCATTATCGCAAAAACAAGACCACGTGTGAAGACCCCTAACTCTTTTGAAAAGTTTCTCAGTAAAAAAGTGTTGAGCGAATAAAAACTTAGTAGTTGCTCTGATAACAATTTAGTGCAATAGTTATAAAGTGTTAGTTCAATGTCAAACGATGATCATAAGCGATCTATGTTAGAAAATCTTCTTATCAGTTTAATCAATATGTAAACAAAATGCATTTACGGCGTTGTTTATTGGTATGGGCACGTGAGTGACTCACATGGAGGCACTAAAAGTAAGGCAAACTAATCAACAACTAACTATAAATAAATTTCTTATCGCATTAGCAAAATGATACAACTTGTTTTAAAACCAAACTTTACTTTTATTGAAATAAACAACATTTATCCAAGAAAATTTACATATGGTGTAAGTGGTTTGCAACAATGTTTAGTTATTGATAGTACTTCAGAGATAATACACATTGCTTACATTATAATTATAACTACGTATGCATATACTATATGCATAACAAACAAACGCAATATATTTTGGCATTAAAGTTCGCTCCTTAGAATATAAGTCCACTGTCTTTAGTTAAAAAAATTTTGTTTCTGAAGAGTTCGGCGTGTATGAATGGAAAAAAGAAATCTAGTTACTGAAAAATATTTTTGAGAGTAAATAGTAAAATTTAGAAACTAGAGTGGGGATAGGGATAAGGGCCATCTTTAATGTTACGTTACGTTAAAATCATAAATGATTTTTGTCGCGATATTGTGTTTGTTCATGGAAAATCATGACAGTTTAACTCTTTCACCTTTTTTACATCGAAGTTCTTATGTGGCGTTTTTTTGAATTTTTACGGAATTTTTCAAAATGGTGTTATTAGACTAGGCATAAAGCAACAGAGTGAAACAAGCGCAGTGGCTGTTACACCTCTTAAAGAAGCAAATCCGTAAAGCAACTAATCTCTTCTGGTAACACCAGCAACATTGGAATGAGAAATATATATGGAAAATCCAAGTAACGACTCCATCTTTTAAAATCAATTTTTTATTTTAATATTTAAAATACTTAATTTTTTAATTTAATCAAAAATTAATCAAAGATTTATTTAATTAAAGATAAGATTCATTAACAGATATAACAAAAGCTATAAAATCTCTCAAAAACTACAAAGCAACGTGCGAAAATTGCGTGATTGCCAAAAAGTTGAAAACTTCTCCAGAGTTCACTACTGAATGTATGTACCCTGGTTTAATCCAAATTTGTCAATGAAAACGAATACCATGAATCGGGGAAATGTTATTAAAATTCGTTTATTTAAAAAATCAGAGCAAGAAAAAGGAATAAGGCTGCAGTATTGTCAATAAGTCTACCACCACTGTATATACTAAATATAATCAGCATGCATCGCTTCGTATATTCGTAATCCGGAACACGGCTACGGCTGGAACGACTAAAGGTATTACGCTGATCAATAATATTTAAGCTTTTTATACCTGTCACGCCCCGTTCTATGCGTTTCAGATGGAAGGATAAAGACAATGCACTCTGTATATAAAATATATTAAAGAGCACTAATTATTTAAAAATTGTCAACAAAGCCAAAACCGCTAATTAAAAATTGTTCGGTGTACCAAATTGGAATTTTGCATGGAACAAGGAAGATAAAAGGGTTCAGTGATTCTTACGTATAAAAAACTCTGTTGGCTAGAAGGTTTTTCATATCAGCTACATCGAAAACTGATAACATAAATTATTCATCAGATATTAGTTAGTCAATCATACATTGTGAGAAACCAAAAAATAGTATATATCTACAACAGCATTTTATCAAAATTTTTAACGCACTTACTATCAGCCGAATAAACTTAAAAAACAATTTGGAGAGAGTAAACACAAATAGCAGGTGTAAGTTGGCCGAATTCATTGAGTTCACAAGCAAACTTCGAACAGAACAAAAGTTTACGCCAAGAAGAAGCAAAAAATTAAGAAAGTAGACAAGTGTGAACCGCAAAACCACATAAGAGTGAGCTCACAAATTGCTTATGGAAAAGAAGAAATGGGAAAGAGAAGAAACGAGTTAAGAAAGAAACTGAAGTTCAAGATGACGATGGTGGTGTTGATGACGACTGATTCAATGAAATGGAAGCAAGAGAAGCTACATGAACCGTTTATTGACACCATTTAGCACAAGAACAGCGTTTTAGCTTTGCGATAACGAGGATAAGTATGAAACAGACCAGAATTTCAATTAGAATTTAATCACTTTGGTAAATAACATAAATAGCTTTTTTATCTTACCTGACTTTGCCACCGCAATACTGACATTCTGCACCTTGCCAGCCATCCGCACACACACAGGCGCTATTGCGGCACTCGCCACCGTTCATGCAGTATCCACCGCTGGCGGTGCAGTTGTAAGCGGCTGCGCGTTGCAAACCGCTTAGGCAACAACTGAAGGCGAGCACCGCCAGCAGGAGTAAACATTTTCTTCTATACTTTGCATTAAATGTAGGCGTACGCAGAGATGTGGGCGTGGTTGTGTGTGAACTGTTGCCATTGTTACAGATGCCAGCTTCGGCGGCGAAAGCGTCTGCCATGTGCTCCTGGCACATCTTCTGTTTGTTATTTGTTGTCAAAAATTTACGTTTTACGAAGACCTTTTCTGAATAGGTATTTTCAATATAAAATGTAAAAACTTTCGGAATGATCAAAACATTGTTGCATTCCGTTTTTTATTTTATTTAAAATTTCACTTTGTTTTCATCACATCTCGTTAGCACAATACAGCGCAGCACTGGGGTACAATGGGCCGCAGCAGCAGCGTAGTTACCTGCGTTCGCCAGCAATACTAAAATTTTAGATCACACTTTTTGAGTAATATTTCACATTTTTTTTGCATTTATTACCGACTTAATACAATTGGAAAAAGTTATTGTTTGCTAATAACTTTTGAAACAGCTTTGATTTGTTTTTAATATTTGGAAAAATTTCCCATGTTATTTTCACCCGTCTGTCTCTTTTGTTTTTTCGTTTGTTTTATTTTGCGGGTTTTATTTTAGTATAATTCCGTCGCACTTGTGCAAGTCGTGTGAAGTTTTTGATTAAACTTAATTTAATTGATTTATTTTGCAATTTTTCTGTAAAGATTTTCCACAATTTTATTACAAAATTTTCACTTTTTCACAGCTGTGCAGCAACTGTCGACCCAGAAGACGACATTCATTATGACACAACGAGCCATAATGAGCTGTCAAATTGTTAGGCCACAAATTTGACAGCTGTCAGCTACTTTACTGGGCTTACATTTTATGGAATTTTTTCTATGCATAAATGTCATCCTAAACACTTCAAGCCTGTGTTGATAATATAATAGTCAAGTGCAGTCGTCTACTTCCAACGTTCTCACCGGTCATTGATTCATGTGAATTCAATTTTTATCATATATACATATATTTTTTATACCATGATAGTTAATATATTAGAAGTATATCGTGCATATACATACTCCATTTAATTCGCTGGGAAAATATTGCAATACCAAAGTTCGCGCGGACGCATGTCTTTTTCACGCGCGTCTCGCGTTTGCTACATGTTTATTAGCCAAATTACGCGCTCGTAAAGTGATATATGAGATAAAAGCGTATCGTAACCAAGATTGCTGTAGTTACTCAGCAATCATGTAGCCGTATAAATCATTTACCAAAGAAAATCATTTCATTATTATATTGCAGCTTTCAACTAATTATCCATTTTTAGTTTGTAATTAATTTTTCGTAAGTTTTCGGCCCCCAAATACTTTAATCCGTTTCTTTCCTTTCAACACCAGAATTCAAAATGTCAAATTACGTAAAGCTCTATTTAGAATAGGATTTCATGGTACGGCGCGTCACGCCTTCGTTTTAGTAGTTACACGCATTGCCATATACAGCGCCGTGCTGTAACTTTTGGGGGCCCTGTGCAGAAACTAAAAAATTTTTTTTTTTTTCTTTCAATTCGTAGTAATTTATGGTATTGGAGAAGTTTTTCTAATGTATTTAATATTTGGGGCCCCTCAAAAATAGGGGGCCCAGTGCGATTGCACTTGTTGCACTTGCGATAGTACGGCGCTGGCCATATAACAAATTTTGTATATGAAAGTTGGAAGCAGTACGTCATATCATAAAAATAGTGCGAAATTAGGATTTTGGATTCATATGAATATATCGACTCCATTCTGAAGTATGTATTCTCAAATGACGCCCGCCCGCTTCGTTTGGCTTTCCACGATTATAGTGAATTATAGTATTGCCTTATTGCCCCAATTTCTGTTGTTTTTGCAGTCCTACATTGAAAAAAGTTACGGGGCTAACTACTTCACTTATTACATTAAGGTAAGTAATGTCAGACTTTGATTGTGAGGATTCCGTTTCCGCATCTGACGTACAGTGGTCTGTCATACTGGTAAGACCACAAATATATATTTTTTTGCTTTTCGTAAATTGATATTTAATAGAAAGCATTCTCATTTGCGTTAATCAGACTTTGATTGTGAGGATTCCGTTTCCGCATCTGACGTACAGTGGTCTGTCATACTGGTAAGACCACAAATATATATTTTTTTGCTTCTCGTAAATTGATATTTAATAGAAAGCATTCTCATTTGCGTTAATTTAAACGATTGGATTTTATATAAGAAACATTTTGTAGTGCTTATCAATTGGACAGCTAATAGATGATTTGTGCTTAGAATGTTTCGATATTTTATCATGAATAGGCTTATGCCAGAACAACGCTTGCAAATTGTGGAAATTTACTAAAACTTAAAATTCCTTGATAAGTCCGTAATAATTGACGTGTCGAAAATCCATATAGCGCGTGTAATTTTACATATACATGTTTTCAATTGCTCGTAGAACTGATCGATAGACTGCACTAAATGTTGCTTAGTTGCGGCATCTATATGTCATAAATCATAATTATATGCTTAATAGCTTATTATCTAGCTAATAAAGTCAAAAAATTGGGCATTTAGATATTTTTTTGGGCTTTATTTGAATTCCAAACTTTAACACTCTAAAAAACCATCCTCTATAGCTCTGTATGGCCCAATCAGTTTTTTACTTAAGTTCTTGAAATATACCTACTTCTTTTTTGAACGCAAGGATCTGTATGATTTTCTTTATATGGCCAGCACTGAACCAGATCCATACTCTTATCGGCTTATCTCTTGACCCACATTGACACAAAAATATTCTAGTGTTAAAACTTTCTGATGCAGTTTAACTTCAAAATCAACTTCAATGAAAGCTTTTATAAGCTCAAGGAACAATGCTTCAAGTCCTTGACAGAAATTTGTACCGCTACATGAAGTCAGTAGACTTTTTAGCTTAGCAATGAGAGGACTTACAGTGGATAACGGTAGTTAAAGGTTGTGTAATAAAAAAAAAATTTAAATTATATTGTGTAGTTATTTTGCTATTAAAATGTAAGTTAAGTAGTCAATAAATATTGCAAATAGCATTGGCGACTAAGAGTGAGTCAGAAAAATATGAGAATCATTTAAAATAACATTAAAAAAGTGTAGGAAAAGACAAACAAAAAGGAAGGAAACAAATTCCAATGCATAGTGCGGCATTTTTACAATTTCTACATCCACCATCACAAGCATAGTAGAGAAAATCGATTTTCCGCATTAAGAACTCCCAACAACAACTACTATACAGAAATGTGAAAGAGAAGCGAATAACATTTTCAGAGAAAGAGAGAACTTTTCTGTACAAAACTGTCACTTTGACGTTTCAGTGATAAGAGATTACGTGGATAACGGTATATTCCGTTAAGTTTATTACCGTTAACATTTGCAAAGTTGTTGTTCTACCAACAAAGGAGCAAATGAGAGCATAGCCAGCACGATTCTCAACTTGATGGGAGCTGCTGCAAAAATCGCGACAGTCTCAATTTTGACATGAAAGTGTTTAGATGTGCCTGTCGGTTGTGTGCTAACGACGTCGTGCACAAATACTAACGGTATTTTTAGCCAACAACAAAAATACACACCCTCAATAACAACAACAACAACTACACATTAGTACATTTAGTGAAAAGTGACGACGACGGTGTTGAAAGAGTGTTGGAATTTTTAACGAAAATAAATCGTGTGATTTCTTTAAAAATAAGGTGTTGGTTATTATTTTTTTAACTTTTTTACACAAATTGAGAGTGAAAAAATTTGCTTGGATTCTTTCGACGAAAGCTGGTGGTGTTCTAAAAGAAATAAAGGTAATTTTTTTGAATTTTTTCATTTTTCTGAAGGTTTTTTAAGTAAATGTGTCTACACTAGGGGACGCAACATGAAGTATGGTATGGCGCGTTGAAAAAAAAGTCAATTCTAGTCGTAGCAAATTAAACCAAAAAATCCACAACGGGTCATGCCACTTGCAAAAATTTTAAATAGAGACCGAAAAAAAAACTAAGCAATTTTTTCTTTAAATTGATTTTGTATTTAGCTATTCGAACCTTTAATGTATTCCAATTGAATTCATATCGATTTCACTATTTTTACAATCAATAGCATACTCTTAGGCAGCCAGACAAACTGACGTCTACTCGTTTGACGCTTTGGACGCTAGGCAGCTTAAAAGCTGCTTAGGGAGCTATTAACATTTCTCATATTCCAACATTTTACTTTTGCTCTTTTTTATGCCTTTATTCTACGCTATTTGCCAAATTAAATTTTTTATGAATTCTTTTTTAACTCTGGGCAAATTAAATTTTTTATGAATTCTTTTTTGACTCTGGGCGTGTTCTTTGCAAAATAATACGAACTTTTCTTTTGCCTTTTTGGTTCAGCTCTTATAGTTATAGGTTAAATGATTTTTGAGTTTTTTAAGACTATAAGCCTATCATACATATCTACATATATTATACACTAATAACATTAATCTACAAAATTTTTCGGTTGAGGCCGAACCAGGTTTTGTTAATAATTTTTCTATACTCAACAAATTTCTATTCTGGTTTTTTGTATAACGGCAAAATTTTAAATAATTCTTGCTTTAAGTGGCAAAAACCACATATTTGAGGTTATCTCTTACTAACAGAAAATTGTGTAGTTCATTGATACAAAAACCACTTTAACTAAGTCAAATAAATGTTTAGAAAGCCTGATGCCATTTTTCAATTTACTCCTTGATGTTATTACGACTCTCTTCTTTGCATGTTGGTAATTTAGAGTCTAATATACGGAATAGAACTAGTCTGTCACCTTAGCTACGGAACAGAGCTGGTCTGTTGAGTATATGAATGTGCAATTCCTACAAGACCTTTGGATTTGCTAAGTCAGTGATACTTTCTTTATGGTTAGCTTGGTGTCTAGAAATTGTAAGCTGCGGATTAGTGGAACTCTATCTATCGGTAATTTTTAGTTCAGTATAAATAACGCTAGCTTGTCGCCACAGCTACCTTACATAGCTAGTGTTTGGTGTAACTTTCACTTGGTCCCATGACCATGAACTGAACTTTCTACATCGTTATTTGCAATTTCAATACAATCCGCTCTTAAAGTTTTTCCTCTATTTTTTGTTGATAAAAAACAAAAAAAAAATGTAAAAGGACATAGTGTAGTAACCCACTTCGTGGACATCCTTTAGGGGTTAGAAATTATGCGAAATCGGAAAAAAGTGGACAACCAGGGGCAAGAGCTTAAAACTCCAGAATTTTTGCGGATGTCTTTTATACAATTGTGCAATGCTTACCACATTAGTACTTTATTTAAATTTCATTGCATACCATTAGGCATTTAAGTTAGCTAGTTTAGTTTCTTTAGTAACATATATACTGTGTGTAGGGTACAAGTAATTAGACTTATAATCATTTGCATTTTGCATCCTCAATTGAATTTTGTGCAAATTAACGTTGTTGTAGTAACTACCTAGAAGAAACAATTGCATGCAACGTAAGTAATATGACCACCTCTCCGCGCTTCTAGTGTATGCACAAAGTGTTCAAGGAGACTGCAGTTTCCCTTAAGCGTTTTATGCGCTACGTGTTTTTTTGTAAAAAAAGCAAACTTATGAATTCTTGGCTTAAAGGCTGCTTTTACTATTTGCTTTTCTTACTAAATTAAAAAAAAAATTAAGAAAATAAAATTGTTGTTATAACAATGAGCGTGCTATTAACATGTGCTCTTAATATGATAATAGAAAAAGAAAGACAAATAAAAACACTAAAACACTACCCTTCCCTTACTTGGTCTCAAAAAAAAAAAAACATAAAGAATAAATAAACATGTTAAATAAGTGTCAGGGGCTTTGAGGGCTCGTAGGTACCATCGTTGCATTGAATGACTGCCTTGTAGTTTCCGAAAGAACTAAAAATGTTTTACTAATGAAGACGCATTCACTCTGTTTAAGTTGAACCCTTTCTTATTCTTCCTATTCGTAAATTCTTAGCGCAAACAATGGGCAGGATTGTAAAGAATGGTAGGTACTCACCCGGAATGAGGCCGTTGCTGTTTTTGAATGGAAAAGTTTTTGAAAATTTCACTCTTTGCAAACATTTTTGGTCACGTGACTGTAGTCAATTGTTGTGTTTAAAAAAAAGGAGCGTGCTGCATGCTCTGATAGCATTCCAATTTTTGTTGTAGACCTTTTAATTATTAACAAAATAAAGAAGGCAAATTCATATTGTTAAATTCAATTGACTCAAAGACCGATGGCCTTAAAAATAAATTTTTAATTTATATTGATTTTTGTAAAACATTTCCATTGTTTCCTGGGAAATCGGAAACAGGTTTAGAAAACGCTATATTCCTATAACGATTGTTATGAGCAACTCCCTTTAATCTACCTCTGGTCAAGACTCCGCTCAATGCTAAAATTATTATACCCATAATGCTTATTTTAAGTTTTAGTATAGGCCCTAAGATCTATTCAATTTTAATCAAATTTCACACGACGGTGGCTGTAATCCCTTTTTCACGTTAAAGCTAATGTGTTTTTATTCTAAATCTACCTTAATCGATTTACAAAATTTTGATGCATAAAAGCATTCAATTTTCTTTTCTCATTTTCTTTCACATATGGAATTTTCACAAATTCTACAATTTTTATTTGAAAAACATTTTGAATTTCAGTTTATGACACTAAAACGCAACGTGGTAAATCCTTTTTTGCCTTAAATATGCATAAAAAATTATATATGCATTTGCTAAAAGAAGAAAAAGAAGAAAAACAATTTTGCATAAAATAAAAATAAATAAAATTCATGCTGCCAGAAACAAGGCCTTCAGAAAGTTCTGCCTCTACCGCATTACAAAAAAAAAAAAAAAAACAAAAAAACATTCCATTGTAACAAAATGAAAGAAACAACTTTTTTGTTTTCTTCATTTTAGGTTTCCCTTATTGTTTTATTTTTATCTTCATTGCCTTTTTGGGGTTTGTTTGTTTTGCGTACTTCAGCTTCCCTTAAATGGGAGTTTTAACAGCTGCTCACAGGAGTCGGTGACTGTTCTTGGCGTCTGTAGAGTTTCTGCATAAATAATTTTCATCTTGTTTTTCTTTTTGGAAATAGGCAGTGCAGAACAGAATAATGAAAACAATAAAAACCATTGATTAATTGCTATGCACACAATAATATGAAAAAATGTGCTGTAAAATATTTGACCTGCAAAGTATTCAATTTTTAATAGAACAGAGCGTATGAGTAACTTTTAATTTAGCAACTAGCAAATTCACACGATAGTTTGTTAGTTTTTCCTAGGAAAAACTAGTTCATTTTTATGCCTGAAAGTATGCAAATGAATTTTAATGCAAAAGTACTGTGGCTAGCGAAGCAGGTGTTGGGTATACTATAGGCCAAGGTCTTCCGCGAAGCCCGTGTTGAAAATATTGGAGAATGTAAGTCCTGAGCCGTGGCCGAAGGCTGCCCACTTACCTTAACTTTAATGTAGAATTACTGTGGCTAGCGAATACGAAGTTGTGCAAACTTAAGGATGTAACTCCTGAGCGAAGGCTTACTCAAGTATACAATATAATAATTTAGTTTTTTGGCTCAAGTACTTATTAATCAGTAACTTTATGAACATTATACAAAATGAAGTGCAGGCTTTTGCTTTGAGGAACAACATAGTAGGGGTACTTTCCAGATGCATTTCTGATACAAATAGCTTCAGTTTAGTTCGGACTAATTTTGATTCCCCACATTTTGTAGAAACTATTCACAGTATGGAGATGATGCGATATGGATTTTAATTCAGATTTAGCATGAGCATATATAAGAGAGTCATCGGCATACAAGACACTTTGTGAAAATCTCATTTGGAAAATCATAGATCAATATATTGTATAAAAGAGGATCTAGAATTGCTCCCTGGGGAACACCACTGCTATTCGATCTAAGATCTGAATGCGCATTATTGATTTCAACTAAACATTCAAAGTTTTTCAAAATACTTTTAAGTATTTTAAGTACAAAGGGATAAAAACCTATTTCAATTAATTTATAAAGAATTTCGCTGTGGTAAGCCCTCTCAAAAGCATTCTCTATGTCAAGTGAAACAGCGACGATGCATTTCTGGTTACGAAGATTGCAAATTACATCACTATGGAACTTTTCCAAAGCGTCAACCGAAGGATGCCCTCTTTTAAATCCAAATTGGTGACCCAAGTATACATTATATACCATAGTACTACTGCATAAAAGTTGGTGTATGTTAGACGCCTTAGTCTACGGTTCAGGGCTTACAACATATGGTATGCCCAAAACCGACTTCCCAGCCAAATTGCTTTTGCATTAAGATTTCATTGCATATTTTTAGGCTTAAAGGTATCTTGTACGTTTATGCTGATTTAACTTGAAAGTCTATGAATTTGATAATATTTGTGTGAGAGTAGTCTATTCACTGTTTAAGCCCAATTAACTATCTAAAATCGACATCATATCATAATATGTATCTAAATATTCAACTCTGTGTTCCTGATTTCAAGCAAAAACAATGATGTCCCCACACATTTTTATACGATAAAGTTTGATTTGAACTCGGAAATTTCCTTGAGAAATGATTCCTTCCACATATGTACGTTCTCAAAAATCATCATATGAATTTGAAAAAGAAAAAATTCTTTTTCCAAAATACAGCAACCTCATAACATAAACGCAGCTATAGGGGGGGAAAAAACATTCGAACTGATAACAGATTTTCAGTTTTTATTTTCTGTACCACTTTCAATTCTGCCCATAGAATATAATCGCACGCACACATACACGCAAACACTTATTTGTGTTTCTGTGTCATTTGTTGAAAAATAAAATACTCAATTTTTTTTTATTGTGATGACTGAACTACTGTCAACAACATAACCTTAGGCAAATAGTACCTAAATTCACATGTGCATTCATCACACATATGAACATTTCACATATGAAAATTGTATAAAATCTAGCAATCCTTTACGAGTACGAGTAAGTAGACACAGTGGCATATTTTCCTATGAGACAAATAAAGAATTTCTCTAAGAAAATAACCCCCTCACTATACGCGCATACGAAATAAAGTTAATAAGCTTTTTGATACGTTTTCTATGTAATCTTCTTTCAGATGAACCCAGAAGCATTCTATTTTTTTTTTACATATATTGTGTATATAATTGGTGACACGTTTACACATGTTTGCCAACGTACATATGTCAATGGGTGCAATAGTTTGTGTGTGTGAGTTTGTATGTATATGATGTGTATGCGTGAGACTAACATGTCAAACAACCTAAGAAATTTCTAACTTCCAACACCCCTCCCCCAAAGCTCAATAGAATTCATGTCATATCTTGGTGAATGCGGTGTATATCGCTTCGACACACGTTAGACATGTGCGAAAAATTGTTGCGCCATCAACAGAAGTTTGCACTCATAAACTCAGAGTAAACCCCCCCCCCCAAACCATCTCTGTGAGATTTCTATTTATCTTGAGGCATATGTAAGAGCGTGTTTTTAACCTCTTGAGGGCAAATTTATTACTTATTTCACATATGGAGACAAAATTGAGTTAATTTTAATATAAAATATTAACTCCACTTGAAATTATAAAAAGATTAAAACAGTTTCTAAAATGAAGCTGAGTTATTAATTAATAACTTCTTAACTCTAAAACTCATAACGCTAAGGCTAAACATGATTATAGGAGAAGTCATGATCTATGATTGCAAAAGAAAACACTTTAAAATTGAAAGAATTAGTTCACTTGCATCTATTGCGCCCGTTTAGCCTGTCCTGTGGCATTTTTGTGGAGTACTACTACCATGACTACTTATTGCAGAAGCTGTTCCCAGCCAACCAAAAAGCTTCAAAAAGGCTCTAATTGGAGCGATAAATGCACTTAAATAGCTCACAACATGGAATGTTTTTGGAGTGTTGTCATCTAAAGCTTTAAAAATAATCCCGAAAAAGAACCTTTTCGGAGTCCTTTTGTGGAGTGCTCTCTTTCTGGTTGGCTGGGTTTCTTATGTACATATGCAAGCTAGATATTTTGGATTTTAATGAGCATAATTGGAGTTCATTCATCAGAGGAATGTTACGCTACTAGTAGTTTGGGATTTTTATGGTTTTCAGTGATTCAAATTCCAGTCAAGTTGACAAACATTCATATGATTATTAATTATATAATTGTGTGGCCAATGGTGACTATTAATGAAAACTGAATGATTTGTAGAAATCCATTAAACAGAAACAATCAGAATTCGTTAATCGTAAAAGGGTTGTGCTCCGTGACGAAACACGAAACCACACATAAGTTTGATGGTTATATTGCAAAACTCACCGTTTTCGGCTGACTCCTCAGACACTCATTCGTATTGCCCTCTGTTGTGTTCTTCGCTATTATATAGATTCTGCAATATCCGAGGAGCTGTGAAGCTTTCTGGAAGATAGTGTGAGCTGGTCGAACAAAGCTTGCAAAATATCATTGATATGTCATTTGATTTGGTTAAAATTGATTCGCATTGGCCTTTGTTTGAATTAACGGCCAATGAAAATATACAAGCACTTTGTAATGACTTTTGTCAGCTAGACTGACACAGAAGAATGTGTTTAATGTAAAAAAAACATGCTCCTGAACATGAAAATTACTTTCGAGTTACGAGAATTTTGCTTTAAAAGGCCTTTATCAATGGAAAAATCACAGAGTGGTGTTATATACCCATTACTTTGGATTCTTGCTGTAGCCAATCTGCTACAAACCATGTCAAAGTGGCAGGCTGTGCTGATGTTCTTCTTTTGCTTTGCATTGGTAGGGTCCTTCATATTTTGAGCAAAATTACATCCTAAGCCATAAAAAACACAAAATTATGAGCAATGAAATGCTGAGTGAGCATTAACTTTCAGGAAACAAATTTTGTGGTCTTTCGAGTTGAAATTCGTACCGTGAGTATTCCATTGCATTCACAAGATAACCGCCACTTAGCTGAGCGTTATCCTTGAATAAAACTAGCTTGGTAGCTAAACATACAAAACAAGCCACAAAAATCTTGAGCGCCTTTGTATTTATATATGCAAGGAGATGTGGGGTCTTGAGCTAAAAATAAAATTCTGTGAATGTATAAGAATATTAATAGACCAATGCTGGCAAACGGAATATGTGTCTGATGAAAAGCTTTAAGCGAGCCTACCACTCGTACACACAAATATTTTTCAAAAACTCTTCCAGAAGAGGTTAATTTTATTAAAATGTAATATGCTTTCATATCAAAATTAAAAACAACGAACTGCAACTAAGTGGGTTATGAGCTTTCTATTTACATGCAGCTTAACTTAAATTATTTACTACATTTTTTTTTTTCGTTGTATGTTGTACTTATGTACAAGCAGGGTACTATACAAACTTTTTTGACAGCGCCTCTAGCGTACTTTTGAAATTAATTTCGGTTGCAACATTTTGTGTGTTTGCTCTCGAAAGTACCTTTTTACCTTTTTTGGCCTTTTTAGCTTTTTTTAAATCTTAATTGGGGTAGTTTTCAACTTCATTTAAAGGCTGTTGATTTATTTTTGTTTACTCTTTTTGTATGTGTGCATATTGTTAATGTGGTGGATGCACAAAAGACGTTTGTGTGTGTGTGTTTTTCACCTCTTTATGTTTTTCCTAATGGATTTTCATGTACCCTCCCAACAATAGATCAATTACTCTTATATAATTGATGTTTAATGCTGTTGTCATTTTGTTAGTTCACATCTACTGCTGTTAATGTTGTTAGTTAAGTCAGTAAATCACTCCAAGTCACTAGCAGTAGCAGTAGCAGTGGCAATGGAAACAAAATGATATCCCTTTGGGTTGATAGTAAAAGTCATTCATTCGACTTGATTGTTTGCTAGGACAGTGAGTATTTGCGTTACTGAAAACGTTTCGGTTTTAATGCTCTTAGATTTTGGAAGTCGAATTTATAAATCTTTTAAAATTTTTTTGTTAAAAAAGAATATCAGTTTCATGCAACATATGTACATACATGCATGTAAATGCAAAAGGCTTATGTTTTTGAAGAGGACCTAAAAGTATACAACATGAATGGTAGAAGGTAGCCTATTCTGAGATAACTCGTATGGTATGTTGAAAGGATTTGTCATTAAAAATTGTTGATGGGCTTAGTCATTAAATTTATTTTATTTTCGTTTATTTTTTTTTAATGACGTTTAAATACGAGATACAAAACTTCAATCGAAGTAAAATATTGAAGTGCATTTAGTTCTCGTTGAAATTTTGCAAAGTTTCTGATAAAGACGAAAAAGCTCTCCCCAAAAAAGTTACACTATGCCAGAAGTTTAGTTTCAAAATGATAAATATCAATTAAAGTCTTCGGAACAAAACGAAAATGATAATATTTTTAATTTGACAATTGATAATCTTACAGAATCATGATTATGAAAAAATAATGTAGGATATCTTTAATAATGTTCTCAGTGTACATTTTTTGTTAAAGCAAACACATTTGTCCATTGGCCCTTATAACTAATTTAAGCAGCTAGTTATCAACCGGTAACGGTTCCGTATCAAACAATCAGCGCGCGATCTAATGGACAACTGGCGAGCCGATAGGTTCATACCTTTACCAACACGCGAAACCTTTAACTTACACTCACCCGCATCGATTCTATTCCAAATTTAGAGTTTCTATTCGATAAATTTTTTTGGCCAGTTGGCTCATTGGTTGTCCTCGCTGTAAGAACCAATTGAAACATAAAATTCAATCAGGGCAGCTACGACGATAGCTGCGGCGCCAACTTGACAAAAAATTTATTGAATAGAAGCTCCAAATTCGGAATAGAAATGACGCGGGTGAGTAAACGATGAAAAAATGCGAGAAAAGTTGACGTGTTGAATCAAAATTTCCCGTGTTCAATTCTTTCCACATGGAGAAGTCTTACGCGTGTATAGCTCTAAACACACGCAACAGTTCTTCTGGTGCCTCTGCAGCTATCAAATATTTGAGCCAAACAATTTGTATTTGACACAAATAGTGGTAAATGTTGGTTGAAGCATTTTATGTATGACTCAGTAAAACTCTATATCTATTTTATTCAGACAAATCGTTTCTCAGTGTACCGTTTCCCAATTTAGCCGAAATTCATAGGAATTCTTAAACAAAAACAAAGTTTGAATCGCTTTGTCATATTGCGCATTTTTTGGCACTACAGTCAACTTTTCAATGGTGAAAGACGTGCGCGTGTTCTTTTTTAAAGTCTCATGTTTTCATTGCTTTGTGCATAAACATCATATTTATTAATTTTGTTTTTTTTTTTTGTTTTATTCCTTGCTGTCATTGCCATTCTCTGAGATTTATAATTTTAATTAAAAGTTAATAAGTCACATTGGACGTTGACAAGTATATACATAGAGAGACAGACGAATATGTGCAGAAAGAATGAAAAATAGTTAAAAATAAAAATAGACAGTGAGGAAATGCAATCAAGAAATAAGAGATAGATAGATTTTGTTACAAATAAGCCTAATGTCTGTAATGACAAAAAAAAAACGCAAAGTAACATATGGCAGAGATCCCTATTGGACGCTACCCGTGTTGAAAAATGAATCATAGAGTCATAACTATTGAAAGACCCTTTATAAAAACATATGAATGAGTATCAAAACCCTTTTAATCGACATATTTATTGTCTTTTCCTTTGACCACTTCGTTATTTTTATTAGTTTTTTTTGGAAGAATTTAACACGCCTTGTTGTAGGCTATGGTTTATTTATATACTTACATATGTATGTATGTAGGTATAATACGTATTTGTTTGCCAATGCGTACATTTGAAACAACTTTGCTTTCACTGTTTCTTATTCATTTTCCTACATGTGTACGTGTATGTACGCGCATCTTAAGCTGTGTTGGTGAAAAACGCTTCAATCATAATAAATTGACAAAGTTTTGCATTTAACATTGTTGTTGTTGCCTGCTTAGCGTGCTCTTATGTCTATACATTTGTATGTGTGATGTCACACAATTACTATATTTAACAAAAATAGGATTATGTGTTCGCTCATTTAATGTGATATGACACACAGCTCGCTGTAGGCAGTGATTAGTTCAATGGAAATTAGTAAGCGGATTTGGTTGGTGCAACATTTACACACACGAATGCAATGCACACACATAAGCACGCACGCTAATTGAAATTGATATGTACGTGTCTAGCCAACATTTGGAGTATTGTTGAATTTTTCATCTTTTAGACGTTGAACTTGCGTATAACTTTTCTAGAAGTTTTATTTATTTTGCATACTTTTAGGAATTTCTTAAACTTTGTACATTTCTATCCATTATGATTTTTTTGTTATATTCATTGTATGTATAATACAAGTGAGACTTCAAATGTAAATATGTAGCTACCCAGCAAACATTTTTAATAGCAGAAGAGTCATATTTTGATTGCCGAGAATTTGATTGGTGGCAGGCGATAGTTTCCTCAGAGAAACTGTCCGCGGTTAGTGACTCACCAAAGCGATTCACTTGTGAGAATCATATTGAAGCGTTGCAAGCGATGGATATTGAAGGGGAAAAACAAAAAATTACTTTCATTTTCTTATTCCCTTCACTTGCACTGATATTTAATAGAAATTGTTTATTGATATTTATTTATTTCGTTGTTATTCAACTTCCAGAAGAGTTTAATTAGGTTCACTTATTGATCGCGCTAGTGCTTGATCTCGTGAAATACTTCTGGAATAATTAAGAAAGTTGATTTCCATAAATGTGGAAGAAGAACAAATCTTCCAAATTTTTGCTGGGTAGGTTTCATTTGAATGGATCAAGGTTTTTCAGGAAAATTTTGTTGGTTTTTTTTTCAGTTGAATTTCTATAAAAGTTTTATAGTTGAAGTTTTGCAAAGGTGGGATCTTCAAGTAAGCACCTCATTTTAAAAAATTTTATAGTTTTAAAATTGTATGTTTAGGACTAAACTTATTATTGCAACTCAAATTCAATCTTAATGTGTTCGGTTAAGTTCTGCAGAATGAATGAACTGCAAATTTCTAGAACGATTTTTTTTGTATCTGTGATATTGCGAGCATATCCTAACTCAAAAGAAAAACGGGAAAGAAGTTGCTCAATGTAAGGTTCATAAGTTGTATTTATCGTTCAACCTAGTAAGTTCATTCACGTTTTTATTACAAGTGATGTTAGTATGGCCAAGAATCAGCAAACAGCTAAATTACATTGCTACCCTGTTATACACAGTGACTTCCTGCAATCTTAAATCCAATTCAACTTAAATATACATGAAGAAAGCGCTTTAATAGCTGTAAAATAAGCGAAAATAAGTATACCAATAGGCTTTAAAGGTTTAGATTTAACAATTTGGCATGTCTTCCAGATATACAAAATAAATTTCCAAAGGATCTAATTAATGCAAAGATCCTAGATCACCAGTATCAACAGTATTTACTGCTTCGCTTACTTCAATGCCAAAGGTGTTTGCTTTGCTGAAACTATCCATCAGACGACAATTCTGTATGTGAGAATGATGGTTTCATATATCAAGAGCACATGTTTTGTGTGCTCTTAGCTCAGGAGTCATGGAGTAGCCATACTCGTACACCATGCAGCATGAATGAGACGATTACGCGGCGGTCAACTTTTACACACAGATCGTCGCTATATCGTCTATATTGAATGAATGACCACTCAATTTGCACTTCAAATTAACAATTTTTACTTATAACCATAGAATTATATAAGTGCTTGCTGCATCAAAACCGCTAAGACTGTAAGCCTGCCGTCGTGCCCAGTAGGCACAGTGACAATGAAGCGATGATGACGAGTCGTGTGTGAACTTCTTCCGACTCGTATGCGCTACGATGTCGTGACGACTCGTGTGCAAAATATAATACTCTTACATACAACTTCCAAGGCAACGTTCTATCAAAGATCACACCAAAACCACACAAATATTTGATACTCTCTTGAGGAAGTAGGCAAGCAACGTTGAAAATTGGAAACCCAAAACTTGAAAACTTTGTGTTTATTGATGAAGACCACAAGATCAGTTCCCTAAGTTGTACTTGAACTTCTAAGTAATCATGTACATTTTATTATTTTTTTTTATGTTATAAGTCCAAATTCTTAATCATGATCATGGATTGATTTCATAATTAAATTTTAAGCAAATAAAACTTTTTCTTTTTTTTTTTTTTGCCTAAGTTTCATAATTTTCTGCTAAGAACTTAAATACTTTGGCGCCTTTAAACCTGCTATAACTAAACTTGAATATCCTTGCACCTTTATGTTCTATGTGGCCTTTGTTTGTATGCAATTTTCTTGGCAATTGTTGCAGTTTTTTCCACACCTTCTGATAGTTTTAGAAAACTTAGCGTTTTATTGCAATTCCTTCCTTTTTTTTCGTTTATTTTTTTTCTATCCTCAATCTGAGTGGTTTTTTGTGGCTTCTGCTATTTTTAGCCTAAAATTCACAAATGTCTTTCCTTGACTTCGCTTGTCGTTCATGTCATTCTTACCATTTTGGCCATGCCATGTTGTGCAATTTTATTGCAACTATTTATTCGTCTGTATTTGTTTTTATTTCCGCTGCTGCTCGTCTACGTTGTCTACCTACTGTTGAAGTGTAGTTTTTGCCAAACTATATGAATTTAAAATTTTATACTTTTTCCCTATGTCCAATGTACTCGCATCTATGTATGCATGAAAACTGTAAGCCTTGACTTTGATGTACCTGGTGTAATAAAATCAAATTGTATGGTCGTTATACTTTTTTGTTGGCTAAAAACTTCATATACGAGTACTACATAGTTTGAATTTAAGAATATTAAACAAACAGAAATTTACATTTGCATTAAGACTGTCTAACATTTTGTCGCAATACACGTTGCGTGAAATGTTAGTAACGTTGTGCAATATACTTAAAAATACTATTTATTAATATAATAATTTCAAAAAATTTAATTTCTTTTGCAGGTTTTACTTTGTGAGGCCTTTGAAAATGTGGTATCAATAAATCTAATGCAACGACAAGAAAAGTCCAATATAAATTATTTTAAATTTTACCAATTACTATTGGTAATCATCAGAAAAAAGTAGTGTTTTTCTTCGATTATATCAAATAGCCATTTTTGAGAATCACTCCAATGCATTTGCATTTTGAGCGTAACGTTAATACAAAATGCGATTGCACGATTTTATCCCTTTCCTGGATGGGCAAGGTTCCTGACGATATACCCGAGGTAAGCTCTATATATTTTATTTTATATCTATATATAAATATGTAGTTGGTAAACGGTATTTTGTTGGAAAGGTTGTGAAAAGTGGGAAGGACGTGTGTACTTTTTTTTCAATAGTAGGCGTTGCCATGCCCCTAACGGCTAAAATCTTTTCCATGGCGAAGCTAATAAACCGATTTTAATAAAATTTGGCTTGGAGATAGATTGATTCTTGAGTAAAATGGAATTTTTTTTAATGGGTGTTGCTACGTCTCTTACAGAAAAATACGTCGTTAATGCAAAACTAAAAAACCGAATTTGATGAAATTTTGTAAGGATATGGATTGAACACTAAAAAAAAGATTACTAAAAACTCAAATTTCTTTAGTAGGTGTGACATCACCTCTAACAAGAAAAAGCATTTTCACTGCTAAGCTAATGGACCGATTTTAATTTTGGAATTTGGCACAGAGATAGAATTATTCCTGAGGAAAGTTTTTTGTTTTAAAATGGATGCTGCAATGCCTCCAGTTGGAAAATATGTTTTCACAGCTATGCTAGTGTGCCAATTTCGATGAAATTTGGTATGGAGATAGATTGCACTCTAAAGAAGAAAGAGATATAGTAGAGTATATGTATATGGTAGAGATATGGGAACATGGACCGATGACAAAAAATTTTTCATATTCAATACTGAAAAGTTGTTTAAATTTCAACCACTGGGCGAACTCTAGTACGATATAACTAAGGAGATGGTATGTTGGAGATCTTATAAAATGAAAAAAATTCAAAAGTGAAATATTTTTTTCAAGTCATTCAAGATTTATTTGACCATTATTTTTAAATCCAACTACATATGCTAAAATATTTTCTTTACCACAATATCGGATATACATTCATTGTTAAGGATATATGAAAAAAGCAAAAAATGAAACCTAAGGAATTGCTTAAAGAATTTGAATGGTCTTAGATAACGCAGACCATGGAATATAAGTCCAAGCACTCCGTAAACTATCTTTCAAGAATTTGAAAATATTAATTCACTAAAACTCAATTTCCATAGAAAAACGTATTCTGAGGCTACTTAAAGTTTTTGATTTTGAATCATTTTCGTTTCCATTACTATTTCCCTCCATTATTTTGAGACCATTATTCAGACCCTATATATAAAAAAAAGTAAAATACGCATTAGCAAAGGGGACCAAAATGTATCGAAATTTTACGAATTAAAGAGAGTTTTTCAAGGAACCAGCAGTTTGTTACGAATTATTGAGATTTTCAAATTAGCGGGGATAAGAAATAAGTGTTCCCTCCAAAGTTCTTGATGTCTCAATGTAAACATTTGCTTTAAAGCAATTACGATATTATGCCAAAATCTCAAAATCAATTCTGCTAGATTCGGAATAAAACTTAACAACTTTCATTTAGGTTGTAGAAATGCTGAAGACTTACAGCTCATTGGCATTTTTGGAACTCACGACCAAAATATATCAAAATCTCAATGTAATAGAACATCTCTGTTGATGATTTAGAGTCATCTTACCCAAAACCATAAGAGGAATGCTTTTTAATCTGCTTCGTAACATTCTTCTCTGTTAGCGTTTTTTTGTGTAATATCTTCACTTTGTACAACGGGTCGTATGAGTAACATTTATTACTTAATAATTTTTTTAAGTCGCTGCAATATTTGGAAATAATACCATTATTATTTTATTTAAAGCGGGTTTTGAAGCTGGAAGCATTGCCTATGTGAAGATTTTTTAGATTTAATATTTACAAACACCGGGTTTCAAAGCTCGGTTCAAATAGAAATTGAAAATATATCCTTTCCAATGAGTGAGCGTTCAAAGCACATCTCTGCATTCCCTCCTCTTATGTTTGTTATAAATTTAAAATTATTTTTTACATTTTCGTTGGAAAATTTTTCAATCGAAGATTACTGCTGCCTTAAATAATATCATGTCCAATTTGTAACATTTATGACATAAAGTGGACAGTCAACTTTGAGACCACAATAAATATAGCACACGAATAAAGTCTACTAAAGATGTAACCAACCAATAAACAAAAACTAAAAACAAAAATAAAAAAATCGCAGTTTTCAATATTGCAAAAATTGACAACATGGATGGGACATCTGCACAAAGCCAAAAACATGAACTGATTGCGAGTGCAGCCAAGTGTACAGATGCCTCAATAGAATGGAATAAAGCAAGCGAGAGAGTTGAATAAATAAACAGATTCAACGAATGAATAAAAGTGGATAAGTTGGATCGTCTTCGTTACTGTTCCTTGTAATAGCGTTGGTTGTTCAACTCAAAGGATTTACTTTGTGCTGTTGTGGCGCTGCTTTTACAACAATAAAAAATGTAGGCGACAGTGTCGCTTGGGGTTTCGTAGGTTATCTATCTTGGTTGCATTTTATATTACCGCGTATTGCCATTACAATTTCAATGGCACCCACCACTACTTGGACAATAAAAGTCATCCGAGTGGAAAGTAACTCATAAATAATTAACTTGGAGATATTTAAAAAGAGTTTCAAAAAAAATGCTTGAAATTGAGATAATGAAATTTCAGCGAAAATATTATTTTCTTAAAAATGTAGCATATCTTTTCTGTTAGTTTTAATAGCAAACAATGAAAGATTTTTTCAAGAAATTTTTCAAAAGAGTACGCGCCGAAGGTGTTTTTTAAAAAATCTGGCCTAACCTTATCTTTCGAAATTGTCTGGTAGTTCATATGAGTGATTGAAGCGAAAAGACAGTTTCCTTACTGATAAAATGGCCTAAGAAGCAGCAGTGTAGTTAAATCTTAGCATCTGTAGTATCTCATGTAGTATCTACAGAAAGAAGCAATTTATTTTCTCGTTGGGTTATATGCCACTGAGTAATTATAAAATACGCTCACATACATGCATATGTACACAGGCACACACATATGTACATACATATGGTCATGTGGGTCATAAAAATACAATGTTTTATGTATGATGAATCTTTATATATATATTTCGAGTGAGCAGTGCTAATGGATAACATGACAATTTATTGAATTAATATTCTTTCAGTGAAGCAAAAACCGAGAATAATTTCACTTTTACGATATTTTTCCTTTTACATTTTTCTATGTGGTGGAATTTAATTGAAAAATTGAAAATATGGTGAATTCATGTGTTATAGCGATAAGCCCGATAGCAAAGTAGAATAGTAGAAAATTTATGACACAAAAAAAGCTGACATTTAGTAAATTAACTCATAAAATTTTTAATTCATTTAATAAAGAGAGCTGCCTTTGTGTTAGATAAGCAGCTTAGGGAATTTGGATTAGAGCAAATTAAGATATGTATATGAAATGTTAAAGTTTCTTTTAATAGTATTAATTTGTCATTTTTGTATCAACATTTTAGAAGTTCTCATCGATATGAGTAGCGTGCTACTCAGAAAATTCAAGCTCGAAAGTTTATAAAATGTTTTTTTTTTTAAATATATCGTTTTCTATTAGCCGAACACAAATTCATCCTACACAAAAGTTATAAGCTAAAAACTTCGCTTATAGAAAAGGTAGAAAAATATATTATTACGCCTGTTGATTAAGAGAATTTCGAAAATGTGATGTTTAGAAGCTGTCATTTTAAAATATTTCCTATCTCAATTAATTGGAAAAGTTGAAAAAAGATTTTTGACTATACCAACGGTGCCCAGAATCCCCAAGCTTTGCAGTTCCTTTTCAAATGTTTATTTAATATTTTTCAAATAAAACATCTTCATTGGAGTTCGAGGGTACACCTGGACATGCAATAAAATATTGTTCTTTAAAACTGTTTGTATAAATCAACTTTTTTTCAGTGATTGGTGAAACAAAAAGAAGCTGATCCCAAATTGAGTTAAGTGATTTGATATGTCAAACAAAAATTTAATTTACTTTGATTAAAATTTTTTTAAATCATATCTGCGTAAGTTTTTCAACTTATTTATTCCTTTAGGGGCACAACCAAAAAGTATTTTTTATCTTTTATCCTTCTTTTTCTTAATGTAGACTATAGAATCTCCCGATTTTTCTCAGGAAGTTTTTTTTTTCGAAAAGCACATTGTTGAGCGCGTAGTGCAGCATTTCGCAGAATTTTGTTGGTCTTCCCAATCTTTTTCACGTTTCACGTATTTGCGGTAGTACACAGTGCGCCAACATCTGCCGATATCGATCGACATTGAGTGTCTCACGAGCTCTGAAGAAGAATTGCCCAATGATGTTGTGTCGTGTCATTTGAAAATTCTCCAGGCTACCATAGCAAAACACATTTTTTTGGCAAAATTCGATCTATTTATTGAACATAGTTTCCTTTGAG
Organism: Meiosimyza decipiens; assembly: GCA_963680825.1. Taxonomy (NCBI): domain Eukaryota; kingdom Metazoa; phylum Arthropoda; class Insecta; order Diptera; family Lauxaniidae; genus Meiosimyza; species Meiosimyza decipiens. Next base: position 77,390,406 of record OY804259.1, read on the forward strand.
GGCGGTACACCGAGTATAGCGATCTTCCAATTTTTCGATACCATTTTTGTAGTAAGATGCCGGTTTGTCCTCAAAATAGGCCTCAGTTTTGGCGATTATTCCCTCATTGTCGTTAAATCTCTTTCCCGCGAGCATCCTCTTGAGGTCTGAGAACAGGAAAAAGTCGCTCGGGGCCAGATCTGGAGAATACGGTGGGTGAGGAAGCAATTCGAAGCCCAATTCGACTATTTTTGCGGCTGTTTTGATTGACTTGTGAGATAGTGCATTGTCTTGATGAAACAGAATTTTTTTCTTCTTCAAATGGGGCCGTTTTTTTGCGATTTCTTCCTTCAAACGCTCCAATAACGCTATGTAGTAGTCGCTGTTGATTGTTTTTCCCTTTTGAAATAGTCGATGAACAAAATTCCATGTGCATCCCAAAATACATACGCCATCACCTTGCCAGCTGACTGTTGCGTCTTTCCACGCTTTGGAGCCGCATCACCGCGTGCCGTCCATTCAGCTGACTGTCGATTGGACTCTGACGTGAAGTGATGGAACCATGTTTCATCCATTGTCACATACCGATGCAAAAATTCAGCTTTATTACGCTTCATGAGCCTCAAACACTCCTCAGAATCATCAACTCGTTGTTGTTTTTGGTCGCCTGTGAGCTCGCGCGGCACCCATTTTACGCAGAGCTTCCGCATACCCAAATATTCATGTACGATATAGCTAACACGTTCCGTTGATATCTTTAGGGTGTCAGCTATCTTGCTCAACTTCACTTTACGGTAATTCAAAATTATTTTGTGGATTTTTTGGATGTTTTTTTCCGTAACCACCTCTTTTGGGCGTCCAGTGCGTTTGCCGTCTTCGGTGCTCATTTCACCACGTCGAAATTTAGCATACCAATCTGTTACGGTTGCTTTTCCTGACGCAGACTCCGTAAACTCTTGATCAAGCCATTGCTTGGCTTCAACTGTATTTTTTCCCTTCAAAAAGCAATACTTGATCAGCACACGAAATTCCTTTTTTTCCATTTTTTGCACAATAACAAAAGTTGCTTCACTCAAAATGCTATAACTCACGAACCAATCGACCGATTGCTGTCAAATTTTGACACTGATCGTTTGAAGATTGGTACTACCTGAAAATCATATGGATTTAATTCAAGTGGCGCCATCTATGGGCTAGCCTTTGGAATATTCAAATGACCTGTTATGTGAGGATTGTCGGTGCACTAAAAGCAATAATATTGTTTGTTGACGGTGACAGAGAGTGAATTAGAATTCACTCTCGAAAATCCCTGGTGGGCTACAACCCTTTGAATGACGATATTCGCGAAAGACAAGCGATCCGGCTTGTATATTTCCATTAATCGATGAGTCAGCTGCACTTTGTATGAGAACATGTAAAGATCTTGCTTCAAAACTTCAAAGATATTCAATATTTCCATTGACCAGATTGAGATGGAGCGCCCGTAACTAGAAATACTGTTACTTTTTTAAGGTTCACTTTTTAAAATGCACGCACTATGGGGAAAAAATAGCAAAATCCAATGAAATCTTTTGTGTTTCAACACATTTAATCAAAAATTAATTACAATTCTTTGTTTTGCGCATGTTATTGGTCCATTAGTTTTGCTGTGAAAACATATTTTTCTGTATGGGCATGTCACTGCTCACTCAAAATCGAATTCAGGATCCATATCAAATTTCACCAAAATCGGTTCAATAGTTAAGCTGTAAAAACATATTTTTCTTTAAGAGAGGCGCCACGTCCTCCAAAGCTTATAGAATTTTCAATATCCTTTTTGAGTGCTCAATTTATTTCCAAACTAAATTTAATCAAAATCAGTTCAATAGTTTAGACTTGGAAACGTATTTTACTTTTAGAGGCGTGGCCTCCCAGCCTTCCAACAAAAATAATCAAGCGATTTTTTTATTTTATGGCAGTTAAATGGGGATGGAATCGTTTTGCCACTGCCCTGTAGATTAGTCTATTTCAAAATTACCGGAGGGATAAACTGCTCTAAGAACATATGCTACCTTCGAAAAAGTTTCTTAATATCATTCAAGTTTAACAATTTTCCTTAATCCGCATATATAAAATCTTATCAAAAATATTCAATTTTCGAATCGATTTCAGAATGTCAATTTTCAAACTGCGTCAAATACAAAAAATATTTTAGTTAAAAAAGGTTTGATAGTTTTTAGTTGTATCTACAATTACATTGTGTGCAATCTAAATCGAGAAATATCGACTGTTGTCAATTTAGGGAATTTGGGTCGCCCAGCTTGATTCAGATTTTGATTTTGAAATGACAAATACTTTTTTCTGCACTACCGTTTCAGCACCACTCCTTACTTCCTTTATGGAGCATTTTAACCAAAATTTCTGAGAAATCTTGCAAACAATAAAAACGATTGAGAACTTTTTCATATTTTACCTTAAAGAAGAAAAAAAAACTTGTATTAAAAAAAGTTAGGGCTTCAATATAATGTATAATATTGTGTGGATTGAGAAAGAGCGAAAAAGTCTATTGGCCAAAGGTCTTAAGCCCCCTAATATTCACTGCTCTTGTTCACCTATAGGTTAGTGCGGAGAAGGTAAAAAGATAATTCAAAAAAATGTAAAAACAATTTATTGAAACATAATACGCCAAACCAAATCTATGAAGTGTAACTGGCAAAAGTTCTAGCAAGATAATTCACAGTTGAAGGGAGGGACACTTCATTTTGTTCTATGATGTACTATTTCACAGCATAGAGGTATTTTTGCTTTTGTCTCATACATATTTAATCCGACAGCTTCATTTATACTTTGCCATTTGAAAGCTTTCAAGTCAAAAGTCATATTACTTAATGCATTATTAATATTTCCAAAAATTCCATTTCATTTCTTGTAGTTCATATGTATATACTCCTCATAGAAATGAGCGCCATAAAAAATTCAAAAAGGGAAAACGCATTTACAGAAATGCTTTTCTTTTAAGAAATTAAGAAACAAATTTGCGCAATATTAAATGTGAAATGATTTTACATAATGTCAACATTATATCATATTTGCTTTGATGTTCCCTTTTTTCAACATTCGACATTGTTAAAATCATTGATATTTCTTGCATAAACTACCATCACTGTCACCACGACCCTTGCTAACAAGATTTCTCATTCAATCTTCTTTACGGCTGCATCATAAATTGGTTGTATTTGATTTTTCTTGTTATCAATGTGAAGATGAGCGTGGCAAAGTGACATCAAATGCAGCTTTGTTGTTAGCCCCCTTCGGCATTGCCATCATCGAGTTGTTTACTTTCAAATGTTCTTTCATACGGTTGAACTTTCTATGTTCTATTTGTCAATATTTTCTTATCCTTGATATCATTTTCACCCTACTCCCAATAAGCCTTCAACAACAAAGCAACACTAAAACCATTCGCAGTAAGTCGTCGCATCTAAATCCGTGTGTGTCACATCGTGGCACTTCGATTGACATAACAAAGTCAATTGTTTCTTTTTAACTTATGGTACGTTTTATAGTACTTTATTTTCTTTTTTTTTCTTTTTTTTAATCATTTCCGTTTTTGTAGACGTCAATAAGAGATGTAAACTATTACTATAACCACCCACTTGCCTTTCTGTTCAAATAGCTAATATGTAGTACTCGACCTATGATACACAGAGCAACACAATTGAAGAGCATGGTACTAATATATTGCGCTCCAACCAAATGCTCTCGCCTCTTGGTTTTTGGCTCCGGCTCGTGAGCCGAGAGCTAATAATATTTATTTTCGAAAAGCCTATGGCACGCGCTTGTGCTTAAACTCAAGGATAAAGGGTCGTTTGCGAGCCTATGTTTAAAACTAAGGGTCCCTTAGCCCAATTTAAAAAAAAAAGATGTTCCACCAATCGAGTGGAAAGGTCGAAATTGGATTTTGAACATAACACAGAACCATGGATTGGACTGTTTTGAGCCATTTGCTTCAATCGATGTGAAAATGTCGAGGAGGGAATTTTGACATCACATGGAGTGACACCAGACCATAGACATCACCGTTTTTGACCCATTTTCGAAAAAAATGTTTTTTTTGTCCCAATCGATAGCAAATAGCTGGAAATAGACTTTGGACATCACTTGAAATGGCCCCAAACCATAGATAGGACCGTTTTTCATCCCACTCCAGAAAAAATATGTTTACTTCAATCGATGGGAGAGCCAAAGAAAAGAGCGCGTTTGTTTTTTTTATCGATGATTTTCAGCTGTGATTCACTGATATGACAATGAAAAATAATAACTAATCTCAAATCTGGCTCCAAATGCCAATGAAAACATTTTTTTTTTTTTGTTTAATTTCAACTGTAATTCTAACACTGTACTACATCTAGTGTAAAATGTTTGTGGAGTTTTCAGCTGTAATTACAATGCTTAAGTGTACTGCCAGTTTGATTCATAAGAAACATTCGTACAGACTTGGAGCAAAAGAAAGTACGCTTCTTGCATACTTTGTGATTAGTCCAAGGATCCTATTGTTTCCCATTGAAAAGGTTTCTTAAAAACTTTAAATATTAAGAAACATTCTATGAAATAAAGCACGGAAAATGTTAGACATTGCATATATATTAATATAATTATTTGAAGTTTATACAGAAACAAATAAACGATTTCTTCGGTAGCCGCCGAAATGATTACCATACTTACCGCGTCGCTTCTGCGAGTTTTCATTAAGTTTTCGAAGCAAAATTGTTCATAAGGGTTGATTTGCAGGGTTTTTAAAAACAGTTTATAAAAAAATTGTATTTTTTTTAACATTCCCACAGGATTCATAAACTATGAAATTTGTTGAAAAGAGTTCGCAGCAAATACCATATAGCTCAGAAGACTACCTTAACAAATTTAGCCACCAACCAATCTTTAGAAACTGTATCCAATATGTCGGATGGGTTCAATTTAAAAAAAAGTTGAATGTCTGAGCGTGTCCTGTCGAAATTATCAAAACGCTTAAATTTCAATTTAAAGCATATAGCAAAATAGCTAAGGAGGCTTATAGCTACCGTAGCTAAACTTTATTACTATTATTATGTGCAATAGTCCTATCAGCATAAATCTGACTATGTTTTGGAGATTTAAAAATATGGTATGGTAAAATAATTTACCAATGAATTCAATACATCCTGAAAATTATTTACTTTTCAGTGAAAATTCCATTGAATTTGGAATAAAATTCAAACATTTTGAATAATAAGATGAATTTCACAAGGTTACCTTAAATTTTTATGAGTTGTTTCAACCAACCATTTTCATGCATTTTACGACCAACGCTTTTTTATAACATAGGTAAGTCTTAAGCTAAATTTCATTCAACTCTAACGCTTGTGTGATGCGTTTCAAAATATCTTAACATGAACATATTTCCTAATATTGATTTCAATTTTAAATATTGATATTTTTGTCGGTCGGTGTAGTTTTTGTTCAAAAAATCAATACCATATATTTATGTACATATAGTAGGTATAGTGTTACCCTTTAACCGCTACTTCCCCCACTGTGCATGAAGGTTCATAAATTGAAAATATGATTGCATAATTTCCTTTTCAATTTCTGTCACCGTTCTTTGAGTATTTTTTACAACTTTGTACGAAACCTTAGACAAAGTATTCCGTTTAATGTCGTATGTTGTCATGTTGTTGTTTTTGTTGTCCCAATATTAATTTGTCAAGCAAACAACTTCCTGGCAGTTAAAATTGGTAGTTACCACATTCTATTATTTTTATTTTTCCTTCAATTGTAACTTAGTATTCGTACCGAGGGAGTACGATAGTTACTTCCATAGTTTGTGGGAGAGTTTGTGGGACTATTTGTTTATGAGCCCCACTCATGCTCGATTTAATTAAAAATTTCAATGTCGTTTATTGTTTAGGGCTCATGAACAAAACTATGAGTCAAATTTAAAATTGTTTTCTTGTGCAAAATTCAAGGACTCCTTTAAAAGTCTTAGTAAGTTTAATGCCGTTCATCAATGATTCAGAAAATGTTTTAGTTGTTATATACAAAAGAAATTTGTCTAATGTAATCAAAAATTTTTTATTATATTTAATCATTTGTACAGGAAAATTAAGAATCAAATGTGAATATTTTGATGAATGGGCAAGAGTTTGTTGCTTATTTACCCATATATCTTAAAATGTCAAAATGTTTGGTCGATAGGAGTGTGGATCTTGCTGGAAAAATTTGAATAGAAAAACCCCCTATATAAAAATACTGTTCTTTCTCCTGCAAGAATTAACAAGACCGTTATCTTGTGTTAAATATATCGAATGTATCGTAACATATAGGGCTGGTTAAATATATGAAAACCGTGTGTCGAGTGACGACTGTAGCCTAGGAAGAGGGGTGGTCGAAAACTCTTTTATTTGTTAATATTAAAAAATTTACAACAATTGTAATTTCCTGGCTTGGATTCGCATGAACTTTACGGCGTAATGGACTCGAAAGCCGAACTGGCGTGCATGGGGCTGGAATATATGGCATATCGATGTTTTTACGCAACTTGATATTCAAATTCAATTTATATTCATTTTTCATCGTTACGATCTTTTACAAATTGAAATAAGTATAAAAAAATATTTTCATATATCTAAGCAAATGGGTAGAAATTCCACACCCTGGTAGCATACAATAGCCTTTCTAACGTATTCTGTGAACGCTCGCAGCCTTTCAGTAATAATAAGCTTATCGCATCGTATCTATATGGTTTTTTGCTTTAGCAGATCTTTTTTGTATCAAGAAAAATTTTGGGAAAAAACCTTTAGTTTCAAGACAATACCATTATCTTTTCAACGCTTTAATATCACAGACGACAAAATAAACCGACTAGATAAGATATAGCCCCATGCCTGACTTCAGAACGCGAAAAAATTAATCCAGTATTGCCCCACATTACTTGAAAATACACGGCATACTATGTGGTATGGTAATAACTCATCTGAGATGCTCTAAACCTACAACAGATATAGTTGGTGAAATGCTTTACGCACCATTACTCAAGTCGTCACCAGGCCGGTGTGTTGGGCTGCCGTAGTATTATACCAATTAAAACACCTACTCTTATTCGAGAATGACTCCTTCCTGCCGAGCACTACTAAAGGAGAGTTCCTTTTACTTTGGTATTCATTGCCATCATCTGTTTTCTAAGCCTGCAACCAGACCACCGTTTCTTCAATTTATTCCAATTTGGTAAGCGTCAAGGTCTCTCTTATTTATGTTCACTACACTTTCTACATAGCGTGCGATCAACATTTAGATTTCTTTACTTATGAGCATGGTCTGTATGATATTTCTCCAACGATATTTGTGCCACGGATCCGATTCGGACTCTTTTTTGTATGAAATACCGCTCAAAAAACCGGAATCCGCTTTGTCGGATCCGAAACGGAATACATATACGGATCCGTTTTTTTAAATAAAACGGATCCGTTACGGATTTCGTTTCGGATTCGTTTTCGTATGAAATTCCTCTCGAAAAAACGGAATCCGTTCCTTCAATTTATTCCAATTTGGTAAGCGTGCGATCAACATTTAGTTTTCTTTACTTATGCCCATGGTGTGTATGATATTTCTCCAATATTTGTGTGGGACTTGTATTTATGATTAAGATTTTTGATTCAGATATAAAAGAAATAGCTGGAATTGGACAACATTTATTTCGCAACTCAAAATGAGATGTAATACCTGAAACTTAATATCAAACAGCATAACTGATTGCTGAACACGAATTAATTGGATATGTTTTCTTTTAAAAACATTTGATTCAATAAAGTCGCTTGAACTCGAACACATTAGTATTTTTGCACTCTCTGTTAATTTACTTAAAAAATAATCCTTTAAATTTTTGAAATTATCAAATTTAAAATTGTAAAAAAGACAAAAACATTGAATTTTTTAGTAAAAACCGTGTTTCAAGATTAATGCCATAACTGCAATGTAATGTAAAAGCTAATTAAATGTGCTAAGCAAAAATGTTACTTAAAATTTTTTAAGCTTAACAAATGTGAAGGTGTGAAAAAGTCAATTTTCGTAGCTCGCACAAAGAGCGTTTTAATTTCCAACAGCACTTAAGGAGTACGGATCAAATGTCAGTAAGGTAGTGCAAAGTACTAAGAAAAAAAAACACCTTTTCTATTGAGTTAAAAATTGCACCTTGTAATCAACACCTGCAAAGCAGCAGCGCGTCGCTTCAAGTTGTTGTTGCGCATAAAATATGCTTGTGTGCGTGCACGAGTATAATCCAAAAATTCCAACACAAACTCACGTAAAACATTTATTCCAAATGAGTAACGACGGTTAATACAATTTTGCGTGTTTTCCTTCTCGCTCTCAACATTTTCACTAAGGGTGAATAAAATGGAAACTTCATTTTACCAAACCTAAAGAAAAATCTAACACTAGAGGAAAATTCCAAAACAAAATTAGACTTTGTTGCATATGCCATAATAGACACACACACACAAACACACACACACACACACAAGCATACTCGTGAAAACACACAATAACAAATTTAGAGTAACAGAAAAATAAACAAATATTGCGTGAGGAAGGGTCGTCTTTTTCAGGGTTCGAGTTAAAACAAAAAAAAAAACACAAAAAGCAAAAAACTGCCAAAACGTTTAAAGTCGCTTGGGATACTTCAGCGTTGAATTTGAGTTGTTAAAAGGAAGTTGTGAAATAAAAAGAAATAAAAAATCCTAATTCCAACACACAGCAACAAAAAAAGGAAAAAACAAAAAAAAAAAAGAACGTCAAAAACCCTGAGGATAAAGTTAAGGCCACAACAACGAACAAAAAGTGACATTGATGAAGAAGCTGAGTCAATTGCTTTGAAATTGGACAAAAAAATAAATTAAAGTCAAACCTAAGTCATTTCGTTTGGATTAAGAAGAAATTTGAATAGCATTTTCAGTTAACCTTTTCAATTTCTTTTAAATTTTTAACGTGGGTCATTATTGATAAATAAAAGTATCACATGCAAAACGCTAGCTGGCGAAATATAAGGCGATATTTTGACTTAACTTGTTTTAAGTGCAGAAATTTATTAATAATTGGATTACTTACACTGTGACAAAAATGTTTCAACAGTTGCTGAAAGGGTCAAGTTTTGTAGCTGACAACATTTCGACAAATTGGCAGGGTTGCCAAGTGACCGTTTTCGACCCGGCGAAGCACGTTTAGTACAGTGTGTGTCAATACCAAAAATAAAATATCTCAAAACAAAGTGCAAAACAAAAAAAAAAATTTAAAGCTATTTCCATTGCTAAATAAGTAGAATGATCAGTGACCTTCCTTCCAATTAATGATAATTTCTAAGCTTAATAAGTCTTCTTTTTGCATAAATTTGTTGAGAACCATAGCAAAAATTTTTGACTTCGTTGACTGCAGCAAAGAATGCCAGTCATTTCAAAGCTGAATGAAAATGGTTTCCACTTTGTTGATTTTAATATCGATGTTTTTATTGGTCCCGCCGTCAGGTTTAACGCCGCTGCACAAATAATTGACTTCTGTGTATATCAGATTCTCCTGTTATACGGTGGTCTGCATCCCATGTGCCATTTGAGAAAGTTAGATTCCCTGATTCATTGTCAGATAAAGATTGTACTGGAGAGGGGATCCGTCTTGAACAACCTATGCATTATAGCGTGTTTAATAAAGTCCTTTTAGAGGACTATGTATGGCAGTGATGGGCTTATCTTGAAGAGCCTATGAGTTACAGGGTGTTTAAGAAAGTTCCTTTAGAGTTGTATTTACAAACAAAGATGATTTTAGAACTTTCAAAGTAATAGAGCTAGAGTAATAAAATTAATGAGTCTCATTAGATAATCAACTCACATATCTTAAATAGATTTATGATTGCGAATCATGATTTTAGTTCACAAATATCGCTTGTGAAAGTCAAAGTCAAAAAATTCTTTTTTTCTAAAATTATTTTTTTATTTATGTAGTAGTTTTTTCCAAAAATATCATAATAAATTGAAGTTTTCTTATAAATATTTTAGTGTACCATACTACGGCCTGTAAGTTCACTACACAAAGTTTTGACCTGGGTCATGTATTTTTTTAGGTATAAATTAATCATATATAATACCAATATGACTTTTTTGAAAAAAAAAAATTCCCGAGTAAAATCCCTCCTCTTTTATGGGACCGAAATGTAAATTGATGTAAAAAATTCCAAACAAATTTTTTAGAAAAACCAAAAATTAATTGATTGGACTAGGTAGCTAAAAAGTTACTTTGCTACTAATAAAGTAACATTTTTATCTCTTAAACACCCTGTAACTCATAGGCTCTCCAAGATAAACCTATCACTGCCATACAATTGATTACTCACAATGAACCATGGAATCTATTTCATCAATCAATTTCTTCTAAAACATATCACTGTTCAAAAACAAAGCCCGTTTTTCGCGCAAGTGAATACTAAATGAATTCAAATGAAATAAAGCAGAACGAAGTACAAGAACAATAAATTTACAAAAAAGAATATGGAACAGAAACCTATGTGGTTACCCTAGTGCTAAATAGAAATAATTGAAATTCCGCAACTGTGACTACGGTGGTGAGTAAACGGGAAAGCTTTGCGGGCTTTATCGTGCTGTAGACACGAGAACACACAAATTTAATGGAGTTATGTAGCCAAGTTGAACAATGTGAAGAGGAGATGTTTCGTGAGAAAAACCAAGCAAAACTGAATAGTGGTTGGACTTTAATTAGCTTGGTTTTTGCCTTGGGACCAATATTGGAAACAATGCGTTCCTGTTCAAGAACATAGCTTGAAGTACCAAGGACCAAGGATCTAGAGAATAAAAATACAGAAACAATAAAAAGCAACTGTAAAAACTTTGCCATAGATAAAGCTGTGCAGTTGTCTTCTGTGCATATTTTGCTGTGTTGCTATCCTTAGGTCATAGTGAGTTCAAGTTGACAAAAACCACTTGACAGCCAGCAACATCGGTGAAGCAGCGAAAATTGTCACTTGACGTTTGGCGATGGCATCAGTTGGGAGTCAGCACAACCATAACCACAACCAGTCGTAAAAATGCGGTAAACATAATTATTTCACTGGAATAAGCAAAGTTTTGTGGTATCACGACGTTCATTTGCGTGCTGTATGCAAACTTGTTTTGCTGTCTTCCGCAGTCGTTAGTTACCAACAACAGCAGTTGGATATTAAAGCTTTTGTTGTTTTTAGCTCTTGGCTGGTAATGGTGCTGTCTGCTTTTTGTCGTCCTTGAATGCAACTCAACGAAATGCTCATTAGTTTTCATTAAGTTAAAACAACATTGAATAAAAATAGCGACAAAAGAGTCTGCTCATGTTGCATACACTGCACAGGTGCATAATGCTGCGGTAGAGTTTTCACTAAGCACAAAATGTTGTAATTTTAATGATGCAAAACACAGTATTTTGTGCACTACAACTAACAGTTGCCAAGCGCATTAACCAAAGTAACATTAATTGAAAAAATATCTCTTAAACCGTTCTGTTTTGAAAATGGCAAACGCAATTATGGCGGATGTGTGGTATAAACTACTTATATTAAAAGTGTTTCGTGCTTTGTGCAATAATGTCCAGTAACTTATGGGTTAAGTTTTGAAAAATATTCGCCCATAAGATTAAATTAAAGTTATCAAAAACAATATCAACGAACAATATTTAGAACAATTTTATGTAACATTTCATATGAACAACGCCTAGAAACAATGCTCCTACACAATGTGTATAAACAATGTGTATGAACAAAGCTTCTAGCTTGACCGCTAGTTATACTTCAGGGATGTCCTGGTCCAACGATACAGTTCCAGTTCCAGCACCAAGATTTTTTAATGAAAAATGAAATGAATTTTTGAATGAAAATGACTTGACACAATAAAGTTTGAATTGCAATTGAACTTTATTTTTTCCGAATTTTATATTGCACATGAAAAATAGCTACAGAGGGCTTACAAAAATGAATACTCAGCAAAATATACATACAGTGAACTTTAATGTAAACAAAGATTGTGAAATGAGTATTCAGTACATTAAATATTTGGACAAGCAAAAAGGAATTTATACATTGTAAGCAAAAATGAGAGATTGTGAAATAAGTTAAAGTTAGTGCCCTCTGTAACTTGTTGTTGTCGGAGTATCAAATTTAATATTGTATGTTATGATGGTGCCGGAGTGTTAGGGTTGGTAACTCCTCCCCCCTTGGAATAAAGCGACGGCCAAAAGGAGTTGGTCGGTGCTGTCTGCTCTTTGCTGGATGTGACGTACGTGGTTTTTATTTTAAAAATGCAAATCAGGACTAGAATGATTCCAAAAGCCAAGCTGGAGATCGTTGAATAGTTTAATATGTATTGTATATCTGTGCGTTTATTCAATGTCTCTATTTTATCATTATGTAGAAATTGATATTGTCGAAGTTTTTCAAGTGTTAAAGTTTCGATGGTGTTCACTGTTTCCACTGGAATATTTGGAGATGGCATGACATAAACTTCATCCCAATAGGTGTTGGTGTTGCCCACGTATGTTATTCCATTGATCTCCACCTGACAGTTTTTGTAGTAGATTAACAGTGTACCTTCTACTGTTATGTGTGAATGTTTTCTGCAAGTGGATTTTATTAGTAAATTCTTTACATTTAACAAAAGTATGTAGTTGGGTTCAGGTTGTTTTATATCTGTAACCCTTCCAATGTCCAGCAAGGAACAGTTGGCTTTTTCATTTGAAAGCAGACGGCCGATACATGTTGATAATGTGATGTCTTCTGGAGCTGTAGGGCTTCTGCAGTAGAATGTATCTTCTATTTTTGTGCATGGTGTATCAAAGTATTGAATGTGAAATTCATTGTAAATAACGTATGGCTCAGTATTAATTACCTTTGTTTCGTTTATTGGCAGTGGGATAATGTGCAAAAAGTGATAAAATTCGCTTGATAAAATTGGGATTTGTACATTAAATATTATTTGTGAATGGTTATAATATGCTTGTAATGCTAGCAACTCATAGACATGCTCTTCTGAGATTAATGTTATATTTTGGTTTTCAAGATTTATTTTAATTTCCTGAATCTCCGCTGGGCTCAAAATAAGTTTTGAAATAACGTTCAGTCTGGCCAGAACTATAGACTCAGCTATATCTGTTATATGATTGTTTAGCAAATCTAAATTGTAATTGATTTGGTTCAAATATTGCGTCTCCAATATCATATCGTGATTCGCTTTGATTACAAATTCTGAGCGTTCTGCTCTTATTTTTAAAAATTGTTGTATTTTGGCCTGTTCATTATTGATGTGGTCAGTTATGTTGTTAAATCGTTTAATCATCTGTACATTAAGACTGTTTTGATTGTTTATTGTATTTTGAATTTGTTGTCCTGTGTTTTTAAGAATGTCTATTTGTTGGTTGATGTTATGTGCGTCCACTGTGTCCATATTGCCTGTGATGAATTTAATAGCTGTACCCAAACCATTTATTAGTCCTCTTTTAGTTCGTTTTAAAGGATTTAATGTTAAAAGTCTTGAATTTAGTTCCCTCAATTTTAATTTTGTCACCTCCAGGGCTGGTTGTAAATCGGTATATTTTTCGAATGTTGTTAATGTACCAGTGATTTCGTTAATATTGTCTTTGTATCGGTCTAAGTCAACAATATGTATTAGGTTATTGAACCCCACAATATTTCTCGCAGGACCAAGTCTGAGTGGTATGATATTGTGGCTTTTTGACAGATCTCGTATTTCAAATTGTTGTGCCCATATTGTAGAAATTCTGAAAATTATGTATATTATTTTTTTTTTTTTTTTTATTTAATTATGTGTAGGTGTTTAATTTATTTTTGTTTGTGCTTTGGTGAACCTGTTGTACTATTATTTCAGTACTCTATGTGTCATAGGACAGGTTTTCTTTTTATGTTTCCTTAAACAGCCCGTTGTACTATCGTATCAGTACTCTATGTGTCATAGGACGGATCTGAATAAGTACTCCCTTTTTTTTTTTTTTTTTTTTTTTTTTTTTTTTTTATATGGATGTCCTAATCGAACCTCTATGCTGATATGCCCTCAGCACTCCTCGTCTCAATGAGCTCACAAAAAGTGTTATGAGGTTTCAGTTTCTAGTGAAACTTATGTACTATCATATCAGTACTCTCAGCCCATGAAACTAAGACGGATTCGATTTCGGAAAATATATGTAAGGAAAAGAGGAAAAATGTTTTAAATTTTTCTGACTACTAGATTAAAATGTTATTTTATAAATTTGGAATAATTTGATTATCCTGTTGAAACCACTCGCTTTTTCCTTCTAAGTTTTGATTTGTGCAATTTCTGTTGCTTTGTTGTAAGTAACGTTACTTTCTCGTTTCTGTGAACACGGTGCCGGGAGAATCTGGGCGTAATTTTATTTCTACGATTTTCTTTACGATATATTTGTTCTCCTATTTGCAATTCTTCAGGAGGTTCCCTGGTTTCGTTTAGTTTTTCTATCCTATTATTTATTAAAATTTCGGCTTTGTCTTTTAAATTTGAGTATAGTTGGGAGCGGAAAATATTGAGTTTTCGCAAATATTCGTGTTGGTCGTTAGCAGCAAATTGGTTGTTGAATTCTGGTGACCTGCCATGGAAAACTTCGAAAGGCGTGAGCTTTGTAGCCGAGTGAATTGCATTATTGTAAGTAATGAAAGTTTCGGTCAAAATATCTTCGTGATTCAAATCTAACTTATTTTCCTTCCGTTTTTCTAGGATGATTCTATAAATCTCTGTTAACGTTGAGTGAAGTCGCTCAACCGGAGAGTTACTACTACTACTTTGGAAAGATGTGTGGTGTACTTCTATATCGTATTGCTTGCAAAAGTCAATGAAGATCGCAGACTTGAATTCAACTCCTTCGTCACAAACAATTTTTTGTGGTACACCATAGGTACTTATAAAAGCTCTTAATGCTTTTATTACTGAAATACTTTGCCTTGTTGGGATAGAGAATCCTGATGCGAATTTGGAGAATTTATCTATTATAGTTAATATGGTGTTGTTATTAATGAAGTATATGTCAATATGTAGGATTTCAAGTGGTTTGGAAGGGTTTTCTGGAATTTCGTAAAAAGGTTTTGGAGGGTGTCTATCATATTTGAGGGTTTGGCATTTGTCACATATGTTTATAAATTGCGTGATTCTAGATTTCATGAATGGGAAGTAATATCGTCTCTTTAAGTGCGCAAGAGTTTCGTCTATCCCTCTATGATTGCTATTTTCATGGTATTCTCTAATAATTCTTTCTTGCTCCTCATTTTCTTTTACGTCCTGTACCATTTGCAAACATCTTATAATGCGAAAAGTTTTGTTATTTAAGAATAAATTTGAATATACTGTCTGAATTATTCCGAATGTCCCTTCGTCCGTGAATATTGCTGTTAGTTTATTTGGTGTAAGGTGTTTTTTTAAAATGTCTAACACTGTTTGTTCTGTAAATGTTCGTGATATAACTGTTCGTCTAAGTTTGTTTCTAAAAGGAATTTCTGTAATTGTTGTGGCTTCTCTATTTTCAATCTTTAGTATAAGTTGTAAACTAAATTCATTTAATGGTTTTGTTGACATTATGATTTCATCATTAAGACCTTGATCGGTAGGTTGCACGATTGCTTCTTCTATGGTTTCGTCAGTACTTTGATTAAGATTCAGTTCAGTTGGTTTCGGGAATGGTTGTGGATCATTAATCTTGATTCGACTAAGGGCATCAGCGTTAGAATTAAGCTTACCTGCCTTATAAATTATCTCATAGTCATATTCTTCTAATTTAAGCCTCCAACGAATTAATTTCGAATTTGGCTCCCTCAGACTCATTAACCAAGTAAGTGGGCGATGATCTGTGATAATCTTGAATTTTCGACCATAGAGGTAGGGTCTAAAATACCGCGTAGCCCAAACAATTGCGAGGAGTTCTTTTTCTATTGTTGAGTAATTTTGTTCTGCGTCACTCAAAGTTCTGCTTGCATACCATATTGGTTTATCGTTCCCGATAGGACCTTGAGACAGAACGGCCCCCAAAGCGATATTACTTGCATCTGTCGTTAAAACGAAGGGTTTGGTAAAGTCTGGGTATTGTAATATAGGATCATTCTGAAGAATAGTTTTACAAGCGTCAAAAGTTTCAATATACTGTTTTGTCATTTTGATAGACCTTCCTTTCTTTAAACATTCTGTTAATGGTTTTGTAAGGTGGGCAAAACCTTTGATGAATTTCCTATAGTACCCTAGAAGTCCTAAGAAAGACTTAATCTCTTTTTGTGTTTTTGGTATTGGGAAATTCTTAATGGCGTGAATTTTATCGGGGTTAGGTTTTACCCCATCCGTGGAAACTATATGTCCCAAAAAAGCTACTTCTTTGTGTAAAAACTCTGATTTATCCATTTGGATCTTGAAGTTTGATTCCCTTAATCTGTCGAAAACTTCTTTGAGGCTGGTTATGTGTTCTTGTAAGGAAGTGGAATATATGATAATATCATCAAGATAAACAAGACATGTTTTCCCTTGTAGGTCTTTTATAATATCCGGGATGCGAAGAGAATTAAAAAGATGTTCATGGGATGTTGAAGAAGATGGAGTATTGCTACTACCGGCTCCTAAATTTAGGGTTGAAGTTGTATTTGAACTAGTAGACATTGTGTCTAGTGTTCCTAAAGTTTCAAATTCTTCGGTAATGACGGATTGTTTTGCTGTGAACAATCGCAATGAAAATCGCCGCGGCTTATCTCTATTTTTCGGCATATGCAAGCAAAACAATTGCTGTTAAAATTATTTCACAACGAAATCACAAGGCACCAAGGAAAATATTCGAGTAACGAGAAGAGAAGGAAAGAAAAAACCAGCAGATTCAACAAAATGTTTTTCTTTTGCACAAAATTACTTCTTTCAAAAGAATCTACAACCAATGCACAAAATCAAGAATAACTGTTTCCTCCTTTTTTCACATACATATATATATTTCTTTATTGTACCTTAATTTCCTTTTTTTTTTTATGATAATATTCTTTTCTATTTGTTAAATTATTGTACCTATTACAAATGAAGAAGTCTAGCAGCACATTATAGTACAAATTATCAAGGAACGAATTTAAATTTCACTTTTGTTATATTTTATACAAAGGAAACACTGAGCACACACTTATATGTAATTGGAAAATTCAATACTTGACTCACATATTAAAGATGAATAAAGCCCTTATTTCCATTATTTTGCAGAAGTGTAGGTTCTGTTGTGCGACTGCGCCAGTTATACTTCAGGGATGTCCTGGTCCAACGATACAGTTCCAGTTCCAGCACCAAGATTTTTTAATGAAAAATGAAATGAATTTTTGAATGAAAATGACTTGACACAATAAAGTTTGAATTGCAATTGAACTTTATTTTTTCCGAATTTTATATTGCACATGAAAAATAGCTACAGAGGGCTTACAAAAATGAATACTCAGCAAAATATACATACAGTGAACTTTAATGTAAACAAAGATTGTGAAATGAGTATTCAGTACATTAAATATTTGGACAAGCAAAAAGGAATTTATACATTGTAAGCAAAAATGAGAGATTGTGAAATAAGTTAAAGTTAGTGCCCTCTGTAACTTGTTGTTGTCGGAGTATCAAATTTAATATTGTATGTTATGATGGTGCCGGAGTGTTAGGGTTGGTAACTATCAGATTTCAGCTTGTATTTTTTGTTCAACTACAATTTCATACCGATTTAAGTTTACTTGAATTGTTTTTTGAACATAGCGTTTAAAGTTTTAAAATTTATTTGAAGTGACACGCTATTTTGTCCGACCCTACCCAGTTTTGATCAGATACTTAATTTTAGTTTTATTTACAACTTTTATAGTTTTTCAAGAAATTTTTTTGTAGCATTGCGGTATAAGTCTGTTACTTGAAAGTCTGAGATGCCCATTAGATCAAGCCCTTCAACTTTCTAACGCTCGTTGTTGTCCTCAAACCATTTTATACAGAATTTGTTTAAAATAGCGGAAATAGCACACTTACTATTGCGATTTTTGAAGTATTTTTCGTTCTAGAGATTGTCCCGTAAGATGCGTCTTTTTCTTATTCTCAAATACATGATACATATATACATATACATATATGAGGAAATCCACCCTAAAAGAACTTGTGGACTACGAATGTTTGAAGATCATTCAAAGTTGACGTAGCTTTTCATAAAGAAAACTGTTCGTCCTAGTGTGAGGAGCATTATAGAGAAAGAAAAAAACACTTTTATGAACTTCTAAGTTTCTCGAATTCTTTAACTTCTTGTGTGCCATACTAAACCTATCTTTTTTTTTTTAACGTCCATATATATTGAAATATCTTTGCTTAAAAATGCTGAATTGGAGAATATTTCAAGACAGCAATAACTTTTACCTTTGAGCTTTTGAAAAGCATGCTCCCTAACCGATATAAGTATTTGATGAACGATTTTTAAAGCCTTCCATATAAATTCATATCTGGCTGAAAGTTCTGAGTTCTGTCTGAACCTGAATTTAAAAACAATCGAATGTGGCTATATTCATTTTGATTTACCACTCTATCGCGTCAGGATATTGAGTTATTTAAATCATATGCTATAGACCAAGATCCAAGAAAATATATACTGTAAAGCTTATATAGCTGCTGAACAATAAAAACCCCTGCGGCCGGGGTGTATAGCTCTTAATATATAAAGATTATAAAAAATAAAGTTAAATTTCGACAAAAAATTTCAGAAGATTGCTTTCAGTATTCACTTTTTATAAAAATTGTCGCCAGAACATTTCCGCGTGCCCTACGTGTTATCAAAACGTGATAAGACGGGATATTGCCAAAATTTTAATTTTGAACTCTTTTTTTTTCCTTAACTATTAATATTCAGAAAAATTTGTTATTAGTAAAATATTCTTAAAATTGGTCAAAATATTTAAAAAAATATTTTTTCTTATGGTTACAATTATTTGAAGTGAAACTTCTTTTGCCGCGGGGCGATTTGAAACTCATGAAACGGTAACGAAAAACGACATCTACAGGACTTAGCCTGTGAGAGCATGAGATATACAGTGTACAGTACAGATATATATTGTTCAAAATGGAAGCCGTATTTTCCAAGCCACCTCAAACTGTTTTTTTTTTCTAACAACTTCAAACTGTTGTGTGTGTCTTATATCCAGTGTTACCATACTTACAGTTTTAACCGCAAATACCGTTTCTAAGACTAGCGCGCACTTTTTCTATAAAAAAGTTTAATTTTACTAAAAATGTCTTCGCTTTGGAAGAGTGCAGCTTTTTACAGTTTTTTTTTTTGGGAACTTGCAGTTTTTTGGATAAAAAATCTGGCAACACTGCTTATATCCTATTTAGAGCTTAATTAATCCTCATAAGTCGAAGCGAATTCAACAAAATTCAATGGAAGAACAAAAAAAATGTCAAGCACTCAATTCTACGTTGCTTACTTTATATGTGTGCGCCTATAAACTAAAGAAAAGGATTTTTTTGTGTTTTTTGACCAATTTTAAGAACTTTTAACTCGTTGCAATTTTAAGAAATTTTCATTAGCGAAGATATCTCTTTTAGACGAAAAAAGTGGAATGGAATGAACCGTCAGCAAATTATTTTTCAAGATTAATATAACTTTTTTTGGAGTCAGCTTTGATAGGCCTTAAGCTAATATATATGAAATGAACAGTAACTAGATGCGTCCATAGAGCTAGATTGTAGTTTCATAACAAGGCCCATGCAAAAACATAATTATACATCGAAGGAAAATTACACAACATTAAGAATCTTCCGAAAATGCACGCAAGATTTGAATTTTGTGACATTTGTGCGGTAAAGTGTTGTTATTAAAAAAGTCATGAAATGAATATAAACGCTTTGTTTTTCGTGCAGCGCTTCATTTTTAACAACCTTGAACTGACAACTGTTACATTGCCTTTTTTCAACAACAACGTTCAACAACGAAATTCAAAACTTGCGTGAGTTTTGTGACACCCTATACAATACAATATCAATCAATTGAAAACATTTTCATTTATTCTTCACAATACTGAAGCACTTTGACTTATAGTGATAACTTAAAAGATGGATGTTTTACAAGTAACATATATTGTGAAGGACTACATTTTTTCCATTTATATGCTTAAAATGGCGACTTTTTTTTTTTAAAAGCATCAAATTAAACAAGTAAATGCGTAACAAAAATAATATCAACCCCATCTCCAGAGCAGAGCATACCAATTGGTCTATACAGAAATATAGCATGGTTTCAAGTACTAAGACATCCTACATACTGTGATGCTTCCTCAAGCAGAGTGGAATATGCCAAATTTATGGCAATTTCAGCAGGACAACGCTACAAAACATACCTCAAGGTATGTGAAGTGTTCGTTTAAAAGTAAGGAATTCGTGTTATGAAGTGGCTAGCACAAACTCCAGACCTTAACCCAATCAAGAATATCTGGAAAATTGTTAGCAAAACTATCGAAAGAGGAAGTGTAGGAAGAGACAAGAAAACACTTTTTGGTGCTTTAACAGAGGCTTGGTTTGCTTTTGAAAAAACGACAATAGACAGCTTTATTGCTTCCGCCTTCCAAGGATATGACCAATCGTTCTTAAAATCAAGGAATATTCTACAAAATATTGAACGCAATGTTCAATTTCTAACATGTTTTGATTTTCTTCATAAATTTTGAATTTTGATTAAAATGTAAAATAAATCGTGTCTCTTTTAAGAACAAAGCATATGTTTTGAATTTAAATGCATTTTTCATGTTTGTTTATGTCAAACATAGTCATAGTCTAGTTTTAGGATTAATATTGGAAATCATTACTCGCTATAAAATTATCCATTATCCGTTTTAGTTAAGTTTTCATTTTGTTAATTTTTATATTTGTTGTTTGGTAACATTTTGAAGCTACTTCGTATGTTACAAGACAAAACTAAAACTACTATACAAGTAACCAGCAAATTTTACGATAAGCTTAATCCTCCTTGGTTGAATAAATTTCATTCCTAAACATTTCCTTCTTTTTTTCATTTTTGGTCTTTAAAAATTGTTAACTTATTCCGAGTTTACAATTTTTACAAGAAACTACACCTATATTGGGTATTAGGCTTCACTCTGAGGATTTCCAGCATCACAGCTTCTTAGCATTCATATATTGAAAAGTTCTACCAGCTTCACCACATTAACAATGTTTAACTTTGATAATTTAAGATGCTTGTTAGGTTTAACAATAATATGTATTTAGTCCAATATGCTTTGTCCGACACTGTTTATAAGGAGTGAGATCGAAAAAATCTTAACACACGGTTTACCTAATAATTTTTTTTTGGTGTTTAATTTAAAAATTTCTTTGATCTAGTTATCTTTGAAAAATATGTCAGTTATTATTTTTAATGAGAAACATGTTTATTTGTTGTGAGTTTGATCAAAATGAGTGAAGGAAAACAAGTACGTCTTAAAATTATAAAAAATTTTCAAAAAAAATCCAAATTAGTCCTACAAAAAATTGGCCTACGAATTGAAGGTCTGCCGTCAAACTGTTTCCAATGTAATTAAACAGTTTCAGGAGAATTTGACCATCGATAGGAATCCTGGTTCGGGAAGAAAACAAGGACCAAATGATATTGGGAAAGCCAAGAAAATTGAAAGCATGTTGAAAAGATCTCCTAACACATCTGCAAGAAAAGCTGCCCGGTTACTATAGCCCAGTGCTGTGACTATTTGGTGCGAAAAGTTAAAGCTAATGCAGGTTTGAAAACATACAAAGTTCAAAAAGTTCCAGACAGGAATGCTGCAAAAAATTTAGACGCCAAAAGTAGGGCTCGGAAATTAAAATCGAATTTCATACAAAAATATTCATGTTGTATAATGGACGACGAAACGTATGTACTGGCAGATTTTACGCAGCTTCCGGGTGAAAATTTTTATGTTGCTGATGCTCGAGGAAATGTCGAAGAACAATTTAGAATCCAAAAGCAGACAAAATTTCCTAAAAAATTCCTGGTATGGCAAGCTATATGCAGTTGCGGCAAAAGAAGCAAGTTGCAATGGGCTCTATAAATACCGAAATATACATCAAAAAATGTTTGAAAAAAAGACTTCTGTCTTTCATAAGAGAGCACAATGTGTCAACATATTTTTGGCCCGATTTGGCATCATGTCACTACGGCAATAAAGCCCTTGAGTGGTACCAAAGCAATAACATAGTTTTTGTACCAAGAGAGGCCAATCCTCCAAATTGTCCGGAGCTAAGACCAATGGAGAGATATTGGGCTCTTGTAAAAAAAACTTAAAGAGCACAAAAAAGGTGTTCCAAAATATCGAAGATTTTAGAAGGAGATGAACAAATTGTTCCAAAAAGGTGTCTGAAACAACAATCAAATCTATAGTGGAAGGCTTACCGAAAAAGGTCCACAAATTCATAAATAGTGGTTAGAACTATAAAAATTATATTTTTCTGTATTTTGTAAAAGATTATCAATTAAATAAAAAAAAAATCAAAACTCTAAGATCAGCCGTTTAAAAATTATTGAATTTTATATATGATAAGATTTTTTCGATCTCACTCCTTACTTAAAATGGTGACTTACTTTTAAAGCATCAAATTAAACAAGTAAATGCATAACAATAATTGTTTTAACCCCATCTCCATCGTTAACTAAATATTAAGAAAAAAACCTTTTAGAAGAGATCTGTAACATAGGATATTTTAATTCAAAACATCAAAGTGTCAGTTCTTATTAGATTTATCCTTTAATCAGAATTAGTCCTTTATACTCTTAAAAAAAACATAAAAAATCCACTAATATTGAACGCTTCGTAGCGACAACACAATCCAGCTTAGCGTAATTGTTAATAATTCAGCGTGGTTGATGATTGCACCTTTTTTTTGTGCTGCTTCAAATAATTTAAAGCGCTTTCATTATTTTTAATTACACTCAGCGGAAAATAAATTTTGCTATTTTTTCTGCTACATTCGTTTACAGCGGAATTAACTGATGTGGTGTGTGAGTGATGGGATCTGACGCTCAAGTTAAGAATTTTTGCGGATGTTTCTTTGATCATATATGTATGTTTTGCAAATACTTAAAATATATTTAAAATATGTTACAGCTGTGTAGAAATAAATAAATTTGACATTTTTAATAAATTTTGTTTTTTTTTCAAAAACATCAACTGCTTACGCATGAACACTTTGCTCAAGCATTTAATGCTCACAAAACACAAAGAATTTTCGAGTGCAATTTTCCCCAATTAAAATGTTAGCTGCAAAAAAATTATAAAAAATGAAATTTTCTTTAAAACTTAATTATACAAGCTTGAATAAATACCCTTTTTTCTTGCTGTCAGAATTTTTAATTTTAATTAAACGTAAATTTGTGTTAATCCTTTAAATGTTGATTTAAAAAAATGCAAATCGTAGCTATGGTTTGAGCGATTTTGTTAATATTTTACATCAAAATTATTCAGAGGAACCAAAACCACTATGTTACATAGCTTCTTAAATAGAATACGTGCATAAAATGTAAGCTCGAATTGCCTTTAAAAAGACAAATTTTTTCATAGTAATCTTACATCATGTTTCGCTTTCGGCTAGGTTAGGTTAGGTAGGAGTGGCAGTCAGTTACGAAAACCGACTCACTTAGACCAAATGTGATCCATTGTGATACCACAGGGTGTCTGACTATACCCTCTCGTTGAACCAACCAGAATTCGTTATGAAACTAAATAGCTGACCTATACTAACATGTCTAAGGTCATCCAGATCATCAAATAAAAACGACCCAAGGTCTTTGTGGCGTTTTCTAGCAAGTGCGGGACAGGAGTAGAGAAGATGTTTAATATTTTCCTTTTCCTCCACATCTCCACAACTTCTACAGAGTCAAAGGACCTAACACCTAATCTCACCGAATGTCTGCAGTGGCCAGTTATGACAGCAACAACTGACGAGACACTATGTCTAGTGCGAAAAATTAGCTCTGACGAACGCTTAGCATCCCATTTCGGCCAGATTTGCCTAGTTACATTACAAGTTGACCCTTGAGTCCATCTTTTATTAGCATTTTTTTCCATTTCTTCTTTAAGCAGCATTTTGCAGGTAGCAAGTGGCATGCCAACACCTTTCTTGTCCTGAGGAATTTGTGCAGTAGTCCCCTGCCTAGCAAGTTCATCCAATTTGCAATTGGCGTAAATGTTCCTACATATGCCCAGGTATCCACTACTATGTTGAGCCATCTCGTTTAGATACGAGCGACATTGTTGGGCTACTAGTGAATTTAGGAAGACTGATCCTAGAGACTTGATAGCTGCTTGATTATCTGAATAAATGTTTATATCTATTTTGGATACAACATTCATCCTTAGCCATCATCCTTTATTGCTATAGCCTCCGCCTGAAAAACGCTACAATTATCTGGTAGCAGCAATTCTTATCTTCAGTTCCTTAGAGTAAATACCATATCATACTTGGTTATTTAGCTTGGAGCCATCGTTGTATGGCTCGTTCTCCCCGGGAGTCCTCCCTTTCAGTCATCCCAGTCTTCATGTTACGCTTTAGTTTTAGAGAAAATTTTCAATTTCATTATCTCAAACTTTCTCTTATTACCAAGAATTTTTTACTCTGATTTCCTTGTGCTCATTTTCTTAATTGAATTTTTATTTTCAACACTTTCCTCTTATTACAAAATACAAACAAAACGTAAAAACATAAAACACCAACTAAAAATCTTGAAATAATAAGGAACTTGAAAGAAAAATTATTTTCTAAAAAGTATTCTGTAATTTGCCTTGAGTTGGGCATCAGCATTTCCGGTTGAAAACAAATACAAAAAATCAAGTGTTTCCGTTTCCGCTTCGCAATGCCACGGTATGATTGCATTTAACAAAAAAAAAATAAAATTACACAACAAAGAACCGTAATCGACATAAATTATTGCTTGCAATATTTTTGTTTGCTGGTTGCTGCTGATTCTTGACATTGCAAATAATGCAAACAGAAAATAATTTTTAATAAAACGCAGCGTTTTTATGTTTTCGGTATTAAAACTGTTTTTTCCTTTTTTTTTCTACGAACACGTTTTTTTTCTCTGGTATTTCTTGATATTATTAGTGCTATTTTCTGTATGCTCAAAAGTATGCAATGAAAGTCCTTGAAATTTTTGCTGCATATGCAAAATGTCAGCTGCTGTATTCACATGCAAGTGAAAGTATGTGTTGGTATGCAAGTGTAATTGCATGTGTAATCTTATAAAATTTTCCACTTAACTGTAAAAACTTGTAGAAAATCTATTTCTGGTAGTCGTCAACGTCATCATCGGCAGCATTTATTGTTTTACGGCTTTCAATTAACGTGCCATTGATTGGTTTCTGATTTTCACTTGCATACATCACAGCGAATGGGATTGTGTGCCTTTGGAAAAATATAAAGTTCAACAATTTTTTTAACTGAAGCCTTAAAAATATTTTCATATACTTTAAAACAAATCAATTCATCAAATTGATTATTTTATATCGTCTTGTATAACTATGCAAATTTGTTGAAGTAATAAATTGCTCCCATATTTTTTTGATTGATGACACAAAAAATAAAGATTGGACATAAAATTGAAAAAAAAAAATTTAAAAAGAAATATAGAGGTACATATAAAGCCTTCGGAAAGCTGCTGCGGGCGACATTTTTATTGGTGATTGTGGGTGAAAAATCGCGTTAATTAAAAAACTAATAAAAGGTGATACAATCTATTTTGTTTTCTAAATATAATACACAAAAATCAATGTATTGATGTAAATTTTGTATTTGGAATGATAGTTCGGTTCCTACAACTCAATGTTTAATAACTATTTTGTTCAAATGTTGCCCACGACTAGTTCTTAAATGATCCATTCTGTGGGTCCAATATTCGACAACTCTTCCGAGCATATCGATCGGTATTCTTTGAATAACTCGAGTTATGTTGGTTTTGAAATCGTCAATAGTTTCGGGTTTGTCGACATTAACATATGATTTAACATATCCGCAAAGAAAGTAATCCAATGGCGTCAAATCACATAATCTTGGTGGTCCATTAACAGGACCATTTCTTAAGATGATGATTTCATCGAACGTTTCCCTCAATAAAGCGATTGTTTCTCCAGCTGTATGGCATGTTGCGCTATCCTGTTGAAACTAGAGGTCGGCTACACCAATATCCTGAATTTTTGGCAACAACAATTCATTGATCATTGCTCTGTAGCGAGCACCATTGACCGTAACACAGGCTCCATCCGCATTTTTCAAGAAATACGGTCCAATGATGCCTCCTGCCTATAAACCACACCAATCAGTACATTTATCGGGATACATTGGAAGATCTTGGATTGCTTTTAGTTGTTCATTGGCCCAAATACTCCAATTTTGCTTGTTAACGTAGCCGTTCAACCAAAAATGAGCTTCATCGCTAAACACAATTTTTCGATAAAATAATAGATCAATTTGAAGTTGTTGTAAGGTTTATAAACCGAAATTAAAACGTAAACCAATATCAGCCGGCTTAAATTTTTGTACGACCTGTATTTCATATGTCCTTAGACCAAGATCACGCCTCAAAATATGCCACAATGATCTATAAGATATGCCCAAAGCCTGAAATCGCCGACGAATCGATTGTTCACAGTCTTCACACTCTTTGCTAATGCAGAAATTTTCTCAAAATTACGGGCTGTGTGCACTCTGGTTGAATGATGACTGTCCAATACTGTAAAATTGGTTCGAAATTTGGTGATGGTGTTACGAATAGCGCGCTCAGTTTGACGCCCATATCAACCATGATGTTGAAAAACTCTATAATAATCTCTAACTGATGAATGATTTTAGTAGTATGTTTTTAAAATTAATAAACGTTGTTCAGGGGTAAGTCTATTCATGATTGAGTAGTATTGTATACTGAACACAAACGTCATATGGACATGCCATTTGACACATGACAGCTGTCACAACAACCCATCTGGAAAAAGGACCTTGCATAGGATCAACCTTTAATTTAAAAAAGCTTCCAGATAATTCTATTTGTAGGATAATTAATAATTTTGTTTTCAAAGAGCTCTGTATCTTTTAATGGTTGCAAAACCTTGTTTTGAATTTTTTCTTTATTGAAAATAAATTGTCTTCTTCGACTTAAGTTATAAAAATACGTGAATATTTTGTCGTAATAAAATAGAAAAGAGTTTCTGAGAAAACCTAAGATCCTTAAGTCGTTTGACCCAAACCATGTCAAAAAGGGGTACAGCTCATGATTAAGACTGGCGTACTCTATTTAAAATGGTAAAAGCTCAATATTTTACAAATAAAACTTTGCGACCACAGATTAGGTTAGATTAAAAGGGTCGTTTGCATTGCGCAAATGCACTCGAATGCAGATTGCCTATTGTGATACCCTACTTATACATATATGTACATGTATATATATATATATATATATGTATATAGAGTCCCCTCCCTTGTCAAAAACTAGTTCATCAAGACCAATAAAGAATGCAGAACCAAAATATTTCATTCATTTTCTCATTAGTCGCAGGCACATGCAGAGCAGATGGTTAAGCGTCTCATCCTCTTCTTCGTCTCCACAACTTTCACAGAAATCTCTGAAAGTGTTCTGACAGCACTCCTACAACAGTTCTCAACTCTCCTCTGCTGAACCTTAAGAGAGTTATGTTTTGCGACCATAAATAAAACTATTTGCAAAAACGACAGGCGTGTCTTGAGCATTTGTCGCCTGAGGCGAAGTAGCAATATGCCGTCCTTTGTCTTGGAAAACATTTTCAAAAAAAAAAATGTGCTAAGAAAGTGCCTATTTATTTGTTTTCACTCATTTCTGTAATTCTCTGGATTAATGGTTTTCTATTAAAAACAATATATTGAGCCAAAAAGTATACATCTAGACATTATTTCTCCAATGCAAATATATCTTACAACGTCTTTGGCCATAAATTGGGTGAACATCAACAAGGAGGCGTAGCTTCTCCAAAAGAAAAAAATATTTACTTAAAATACTTTTATGTGTGAGTTATTTAACACGGCGTTCAAATGGAGAACTTAAATGATAGAGAAAAGACATTTTCATAAAAATTTTTAGCAATATTGTCGAGATTGAGGTTCAGTAAAATTTAAAATCTCATCATTGGCACATTAAAAAAAGTTTATTCTTTTCGTTTATATAAGTTTGTTTGAAAAATACATTTCTAGAAATTATTTTGAAGCATTTCTGACTACATAAAAATTAACAAATTAACTTTTTCTAAAACTAAGGCCATCAGAACTTTTTCTGTACGAGCAAAAGTTTAAAGACACCATTTAAGGTATTTAAGGTAAAACATCCAAACAAGAGGGTGTATTTTAACAAGAGTGAAGTAATACCATTGCAATAAAAAACTGTCACACACTTCTACCAATGACAAACACCCTTACGATAAAAAAAAATCAATTCGCATGCGAATTATTGTCAATCAAACAATTTAATAAAAATTTGTCTTTCTAAACTTTCAAAGGATACGTATTTGATACTTCCCTCACTTATGGTGCATTTAATTCACTTTTGATCGAGCTCAACATAACCCCTAAAGTTTTATATTTCAAAGACCATCAAATTTTTTATTGAAACTTTCACATAAATTCTGCATCTCAAGAAAATTTATTAAAGTTATCAATTTTGCCAGCAACTACATGTTGCAAAGCATAGTACTTACAGTTGCCGTCAATGTTTGTACAATGTGCATTCCTTACGACAGCTGCTGAAAAAAAACTTTCAAAAATTTTTCATTGATTAATGACATTTAAGTTCGCATACTCGTCAAAGTTAAGCGTTTTGAAAATAAAAATAAAAAGTTCAAATTGAGTTTGTATTGCAATGTTTGTGTTGTAGTTGAGTATTATCTACTACATTTATGAGATTTTTTATTACAAAAACGTTTTTGAATGTGATAAAAGAGTTAAAATTAAGTTAAGTTTATATAGTAGCTTAAACTTCATTGTAAAAAAAGTCCATATATTCTCAGCAAATTGCTAATAAAATATTTCTTAACTTTTGCAACAACTATCCAACTGAATAGGGGCAGTTTGGTCTCAATAATTAATGAATGCATAGCATAAGTTACTCAAAGGTTGTTAAAATAAAAAAAAGTGAAAACCACAATGAAGAAAAAACTAAGTACCAAATAATTTGCAATATATTTCGACATAATTGTAAACAAGGGTTGTGCTACGTGTCCAAGTGTAACATATATTTAAAGAGATATTTACTTGTGTACACTAAACCACATATACTGACTTTCTTGGGATGATATTGCATTTAGCACTTACACACCCACATTGACAAACGATTACATGACATGTCAGTTTGTCTATCTCCAAGTTTATCGGTCTGTCTGTCTGTCCATTCTTCTATTCATCTCTTACTTATGTATGTATGGTATCAAATGTCTTAATAAGTTAAAATATGGTTAAATGGTTTTATAACAACTTTTTGGCACTTGTCGTCTGTACAACAACAACAACAAAACTTTGTCACTTGTCCTTGTTAGCGGTGGCTTGATGTTGTTATTGCTGTCGCTGTTACTGATTTTTTCATTCCCAATGTCATGTGTACATTTACTCGAATATCCCGGTAGGAAAGTTTTAAGAAATGTAATTTCTTACTCATGAAACGTTGGCAAACTGTTAATAAAATAAATTATTAAAAACTTTTGAAAATCATTAAAGATATATACAAATATAACTAAAATTGATGCCCTGAAGAAGAGATCAAATAATCATTGAAACGTCGGCGCTGCAAGGCGAAATTTTTTGATTTTTAACTCGATTTTAATAAATCGGAAAAGATCGATCAAAGCCTTTACGCATAAAAAGTTAAATTTTTAAAAATATCGCGATCTAAACTAAAATAAAATATGTAACTTTTGTTGTCTAATAAAAATTTCAATAAATTTCAAAACCTTTTCATTTCCTTTAATGAATTGAATGTTTGCTCAATATTATTTTCGAATAATTTTTATCATGTGCTTACCTGTGTACTCTTAGATGTTAACGTTAAACTGTGTAGATTTTATTTTAGGTATATTTTTTGATGCAATGGCGTATCTTGATAAATTTTCGACCGGGGCGAAGAACAATATGTCGCTTCCTGTTTATTAGATAGCGAATGTAATTTTTGTCAAATATCCAGGAATGAAGATCAAAAGATCACTATGTCACCATATATGTATGCATATAAATACAAAGTTATTCTGTTTAATACTCACTTAATTTGTGACATATTAGGGTCATTCCATTATGACAAATGGGACACTGAGACTTAGTTTTAAATTAACTTCTTAATAATCGTAGGAGCTATACTTAAATAAATGTTACGTTTTTACCATTCTTTACGTTAAGGTTCATGAAAAATCTGCATATAAATTCGATATTTTGAAATTTAATATTCTGTGCTGAGAGAGCCACATTTATTATACATTCAAATTTGAATCTATCGAATCACTTTATTCCAATTACTTCTATGTCCTTATCACTTTTATTAAATAATGCAACAGCAAAGACTTGAGTGCTTATCAAAGCAGACATATATTAGAATATTTTAAGTTTTGTGTTTTTAATGTAGAATGAAAATATTTTCAAAAACAGAATTGACATATGTTATGTAGTCATAAATCTTATTTTAAGTCATTACTTTTGTAACTTTTATTTTGCTTACTCTTCAGCTTACTCTTCAGTACATTGTACGATAATACCAAAATACGGCGAAAATTAATAATATTAGTTTGACATCGGCTCAAAGGTCACTGATGATTCCATTTAACATTGGAATGAATCTATGATGAATCTATAATGACGTTTGCCGTTTTTTATTGTTTTGATTTTGTAATTTTATCGGTGTTATCACTCACTGTACTGAACAGTACCTAAGCTCAGTAAAAAAATAATAAAGAATTATAGAAAATAATTAAAGAAAAAAATTAAAAACGTTGTTAATTTTAATCAAAGTTAGTAACGTGGTAGCTGCAGTGCGCAGAATCATATTCTGGAACTTAGAAAAAACTGTTTTTTGAGACACAAATAATTCTAAAAAAGTCAACAATTTGGAGATTTCTTTCAATAAAAACGTTTTACTACATAAAATTAATTTTATCAGAAAACTCACATTTTGGCCCAATAAACAGCAATAAGTCAGAAACTCGTCTTTTGGAAAATCCCAATATTCATTTCATTTTCATTCCCTGATCACCGCTGTCTCAATTTCCAATTTGGGTATTGTCAAATGTATGTGTGATTTTCTTTCACACCCACATTTCCTTAATTTTCTTTTGCGCCTCTTATTCGTGTATTGATTTCTCTGTTTGCATACGAGCAAATATCTTGCCTACACATTCGTACGGCGTCTCATTTTACTTTTCAATAGGCCGATTATACAATAGAGATGAGGGTCGGAAGGTTGCACGATATTGAACTGAATTGAATGGACATTGGCGCGTCATACCAGAGAGGGAGGGGTTGGCTTGCGGCGGCTGGTTGATGATCTTTTGTTCAAAAGTGTTGTAATTTAAATAAAGTCTATTGTGCGGTAGTGCAGTAATGTGCAAATTATAAACAAGTGTTAGGCAAGTATTACAAATAAGTGTGTGTGTGCACGAGTATGTACGTACGTAAGTTTGTGGAAGTAAGGGTTAAGTTAAACAGAAATGAATTGCTTTTCTATGATAATATTTTAATAATATTGTTTCATGCATAGAAATTTGTAGTTTCATAAATCAAATAAAAATGTAAATTCTAGCTGCTATGCAATTTAAAACCTAAGTAATCCAGGGATATATGAGCTTTTAGATAAAAAAATTATAAATGTTAAGTGCTGTAAGTTTGAAATGTGAGAAACATTAATAAAAATCAAATCAAAGCTTTAATGAAATCAGGAAAATATTAGAGAAAATTGAAGAACTCTCTGATGACCGATGGATGCTCCATGAGCAAATGAATATCAGACCATAGTTACAATGCGGAAATGTGAAAATCTTAGAAAGGAATATATATAACATTTACTCTATGATTTTCTTCAATACATCGAGATACAAAAAACATTTGGTTTAGGGGGGTGACAGCGCTGGGAACAAAAAGAAGTCATTAGGAGCTTTATGGAATTCGTTCAATGTGTAAGAGCTCCCATTGTAATGGCGAAGGACAATCCGACATTGCTTGTTGAATTTCCATTCAGAATTGACTGCTCTACGTACTTCTAGCGGCACTCTTGCCACATTCATATTCAAACCAATAAAAAAACAGGCCACCATTTGCTTCACGTACAACTTTTGTTGGGTATGGCTTTTCTTAGAGGATTTATTCGTATGTATCCAGGAATCGTCAGTTGATAGTGTGGATGGCTTCTCTTGCATCACAATTGTATTTGTTGACAATTTCCTTGCACAAATCTTTTGAAAATAAATATATTAAAATCTTCTGTATGTTAATCATACTGGAAAAAGTATGCTAAAATTGGAGCTTACGGATGAAGTACCTCAGCCGTAACTGCGTGCGACACTTACATGAAATAATCTTTAAAAAGTAAATGAAAGAAATTTATGTATCGTTCTAAATAAATAGTTCATTCACTTTTGCAAACCTTTGGTTCTTTTTTGAATTTTCAAAAAACCGATTTCGGCCTTCGAACTTCAATAAATGTCCGTGATAAAACTTCGGTAATGTATGAATTTATTAAGCCAGTGATATGTAATAATTTTTAAAGGTGCTTTATTATGACAAGTTGTAATGAGTTTGATCGATGGGCTGCCGTTGTCCCAATGTCGAAAGTCATCATCACACGAAAATTCCTACGAATTAATTCCATTCTTCGTTGCGAGATAAATTTCTAAAGACACTGTAGGTAATTAAAACAAATAGCGTCTGAAGAACAGAACGTCCAACGTACGCGCATAGCAAAGAATGACAAACTTCGCGATAAAGATAGCGGCAAGCAACACTATTTACAAATGTTTTGCATAAGATTTATTTAAATTGCTTTGAATTTACTCGATTATATCTGAAATAATGAAAATAAGTGAAAAATATTTTTTTTTTTCAATTTAAAAACATAATGATACCCAGCAAGTAATTGAACAAGGCCTGCTAGCACTGCTGCGATATCATGACGCCTTCTCAAAACTCGATTTTCATGCAAATAAGAATATACTCATATTATGCCTTCCCACAGCAGATGTGCTATCAGGCCGGAAAATAGAAGGCAAAGGAGAAGGACCTCATTTATATTAACGCTTTTTAGTTATATTTTTTTTTCATAGATTGCAATGTTTTATGATTCGATATTACTTTTTTGTCATCTGCATTGTACTTCTACGACATCAAAAGTAGATAAATGGCTAGAAGTAAAGAATGGTGTGCATGTTGTCAGGCTGCTTCACTTCATTTTTTCAAGTACATACTTCTGTTAGTCCGACTACAGCAAACCGCCTTAGAAAGGCTTGTTTTATCGGGACATTTCATACAAAAAGGAAAGTACGTTTGAAAGCAGATGAGAAGACCTTATACTTCCCAAGAAAAAAAGCCTTCTAGAACCGCTGCTAGCTCCTGGCCTTGTTGCCTAGTGGGTATATATTTTTTAGCTTAACTCTTAACACACTCAAAGGTATACGCACACATGATAATTAATGCATACCATTAAAACCACGAAACCCGCAATTTGGTCTTTTAATACATATTTTATGTTGTGCCGTTTTAGGCGCGAAATGCGCAATCCTTTTAATAGTTTGAGGTATATTAAAAATTAAATTTATTGGTAAACAATAATGGCAATACGATGTGCCAAAAATATGTCAAATTATCGTGTTAAAGTATGAAAACATTTCAGTGAAAATTGATTCAATGAGCTGCTATTTTGAGTACCTAAAATGTTACAAAATACCATTTAGATCTTTGAAAGAAATTAACTTAAGTGTCAAATGTTGTTTTGAATGCTTTAACTAGTGCTGCTGTACAACTGAAAAAATTTCACTTCTAAATTTTTGTGATTTTGAGAAAATCAAATTATTTTAGCACACCATAGCTCATACTAACTTACATACACTATAAGAAATTACACTTAAAAATCATTATTATTTACAAGATGATTACTCACAGTTTTTAAAGTGTAGCCATAATCTCAACCAACGCATGCATTAAAACCACAAAAGTGCCATTTCAGAGGGGGATATTTGTGTTCATTAGTGCATTAATGCTAACAAACTTGTTGGTTTTTGTGGAGCATACATTCATGCTCATATTGTGAATATTACATGTTTGAATGATTTAACTATATTTCATTATATTTGTGCTCCGATGTCAACATCTTTTGTTTATTGTTATAAAAAATATGTGCACGACATAAGCCCTTAACAACGCTTTCAAACGGTGCAACGTTCTAGGGTTCACTTGCGCGCTGTTAACATTTTTCTTATGTTTATTCATGTGTACGTGCTGCGGGAAAAGCCTCTCCTACAGCTATGCGTTAAAAACTTTCCCATTTGTGTCTGGCTGAGTATTTGTCTATTTGTCTGTCTATCTG
Organism: Meiosimyza decipiens; assembly: GCA_963680825.1. Taxonomy (NCBI): domain Eukaryota; kingdom Metazoa; phylum Arthropoda; class Insecta; order Diptera; family Lauxaniidae; genus Meiosimyza; species Meiosimyza decipiens. The sequence goes on from OY804259.1 coordinate 77,425,017, forward strand.
CTACATAGTTGACGCATAGGTTCGCTATTTGACAGACGCTCTTCAGGAAAGTCAAAGATCTGTTAAATGCAATCCAATTTGAAGCATCTTCAAAATGCTTGAAACAATAAATTGTAGACGAAGCGTAAGTTTTGCTTTGAGGAATTTTTTATAACGAGCCAAAGGTTTTTGCACTTTTATTCACAATGAAAGCATCTTAAAAAGTACTCTGTCTTTTATATGTAAATTTTATTAAAGAATTTAGAGCTTTACATTGTTAATTGTATGTAATTAATCATGTCAGTCTTGCTTTTCTATTTTTATATTTATTTGATTTCAGAAAGAAAACCTATAACAATTTCAAAATCAGCGCAAATTTTTAATTCACATTCATATGAACTGAAATGACAAATTTTTTAAATTAAGCGCACTCTGTTCTGGAACTTACAGAATAGAATTCAGCCAACCTGAGCCTTGACTGGATTTTGTACAATTTAAAAACTTTTTCATATTTATTTTCAAATGTCGAACCTACACATGGCCTTGAATTTTTCAGAATTATTCGTTATCATAATTCTGAGTTCTCATATTATGAATTTAGTTAAAAATGTAATCTTCTTTAAATTGAGTATATTATTGTTTCGTTGTATAACGAATTGCCTCATGCAAAATGAATATCGAGTAGTAAACTTTACGTCTAAAAACCCCATTTTTGAGACTATTTGCAACTAGGTCTGTTCTTAAAAACTCTCTGATTTCAACCACATTTTTGAGAGATTATGTTTTGATAAAAAAATTTGTTTTATTTCTCTCACTAGGTATATTTTTATCCCTAAGGAAGAGGTATTAACAACTCTTTAATCTTTCAGAAGGCGTCGTACCGCCCATAATAAAGTAAACTCCGCCACGGCTGAGCCGCTACACTGAATTTAATGATACATAAAATGTAGTCCAATTGATTCCAGAATAAACATAATGCTTTTTTTTAGTGGGTGGTGCCACTCCTGTTACAGGGTATTCAATTTTTCACTGCTAAACTAACTGACCGATTTGTATAAACTTTGGTACAGAGATAGAATGAGCTCTGAAGAATGGTTTTTTCTTAGTGGGTGCTGCCACGCCCCTAACTGAAAAATATATTTTTGCTGCTGAGCTAATTGACCGGCCTTAATGAAATTTGGTGCAGAGATGGATTGAAACCTGCAGAAGGTTTTTATTTTTAAGAAGAGTGCCACGCCTCTAACAGGAAAATATGTTTTCGCAGTTAAGATAATGTACCGAATTTGATGTAATTTGCTATGGAGATAGATTGAACCCAAAGGAAAAGGGATAGAGATAGAGGTAGGCAAAGGGCAACATGATGCCATGCTTTTTATTTTTTAAAGCAATGACGTTTAATGAGTTTAACTGATACTGAAATGTTTTTTGGTATTGTCACTGTAATGGTTGAATTTGAACTAGTGGGCGAACTCTAGTTTGCATTGATTACTTTGAGAAAGTGTTGATATTTTTAGACTTTTGTATGAAAAATGTGGAAATTTTAACGTATTTAAGAATAATGTCATCTCATGAAAATCAATGTTCCTTGGAAAACTTGACTAGCTCTTAGCTGCCTTTAATAATACATAACTCTGTTAATTAAAATTCAAAAATCGCTCTGCATTACTTACATATAATTTAATTGCATGAATTAAATGTTACGTATCCGTCGTGTTAAATTTTTGTGTCAACTGGTACTGATTTTGTAAATATGCCACTGGTGATAGCTGGAGCTATCGATCTTGTAATCGACGAATAAATAGCACCTAAAAATCTAATTTTCCATAGGCATGAGCTAAAGTATATGAGCTAGACATCACGCTTGCAACTGCATTCTGGTTGTGATGAAATTCTCAAAATTCGAATGCATAAAATTAAGGGAAGCACATAGCTTTGAAACTGTGAAGAAATTATTGTCTTTATAAGGTAAAGTGCCAACTATAATACTTGCTAAAAGCTTTCAAAACATTTCTAACCTTTGCTAATGCAACATATGTATGTTATTTAAATAAGATTTATTTAATAAAACTTTTCAAAGCAAAAAAAATACTTTTTATTTCACTTATTTACAAGTGAATATATGCGCATTATATGTGTATAGAGTAAAATGAAGAGTTCTAGAAAACAGAACATTGTGTAAAAGATGAAGCATATGTTTCGTAACAAAAATATGAAAGGAACTTTTTATTGCTATCCTTTACCACATAAGATAAATAAAACCTTCAAACTGACAAGACTTTGAGGTTACAGTAAAAGTTTTACAATATTTTTCTACATCTTTATGTCTTACAGCATAAAACAAAAACTACTTGTACGTAGTCTCTCAACAAATTTTGTTACAAAATGCATAAATTTGAAATGCTGTTTGCTTATGCAAGATTTTAACATGTGTAGTCATAAGGAATTCATAAAAAAAATAATGCCCTCAGGTTTATATATCGCTTAGTGATGTCAATAAAGTAATCGGTTCCACAACTGATAAATTTTCTGTCAGCTTAGGACTTTTCCCCAAACTGACATGTAAAATGAGATATTTAAAGGTATTGTGCAAGTTGTTAAATCAACTCACAAGCAGTATTACATATGTGCATGCAAGTACATAGTATATCGATAATCAAAGTTTTCTGCGGCCAATTCATGAAACATCAATTATTTCGACACTGTAAGCCAACAAATAGAACTCTTCTCATGAAAACGTATTGCTTTGAAATTGAACAACCACTTTTTGGTATCAATTAAATTCGGTATCTCAGAATTGTCATCAACAATTCTTACTACGGTAGCATATTTTTGCGGTATAGTGCTAAAATATTTATTCATACATGTAAAGCTCTTGACAGTACACGTATTGTATATCCAATGAAATCCAATTGTAGACTTTGTACCTTTGTAGTAGTTTACCACCACCTTCGCTTTGCATAACGAGACTTTAAGTTGTAAGCTCAGTAGTACCTACACTACATACACTTACGTATGTATTGTGTAGTGTCTTTGTTGTGTTGCTTATACCTATTATTATCAGCAGCAGCAGAGCAAATATTGTTGCATCAAAAACCATCTCATATGGCAACATCCGACCATCAACAACAACGTAGTCATCTACGAGTATATCAACATCCGACAGCATCTGTGTGGGTATGTGCATTTTTGTTTCAAATGTCAAGTCTATGAAACGCAAGACTTACCTTACAAAAACATTAATTATTCGCAGGAAATTTTTAATACATTTTATGAAACTCTGTGAGGTAGAATGGGTAAGTTACAGACGGCAGACGTTATCATTTGTTTTGCTAAATATCATTTGTCTTCTGGCAACGAAATCACATTTCTTGTAAATTGACAAATAATAAAAGAAGATGCATACTATATGTACTTTGATTTCTTACCGACTGAAACAAAAAAAAAATTATAATAGGGGACTGTTTTCCTCAGCAAGGCAAATGTTATTATTTGTATATTACATACATATACAATTAAATTGTTAAGAAGTGGAATTGAATTTTTTATGTGGGGCGAAAATTGCCATGTTGACCAGCATCGTCACTTCACCAAAGCCTGGGGGGAGAGGCGAGAATTATAATTCCACCCCTATTGGATGGTTTTATTAAATTGATGTATTGAATAATAACTAGTATCAGATCCTTGAGGGAGGAGGCACAATGCCCTCCTCAGTCCTACCGAATAGACGCCACTGTTGACGACCTAAAAATTTTAAATGCACCGATCTTGTAGAAACTTTGGTTATTATAAATCTTGTCTATACCGATTAAATTTAGGTAGAGTCTTGCTACAACTTCATTAGTTTCTAAAATGCAGGGCTCTTCAAGCCGTATGAAAAAGATTTCATCCTTAACAGCTAAATAGCATTTCTAAATAAATAAATAATAAAAAAATGTTTCATTCACGTGATCTACAAACTATAGTGGATATTCAGATTTTTTGTAGAATGTTATATGGCTGTGTAGTAAGCAATTTTTTGTCTCGTATACAGCAAAAAAAATGTTGTTTCATTCAGGTAAACAAAAACGTGAACAAATGTGTAAATGAACCATTTGTTTAAAGTTCGCATTTATTCTTTATAAAAGTTTATAAAAATTCATTCATATATATTAAGTAAAGCAGCAACAAAAAATTTAATTTTAATTTAGCATAACATCCTACACAAAATTTCTTAATTATTTTTATCGTTTATTTATAAATTAAAGAAAAATCATTAAAGTCCAAATTTATTCTTATAGAGAATAGAATAAAGAATATAGAAATTATTCTCATAAAGTCTTTAACGCGTCAGTTGTGCATGAAACAACTTTTGGCACACTTCTTGACATTTTGCTCTTTACTTTACATAAGCAGTTGAACAACGCGTATAAGTTATTGAATCTTATTAAAAGAATAAACCTTCGATTTAAAATCCACTTCTCAAAAGTTAAATGTTTGATATGGATTTTGAGCTGGCGCAATGGATTTTGAGCAGTGTGTCGTGTTCACAAACTGCTTATGATCCGAGTTGAAAGCTATGAATGTGAACGATGGTTTTATTCGGCATTCATTTCTTGGGTAGCATTCTCTCAGTGACCTTAAATGGCTGCCAATATCGGAGAATTTGACTTTTAAGAAACTCTTTCATCTATGCCACGTGGACGACATAGTAATGCATATTGTTGTGACGAAGAGCTATGTATACCGAAATGTCTTTGAAAACTCCAATAATCGGGTAGAGTAGTGTTGCAGAAGTTGTGGCGAACATTTGTCCGATATTACTATTCACACATAATTGGCATGTACCAACTTATATGATTGAATAACGAACTAAGAAACTTTACTTACAAACGTCATATTTTAATTACTATTAGTATCTACCATACCTTAAGATATTTCGAGATATAAGCATTTCAAAATTAAGCAACTTAAAAATTATATTTCATATATTTCACAATTAAATATGTTCTCACAATATTACCACATTTACTGAGCTCTTTTTTTTCGCCAAGCAAAAACGAAAACGTGTTCACACTTTCGACAACCACGCCACCATGACCTACTTTATTGACACCGCCAACCACGTTTGACTTTTTTCTATTATCCTCATTTTAGCCATTTTTCGCTTTATACGCGTGGAATTTGTTTCCTACAGAAATTTTTTTTTTTATTTACTTTTACTTTTTTCTTTACCTAACTTTCTTTTTCATTGCAAGAGCTTTACAAATTATTATTTTAGCAGCTTTTGACTTCTATTTCCGCCATTTAAATATTTTTGTTGCTGCTTTTTATAGTGTTGCCATATATTTATTATAAAACAAAATATAATACTTAACAAAATATCTATATCTATATATCATAGCATAAAAGCCTCAACCTATAGAGTCCGTCAAGTCCGTTGCGTCAACGTATACAACTGACAAGACAGAAATGAAGGAAAAAGATGGTCCAATGAACACGTCTGCAACGCATTTCAAGTCAAACGAAATATCAAAAAATATCTTTTTTATCCTGCTTTTATATATATTTTTTTATAGGAAAACCATTTTAATTTTCTTATTTTTCTTTTTTTTATATATCATAGAAACTCGCAGTTGTCAAAGTATTCAACGTACGTCAAAAGTTGAAAATTGACCAACTTCATCCATTGCGTTGACGGATAAGTTGCGAATAGGCGCTTCTTCATACAATTGCATGCATTTTATCTTAGCTGTCAGTTGTAAACTTTGACGCAACGGACTTGACGTGAGGTCTTAATCCTTAACAAAAATTGATTGAATCTGTCCTGACATTTAACTCAAAATGTTACGCTAGCCAACGGATCGAAGTTTGGTAGACCATGTCTCGTCAACATTTTTCGTTCACTTTGGACCAGTGAAGTATGTTCGTTTTGGCTATGAACATTGGATTCCACATACTCGAGTTTACTCCTTACGTCTCGTCACGTCTATTTTGGTTTAGGCTTTGTTTGTGTCAGATATCAATTTTCTGGACAAGCATGCATCTATATCATGAGCTTCTAGTAGTTTTAAGAGCCGAATTTAACTTTCATATCAAATTTAGTGTCTAGGCGAAAAGACATTGGTGACTTTAAGGAATCTTCTTTTTCTTTTTTTGTAGAGCAGGAAATACGTATTTGTACCAATGATCTAATTACATATGATAGGATTAAACCGAGATATGTCGTTTTAAAATTTCCACTAAAACTTTGCGTTTTTTCATCTCCTCTACAACATTCGTCTTAATATTTTTTTATATGCCAATTTACCAAGCTATTGCGCGAATTTTTTTTTGTCGGCTTCTCACAACCAGGCCTATCACGACTTATGCTTATTTCGATTATCAGCCATACTTTAACTATCAATTGCAAAAAAAAACTAGTAAAGGTGTTATCTTTGGCCAGGCCGAAACTCGCATACCCTACACTACATTGAAAGTACTTTTTTAATAAATGTTAAAAAAATGTTGAAGAGGTTGAATATGTCGAAAATAATGTAAAAAGGTTCAAAAATGTTGAAAAGTGTTGGAAAAAATTGAAAATGTCAAAAGAATATGGGAAATGTTGAAAAAATAGATTGACATGCACAAACCAAATTTTAGCGCAATAGCTTGTGTAGTTTGCGATATGTGCCGTAATTATTCTTAAAGTTTAGAGCGGTGACACACCCATGGGTGCAATCCAGTCAGATTTTGATCCAAAAATAGCCTTCCATAAACAAACCTCTTACACCAAATTTCAGTATGATTGCTCATTTACTTCGATAGTTATGCCACTTAAGGTATTTTAATTGAATGGGAGGTGCTTTTTGATTCATATGGACCTAATACCCAGTAAACCACTTACATCAAATTTCAGATCATTTGCTCCAATAGTTCACTTAAAATAGCACTTACAACTTTATGTTAATGTGGGAGGTGCCACGCCTACTGATGAAATCTTGTCAAGTTTCATTGAATTTCAAAGCTTATAGTAACCGGCACCTCTACACAAAATTTTATGAAGATTACTCTCATAGCACACTATCTATAGCATTAAACTTTTTATGCTTATATGGGAGGTGCCAGACCCACCGGCACCATTGTACTAAAATTTTGCAAGAAGACACCTTTTAGCGAGTATATCTGCCATATTAAATTTCATAGCGATTGCGTTTTTAATTCTCTTTTTATAACGTTTATAAATATTGTAGGCTGTGCCACGCCCTTCAACAAAATTTTTCAGAATATTGAATAAACTTGTATTTATGACTACTCTCAGTGGTATGATACCTAAATTTTTTATGAAAATCGTATGTGCCTATTTAGAGATATACGAAATCCAAATTTTCAATTGCTAAAAAGTGCCACGCCCACTTTTACAATTCCGCCCACTTTATACACAATTCAAGATTTATAGGGTCTGTATTCGTGTACCAAATTTCATCAGAATATCTTACACGGTTTACGAGCTATGGCGTTATAAAACTTAAAATATAGGGCTGTGCCACGCCTCTTTAAGAGCCTTTGCAAACTCAAAACCTAGCCTAATCTTAATTTTGTTCTCATCTTCACCAAATCACCAATTTTCATCAAAATCGCAGCAACTTTTTTCCAAAATGGACTTGGGTATATTTACATAGAGTATGGGCGGAAGGCGTGGCTGTAAACCGATTTCGCCCATTTTTATATGCTAGCAGCTTGCAAGAAGATGTGAGCTGTGTGCCAAATTTCATTGAAGTAGCTTGCTTAGTTTTCCCGTAAACTTGATTTCAACAGACAGACACACAGACAGACAGACGGCCAGAGCTATATCGACTCAATTGGTGACGCTGATCAAGAATATGTACACTTTTCTATGCGTTACAAACGGAATGACAAAGTGAATATACCCTCTGTGTAGGGTATAAAAATAAGCGGTAGGAAATTATTATGAAAAATGCAGAGCTACCTCCCGGACTATACATAGGTATCATAGAAACTAAATTTTATTTCTTAACAAAATTTAGCAATTGGCAACACTGTTTGTTACTCTGTCACTCATCCGTTAGTGTACACTTGAGTGTCCTTTTGAAATATTGAATATTTCGTTTTACTACTGTTCTGTAGCCGCTTTTTAGCTTTTAAGCAAAATGAAAAGCGTTTGTCTGCTGTTGCTGCTACTGCTGCCACTGCTGTTTTCCATGGCCATGGTGAGGTTAAGGCAATTATTTACGCCCACTTGCTTCTTCACATTTTTATCATAAAAATTATATATTATTTATGCGCTCTGAAAAAGACATGTGTTTGCAGTTAACTACTGCTATATTTTAAAGAGGGTGTTGGCAAACCATTAAGGACACTCAAACCCAAAGTAAAATACGTTAATGAACAGTCGATTTTAGAAGGAAATGCAAAAACTTTCAATGTTTTCGCTTTTTAAATTTTATTTTCTTTTTGTTCTTACAATTTACATATTTTGGGTCATAAACTTTACTATTAATTAATTATGGCCATTAACGCAAGCATCCTGAACATTATGAAACTTTGTTAGGAAAACATGTAATTTGTTTGTTATTGTTAATTATGGACAATCCAACACCTTTTAGTAAATAAGTTCTATTTGGTGCACAATGACTATAGGCCACTACTTTCTTGGTGATATAGTTAGTAAAACTAAATCCTAGGTAAAATAATTGCCTGACCACATGTCTAACATTTCAAAAACCATTAACACACATTTAATTATTTATACTTTCCTAGCTTAAATCTCTATTATCATAATTTAAACTTACAGCAAAACACTCAGACTTAAATCGTAAGATTTAAATCATCTATTTAAATACCGAATAGTAAAGTCACAATCAATAAATCCCATAGACTGCTGATTCCAATAAAATTAAAATATGGCACCGAAATCAATAAATTCGATGATATTGAAATAGCAGCACTTTTGCAGAGCGGAAGCTCTTTTCCGCTATCATCACCACCATCAACGTTACCGTCATCATCATTCAGATTTTCTGGCACTGCCATTGTTGTCTTCGTTTCACCGCGCTGTTCTGCATTCAGCCACTTTTTAAGCTGCTGCACTGATGACATCGTCGTTGCCACATCTTCAAGTCTCAAATGATGTAGTCCTATGAGGTAGGGCATATATGTATGTGGTCTATCATCTGGTTTATAGCCATATAGAAACATATGAGCAAACAATGATTTTGTATGATTATCTGTTATGACCGCTTTCAGAGTTTTTTGTGAAATGTGACTGTATTCAGCAATTGGAGCATTTCTGTCTGGCAACGACTCGTCTATGAAATGCTAACAAAAAAAGAAAATATTCATCATTGTCACAACATAAGTTTAAAAACAGGAAATAAATGATTTTTGTAAAAAAAGATTGGCTGCTGTATAGATCAAGAATTAAAAACAATATATCGTGGCTTCGAACAATGTAACTTTGTTAAACAAAAATGAAACAAAAAATCGAGGCTTATTTGTCGGAATCAATTTTAGATTATTCTAAAGAAAAATTCCCAACGAAGACTACCTGAGCGACTTTTGTGAAATATTCGTTTGTGTAGAGGCAGCTGCACCTTTCTCGGTGGCTTCCGGGATAATGTAGGTCTAAGAAAATTGACAACAAAACTATGTATGCCTATCTATTATAGGAATCAAGCAATCGCAAAGTTGGACTAGATCTATAAAAAAAGCCAAAAACATAAAAAGTGGCCAATATCAAGGTTTCAATCATTTTCAGAAACAATAAACTAATTTTTAAATATTATCAAGAGCATGCTGCAATGTTCTGTAATTTTGTCGCGAAATGGTAAATTCCATCGGCATACATATGGAAACAAGAAATGCCAATAACACAGGCCCATAAAGAGGAGAAACAAAAAATGCTTAAGTTGGAAGTTGAGGTATCTTATCGCATGGTTTTTGGTGTGCTGAAAACTCCATCAGGACAGGTTTTCGAGTTAACATAACTTCAAAATGAGAAAAAAAAACGGTTTTCAAAAAGACATGTTGTTAGGGGTATTTTCAAAACCTGATGAGATGGAGTAATTCAGGCACCAGATTCATTTTCATCACATAAAAAAGCATACGGTATGGTACCTCATCTTTCAACCACTTTTTTTTGTGTACTTCTAAAAACGTGATTTTTACGTTATTTAGCTTAGGATATCTCGAATACATAAAGCGATGAAGCAATTCTGACCCCATATTCGTTTTTAGTACACCAAAAGCTATACGGCATGAATCATCTTGCAATTTCAGGACTTTTTTAATAGACCTGTGAAATCAAACTACGAAAATGACAACAAAGAGATCAGCACCACTCGTTTTCAGTTGGTAAAATGACGAAAAAGACGAAGTGTATAATGATTTTGAACTAAACTCTCTGATTGCATCTCAATCCAGAAATTGAACCCTTAAAGAGCCAAGAGGCTAATTTGAGAAAAAATTTTCCTAACAACCTGTATTTTGTACCTCATTTGAAATGTAACTCACGATACCCGAACTTTTCCCCAGAAATAAAAGCCATATTTGAAATCCACAGGTCAAATTTTCTATATATTCTTTACTCTTATCTCGTTTGAAAGGTTTTTAGGCGCATTGACTCCCACCTGAAACTCAATACTATAAACTGTGTGTCAGAGGCGCTAGAGCTCAAATTATGTTTGACTACTTTTTAGTTGGCAGTTTTGAAAATTTTAAAGATTCCAAAGTAAATGATGTTAACACAACTCTTTTTAAGGGTCTTTCTTGTTACAAAGTTTTTGCTTATATCTTATGCCCTAAGTCGAACGTTAACGATGTTATAGGTTGAATTACTTGCATAGTTCAGGAGCTTCTTTTGCTTACGACGTTAAGTAGTTCATGAAAATTGTAACAATGACTTTTTGATTAATACTCAACATCTTCAGAGACAAAAAGGTAATTATATTTAATGCAAATATTATTGCAGTACAGCGCCAAAAAATTTGGCATTTAGAAATACCTCGACCTGGCTGATAGTACAACATTTTTGTCATAAATCTTTTTCATAGTACGTAGTTCTTAAAAAGAGTTTCAGAACGACATATGCGGGGTGATGTAGACAGAAGTGGGCCATGTTTTTATTTTCGGTTGTAAAATGGTGAAAAATTCAAATTTTTCAAACATTTTTTTTTTTCAATCGCAAGTGTATCCCAAGACGCAACTTTCCATCATAGCAGATTTCTTAAATTCAGTTGTAAAGAGTTTTCCTTTTTTATGTAAAAGAAAAGTGTATTTGCCGAGTTTTCTGAAATTCTAAGGAGAGGTGGGCCACCAAAATTTTTATTTGAAAAATGCTGCCATTTGTTTTAAATTCTTCTTCTAGAGGTTTTTAGAGGCGCTGATCACAAATCTATTGTCAAATTCGCAAAATTCAAAATACTTGACACGAAATGAGGATCAAAAATTAAAAAAAACATAGACTTTAATAATGTTTATTTAATGTCTGGGAAAAGGAGTGATAAAGTAGAAATTACAAATTTGTTGTGAAAAAAACATTTCGCAGTGATAAAGCACAGATCCTACTCGCAATTGACGCACGTGAAGTCGGTGCGGTTGGTCATATCGACGCACTGTAAATGGAAAAATCGGTCGCAGATGTCGCACTCGATGGAATTTTTTTTGTGAGCTTGGTCGGCATCAATTTAGTGCAAATCATTCAAAAATCAATGTCTTCATCTGAAGAAACCGAGGACTTTCTTTTTTTTGCCTTTTTTCAAAGCTGGTTGTGAACAATTGACCTCTTTTGAATCTTTTGTTGGTTTCCTTCTTTTTTTTTGGAGACATAATGGCAAAAAGGATAAAAATGAGTAAATAAGACATTTACATAATTAATAAAAACACTTTACTGTGCAAAGAACGGCATTACTCAAGTGGCCCATGTCTGTCCACAAATAGTGGCCCACTTCTACCTACAAGCCCCTTTTTTTGCATATGCATTCCACAAAAACACAACGTGAATAATGGACAAAAATCACTTTGCATTCCAAAGATAACATGTTTAACTAACATATTGCATATTTACCTGAGTATTTCTCGTAAAAATTCGATCACAAATCATATAAAAGGATACGAGGGTAAAAACTTTCTCGCCAAAATCTACAGCACGTTTCTCTGGACAGTGCGAAAGCAGGTTTATAACCCCCAAATACTTATAAAAAGTGACCTCTCGTCAAAATACGATAATTAATGTGCGCGGTTTGACATAGATATCACTAATCTTAAAATTACTTGGGTGGCCCACACCAATCTGTGGCCCACGTCTGTCTACATCACCCTACATATTGGAAGAAAATAATAATTTTAATTTTTTAAAAGCCTTAAATAATAAATATTTGTCTGAAAAGTGTGGCCAAAACAGTTTTGTAACAGAAATTATTCTTTAGTTTTCTAATGGAAATGGTTAAAATCTCGAAAGTAATCGAGTTTTGTCCAATATGCTATCACTTGATTGTTATCTTATAAGAGCTCATCAATAATTTTTTGTACTAAGTTTGTGAATTTCTTTAAAGCCTCCAACAAACCCAACGATTTTTTTTACATGAGCTTTAACTATACCACAATTTGCTAAAAATAAATCACACGCACACTTACATCATAAATCACAAATTTCACACAGGTTATGAAATTGCTGTCAATGTAGTAGAAAACAACGGAGTGATTTGTTAGTTCTTCCGACGTTGTTGAAGATGTTTGAAACGTTTCATAAATCAAATAATCACCTGGGCAAAAAAGAAAATTCAATTATATTAAAGAAACAAAAGAAATGCACACGCCCTTCCGTTATATGAACAATCACTTCCGTTTAATTTTAGTTTTACCATTTTGCCTTTGTCCCAATTCAATGATGTTATCCGTGTGATGTTCAAAATCGTCATCATCATCATCATCAGCATCGTCATCTAAAGCAAAGGTACCAGCATTGTCGGTATCATTCCTAAACAAATCTGCGTCATCAGTTTGTGTCTCGCCAAACGTTTCCACTAAGGCTTCATCACTTTGATTAAGATACTCATCCACATCGTCGTATAGAGGTTCCAATATGCCTTGAAAGTATTGGTCTCTATTTAATACATAGGCGGAATTAAGATTTAAAACCGTATCATTGTAGCCATAAATTCTTATTTGAACCATTAATGGTTTCGGTGCTAATTTGTCAAATTCTGTCATCGCTGTGGTTACGGGAATCGGATGGCTTCTTCTGTTCAAAGCAGTTATTATACCCTTTACCAGGTCGTCTTTATAACTGAAATGAACTTCTGCGTTCACATTCTGTGTTAAGCGAACAAAAAAAAACGCATTAATTTAAATATTTAAGAGAACAAACAGTTTTATGACGGTTTTTGCAAAAAATTATTAAAAATTAATGTACTATGGTATAATATGCGCAGAAGTAAAAAGTCAACCGCTAAAGCGTTTATGAAGATGATGACAGGAATGGTGGAAAGTGTTTGAGGTTGAAGCAAAATTGAATAAGTTTCTCTTGAAGTAAAAAGGTTTTGGGCCACCCGATTTAATATTTATAATTGTTATTGCATAAGTGGTGTAATCAAATTAGGATATATCTATACAAAGGTGTTTCAATTTCACACACGCGAAAGATGAAAAGATGCCTTCTAGCAAAATTTTCATTACTATCGGTTTTCTAAACAAAATGATGAATTGAAATTTCGTGAAACTTTACTGTTGAAGTTACATGAAAACTATAAAGAAAAATTATGTAGTAAAGGCTTCTCCCAGGATGGCTTTGAATGCGGCCCAACAAAATGTTAACTTATATGTCAAGCGATGTCATGCATTCAATTTTTTAACGTACGTTGTTTTCAATAAATTTTTAACTTCAAGTTCATTTAAAAATTTTTCCAAGTTGTAAGAAGACAACTTTCGTATAAAATTGTATTTGGACACGAAGTTTCAAGAACATAAATATGAAATGCAATTTTCGATTGATTCGAAAAAATTCGAGAATGGACCTAAATCGGGCACTTTTTTCACGTCTGGTAATGGCCAAAATCTATTTTTGACCTCTTTTCATTTGAACAATAAATATTTTTGAGAATTCGGAAACACCTCTGGTGATGGCCAAAATCTATTTTCGAACTTTTTCCATTTGAAGAAAAAATATTTTAGAAAAATGAGGGCTTTTTCAATTCGGGGCCACCTCTGGTGATGACCGAAATCTATTTTCAACATCATTTCATTGATTGATGCGAAAAAAAATTCGAAAATCAACCAAAATCGAACACTCTTTGTACTCTGGATCACCTTTGGTGACAGCCAATATCAATTTCGACACCTTTATAGTGATTGTTGCAAAATGGACCAAAATCGTATACTTTTGGGACTCGAAACCTCTTCTGGTGATGTCCAAAATCCGTTTGCAACCACTTATCTTTGATTGGTGTGAAAAAAAATTTCGAAAATTGACCAAAATCGGGTACTTTGGGATTCGGCACCAGCCTTAATGATGACAAAAATCCATTTTCGACCTCTATTCATTGATTGATGCCGGAAAAAAACTTCAAAAACAGACCAAAATCACGCACTTTTGGAACTGCAAAAAAAAATTTCTTAAATGGATCAAAATCAGGCACTTTTCAGAACCACCGGGGACCAACTCTAGTGATGCCATAAAAACCATCTCTCCCCATCGATTAGTGCAAAAGAAAAATTATTGTACAAAAATGAGAGAATCTTTGAATATTTTTTCAAAACATAAAAAATATTTTTCTCAAATGAATAGTTATGACTCAATGTTAAATATATTTATTGAATGGTAATAATTATCAACTATTAATATAATATTTGTTGCAAATAATAATTAAAAAGCAATTTCTATAAATATTCCTTAAAATTGGGCAATGGTTTCAATCACATAAAAAGCAAATAATAGTTATTTTGGGTCCATTTATTAAGGGGTGATTGAAATATTGGCAACAATTCAAATTTGGCAATATTGTTGTCATGTTAAAAATTGTAAGCATTGACATTGAATTATGCAATGGACAAGATTGTATTTTAATTGTTAAAACCTAGCTCCAAAATGAAGAAAGTTTAACAAACACAATCCCCACATATCTAAGTAATTTTGGTAAACATTATCGTTCGTCTTATGCCATGATGAAAAAATTAATCAAATATTATTACGTCCCTGCATCTTTTTTCTACGGGTCTATGTAAAGCACAGGTTGAAGGTCAATGGCTCTAACACAATTCTAGAGTTAAATAATGAAATTCATCGAATGATTCGCAGACAACCGCAGGACACACGCCATCAAGTACTTAGGTAACAAAAAATTTCATTAAAAAAGCAGCATTGGCTGATAATATTTTTCCATGTTGAGTGTCATGTTTCAACATCATAACTGAATAAAAATAGTAATATTTGCTTCTTAAAATATAATGCGATTTATTTCATATTGATATTATAACACCCAAATAAATCAACCCACATAGAAACGTATGGAAACATGAGAGAGTTCAAGAAATTTAAAAAAGAATTATATAAATAAAAAGTTTGTTAATCCTTATGTTACTCGGCTTTTTATGCAAAATATCGCTTATACTTTCAAAAATTATGCCCCATGTGAACCAACTCAACATAATGCTCCAACACCAATTTGGTTGCCGCGAAAAACATGGAACTATAGAGCAAGTTCCCATGATGGTAGCACAAATTAGAAAGATATATGAAGAGAAAAAGTGGTACTCAGCAGTGTTTCTTGATGTAGCCTAAGCTTTTGACAAAGTGTGGCACGATGAACTTCTATACAAGATAAAGAAATTACTCCCTTAAAATACAGATGCCTTACTGGAGTCCTACCTTATAGAATGAAAGCTTAGGGTAAGATACAAAGACTACATTTCAGATGATGTAGAAATTTTTGGAGGCATACTACAAGGTAGTGTTTTTGGCCCAATACTTTACCTAATTTTCACTTTTGACTTTGCCAAAAAACAACTCTGTGCTTACATCTACTTTTGCTAATGACTCTGCAATTTTGTCTTGTCACGCAGACGCTCATAGTGCGTCACAGACCCTAGTTGAAACATGGCTTTTAAGCTGGCGAATATATGTAAGCGAGCAAAAAAGTACACATGTAACTTTTACACTCAATAAAAAGACTTGCCCCACACTTTACCTAAATAGCACCGCAATACCTCAGAGCGCTGAAGTTAAATACTTAGGTATGCACCTCGGCAGAGGCCTTACTTGGAAAGCTCACATCGAAAAGAAAAATATTCTAATGAAGTCGAAAGCACCAATTGGCTTTTGCATAAACATTCAAAATTCAGCCTTGAATATAAAGTTCTCTTGTACAAAGCTATTATTATATCCATATGGATATTTGGAATCCAGCTGTGAGGCAATGCAAGTTTATCAAATATAGAAATATTGCAAAGGTCTCAGCCAAAAATACTTCGAACTATTTCCGACGCATCATGGTATGTCAAGAATATAAACATTTACCAAGATCTTGGTATACCAATTGTTAAGCAGATACAGGAAAACATACTGCGATCATATCAACAAAAACTACACCAACATCCAAACAAACTGGCTAGGAACCTACTCCTAACATCGAATACGTCTTGACTGAAGAGATAAGACTTACCCTGTAGCCATTATGTATACGCATAATGCGTACTCCATTCACAACTCAAGACAGAATTTAAAAAAACAACATTTCTAAGCAATGGCTTGGAAAAGTCCAACGTTCTATTAAGATTTGTGCAGTTATTTTTAGTCTCCAAGCCAGTTGGCTCAATAAATAAACAACAAGTTCACAAAAAAAAATCCAAATATTATATCAAAAGCGATTGAATTATTGGTATTCTTTTTTTTTTTTGAAATGTAATGCACAATATGTTGGTATATTGTTTACACAACTGTTGCAACTGCAAAGTCTATAAACAAATAGAAATTTGGCATTAAAATTAAATAATATGAAGGGTATTTTCCAAGAAAGCTCAATATATTTATAGTTTTGGCATGGAAAAATTTGCAATTAAAAAAAAAATGAAAATAAAGAAAAACCAAATTTTGTTTTAATTGCAATTTTCCGTCATTTGTCGGTTTTAATTTACCCGAACCAGAAAAATATTTTTTCAATTTAAAAATAAATACAATATTTCGTCATATTAAATTAATGAAAGTGAAAGACAAACATTTAAATGTGCCAAAATATACATATTAAAAATAATAAAAACAAAGCGAAAAAATTTAAAAAATCATTATTTAAAAAAGAAATGACAACATTTAAAATTTAACATACATAACATGCTCAAAATTGAATTTTTTAAATCACTTGAAACCCATAATAAAATCAATTAGCATTTTAAAAAATGAAACAAATATATATATATATTTTTAAAATATACATACATATAAATATAAATATACTTTAATAAAAAAATTTTTTTTTCTTTTCGAACACTCACCTCTTCAGATAATATCTCGATATAGGTTATCGGTTCTGGTATTGCATAGTTAAAATTAATTTCTTGATCGTATGACCAAGCGGATGGAGGTGATTCTAGTATATCCTTGACAAGTAATTGATCGCCTAATCAGACGAAAAAACAAAAATATTCTTTAAGCTATAAAATCCTTAGGAAAATAAGTTATGCTCAAGAATTTAAAAACAATTTAAATTAATTTTAAAAAACAAAATAAGAAAAATTAATTTCATAAAATTTATAACTGGAAAGCAATATTTTTGTATTCACTAATTTGTTTTATCCCATAGGAGTACATATATCACTTGTTCTTGCTTCTTTTTAGCACAATTAATTACCCTTAAGTCTATTGCCGATGCCAAAATATGATCGATTCTCAACATTACGCAGAAAAACACACGTTATTATATAAAGAAGCGTCACAAATTTGACATAAAACATTTTTGGTTTTTTGTAAACTTATTTTCTTATGTTTTAAATAATAACCATAAAATAAATTATTTATGACAATTCAAATTTTTGCCAATACAAGCGAGTTGATCTTGCCGCGACGTTTGATCGTGCACTGAATATGCTGAAATATTTTGAGGTTGCCAAAAGCCTAAAAAAGTTCAAAAGGAACACTTTTTGTGTGGCTTTCTTGAATGAAACAAAATTTTACTATAAACACAATTCAGAAAAGCACTTGAAAATTTTGTGTTTCAGAGAAATCAGAGAGAATGAAATAGAGCGCGAAACAAATTGAAAATAATAAAATTCAAAATATCGTTGAACTTGCGAAACAAAAAAAAAACAAATATTTCAATGTATAAAGAGAATTGTTTCAAAACTTGACTTGTAATCTCAAATATTTAAGTGTAGACAGAAATTTGATCTTGTTTGGCGGTTTCAAGGCCATAAAAATAGTTTACATCTTACTAAATTATTTGAAATGAGCACCGATTTCTTTGTCCCAGTGGTAGATAGCATTAGGAAGATGTTAAATAAAGCGATTTGAAATGTTTTCTTGTGTGGGAGCTGGGTACACACCACTTACTCTACGTACAACGATTTTACTATTGTTAAACTGGATCTCGTCCAATTTAGTTATTTTTGTAATCAGCTTATAAAATAAACAATATTATATATATATCTCTTTCTTGTAAGATTTTTGACCAACTGGTTTCGAAAACCAACATTATTTTTTGTTCAATAATTATGATTTTTAAGACACGCAAGAAATAGAAAAAAGTTACACATCGAGGAAGAAAATCTTCATTCAAACCAAAGCAAATAAAAGGAATAGGTATTTTTTTCTAAAACTTCATCACCCATTCAATTCGAAGTTAATTTGCTAAAAAATAAAAAGATGAGAAGGACTCGATAGAAACTGTCTTGGTTAGAGGGACCATTCAAAAATGATATTTTAAGTTCTGATTGATTCATAATAAAATCCGATTAGGTTATAGTACAAGAGCCCGCTGTAGTAAAGTCGAGTATATAAGATAACAGAATAAGATTTAAGGGAATAGTAGCAATGTAATTTGATGAAACTAACCAACCGGAGATGCCTTGCCAAAGCCTGTCCTATAGCCCGAAAATGCCCGAATTTGAGGTAATTTTGCTGTTTTAATTAAAGCTGTATAATATTACACCACAAAATGTATGCCAAATGATAGAGCTCGAAGAGCCTAATTAGAATATATATAGTTGCCTTGTCGAATCTTGTCCCAAACCTGGGCTGACTCAGAAAAATTGGCCCTTAAAACGGGTGCCAACCCATGTTTAAGACAGGATTTGGCAAGGCAACCCTATATAATCTTTCTATGTTCTTCAAGATCTATCGATTGGCATACATTTCAAGCTGTTATCTCCTTGATGAAAATTGACCCAAAAAAAACCGGTACAAACCAATGTTTGGGACAGGATTCAACAATGCAACCCTGTGCATTATGTTTGGGCTATCTTTCCCGTAAATTTTATCCTTATTTTATCCGAAAAACATCACAGAGTTGTAAATGGGTGGGGTTCTTAAATCGATTTCTTATATAATATTCTTATTTCAGTTACTCCAACAGACTGTTAAAAGTTTCAAAATCTCGTAAGCATTTTCGCTTAAAAGAAAAACTTTCAAACTAAGACTTAATTTATTTTTACCAAGTAAGGCATTTATTTTATTTATTATTTGTTATTATTAATAACTTTCTTTTGCTTACTATTTTATGATATTTAAAAAAAAAATTCCTTCTGCAAAAGCTACGAAAAGATTTTCCATAAAGCTCATGAAATAATAAACAAAGTATATACGTCTACTAGTTTTCAAGAAAAAAAAATAGCTTTCAAAATAAAACGTTAAGTAATAAAAATGTAGGCTAAGAATTTGAGTTTTTTTTTTTTGAGTACACCAATCTCCTCTATTAAAGAAACTTGGGATATAATGAACGAACTAATGCACATATAAAGTTAAAATAAACACAAAAGGATGATGGCGAGAAAAACCAGACCTAGGGCATTATTAATACCTATGCTTTTATTTGAACTTTTTATTAAAATTCCATCAATTATTCAACAATAATGCTCGTATAAGGAAGAGTCTTAAAAGACTCTCGCTGCCAGACGTGTAAAAATTTCCACTTGAACATCAAATAAATTCGAAATGTAGCCAATTTAGAGCCCATTAATGTAAAAATTTTTGGCGATCGCAATAAAGCTTACAAAAACAAATGCAAATTTATTAATATATTTAACACGCTTCTGATCACGTCCATATGTACAAATGTACATGCATAAATACATTTAGACATATGTATGTAAGTTTAAAATTCTTTTAATGCATAAAATGAATGCCATTTCATATATTATGTATTTGTGAATGTGTAATTCTATCAATACTATGCATCAATATGACATTTATTGAAATTTAGTATTTCAACAAATACCAACGTCAATATTTATTATTTAATAACTAATTGGCACAATGCCAATCTAAAAAAAAATAGTAACAATTTATAGAGATTTTTTTAAGTAAACAATGGCATTGAAACATGTCGTATTAGCAACTTTGCTTAGATTTTGTGTTTCAATAAGTGACAGCGTCCATGAGAAGGGAACTATCTGTTGGGAACGGAGTTATGTATAGAGTATTAAGTATTCCCTAAAGAGTACATTTTTGGTTAAATTTAAATTTCACATTTTGCTTAAATTGAATCCTAATTTGGAGAAAGGAAATTTTACAATGAAAAGAAAAAACGTTGGCACAAAAGCAGCCTCATAAAATTGACCCAAAATACCACTAATACTGCTGTACTACAATGTGGCTGTGAATGGTAGAAGTTCCGGCTTAAGACCTAACATATCTCAATCAAATTATAAACGAAAGGGAAAACTTTTCGCAAGATAAATTCACTGCTGAAATCTACTTTTGAAGTTTTCTTATTTTGAAGGCTTATTTAAAGTTTCTTAAACTGCTTTCGATCTTCGCACTCAAAACAAAAATTAATATCATTTTTTGTTGAAGTTTTATTGAGCAAATACAGAAAATACATCTTAAATCAAAAACTATAATAAATTTAAAATTGTAGAGTAATAAAAAGCTTTTTAAATCTTTGATAATGACACTGGAGCAAAATCGAATGATGTAAGCTTAGGGTCATTTGGAGTCACTGGACTCGAATCTACCATTATATTTTGGCTTACGACTTCTTTCATTTCAAATCTGAGAAGTTTGTGTGTGTGCAGCAAAGTTGTTCCTCATGAAGAGCACAAATTTTTTCATTCACATTACTCCTCCAGCAGAACTCCTCCCTATGAAGCATTTTAATTAAATTTTCTGATATAACACCTAAAATTTTTTTAAAAAAAAAATGTTCATTGATATAAACTTTCATAATGAGATTTTAATGACACAACTAATTCTGTTCAAAACTCTTTCTTAAAAATTTTATTAAATACCTGCCATATTTTCCAAATTATTTCTAATTTCCTTACGTTATCTAAATTCTTAACTAAAGGCAATTCCAGTTTTGCTATAAACACCTAATCCAATGAAGCAATTCGCATGTGAAAATTGCTAATTTTCTCATAGTTTTTGGAATAGGAAACATACAATTTCAAAAGTAATAAATTATTATTTTTAAATTATATACATAAATTAATTTTGTATTTTGGAAAATTTTTATATTCGTTGAACTCAAAACTATGATAATAAGTTTTTACAAATCAGCCATTTTCAAAGTACAATTACAAATTATAGGAAGTGTACATATATCAAAACTTTCCGATTGCAATATATACCGAAATTATTGTGTGTCGTCAATATTACTTAAAGGGTTGTTAAGGCTTAGGATCAACCCTACAAATTGAAATTTTTAAAAAAATATTTGAAAAATACTTTTGCCTTGTTTTTAGCGATTTATTTATTTCTTTTTGTTTGTGTACGTATGCTATTTATAAAAGTTCGCTATCTAAAAATATGTCAAGCCACGTAATGAAAGCAAAACAAAAATCGAAAAGGTATCGCACGACAACAACATAGCGGGATTTCAACTAATTGAGGCAGCGATAGTGGCAGCAGCATCCGATGACGACAACATCTGTTTCAGCAGCAGTAAAAGTGTTGCTAGGTATCTTACAAGTTTACATGCGTTCGTTCGTCGTTAGTGTGCTTGTGTAAGAGTGTGTGCGTCTGACTCATTTGAGGTCAAGGTCACACAAAAGCGAAATTGTCGAAAACTCAAGTTTTCACATTCGATTGCATGTTCTGTTCTTCTTTATTTTGTTTTTTTTTGTTTGTTCATTTTCTTTGTATCGTGAAATCTTTTAATGTCATTTTCTAATTTTAACAACTAATTATTAAGTTCAAAAGAAGTCGCTGTTGTGTTCGTTGTAAGTGGAAATTTTATTTGAGTTAGATATGTTGCTGTAAATGAGGCGTAAAAAACACAGGTAGTGGAAACTTACAACTGTTTTTAATGCATACGAGTAAATATGTGAAAATTAAAAGGAGCTGATATAAAAAAATATTGAAATTATGTATGGAAGTCTGAAAATATAATATGTATTTTGTCTAGAGTATAGTTGTTTTAAAAGTCCACAATATTCAAGAGTGAGCTGTTTTCACGGTACTGAAATCGATCGGTACTGAATCTCGATCTCGTCGGTCATACGAAAAATATTTTTTTTTGATGTCTCGTTATCGTTCTCGGTTCCGATATCGAGAACGATGATATGACCGAGGATGAGAAAGTAAAGAGTATCGTACGACAGGCACCAAGATATTGCCAAAAACGAGATTCCACCAGAACTTGTATATTACAAAAACAATTAAAACGTAATATCTTGACACCTATGGTACCAGGCGTTTTGAAATTCGGCATTAGTATGTATTTTGTCTATATTAAGTACCTCGCGAAATCTGATCGAGATTAGACAATGGGCCGTGGCACTTTTATAGAACAAAAAGACTTAAAACGCCATATGTTGGCATCTATCGCAGCTACATTTGTGAAGCCTGATACCTAAATGTAAATTGCTTATGCTAAGCAGCTCGCTAAATGTAAACAGGGCTGCTCCCATTTAACAAAAACCCTTACATTGCTATTCTTGGAACTCATACTAAGTTGTGAAATTTCGTACATGGACCCAATTGTCTGCAGTAAGAACTGCGTAAAAATGTAGATGGGTTTGTACAACGGATAGTGCGCGGGAAAGCCACTGGTCCAGCTAATTTTATGTATGTAAAAATTTGACCGAGAATATTCAAGAATTATCAGCGATAACGAGACGAGAACGATGCAATTCAAAAATGTCTCGTTTGAGAACGAGTGCGAGACGATAAACTTGGCGCCACTACGAGCACGAAACGATAATTTTCGAATTATAGTATCGTTCGCGATTAACTAGTTTAGCCTAAGAAAAGCTAGTCTAGTTTTAACTACAAGTTTGTTTGGCCGGTAACGTATTCATATTTTCGTTAATCTGATTAGCTAGGCTTGAGGCAATACCAGGTGGAATAAGCACCAAAGCGGAAAAAATACACATTTCGAAAAGAAATGATCTACGCCGCATTTCCTTCGGAAAATCTGGAAGCAGCTTCCAAGTAAAGCAGGTAAATGTGCTTCTTCGGAAGCATTTAATACGAAATTATTTTTAATTTAAAAAAATATTTTACTCCGCATCCGCTGTGGGTTGAACCTGGATATTTCGATCAGTCTAACAACACCAACCAAGTCTATTGATATTTTTTGACTGGCTAAATGTAAATTTAAATTATGAGGTGGCAGCCATACAAATCGAAAAATCAATTTTTCATTTTGACAGAAAAGTAATGTAGTCTTGGTCTCATCGAAATTGCCAATAAGACAGACAGACAGTTGGTTAAGATACATGCGTCTCAGAACACGTTCGTAACATAGGAGGCCTGGAGGTTGAAATCTTGACTGGACACATGAAAAAATTAGTTAAGTTTTCTTTGAAATTTTAGAAAAAGCAAAGAAATTAAATTCAGTGTCGTTAGGAACATACTCGTATTAAAGGCTGTACAACGGGCTGATCGAACATGTTCAAACTTTTGATATATTTACCGAGTCAAACTCGAACTACTCAAATCATTCGATTCGATTAATGTTGTTCGTTTCATGCGATTGCAAGTCATGAGTTTCGAGCTACTCGTTTGTTTGAGCTTTAACATTTTAGCCAATGTACGGCGCAACGCAATTTTCATTTTTTTTTTTCGAACGCAGACACAAATAGAAGCTAAATAACGAGATGATTCGGGCAAACATCAGGAAAGAAATTGGCCAATATCGAAAAGAAGGCGTAGCCCCTCCCATACAAGCATAACTTTCAAAACAGGTAGCTGTTTAAGTAAATGTGCTAAGTTCAATGTGGGTACGTTTAATCAAACTGTCCAGCACATAGTGTGGCGGATAGGGTTGCCAAGTTGAAAAGAAGGAATTCTTGCTCTTCCCAAAAAATTTTTTTTTTTTGAAATGCAAAAAAATTGCAATTTTTTAATTTAAAAAATAACTAATTACTCTTTAAAAATTTTATTTTTGTGTAAAATGATATTGATGACCTCTTTCTTGTTTTCTCATTAAAAACAAAATTATCCAATTCCACTCTTTTTCAGAAATTTTTCAATTTCTATAGCGCCCCCGGCATTCACCTGCAATGCTGAGCTTTGCCGAGTCAAAACCGGCTACTTGGCAATCCTGGTTGTGTAAGAAATGTAATTTTTAATAAAAATTTAAGACTAGTACGCACTTTGACTGTGGGATAGTTATTTTTAAACGCTGCCAGAGATATCACCTTTGCTATATTTTGTTAATATTCTTAATCACTCACTTCATGGGTGAATAAATTTTACTCATTTTCAACTTTTTTCTATACTTTCACATCATTTTATCCATTACTCATGATGATTTAATAATTTTCCCTTTACATTCATTTCATTACTTTATTTTTTTTGAATTTTCATAAAAGCACACTATTTATACCGCCATGGCAGTCAGAAGAGAGATTACCTTCTGCTGTTCTGGGTAGCTTTTCGTTAAGTTGTACTTACTGTTGTTAGCAATTTGTTTTGTAGAATGTTGCTACCTTTAATGCAGCAACAACAGCAGCAAAAAAAGTTTTGCGTGAAGCATAACCTGATGAGTTCCCTGTTCAGTTGCTGTTGTGGGCGCAGCTAATGCTGCTATTGAATTTAATTGCATTTCCGTTCAATTTTCTTTAAGGAATCAAATTTGTTGCTTGCCATGCTTTGCAACACAGGAAGGAAGTTCAACGGAAATAAAATTGCAAATGTTTTTTTTAAATTTTTTTAAATTTCCCTTTAAGTGGGCTGCTGGTAATGTTAGATATATTTAGTTACGTTGTGCGGCAAAGCTCTTAATTGATTACAAATTTGATGTCTTAAAACTTTAAAAATTTCTTTACGATTGATAGTCTCTAACAATTTCAATATTTGTCGGAAGAATAGTTGCTGCAAAAAAAAACTTATAAGAAAATAAATCTGGTGCCTGGAGATATTCCTTGAATGTCTTTAAATTTCGGTTAATGAAAAACTCTTAATCTGCAATGCGCAAATCTACAAATTCTTTTTTACTAACAACATATCCGCAATAGAACTGTCGCTAGCTCTCAGCTTATTAAAATTTGGCTTTAAAAGTTATGCTTGGACCAAGGAATTGTATGCTTTGATCCTTATCCTAAGTAATAAATGTCAATCTACAAAATTTTATGTTGCAAAGGTTGCATAAATCATACTGATATCAAATTTTTGCATAATTTGCTAAAATATCATATTCCCATTGGATTGCGTCAAAAGGATCTCAGGCAACTACATACGCATAAAATCCAACTCTGGCAACAAGAGCGAAAATCCATTCAAAGACTATTTTATCATAATGCGATACAGTAAGAGCAAAAACCATTTTATGCAACTGCAAAGAGTTTGGGCAACTACGTTTATAACACAATGCATTGTAGAATGATGAGAGCATCTGTTTCTTTGTACCAAAATTGGAACAAAAGTTGTAATTGATGTCATCAGTAACAAAGAAATGAATGCAGTCTGGCACGTTTACACATTGGTGACAGGTGCCTTTAGGTGATTAGTTGTATGAGCATTCATGTTGCACAGGTATAAATTTGCCAATTGCATTTTTAATGCTCTAATTAAATATTAGCAATCATGATTTAAAAAATTCAAGTTTTTTTATCAAAATTCGTAGTTCCGGTAAGCCTAACCATTTTTTTTCAAATCAGCATTTAGGGATGAAAATATTCCCTTAAGAATTGTGCAAAATAAATGTTAAAATAATTTTTACATTAAATTACACAGGTAGAAAGGAACAACCTGTAAGTGCAATAGATTCTTACATGGTAAACATGACCTAGTTCTCATTGTTCCTTCTTTCCGTCTTGCTTGAAAGAGTATTTGTCGTTATCAACCACTTATAGAAAACTGTTGAGCTGATTCCATTTTTTTTAAACTTTTTTTTTTTTTGAGCTTTTCAATAGATTGCTTCCTGTCAAAGATACAAGCCATTAAATTAAAACGAACGAATGCCACACGAACAAATTAATTACATACAGTAGAGTCTCGCTAGTCCGGATCAATTAAAACCGGCCCTAATTCAGATTATGCGGAGCTCCTGCCTACCTAAGGCATATTATCTTTTTAAAGAAAAGGCAGCACTCTAAAATTACCAATAAGTATATAAAAACAAAAACAATTCTCTTAATTTTTTCCTTATGTCAGAAATTGTATTGTTCCATATTTTTCTGCAAGCACTTTTCTATTAATAACATTATTTAGTTGAACTAAAATATTTTTTTTAATATTATTTTTCCGACGAAAGTTAACATTTTATGCAATCTTTTTGATGTAATATTGATGAACAACTGACTAAGAACCTTCCTTTGGTGTATTTTGTACATATTCGGTGATTCCCCGCTCTACAAGAATGAAATAAAGAGCACGCAGACACAGGCGAAATAAGGTGTATCATATAAAATGTGTGAGAGAATACTCGGGAATTCTCCATGCTACGTACTCATGCATAGCTCAATAATGTGGGAAGTATGAAATAAAGCGTAGATAGAAATAGGAGTGTGAATGTATATTCACATACCATAACTATACGTTTTTCATTTCACTGTATTGTTGATTATTGCACGATATAACATGCGATCCAGGGACATAATGGAAATTTTTACTATTTCACCTTGTTCAGATTACACTTTGATCCGCGAAAGGCCTTATCCGGATTAGCGAGACTCGACTGTATGTGTATTTGTATCAATGAACATCCCTTCGACACTGTTGTGTAATATCTCGAAAAAAAGAAGCTCTTCGAAAAGATCAATGGATGTAAGATAAAGGAACAGGACAGAAGTTTTATATTAAGGAAGAAAAGTCTGAAAAATTTTATGCATATGCTTGAAAGTCTTTTTAAAATCCACATCAACGAAAATTTCAGTTTTTATACTTTTTTTTTCTTATATGATCCAAGATATTCAGTCGAATGCTGAAAATGAAGAAATAATTTCTTAATAATCTAAAAGTTGCCAGCTTACCTCTAAACTTTATACACTTTGTAAATACAATTTTGATATATGTAGTACTTAAATTTTTCAATACATATTGCATAATTTCCATTTAATTTGCTTAATTCAAAGTAAAAAAGAAAATTGTTTATTTATAAACAACGCATTGTTTATACACAAACCGCTATCTCCGCAGCGATGTAAGCAATAAAATTTACTGTTTGTAAACATTCTTTTGAAGTGTCATTCAATTGAGCATTTAAATAAATTAAAGAACAACAAATATACGATATATAGTAAACTTAATAAAGCGCCAACCTGTATAAAGGAATAAAAAACACACAACGTTCATGAACAAATTGGCCAACTCAATGTTTTGCATACTTTGAGGCGCTCACAATTAACCAAGGTGCTGTGGCAACATAATAAACAAATAAACAAAATGTTTACCAAATTTGAATGTTAAATTTATTATTTAAACTTTAAATTTTCAAGCAAATTTAGATTTGGGCTGAAACTCTTCGTGATAATCGCCTACAATGATTCGTAGAGAAAAAATTATTGGTGTTGATGTTGCTTTCATTTTTGCGGCATTTGTTGATGGCACAGATTGCGGTAGCTGCCCACAAGTTGACATTCAAACTTGAGTTTTGTGTTTTAATGTATACACCTAAGTCTGTTTTTACACGGTAGATTGGTTCCAGAAGAAGCCGTGTAAAAAAAAACCGTGTAAAAAAAGACATTGATCGTATACAAAAATGGGTGATTTGTTCCTAATCTCTAAAACCTATTAAAATTAGTGAAAAACAAGAATTTTTAAGAACAAGAATTCATGTTTATTTTATTAAATCAAATATATAATGCTTATTTTCACAAGCATAGTAATTAATGATAAAAAAGATATGCACTCTAATCTTAAAAGTAATATAAATTAAATGTATGGCAAGTTCAGGAACTAAACAACTATGTTGTGAACGAAAAGAATAGGTTATTCAATTTTTAAGGTAAAAAATAAAATAAAATAAGTGATAATCATAAATACAGCAACATAAATTTAATTGCTGTCGTCATCAGTTATTCGCATTCGCTTGCTTCGAACGCGTATACATTCACTATCATCGTGCTAAATGGAATAAAATCGTGTAAAAAAATTAAAAATATTCAATTTTCAAACCGTGTTATATCAAAACCGTGTAAAAAAAGACCGTGTAAAAACAGACTTAGGTGTATATACATAACACATACATATGTATGTACATACATGTGCTGACATGTATTGCTACAATTTCAATTGCAGAAATTTTCAATCTCTTGTCTCATTTTTGCTGCTGTTCCCTGATGAATTTTAATTGAAACTTTAGAACTTGAATTATATCGTGCGCTCAGTGTTGCCAATGCCATTGAAAAATTTTCCAAAAACGGACACACATGCAGCCGAACAGGCATAATTGCATTTACTAAATGCATTCTAGAAAATGTGTGTTGTTTCTTAAGTGTTGCGCTCGAGTGGTATCGTTTGGTTGTTTTGTGTGAGTTTCAAGTGCTTTTCTGTTTAAAATACAAAAGCAACAAGAAAATAAAGTTTCAAAAATTATTGCAATTTTGAAGAACACAGAGAAAAAAAAAATTTAGCATGCGTATGATGTTGAAAAATAAAATCGTGAAATTTTTAAAAGTTCATTGTAAAATAAAAATAAAAAGTTCGTTTTACTTTTACAAATGTTTCAACTCTATTTCTCACCATTAAATTAAATTTTTTTTTTTGTGTACCCAATGAAATGTTAATAACACTTAATGCAGTCAAAAATTATTGATGTCATCGAGTAGTTTAAAATGTTGACAGCCATATTATGTGGATATTAAAATCTCAAAAGACTTAAAAATAAATAAATTGAGGGTCAACTTCAACTCTTAAGTAGTCTTATAATATATTTCTGAGCTTACTTTTTGTATACATAAAAGTGATGTTATAAATTTAAAAATAAATGAGAGCCATTTGTTTCTTATTGCTTAAACCAACGCTTGGAGAAGATGTTTCCTATAAATGCAATACACCACAATGATTCTTAAGAAAAATATATAGGTTTGAATGAAGCGGGGTAGGTATAGTGAGAGATATTTTTACGACAAAAAAATCAAAGAGCAAATTTTTGCAAAAGTTCGAAGTTCAATGGAGGATCATTTCAAAGAAACGCCAGTTAGATAAAAAAGAGCATCCAAACTGATAAGACCAATTTCTACAAAAAAAAAATTTTATACACCAGATGTTACAATAGTGCTCAAAATAATAAGCGCTTTTTTCAGTAATGTCACTAGAATTTTGGTAGAAAATGTTATAAGCAGATTCAAGATAGAAATCATGATAAAATTGTTTGCCAATTCTGACAAGTTTTTACCCAAAAACCTACTGACAGTCATATTTCTACAAATTATACTGACTAGGAAAATCTGGCCGACATGGGATGCTAAGCGTTCGTCAGAGCTAATTTCTCGCACTAGACATAGCGTCTCTTCAGTTGTTGCAGTCATAACTGGCCACTGCCTCATTGGCAGACATGCGGAGCGATTAGGTGTTAGGTCCTTTGACTTTTGCAGAAGTTGTGGAGATGTGGAGGAGGAGGAAGATATTAAGCATCTTCTCTGCTTCTGTCCCGCACTTGCTAGAAAACGCCACAAAGCACTTGGTTGGTTCAACGAGAGGGTAAAGTCAAACACCCTGTGGTATCACAATGGATCACATTTGGTCTAAGTAAGTCAGTTTTTCGTAACTGACTGTCACTCCTACCTGATCTAACCTAACCTATACTTACTAGGTTTCTAAATATCGTACATCAACCACCGCATTATTTCTTTCAAATATATCACCTCTTCAAGACTGCTGGGAATCGGTTAAATTGTTTTGAAAATATAAGAAACAGTTTTTGAGAAATATAAGCAACAAAAAAAATGATAAAAAAGTTGCAATA
Organism: Meiosimyza decipiens; assembly: GCA_963680825.1. Taxonomy (NCBI): domain Eukaryota; kingdom Metazoa; phylum Arthropoda; class Insecta; order Diptera; family Lauxaniidae; genus Meiosimyza; species Meiosimyza decipiens. Next base: position 77,455,469 of record OY804259.1, read on the forward strand.
GATTTTTAATTCATTCAAACTATATACGGTTTCAATTCATATTTTTCATAATATATAATACACCACGATGATCCTGAATGAACCTGGGTTCATTTGCATCCAAGACGTCATATATTCCTCATATCTCTAAAAAATATTTCAACATCATTGCTACACAGCATATCTACAGAACTAATCAGTATACGCATTTGTTAGCACTCACCTCATATAGCAGAGAAGAAAACGTTTGGTAGCAAACTATAATTTAATCTCCGCACGAGCGGAAAGTAGCTAGGCTTGTTAAGGAATAAAAATGTTGTTTGCTGTTTACAGACTTTTAGCGGTGTAACTTAAAAATAAACTTAAAAAACTATAAGGGTTATGATTGTTCGCCTCAAATGAAGTGCCCTTAAATAAATTAGTCTCAAGACTTACGAAATTCCTCACTTTTTTTGTTGTTGTATAACAATACCTTGATGATAGATTCGAATATTAAAAGAATAAAGATTTAATAATTGAAATAATGATGAAGTTTTTCAACAAGTCTTCTAAATGTGTAACACACCTCAACAAACGACCTAATTTACATGCAAATATTCCTAAATGACATTTTCATGACAGTCTGCTTTCGAGCCAACGAAAATGTCCTTGATTACAATTTTATAGATTTGGTAGCATATTGACAGCTACTGCTTGTATTTGTCAATGACGTAAAGCTGTGATACACTACATGTCATAAATTTTAAAGATGTTAATAAAGATAGAGATTATTTCAAATATACATTACGTCGAAAACTGTGGCTGATCAATATCGCTTGAAAAATAAGGGATGCAGATAGAAAAGAAATGGTTAGTAAAAATTTTCCAAAATCCAAATTCTGGAAGCTGCTTATGATGTCTTACTTCAAACCTAGTGCATTACCAAAAACTGTACCAGTAGTTGCACAGTGATTGCAAATCGAAAATAGTTGGATGTAGTAAATTGCAATGTGTAGTTGAAGATTTTGGAATGGGTTTATGAAAGTCAGTAGTGAGTACCTTTTTTCTTTTTTTTTTTGGGTACGGTAAATAATATATTGACATGACCAAAAACACAAATTTCTCTTTTAGTAGTGGATGAAAAATAACTTCTTTGCCCCGGGCGCCCGATGTTCTCGGTACGCCACTGTGTGTCAGGTGTTAAGTTTTTAGCAAAGCCCTTTTTATGCTAATCAAAGCATACTTTTTGGCGCTTAAGTAACTATTTATTTTTAAAATTCCATACACGATGTGTGCAAAACTATCTTAGAGATGTGGTACTTACCTTCGTGTATAATTTTTCAACGTACGTATTTACGTACGAGTATGCGGGATTGTTTGGCAGCACGTTTAAACGTTTGTATAACAGATTGCTTTGAAAAGATAAGATAGACACAGAGTGATGGTGTTTAAAACGAAATGACTGCAATCTTGTAGGAAGCAAAAGCAAACACACTTACTATGCAAGTTACAATGCAAAAGTAAAACGTTTAACTTTTTAGCATTTTTTAGACCAATATATTTTCAATACTTATTCTACGAGTAAGATTTTAAAGATAAATAAAAATTTTAAATATAATATGAGATGATTTTGCAGCCAGGACAATCTCTCATCTTCCAAATGAAATGGGACAGTCATATCAGCACCAAAAGATTAAAAAAATCTTGCTGCAAAATAAATGTGCGTCATATTTTTGCAGATTGAATACAATCCAACAAGTGTCAATTAAGCTTTAGCATCATTTATCAATATTTATAAAATACCCCAACTGTGTTTAACAATTTCACTACAAGCGAGTGTAACATCCGGCCAAATAATTGCTTTATTAGAATCACTCAATTGGCTCAAACAAGACAACTTTCACCTGCAGGCGTGACAGCGATTCGATTGCCAAAAAATTTCCGTCAATCTAATATTCTGGCATAAATTAAATCACAAATTTTCAAATACACTACTAATAAACAGAACAACCCTGGCAGCATATCGTCAAGTGTTACTCACATCACATGTACAGTATAACGAATTGCATGAAAATTAATAAAAATATCAGATATAATTCATAACACATGTGCTCGTAAAACTTTTTACTTTTCATTATAGATCTTTTAATAAAAATTTATTCGTAACTATGACTCCGACATAAGGTGCCTCCCCTAACTTTGGGGTTCATATTCGCTTATTGGCAATGTTTTAACAATATACCAAATCGAAGTTCAAAGCAATAAATTTTAAGTATATTTATTCGTTCCTGAATGAAAGAGCTTTAGTGAAAAGACATTTCCAAATGGAAAAACATTGGTCCTCTCTGTACTCCCACGCCCAAATTTTTGAAAAATTTTTTGAAATATGTGCCAACACTTAAATCTGATAAAGAAAATGACTCATGGGAAAATTTTGATAGAGAGAAATTTTCCAAAATATTTTCTAAGTGAGCAGCTTAAGTAATATCCCTTACAATATTTTCGAAAAAAAATATTTAGGAACAAATTTACTCCTATTTCCTTCAAAAAAGATATCTTGTCATAAGGCCCCTCTTAAGTGAGGGCTTAAAAATAAAAACTATTAACGAAAATTAAGTTTAAAGAAGAAATATAACAAAAAAACTATAACTTTTCAGTAAATGACATCTTCCGTCACTTAGATGTGCTACGATAGAATAAGCTCGCACAATTTGGCCTCAAACCTTGTAACTTGTAACTCGACTTCAAAAACAACGCTTGGAAGTGGTGTTTATTTTTATTAGCTTTTTCTTTTGTTTTTTAAGTCAGCTTTTAACAAATATTTATGACATGATTCAAATGTACACATTTTGTTGTACAAATATGAAACCGGTAATTTTTTATTCAAAAAAACACGTTCATTTTACGAAAATAGTTTCAAATTTAATCTTCAAAGTAATTCCCCTCGCTAGCTACACATCTTTTCCATCTTTCAGGCAATTTGTGGATTCCTCGCCAACAAAATTCTTTGTTTTTTGAGGCTATCCATTCATCGAGCCATTTTTGCACTTCCTCGTAAGAATTGAAGTGCGAATCGTTGAGTGCGTGTCCCATCGATGAAAACAAATAGTAATCGGATGGCGCCAGGTCCGGTGAGTACGGCGGGTGGGGCAGGGGCTCCAAGTTGTACGATTCTACCAAGTTTCTATTGACCGCTGCTCGATGTGCGATGCGTTGTCATCTTGGAATACAATTTTGTCATGGCGAAGTTGAAATTCGGGCCTCTTCTGACGTATAGCACGGTTCAAAGCGATCAATTGTTGATGGTAACGTGCACCAGTAACTGTTTCACCTGATTGTAGTAGCTCATACCAAATAACAGCACGCTGATCCCAGAAAATACACAGCATTGTCTTTCGGCCGAAGCGATTTGGTCTTGGCGTTGATTTGGGTCGTTGGCCGGGGCTCAAATATGATTTTTTTCGTTTAGGATTGTTGAAGTAAATCCAATTTTCATCACCAGTGATGATTCGATGGAGAAAACCTTTTCTGTTTTGCCTGGCGAGCAGCAATTCACAAGTGGTTTTTCGGTTTTCTTGCTGCCTGTCGGTCAGTTCATGTGGCACCCATCTACCGACCTTTAAAATCTCCCATGGCCTTCAAACGCAAGGAAACGGTTTGTTGTGTCACATTAAGTTGTTCAGCGAGCTGTTGTTGCGTGTGACCATCATCTTCGTCCAATAATGTTTGCAATTCGGTGTCTTCAAACTTTTTCGGTGGCCGGCCGCGCTCCTCATTTATCACATCGAAATCACCACTTTTAAATTTATTGAACCACTCATTGCACTGTGGACGACCAAGAGCATGCTTGCCGTAAGCTTCATCGAATGCTTGCGATGCGATTCAGAAGAGTTTTTCTTCAAATGGAAACAGAAAATCAATGCTTCCCGTAAATGAGAGATTTCAGGCACAAAATTCGACATCTTTACGAGCGGAAAAAATGCGTTGTTGTATGAAACTTGACAAATTGTGAACTGAATATTGTTGACAGATGACAGAATGAACAATTAAGACATTTGGTGCGGTTCGGAAGCTCATACATATACGGCTATCGACCGCTAGATGTCATTACCGGTTTCATATTTGTATTATTATTTTGCTTACTGTTTCAATGATATCGTCATACTGTGCTACATCACGTACGCAAGCAACAAGCTGAAACAAAGTACTACAAAAAAAAAGCGTATAAATTCGCAATTTCCGGCACTTCAGAATCTGACAACCATAGTATAAAAAAACTGTGATCCTTTAAAAATAACTAAATAAGTTATTTCATCAATATTACACACCAAAATTAAAAAGTCAAATTCAATAACAAATTTTTTCCGAGTGATGCTACAGTAGCTTTGTATTAAGACCTTAATTTTTTCCTTTTACAGACATTGATTTAGTGAATTAGCCGGAAATTGTGTATGAGGAAATAAAAGCTACAGAAACTACTTATCCAAGGAAGCAGAATTTCTTGCTACGTAAGCAGTTAGTTAGGTTCACTTCAAAGAAGGTTGATACACAATCATTCACGAATATATTTTTGGTGATAACTGTACGAGAAGAACGAATTTCCTTACTTTTTCATCAAGAATCGAATATAATCTTCTTTAAAAATAAATTCTAAAGTTTTTTGCTTTCATTTTTATGCTCCTTGCCGCAGCATTTATAGAAAACTTTGCAAAAATAAGAATCCTATGATTCGATAGACTCTAAGGACCTTTGCTTATCTAGTCGCGATCTTCTTCTTTGAAATTTTGCATCACTGCAAGAAGAAGCGATATTACTTGGTATTTGTCTGAAGATCATTTTTTTTTTCCAATTTTCAGGATGAAGGATGGAAGCTCAATCGAACGAATTACTATCAAGAAGGATGGCTAGCAACAGGAAACATACGCGGTATTGTTGGTGTCACTTTTACGACATCGCACTGTCGCAAAAATATGGACTACCCACTGCGCACAAACTACAATCTGCGAGGACATAGATCAGATGTAAGTAGCAACAATATATCATTGTACTCTTATCTAAGCCCTAATATTTTCTTCTACACACAGGTAATACTCGTAAAGTGGAACGAGCCCTATCAAAAACTAGCATCCTGCGATAGCTCTGGTATTATATTTGTATGGATTAAATATGAGGGCCGTTGGTCTATTGAACTGATTAATGACCGAAATACGCCAGTTACGCATTTCTCCTGGTCACACGATGGTCGCATGGCATTAATTTGCTATCAGGATGGTTTTGTGCTGGTTGGTTCAGTGGCGGGTCAACGTTATTGGTCGTCTATGCTGAATCTGGAATCAACCATTACTTGTGGCATATGGACACCTGATGATCAACAAGTGTACTTTGGCACCACTCAAGGACAAGTAATTGTTATGGATGTGCATGGCGCAATGGTATCACAGGTGCAGTTGTGCAACGATGTGGGCATAACATCGATGGCATGGTCATGTGAGAAATTCAAAATGGAAGAGGGCGAAGAAGCAGAACCGGGTGTGACAAATGCTTGTAAGGTTTAATGTAACACTTTAGAAAATCCAAGCTAAATTCTACTTTTTATATAGCAAAACGGAGTTTTGTGCTTGCTGTTTGCTTTCAAAATGGCTTTATATATTTGTTAAAATCCTTTGATGATGTCTCTCCTGCACATATCAATACTGGCCTTAACGGTGCCCTGGGCATGGTCATGGAATGGAGTAATTCGCGTGAATTGCTTGCTGTTGCAGGTACAACACAGAACTCGACGAATCTTTTGGATGCGCAGGGTGCTCCAATCTATGAGAATCTGTTAAAGTTTTACACAGAAACTGGTGCTCTACTCTATACAGCGCGTATTCCCAACAGCTCTTCGGCCGTCTCAGCACTTACTTGGGGTCACAATGATAAGCGTCTTTTTATCGCCACTGGCACTCAGGTGCATATAGCATGGGTGTCAAGACGTGTTGCATCGTTGCAGTTGCTCTGCCGGCTGCAAATACAGGCGAGTATCGGATCTGAGGTGCTTTTGCCGTTGTTGCCTTTGCCATCGAGAATTAAATCTCTGATTGGTAACCTTTTTGCTCAAACAATAAGAGTAAGTAGTGCTGTCATTATACCTTTGTGATCGAGTTTTGAAAATATTTTAAATTATAGTGTTGTGTACCTGATTTAAAATCCTTACGTGAGTTCGTCTCGCGACCTCCTGTTTGTTCCACACGCCTACACTGCACAATGATACGGCACGATGATGATTCGAATTTGAGTTCGGGAACTTGCTACACACTCTATTTAGAATATTTGGGCGGACTAGTGCCACTTTTGAAGGGCAAACGCACATCGAAAATACGTCCTGAGTTTGTTATATTCGATCCTCAAGTTAATGGTAAATCAGTGAATTTTGAAGTAGATACTTTATGTATTTTATTTAATCTCATTGTAGCAGATTCGTCCATATTTTTTCAATACTCACCAGACTCAAAGAGTTCATCAGGCTCTAGTCAATCGACAACCACCGCCAATAGCGGGCGCACCGATTCCTCGGATAGTGATTTTGAAGATCGATGTCGGAGTTCTCCACGAACACCACGGAAACGCAAAGTAAGACAGAAAAAGCGCCAACTTAACATTGGTGAACGTGCTACAGTTACAACTTTAGGAGCTGATCCGGATAGTTTGGATGAATTAGCTTACGTGGATACACTACCAGAGGTATTTAAATTTAAGTCAAAAAATATTAAAATTTTTTATTAACTTCCTACATTTTGCAGGAAGTCAAACTGGTTGAGGTAACCTCAAATATTTGGGGTACCAAATTTAAAATACATGGACTTGCTAAAACCGTCCCAGCCAATTTAGGCCAAGTAACATACAAAACGTCCTTGCTACATCTGCAACCACGCCAAATGACTTTGGTTATAACAGAATTACGAGATGACTTTCCTCCTGGTCCTGATCCAAATTTTAATCCAAATCTATTCTCGGAAGATGAAGATGATGCAATGGCATTACTAAATGGTAGCACCATAAATCAACAGTCAGCTGCTGGTGGTGGTACAGATACGACAAAGCTTTTAAATTTACCACAACGTCGTCTTATTGAAAGCGCACCGCCAATCGCACCCATGTCACCACGACCAAATCGCATATTAGCCCGACATAAAAACTCATTATATGGAAATGGAAACTCAACGACGGGTCTTGGCATGAGTCCATTGGCTAGAGCTGAATCATATGATGATGATTCTTCGAATGAGTCACAAGATACCAGTAACAACAATAACAATGTGCCATCGACTTCAACAGTTGCGTTATTACATACATCCGCCACACAAGTTTCAAATTCGCCCGTAAATGGCAAACCAAATCGTCCTAAGAACATAACAACCACATCTCATGGATCACGACCAGGTTCAGGTTATAATGGATTCAAGCACCAGTATAGTCGTTCGTCATCAAACTCAAGTTGTCAGTCGCGTCATGCCATTTCACCGCTTTATTGTGATGGGTCAGTGCCAACACTACAATCGCCGAAAAATGCCGTGGCACCAAGCGACATTATATTCGAACGTCCTCCAGTGACTGCAACAGGCCAGACAACGCTAATGAGCTACTCAAGCAACGCTGATTATGCTAACAATGTTGTACAAGTAAAGAACGCTCTTATGCCCGAACATATGCGTTCCAATAATTGTCATGTGAATCCAGTACCATTGAACTTGAACCTTAACCTGGAGCGTATGGATGCAAAATCAATCAAACCAATCATGACCACTACTATTGTGGCCTCAACTTCGGTAACAAAACGTAAGGACGCTATGTTGTATATAGATGAGGAGACACAATCGCCAACGCAGCAAGTTGGTGCAGCAAGTGGATCCAATGACACGCGCATGAAACGCACACCAACTGTGGTCTCAATAGCACCTGCGTTACCGGATGCAATGACGAGAAGTTGTAGTGTTGGATATTTGGACTCTGTAGCAATAACGCCATCTGATGAAGCACTTTCAGCACTGCGTAGAGAAGCACCAAATAAACGACTCATTTTGATAGATAATCGGAAGAATCGCAAGAAGCGGCATAATAACGACGTAAGTGTTATTGCAGCAATTAATTTTCACCCAAATGTTTCATTTTGTAGTAAGGTTGTCTAAGTTTAAAAGAAATGGTTCGTCAAGAAGTAAGGTTGGTATATGTGCTTAGATTTTCAAACTTAATTTTGAAACAATTGCCCGAACAATACGTGTATTTGCTTAAAGGCATGTAGTACATGTCCAACGAATAATAGAAGCACTTCGAATATTCTTCCAATGCGTTTGCAGAGAAGCTAGAAGCTGCTTCCATTGTGATTGTCACTGCATATCTTTTTTCACATAGCATGTTGTTTTGGGGAGCACATCCTTGGAAGCACAATAATTGTTGCGAATGTTTTGAATTGCATCAGACAGTGTAGTTTGGTGATAATTTCGTATGTTATCGCCACTTTGTATTTGGGATATCTTTAGAAGATTCGATTCGGTGGGTTGGTACCGGATGGTTCTGAGACAGAAACTCAATGCCTTCTGAGCGTAGCTCATTTCTTTTTATTGGCGATTTTTGAACAATAAAGTGCCCAAAATATCAATTTATAATTTGTTCCGTCAGATTTTAAAACTGTTCTTCATTTCCGCCGGGAGTAACACAAAAATATTAAAAACTCTTTGATAAAGTCTTATTGCTTGCTTGCGAAGCAAAATATATTAAGGATCCTCTGTACCACGAAACCACTTGTTGAATTTTTTTTAGCACCTTAAGTTCACACGGTCTTGTAATATATGTCTAAACCTTTTAAATATTTAAGGACTTGCGAAAGCCAAGATTACATCAATCGGGAAAATCTAAGAGTCTTGACTCTTGCGATCTTTTCTCCACGCAAACAAAAACATCATCCACTTCGAATAAAGAGAATGATAAACTTATGCAAAAGCTAAAGGAAATTTCGGAGCAAAGTAGCACTTGCAGCAGTGCGGCCAATACCCTTTGTTTCAAGTGTCGCAATAACATGAATCCCAACGAACCGTGCAAACGATGTCAGACACAAGGCAATGAAGATCAAATCACTGTGAATGAAACGAATTCAGTAGTCAGTAGCTCAACTACGACCACAAACAGTTCCAGTAAATTCATTTTAAGCAGGAATAGTCATCTATTCGATACATTCTGCAAACAACAAGCGCACAAAAATGCTAACTCAGCCGACACGTCCGTAATGAAGAAGAAGCCTGAAGTAATCACAAGTTTTACTGATAGTCCATTATTTACCAGAAAACATCGCTTTGGGGCGGCTCAAAATAAGGACTTAGCAACGGGAAGCAGCACTGAACATGCAACTCCAGTGCTTAGTAGAAAAAATGAAAATGGATTTAGCCTGGTGAAACAGTTATCAGAAGTACGCTGGAGGCGCAAAGAGGCACAGAACAATGGACATAACGGCTTGAAGACTGATGTAAATGCCACAACGGGCGGAGACGCTTGTGGGAATAACAATAACACAATTGAGGCCACACCTGTTGAATCAAAAGCATCGGTTTCATTGCATACACAAGTAAGTAAAAGAAAAATTTTATATTTAATTCCAATTGGCAATGATGATATTGGTTTTCTGAGAAGTGTTCTAATGCAAAAATGATTGCTATGCTTTCAGGCGCTCACCACACTTGAGAACATAATAAGCCGTTTACGTGACCTTGATGAAGGTCGCCTTACACCACCCACAACACCACAACGTCTGCCGCGTAGCTCACCAGCTTCTCCGGCTGCCAGCAAAAAGAATAAACGTCATCAAAGTAGTTCGCCCATACGTCACATACTCAACTCACCGTTGCTCAATCGCAGACAACGCAAGAAACAAAGCATCATCGAGAGCTCAGATGACGAAGGCAACATGACGAATGGATCTGGTGAAGAAAGCGGTAGCAGTGGTACTATTAATGGCCTTACCAATGGTAATGGATGTAGTAAACAATACCGTGACTTGGAGACTTTTCAGAAAGCACAGCTGCGTCAGAAGGCATGCAATTCATTCTTTTTTTACAGCAACTCATCAATCATATTATCTTATCTGTTTTTTTTATGTAAAACAGCTGAAACGTGGCAAAATTGAACCTAATGGCAGTTCGAATTGCTCAAATCCGGCACCATTACGTCGTGAGTTTGTGATGCATAATAAGGCGCCAATGTGGAATGAAATGAGTCAGGTTTACCAATTGGATTTTGGTGGACGTGTAACACAAGAATCTGCTAAGAACTTTCAAATTGAATTTCGTGGAAAACAGGTTAGTGAAAAATATTCAAAAATCATTTATATGGTAGTTCAAGATCTTGTAAAATACGAGTATTCAAAGCAATGTATAGTAGATATGTACTATAGAGGGTTTGCTTATTTTTGAACTTGAACATTTTTAAAGTTACAGTCTTTGTTGTCAAGCTTATGTCGCAAAACAGCAATAATTTCTTCACAAAAAAAAATTTTGGATAACCATTTTAAAAGAGATAATCAGATTTTATCTTTGTTTCTCTGTCTCTCTTTGTTTTACGAACCAAAATTAAGACGTCAAAAAATGCACACTAACAGTTGTATAATTTGGGAGAATGTAATTTTGTTACATTGCAATTTTACTATAAAGTGTGAATTGCATAAGTATCTTCACATGTTCACATGAGTAGCAAATGTGGATGTCTCAGTGAACGGCGTCGTCAGGGTGGATGACACCCAACTTCTCTAGCCTAGGAAGTAGGAAGTTGGGTAAAATGTTTGATTTTATTTTTTTCCGGCGAGGTAAAGCCGTGTTCTGAAGGTAACCCATCACCATTGCATATTGTCAAATATCATTTGGTATATTTTTTAAACAATATATCAGGAGCTTTCCCAGCAGATGGATAATGATAGAGTTTCTCTGGACATAAAAGCAACAAAATTTCATTAAATTATGAATACGTTCATCCATTAGCATTATTTCATGGAATGGATTAATATTTGACTTAGCATTCAAGCATAAAATGTGTAACATCTATTATTTTCTTCAATATTACAGGTCATGCAGTTCGGCCGAATCGATGGAAACGCATATACGCTTGATTTTCAATATCCATTCTCAGCACTTCAGGCATTCGCGGTGGCTCTGGCAAATGTAACACAACGCTTGAAATAAAAATTAATTCTAGACCTAATTTGTAGCCGACTTAAGAGAGACAAATATTCTACGCAATACAAAAAACTCTTTTAAAAGTAATACTTTGTGTGTATAATAAGCCTATACGACATCATAAAACTCATGACTAACAATAAATCTACGCAAATCTCAATAGCCTCAGAATATACAGGCAAGCTGATTTTTTGCATGAACTTTCAGAAGTCCCCATCGACATCGTGTACACTAGCTAAGAAGGATATTTAAGGTCCGAAGTCATAAAAAATCTTATATATTAAAGTCAAACTTCCTTAGGCGCACTAAACTAAAACTTGCCAGGTATATTTGACACGGAAAAAGTGTAACAGGTAAAAACTATACCGAAATACATATGATAGATAAAGTTACATAGCTCCTAAGCTACTGAAAAAGTTTTGACAAAAAAGGTGAAGAGAATATTTTAAGTATCTATCCAATGCTGCGCTGAAATTAGAACAATTGATAACAAGTCTGCTATTCTGTATTTGGCGTAGGCAAAAATGATTCTTCTGTTAGCATCTCTTCAAATAACTACTTTTTTTACGATTTAATAGTTGTTAACTTAACTTATTCAATACATTTAAAGTTCCATTAAATTTTTTTCGTTACTATTTGATTGATTTCGCTTTTCGATGCTTTTTGACACTGCGCAATTTTAATCGACCGTAACAGCACTCTCCGTCTTTATTGACTTATTCATAGTACCTACAGTCAAATAAGCCAAAATAAGTAGCAAACCTCGGAATGGGAGGGAACAAGATGTTAATTTGCATAAGATGTTCTAATGACTGACAAATGAATTTCATGTTATATGGTGTTTGCGCCACAAGTTATTCTAGGTCAAGGATCACGAAAATCGGTTTTTCGCAATTATTTCGTTTCCTATGCGAAATAGGTCATTTGAAGTCATCAAAATCTTTGTAAGTCATAAAATTGCCTCTGATTATACCCTACACAAAGGGTATATTCACTTTGTCGTTCCGTTTGTTACGCATAGAAGGGGGCGTGGCAGGTATGGAAAAGTATGTATATTCTTGATCAGCGTCACCACCTGAGTCGATATAGCTATGTCCGTCTGTCTGTCTGTCTGTCTGTCTGTCTGTCTGTCTGTCTGTCTGTCTGTCTGTCTGTCTGTCTGTCTGTCGGTCTGTCTGTCTGTCTGTCTGTCTGTGTGTCTGTCTGTTGAAATCAGGTTTACGAGAAAACTAAGCAAGCTAATTCAATCAAATTTGGCACACAAGTCAAACCTTCTTGCAAGCTGCTAGCATATAAAAATGGGCGAAATCGGTTCACGGCCACGCCTTCAGCCCATACTCTATGTAAATATACCCAAGTCCATTTTGAAAAAAAGATGCTGCGATTTTGATGAAATTTGGTGATTTGTTGAAGATGAAAACAAAATTCAGATTAGGTTAGGTTTGAAGTTGGCAAAGGCTCTTAAAGGGGCGTGGCACAGCCCTAAATTTTAACTTTTATAACGCTATAGCTCGTTAATCGTATAAGATATTGTGATGAAATTTGGTACACGAATACATATTTTATAAATCTTGAATTGCGCATAAAGTGGGCGGAATTGTCAAAGTGGGCGTGGCATTTTTTAACAATTGAAAATTTGCATTTCGTATAACTCCAAATTGGCACATACGAGTTTCATAACAATTTTAAGGATGATACCACTGAAAGTAGTCATTAATACAAGTTTCTTCAATATTCTGAAAAAATTTTGTTGAAGGGCGTGGCACAGCCTACAATATTTATAAACGTTATAAAAAGAGAACTAAGAACGCAATCGCTATCAAATTTAATATGGCAGATATACTCACTAAAAGGTGTCTTCATGCAGAATTTTGGTACAATGGTGCCGGTGGGTGTGGCACTTCCCATATAAGCGAAATACGTTTAATGCTATAGATAGTGTGCTATGAGAGTAATCTTCATAAAAATTTGTGTAGAGGTGCCGGTTACTATAAGCTTTGAAATTCAATGAGACTTGACAAGATTGCATCAGTGGGCGTGGCACCTCCCTCATTAACATAAAGTTGTAAGTGCTATTTTAAGTGAACTATTGGTGCAATTGATCTGAAATTTGATGTAAGTGGTTTACTGGGTATTAGGTACATATGAATCAAAAAGCTTTTGAAATAGCAACAGTGGGCGTGGCACCTCCCATACAATTAAAATACCTTAAGTGGCATAACTATCGAAGTAAATGAGCAATTCAACTTCTTCAACATTTTTTTAACATTTATTAAAAAAGTACTTTCAATGTAGTGTAGGGTATGTGAGTTTCGGCCTGGCCGAAGATAACACCTTTACTAGTTTTTATTTCAAGTATTTTTCCTTATCATCAACCACTCTTGAGATATAGCGTGGAGAGTGGCAAACTCGCATCCGTATGTGTAATACCTATAGGTGAACGGCGTCGCCAGTTCAATAGTTGACTGTATAAAATTATTAATTATTATTATTATTAATAACCATATTGAACCTAACTATTTGATAATGCCGGCATGCGACAAAGTACAAAAGCAATTTTGCTCAACACTATGGAATCTGTTAATATTGAATTTGACCTGGATAATGTTAAATATGTACAATGTATGCTGGATTTCTTACGACACTCTCCTCCTTTTATTGATTTTTTTATACTCTTCAACTCTATACGATTCTATCGTTAGTATTCATTATTTTATAATTCTTTCGTTGTTTTTCAATGCCGATATACCTTGTTTCGTTATCTCTATTCGATAATTTTCCACTTTTATAAATTTTTGAGGTATTCTTTTAATGTTTTTCGAATTATAAATATCAACTTTAATCAACTTTTTCGATAATCTAGTTTTCTTTAATTTTCGAAATTTGTCGGCTTATTTTGTTCTGTTTCGATTTGTTATATTAATAGAATGATAATACAAATAACTTAGCTACTGTTAGGGTTATCAGATGACCATGAGGCAAATTAAGAATTATCTGAAAAATGGTTGACTTGGTTTCTCTTCAAACGTTTTCAAAATTGATGAGTTAAAAAAACCAGGCATTCAAATATTCGGCTTTCCTCTAAATTATTCCCCAACCTTACCTGTTTTGACGTATTTTTACTGGATTACAACTGATATGTTGAAACTATGTAACCTTCATGCACATGCATATAATAACAACAACGTGACGATGTTTTATGTCAAGTGTATAAATAGATCTACACAATTGTATGGTATTACAAAAATGTTACTTTTTTTTAAATATCAAAATATTAAAAAGTTTCCATTTAAACAAAAATCATATATATAATAGCTCTATACAAATTATAAAAAAAGTCCTAGCTTAATAATGTGCAATAATTTAATTTAATAATAGCTACAAAAACTTTGCATCCCTAGCTAAGCACGGCTTAATTCTTATAGGCCAACGCTAATAATTAAAACTGTCCAAAAACGAAAACAAAAAAGTCTTGAATTTACGAGTATTCAAAGTTTCAGAAATCCACCGATTGCGCTGCAAATAATTTTGAACGGTTTTTTGACTTGATAACTCAAAATTTTTGCATAATTACAAATTTGTAAAGTTACAAAAGAGATGCAAATTTTTAGTTTGAAGCAAATATTTAAATTGTATTGTAAGCTGCATCTAAATGAAAATTAATTTAAGCCACTGTCCGATCCATTTTTTTGTAATTTTAAAAACTAAGTGCAATAATGTAAATAAAATAGCTAAAATAAGACACTATGCAACCTTGTTCATAATAATTTATAATTTTAATTCTAATAAGATAAATTATTATGAATAATGCTGTTAGAACATAAAAAAATAATTACTTGATTAGTCTTTAAGATGTTTTGATTTTTTAAGAAAAGCTGCGATATTTTTACTCTTTTATTCTTTCTTTATTTGCATAATAAGTCGCTACTATCTGCAACTTAGTTAATAATTAACTTGTTTCCGACGACGCGAAAGCATCTTTCTTTGGTACGTGTTAGTTTACAGAAATATTGTTATCAAAAACTTACCACATGCCAAATATTTGTAATCAAAAGTCATTAAATTTTATATGGCAACAAGGACGACTACGGGATAAATATTATATTGCTTTAAAATTATCAAAGACAAAGTCATCCGAGTAACTCAGTTACTCCAGTTCTTTGAAAATTTAACTATTCAATATAGAGTAGGGCTGCCAAGTGGCCAGGACTAACACGGCCAGGCCCGAAATTTCATATCAATGCCGGGGGCCTGGTAGGAATTTATAAATATCGGAAATGTCCCCAAATTCGACGATTTTTGTGACATGTAATCTGTTTTTAACGAACAAAAAAAAAATTCAGACAAAAATAATTTTTTTTGACAAAGCCGGATATTTCATCTTTTTTTTGATAGCACTCAATATCTTAAATGCTTGTGAGCAAAAATTTTCGATACTAGCAAAATGAAATTATTGAATCAATCTCATAATTTCAAATTATATTGTTTGAATTTGAATATAATTTTTGTGAGAAATATATAGAATTAACCCCATACGGCAAATACAGGTACTACATACACTTCATCTGCATCAGAATAAGTAAATTTTCTATGTATTTCGATGAGACTCTTCCGATTTTTCTTCTCCAGAAAAATTATGAGAGATTGAAAAAAAACCATCCAGAAAGGTTTCACTCTAATAAAATAATTATTCATATCAAAAATGTTTCGATTTGAAAACTTTGTCAGCTTAAATCAATTGAAACGGCCAACTTAATCTGGAATATGATATTGAAAAATGAAGAAGAAATAAAAGCTTCGATTTTCGGCGGGTATATAATTGGGGTTTCTCATCAAATTTTACGTAAGAATTAGCTACAAGTATTTTTTTAATAAGTGAATGCGAAAAAATCAACCAAAAAAAACTAGCCAAAAATTCATATTTCGGCTTGCGAAACATCCCTTGGCGAAGAGCTTTCATAATTTTCCTAATGTACATATGTAATTCCTTGCATACCATTATTGTAAGTTTGTTTAATTTTATTTGTTACTAAATGCTATATGTTATATACAAATTTAGCTTATATATTTAAAAAAATCTTGCTAAAAAATGGCAATTGTTATATTATCGCTTAAGCCAATTAAAAAAAAAAATAAAACATTTTTAACCGATGAAAACGCTTTAAATGTAATTCGCTTTCTTTTAAAACTTAAATTATAAATAAAACAATGTAGTTGTGAAAGAAATATCTAAATTATTGTAATGAATTTTATTAAATTAAATTAGTGTAGTAAAATATTTTTTTATAAATTACTTATGTATATTATTTGATAGAAACGAGTAACATTAATATCAGCAATGTAATAAAACCAAATCTTTAATATACATACTTCTCTTATACATTAAAATTATAGGATAGGACCATTTTTTTGTAAGAAATTCGTTATATTTACATATGTGAAAATATGACATTATTAAATTTAAACTTCATATGTTATCATTATAATAAATATAAGAACGTAATATTTTATATTCTTTTGTTACTCATAATCGCGTATTTTGAAAACTTAAATGATTTTTATTTCTAATAATTTTGTTAAACAGTGCTTTAACTCTAAATTTCCTTGTAATTCAATGCAAAATTCGCAAGTATAAATAAAAACCTACAGTTAATAATAAATGTAATTTATGTGAATTTCATAAGTTATGTGGCATTTTCTTTTATTATCTCATTTACATTGCAGATTACTTCATAGTTATGATGGAATCATAAAAGGTATGAGTAAAGTTTGAAGTTAATCGATTGCCAACAGCAGGCTTGCCCTCGTAATCTGATTAAAAGAGTTAGAATTGAACTTGGACCTGTTCAAATGAACCACAATGAAATTGTGCAAGTCCAAATTCTAAAAAGGTCTTTCGTTTTGTCCGTGAACGAGTAGACGTGTTTTCGTGTGTTTTCGCTCGCGTGGGACTTAGCGCCTGACCCGTCCCACATGTTTTTTTAAAGCTGTGAGACGTATAGGTTAAGAACGAATTCAATCCCAGTGGGATATCAATTTTAGCCTTAAAAAAAGGCGAACGTTCAATTTAGTGATTAACATCACGACGATAGTAAGGACTCCTTAATATATATGCCTATCGGAATGATTTGCATATTGTAAGAGAGAGACAAATTCTCAAAAAAAAAATTTAAATATCAAAGCGTAAAAATCATTTAAGAAAAGTTGAAAGATGCTCAACTTTTCCAAGGCATACGCTTCATAAATTTCTTGTTACGTTCCTTACTCCGCACGAATGCACGGTTTGAACTTTTTCTGACAGCAGCGAGTGGCTTGTAATTTGACTTTTGGCCGGTTTTCTAGCTTAACACAAAATTTTGCTACTTTCGCAAATCAACAATATAATTTGCAGGATTTTACCCAAAGAGCGTAACTGTACTCGAAAAACCTAAGTGAGAACGAAAATTAAATTTGTTTGCTCTTTGTAAGAAGTTACAGGTTTTTACCCGAAGAATTTTTGATGTAAACTCATGAATAATGTCAAACTATCAGCTGTTCTGTATTCTGCAAGCTGGATTGTAAACATTAATTTTGTTTTGACTATTTTTATTATCCATTTTATTCTTTGCGTTTATAGAACTCAATTTAATGTACAGCTACATACATTCAATTTAAGATGTTTGTTTATTTTCTGTACTTAGATAAATAGTTTAAATTTCGTTCCAAAAACATGGAAAAAATTTTGACACTTAGTTCTTGGGTTACAAAAGGGATTTGTGCGTTCCCGTACTTTTTACATTTTTCCTCGCTCACAGAGCGCAATTTTGTTATTCTCCCGTGTTTGACAGTCCTAGTCAACGTTTAGACGAAGAAACTCTTGAGAAAAAGTTTTCCTGTTTGTCGGGAAGAGGGGAAAAACGAAAGGATGGTGTTCAGAATTTGTCATGCCCGCAAATTCCCTTTCGTTCTATTCGTTAGTTGATATCAAAAAATATTCTTTGGTTGATATTATGCTTTGAATTTTCGTTTGTTGTGGCGGGTTGACGCAGTAATTGCTTTGACATTTTCTTGCACAAAGAAATTCTAGTTTTCATGTGTTAAGACAAAACAAATTCATAAAAGAGAATAGAAAAGAATTTGTTTCACCGAATCTTTTCGTGTAAACGTTGAATTACAGAATTTTACCCAAAAAGTTGTGGAACGAACCTAATGAGTGCACACTAATTTCAACTTATGTTTACAGAACAGTTTCGAGACAGTTTTGTCGCTGGGAGTACGAGAACTGCAACCAGTTGACATTATTTGACAGTTCAACAAAATACAATTGCAAGCAAAGTAAAAGTGCAATAAGTTTATGAAAAATTAAAAAAGTGATGTTAGCTTCTATTTTGCAACGTATATCTTCAAAAATTCCCAAAAATGAACTACGATATAAGTATTTCAGCACTACACTTGCACAGCTGCAGAATGGTAATATGCAATGTAAAATGTCTTATGGTTTTCATTTTTGTCACATCCAATGCAGAAGACCAACAAGTTACTCCTTCAACTGTGATTGTCGAAAAGGATACTCATATTACTTTAATTGGTTTAAATCGTGAAGAATCACGAAATTCCATTGATTATGTGACAGCGGAGCGCCTTTCTGAAGCCTTTCAAAAGTTTGAAGATGATGAAACATCACCAGTTGCAGTGCTTTATGGTATAGGTGGATCTTTTTCAGCCGGCTATGATATACATGCACTTGAGCTCCAGGCCGAACAAGGTAGTTTTGATTTTCTATTGAGAGCTGAAGGTGGTGTGGTATGTATTAGTTTGGAATGCATTAATAATTTTGTCTAACCTCTATAATCGACATTGCAATAGTGGTATTTTAGAGGAGACACTACCACAAAAAATAGTAAAAGAAAATAGCCAGAAATTAATGAGAGGTGGTATTGCCGCCAATACTTGTATAAAGAGTACTATTAGAAGGAGATATATAAATATTATTTTTTAATTTTTAAGACAATGAATTTGTTATTGTAGTAGCATCACAAAAAGGCATACGTAGCTTGTGCTCTTTCGAGCACTGGGTTGTGAATATTTTTTATCTTGCAGAGGCTATCAACATTTGTTAGTGTTCTAGGCAGATCGATCTGGGATCTAAATTGTCCATTCTACTGTTGCAACAGCGTTCTCAAAACCTTTACTTTTTCAAAATACATATCTCAAATATGTACAAAATTTTACCAGCGCTTTTGTTTGTCCCTGCCTTTGTAGGTAAATATATAAGTGCGCAAAGCAGATGCCCTTGCTTTTGTTGATAGTGGTTAATTTTTGGAGTGGAAGGGTGCCATTTTTTTCCTATATTTTCTATAAGTTTCAAGTCTCTGTAGTAAAAGTAAATCCAATTTTAAGCAAAAATAATTTTCAAATGAGACAAAAATTTTGTGTATATTTTTAGGGTCCCACGCGCCGTCATTTACGAAAACCTGTCATATGTGCTATGAATGGTTTTTGTGTTGCCAACGGTCTTGAATTGGCCTTATTATGTGATTTACGCGTCATGGAAGATAGTGCTGTGCTTGGTTTTTTTAATCGCCGTTTAGGTGTACCTATTAGTGATGGTGGCACAGTGCGGCTGGCAAAGTTGATTGGATTTTCGCGTGCCTTAGATTTGATTTCAACTGGACGTCGGGTTAGCGGTCAGGAAGCTTTCAAAATTGGCTTAGTAAATCGTTTGGTAGCAACTGGTACCTCTCTTGGACAAGCTGTTAATTTGGCATTTTCTATTGGAAAGTTTTCGGTGAATACATTGAAACACGACAGAAACTCTATATATAATAGTGCTTTTGGAAATCGAGGCTTCAGAATAAATACACAAAATGAAATTTTGCTACAATCACCAGAAATTTTTAGTGAAATTAAAGATGGCATTAAAAAGTTTAAGAAATGTAAGTGAAATAATAATTTTTATAGTATATTTTATGAGCTACTTACAAAATAATGGTATAAACGTTTATGTAAAAAACTTAGTTTATCAATAGGTACTTAAAATCTCTTGATCAATTGCGCAAAATTTAACGGTTGATGTGATTTTTTGATATACAGTAGAATCTTGAAAAGATGATAAACTAATTAAAATCGAAGCTTTTTTGCATTTGATTGAGCATACCAATATTAGCTCAAAAAAGAGAAACTAGATACCATAGCAGATATTGTTGATCTAACAACTTCAATAGAAACATAACAAAAATTAAATTAACTCGTGGTATTAACAATAAAAAAGTCATCTGAAGAGACATGGTCAACTTTACTATATGAAGACTCCTTCATTCCTCTCCCTTGTATCATCGATCATTGAGTGAACCTTTAAATAAAATTTAGACTGAAATTAGGTAAAAAATATTACAAAATTATTATCGGTTAAACAGAAAGTTAAACTTCCTCGTTATCTGAAATTAGATCAACATTTCCAACATTTCTCGATAACTGCCACTGTTATTTTATTCTAAGCTCCATGAAGACATGTACTAGGGTCAATTATTCTTTTTCAACTGTTTTTAAACGTCTAGGTCCCAGTTAATCACTTCTGACAAAAGGCTTCAACTTGACCATTCTAGATCATTAGTTTAATAAGTAAAAACACCTTTGTCTACATTATAATTGTGGGGCCTTTTCACGTTCAATCTCTGCAAGAATTTAATTTTTCGGAGCAGTTTATCTTTTCAAGATTCTAAATATCTGACTGTGAATTATAATTTTGAATAAAATTTATCTGAGAATTCAAATATCATATTAAAAAAACAAACTAAGCATTTGAATTGTTAGAAATAACAACCAAAATTACTTTTAAATAATAATATAAAGCCGATATTTGCAGCAAGTACTTACCATTATTATAAATTAATTTATTGTATTATAAATTAATAATAATAATATTAATAAAAGCTAATATATATATTTTTTCAAAAAAATAGAAAAAAATACACTTAATGTACGTTTATGATATTTTTTTAATATCATAAACGTATTTTTATAATAGTTAAATTATTAAGATAGCTAATAATAAGCTATGGTTTCGATTATGTTTTTAATTCCATTTCTTATTTATTCCTCAGACAAGTTAGACAATTCCAAAATTAGCTCGTGGAACATTAAAGACAAATCCATTTCAGAATGGGAAAAAAAGGAAATCGCTCATGAAGAAACACATGCAAAGACCCAAAATCTACACGAGAATACCACTAAATAAACTCTTTTAGATATGTAAGTATACTGCTTATGGCTGATTTCACGTAAATGTCATATCCGTTAGCAGTTGGTAAGATCTCTAATCATTGTAAAGAACCAGATGTGACACTACAATTGACATCATATGGGTGATGGAGTGTTATAAAATATTTGCATAGGAGACGTGTGTTTTTTAATTTAATAAATATGTTAATTTATGTTTTTTAGTTATTAGATTAGGGTTAAGATTACTACACAGGACCTATAAAAATACTGATAACTCTGTAAAATGGAACTCTCAAAAAAACAACCTCATATAAAAATATACACGTAGAATATCGTCCTCGAATTGATAATTATAAGAAGTCAAAAATTTGTGAATAAATCCTGTGGTCATATCCAAAATATATAATAATATGCACACTCCATTAAGGTTAGTAAAGAAAAAAACGATTCCTAGAAATGTTAAGTAAAAATGTCCAAATATGTATATCTGTAGTCCAAAAGCAAAATGGCAAAAGTGTATATTTGATTACAATACGAAGCTCAATGCGTTACATACATACGACATATCCTGATTTGCCTTATGAACACAGATCCATTAGTGCCGTTTTGCTATGTAATTAATTGTAAAAATCTGCAAAATGTTAAATTATATAATAATAAGTTAAAATTAAGTAATTGCATTTGTACATATACTTAAATTTATTTATTAATATATTTACCATAATTATGTACTTCTAAAATGTTTTAATAAAATATGCATATTCATATCTATACACATCAATGTCTATATAATTAACGTAAGCCAGCAATTTTGTATTTCCCTATCAATCGATAAGAAACATTTAGGAACTTTTCAAGTACTTAGTTGTACCAACTCTTGCGTAAATACTGTATTAAATCTTTCCTTAAATCTTATTATAACATATAACATAGTATTTTAGATTAAAAAGAAATATATCAAAATTTAGAGAACAGTTTTTTTTCTATTACCTACTTGAAAGGTATTTTTGATTAAGTCTTCTTAAATATCAGAGGCTTCACAAGTTCAAATATGATATTTTCTTGGGACCTCTGGTATAGAATTAACGACAGTTTTTTTCTGAAAGTTCAAGCATTTCAAGTGATGCGCACATCTTAAGCATGGAAAAACTTCAGACTTGATCGGGTCTTGATAAGTGGGTCCATTAGTTTTTATACAATCCAGCGTTATAAAAAGGAATATTGTTATGGTAACAAAACTTTAAAAATAATCAAATAAACGGAGCATTGATTTGCGTCGTTCATAGGGACCGGGGAAAAGCGTCGCAAATCGAATCACTTATTTTTTTCTGTATAAATGCAGATTTTTATTGATTATGTCAAAAATTTAAGTACATATTTATTAAAAAAAAATTATAAATCTGATAAAAAAAAGACATAAAACGCTTTTTTGTATTTATTTCAAATTAAAAAATTCTTCACATATGATTATCAGTGAAAAAATCCAATCGTATGTAGCGACGCAAATAGGATCGATGCAAATCGGGGCTCCAGTGATGAAACTGTATTTTTGACGCAAATACTTTTTCAAAATTTTTCCTTACTCAGAGTCTTTAACTTTTTTGTATGCTCACACGGCGTTGGCCGAAGAACATGAATAATCTGTAATAATCATAGTCTTCGCGTTGGCTGAACGAGCCAACATTTTTCGCGCGTGCCATCCCTGTCCTACAAAAACAGTTTGACAGTTTAATTTTATAGCGGGTGCGAATTTGTCGCATATAAAATTAATAACTCTTTACTGTTAAAAAATTGCGAAAATAAATATAATAGAAATGCTACGCACAATAGCACGTGAACTGAGCAAAAATGTGGACATAAAAATAGTTGGGCAGCGCTTAATTTCTACTACAGGCGTCCTGAACAAAGATGCTGGTAAGCTTAGTACTCAAACGAAAGAAAAATCCTTTGAATAACATTCATCTTATGTTTAGAAAAGCCAACTCCTACCACAGCACCACCGGCAGAACGTACTGTGCTGGTAGATAAGGACAAAAATATAACAATGATTGGAATTAATCGACCCCAGCAGCGAAATGCAATCAACTCTAAAACTGCTCAGTTATTGTGCGAAGCTTTTTCGAATTTTGAAAATGATGAAGCTTCCCCTGTGGCAGTACTGTACGGTGTCGGTGGTTCCTTTTGTGCCGGCTACGATATTCTCGAATTAGGTTCCGATAGCGATAAAGTCAGCATCGATATATTGATGTCACATGAGGGCTCTGTTGGTCCGACTCGACGTCATATCAAAAAACCAGTCGTCTGCGGCATTAATGGTTATTGTGTGGCTAATGGCCTGGAACTTGCACTAATGTGTGATATGCGTGTTATGGAAGAGTCTGCTGTTTTGGGTTTTTTTAATCGTCGTTTTGGTGTGCCCGTCATTGATGGTGGCACTGTACGACTCCCAGCTATGATTGGTTTTTCACGTGCTCTTGATTTGATATTGACTGGACGGCATGTCTTTGCTGAGGAGGCATGCAGTATTGGCTTAGTCAATCGAACTGTTCCAACCGGTAATGCCTTAATTGGAGCTATGGAATTGGCAAATACGTTGGCGAAATTTCCACAGAGTGCTTTGTTGCACGATCGAAACTCTGTGTATTCATCTGTGTTCGATGCTACCAATTTTAATCAAGCGATACAAAATGAAGTGCTCTATACCTCCAAAGAGGTCATCGAACAAATGCAGGAAGGCATCAAGTGGTTTAATAAAAGTAAGTCTTAAAAAAAATTGTCCTCTGGAGTGATGGTTCTCTTACATGATAAAGTTGACAAGCATTGAATTCATGGTAGAATTTTAAAAATGAAGTCATTAAGTTCTGGTTTGCACTAAGAAATTCATTTCGAAAACTCTTCTGGCTTGTTCGCAAGAGGGGAAAACGAATTGGTCGAGTACAGAATTTGTCTTTGAATAAACGCTTAACAAATTCACAAGAGATTAGACATGAATTTCTTTCACAGAATTTCGTAGTGTGAATCAGCTCTAAGATGATCCAATCCATCCATTTTTGAGAGCATGGGAGTATCTAAAGCTGACAACGATAGTTTTATCGAAAAGCAAAAACAAAATTCGGAAAATTATCGACTAAAATTGTATTTGCTATGTATACATATCATGTTTCTTAAATGCCAGTGCTACCCAGCAGATTTGTATTTGTCTTATTGTGCATTTTGAAATAAAAGGAAGAACAGGATTTCGAGGAAAAACAATAGTTTAAAATGTCAGGCGGCAAAAAAAAGCGATTTGAAATAAAACAGTAGAAACTACAACAACAGCGAGTACTCGTATAAACACATATTCGCACATATGTAGATAATGACTTGAAGAATAAAACACATCGAATATTTCTGTTGTCATTGAGTGTCAATTCGGTGTTACTAATTATTAGTCGATATAGTCGACTCTCGACTACCATAATAAGGGTGAATATGAGGTTGTACTGGAGACATAAATTTACGAGACTTTGGTGTATCAATAAAATTGTTCATTCTGCATAAACATCTCTCTAAAAACTTCGCTCAAAAAAGGGGAAAGGGAACTAGGTTTGAGCTCTCCAACTAATGGATTTTTTAGATTGCAAAGTATGGTAAATTTATAGCCTCTGGTTGTGTTTTAAAATTGTCGACAAAATTTTCGTCTATAAGATAAAACTGAAAATTCTGAATTTTTAAGTAAAAATATTTTTATCACTACTTTACCTTTCTTTTATTTCCTTTGATTAAACTTATGATGTCGTGAACACTTCAAAAGACTTAAGTAAGTTCATACAAATATATGTGTTGGAATTTCTCCTTCGTATATTATATTTAGTGTTCTGTATTTGTTTTGGACCTATATTTGTTTTATGACATGGACACAAAGTATGTTATACAAGTAATTACACAGAAAAACAGTAATTTTGTGGCGTAGAGTTTCAGAGCTGACTTTAAGTAATTCTAATCTCTTGAGAACTGACTCCATTTTGTTCAATTTGAGCAAATAAATAAATATGTGTTTAAATAAGCTAAGAATCCTATTTCAGTCATCTTTATGCATTTATTTTAAGGACACACAGTTTTTCCGAAAATGTTTGACTACATGTATTATAGTAAATTATTATTTTTATATATATCCATACAAAGGGTAAAAATGCTATAACTTCAGCTTTTTAAACAATCACTAAGACGATTTGTGGAAACGAAGTTTGGCAATTAACGAGTATGTAGTCAAAAATTTTCGAAACGTGTTCCTAAAATATATCTAAGAATTTGATCAAATATAGAGTTTTTGACATATTTAAAATAAAAATCACCCAAAAACGACTCTTATAATTAAAGCTGCGAAAAATACTTATTTCTACCCCAGTGTTATTTTATTATTTTAAAATTTTGTAAGTCCAAATTAATATATGTTGAGATTATTTTATGCATCTTGAATCCTTTGTTTTTTCATTTGGATAGATTTGGATTTAAAATAGAAATAATATTCATAACCATTTTTAAAGTCGACACAGTCGCTTCGTAACAGCTTTTTGTTGCGCCTAGCGTATGATCAAAAGCTGTTGATAACTGAAGACACATACATACATCTTAATAATTTTGGAAAGTTTTATCCATATTTTAATTTTGAATTCAATTTTATTGAAATTGAAAATGTTTCTAAAACCGTTAAAATATGTGACTAACGACTATATATAATAATTCCCATATAATTTTAGATATTTTTTTTAATATTGAACTATTAGTAAACTTAATTTATTTGTTGAATTCACCTAGTGATATTAAATCCATATTGCATTTAACCTGTTTTTGAATTAAAATATATTTATTTTCTTGTGTATTAAACAATTTTAGCGTATTCATCCGAAGCTGCAGAGTCTTGGCTAAAGCGTGATAGGTCAATGGCTGATTGGGATGACGAAGATGTAGCAGAAGCTGCTGCAGAAAAGGAACAGAAAAAGCAAGCGGCAGAAGCAGCCAAAGTCGAAGAAGAAAAAAAACTTAAAGAACAAAAACTAGCGAAGAAAGAAAAAAAGTAAAATAGTCAACCGACGAAGTTGTAGCGCTTTGTGATGCACTAGATGGTTACACCTAAAAACCAAACAATTTGTTGAAGCCTCAATTTTATTTATAAAAGAAGTCACTAATTCATTTAAGTTAAACTTGTGAATTGTTATTGTCAAACAATATTTTCAGGAATGATATCGTTTTAAATAAAAAAATATAAATGTAATTTATATTAAGTCTTTGCTTAAATTATCATATTGTTAAAAAAACAAAAGTCGGGCCAAACCCGGTCACCTGGTAACACTGCTTACTCCAAGGAAGAAGCGTCGGTGCCACCCTAAAAATGTTAAAAAAGGGACTCAAATTCAGTTTTTTGGCCTTTTTACCCTTTTTTTAATTTTCAAATTAGGTTTTTATAAAATAAAAATTTTAATTCTGAATCAAAAAATGTGCGGATATTGTCAGTCCGTTTGAAAGTTACAGGTTCTTGAACATTTTTCAACTTTTTATCTGTAAACAATCGCTTCGCTCGTAGACTCGGGCCTCGCCCAAACACTTTTGCTTTAACGTGTTCCGGTCACCTGGTAACACTGCTTACTCAGAATATTAGTTTTTTAAGTTTTTATTTATTTATTTATGTTTCTTTTGTTCTTAACTTGAATCATTTTCTACGAAAAGTATGCAATGAAATTTTTGTTTTCTTATACTTGTTTTGTTTAATATTTACGTATAATAGAAAGATTGATATTATATGCATGTATCGACCTAAAACTTAGCATAAAATCAAAATGTTAAAATAATGTTTAAAACACATTCATATGCTTCTACACAAACGTCCCATCCGTAATAGTTTCCAATATATATAGAATCCCAGGATGACCCTGGGATCGTAATAAGGACACAAACGAAGCGCACGAATTCTGGAATAAACCCACTTTCCCATTCGTATTTTTGAAACAATTTCAAAATTTCCTGTTTTGCGCCCACTCGGCTATTCTATTGAGAAGTTGCAAAAACATTTCCATCGCTAAGTAACCCTTCTATTTCGAAATCATCTTTATAAAATATTACAATAATATTGACACCTGCGAGCTGAGCCATAGCGAATCACTCCAACAATTCGTAAACCACGCGGAAACATTTTTGATTTGACTTTCGAAAGCCTCAAGGAACAATTTTCTGAAAGTCTTGGTGTTTTGAATTTAAAGCTTCTGGTTGTACCCTAAATCGAGACGTTTTGAAATTTGAGAGGCGTCAAGTTCAACTTGAACGCTTTTTTTGACAAATTCCTCAAATTTAGAATCAGTAACTGCGTCTATTCTTTCATAAGATTTAACGACTTACAAAGATATTTGAATTCAGCTGTTATTTGTTTCATAACTTTATCCATTTAATTTGCACTTCTTTAAACAGTTCGATGCGTTTTCGGCAGTCTCACAGTTTATTGCCATTAGAAATGCAACCGTAATGTAACGCAAAAGAATTAATTTTTGGAAACTCTGAAAGCGTAATTTTGTTTTTTCTTCATTTACCATATAAACCACTTCAATTTATTTTGACATCAAGTTACTGTTTATTTAGTTCCTTCAAATATTTAATTGTTATTTAATAACATTTCCATTTCTATATTTTATATATTAAAATCATTCTTTTTATAAAACTAGTTTACATACTTAATAAATATATCAAAAATTCTAAATTTATGGTGCAGCATAAAAAGTTCTTTAAATAATATACGTATGCTATAAAAGAAAAGCTTAGAAGAAATTACTTTTTTTTGTTACTGCTGAATAAGGTATACGACAGTTTCCAAGAAAATATGCTCTTTGTGAAAAAAAAATATATATAAAAATTTGGAAATGATCTAAGCCCGTTACATAGTAAAAGGGGGTAAACATCTGAAAATTGAATCATTTTCGACTTATAAAGACCTATTCAGATTAAAATGAGTACTTTAAAATTTGATTTATCAGCAAACAAACACTTAAGAACTGTCACAAAGCATGTTTATATGCATGAATGCATTTTAAAATTTTAGAAAAAGTTAACTAGTAGCATACATAACATGACCAACTGATTTGGAGCACAAAAAACGAAAAGTCTAAGCTGAGAAGTACACAAAATAAATAAAAAATCGAAGTGCAGTACAAAGCAAATAAAGAAAACATTGGAGACATTTCAAAAACCAAAAAAAAAAGAAAAGAAAATTCCATTCAAAAACTGGTCACTCATATAAAATATAAGCGTACATAATTATATATAAGAGTACATATATTTGAATATCGAAGTACGTAGTAAAACTGGCCACATAGAAGTACTGTAGTCACAAAAGATGCATGGTTGGTCACGTTAAGCATACATTTATTTTTAACACGAATTTCGGGTGTTCACTTTCACGAGATGTAATAAATTAATGTGCTTTAGATGCACATTAGTAATGAGAAAATAAATTTATAGCTTCAAAGGCACGCCGTTATAGATGATTTTTAACTCAAAATATGAATTTAACTGAAGGATTCAGGCAAATCGTGATAATGATATACAAATTAAGAATCACTTGTTAAGAGCGTGGATTTGGTTTTAACATTTTTTGCTGTCACATATTGCCTAAATGTGAATTTATATTTCAACTTTGAAAGAAAAACGTATAAAATCAAACTTTTCATTACGGTGTCTTATAAATTTTGACTTCCAGTGATTGAACAAACAAAAAAAAAACAAGTCTAATCCAGAAAAGTGTTTAATATTAATCAACAGTTTCTTGTAATATATTATATATTTTTATATTTAACATACATTATGTAAATACTTATTATCCATTAAAGGTTGTTTTAATGTTTTGGATTTTGCACACATGTTATATTTTAAGGATTACTATATTAACAATTTCTTGCTTAAAATCGCAAATTAAATATGTTGTTTCAGTTACAAAATTTGTGTTTTACAATAGAAAAGTTTTTTTTAGTTTTCAGTAGAATTGTTGCTCATTTAAAATTGAATTAAAAATTTGATGTGAAAAAATTCTTAAATGTGCCAGACATAAGAAATTGTTTGTTTAAGAAAATATAAAATCAAGTACAACTTGTTTTCATGCAAGTTTTTGGAACTTCTTCTTGTACCTCTCTTGATTTTATTTTGGTTTTGAAAATGGGTTTTCATATTTTCGTATGCTATAAATAAGCGTGTTTAAAATTAAACTAAGACTGACAAGAAGCGTTCCATCTGATTGCAAAGTTACACCATTTTTGTTAGGTTGTTTTTGGTTGCTTTGTTATTAGTTAAATATTTTGTATATTTAATAAATTTTTCCTTATAGGTGCATCTTGGATTTGTTTTAATATCACTACTGCTCGTTTGACTGTGCTCTTTCACTTGTACACACGCTTTCATTCGTTCTTTAGTTTTCTATCTTTGGATTTAAGTTGCTTTTGATTTATTCATCCTTTTTGTGCGTAATAAGCGCATGATCAATTTCTTCCTTTGGTTGATCCTTATCACCCCAGCCCCAAGTGGCATGAGTACCATCGCCAGTGCGTTTGACACGCTTTTGTATAATATCAGCTGAAACGGATTTCAAATCGTAAGCCCAACCAATTTTAGCAAAGAAATCAATAAATGCAGTAGTCAAATTCAATGAATAGTTTCCGAATTCAGCGGTTTTGTAATCCCATGGGAAGACGTGATGGTAGTTATGCCAACCTTCACCGAAAGCGAAGAAAGCAACAGAACGATTCTCAGAAGGATTGATGGTTCTGTGAAAAATTGAAGAAAAATAAGTTGGAGATTATAAATGGTAGAAAAAATATATTCGGCTACAGTATTTATGCATTAAAGCCGGTGCAAGCGGGCGCACTGCGGTTGCCTGCAAGGAGTTTGAACTCTATTCGACTACGCTACCGCAGTATTTATGCATTAAAGTCTGTGTTAAAGGTATAGTAACACCTACCTATCATATGGTTTTCCTCCGAATTTGTGTGCAGCGCTATTTACCAACCAAGTCACATTCAAAATGAAACACCAACGGAACATGGTGGCTACAAACCAAGAGTTTAGGAAACTTTCATTCCAAAGGTACATTGGAAGCATAGTTGGAATGATAAAGCATGCAAAGGGCATCAACAGCATGTAGTATCTAAAATTTGTAAATTATTATTCCAAATTCACAAAACAAATAATACAACAAATTTATAAAATATATCGCTCGTTTGCTTCAAGATCCTTATAACTCAAAAAATCTAAAGTAGGAGAAATAGTTATTTAAAGTTTCCAATAAATTACTTTTTATATGAAAATATATAAACCCTTCTCACAAGACAAGTTCATTAGATACCTTTCTGATCTTTCACACAAAATAATTGAGGTCTTGCAGCAAACGAGCGATATGACGATGAAATCCATTGCTAAACTCACTTTTTCTGGAACATCAAAACTTTATCAGTACGCAAGTCAGACAAATCTACACCTTTTCCTTTAGCCTTTACTTCAGGATGTTTCTTGCAGAGCAACCACCCAATATGTGAGAAAAAGAAACCACGTGTAGCGTTGTGTGGATCAGCATCAGTTTCAGAATATTTGTGATGTACACGATGATCACGGGCCCAATGATAGGCTGCATCCTGGAAGGCGATCGTGTTAAAGATGACCAATATGACGCGCAATGGCCACTTAGCCTTATATGAGCGGTGAGCCCATAATCTATGTGCGCCAGCAGTAATGCCCAAACCAGAGAGACAGTATAAGAAAAATGCTAAAGGAATGAGGAAATAAATTAAAGTGTTAGTCAGAGAGTAACTTAAGCAGGCAACATAAAGGTACTTTTTTAATTGAGCGGTGAAAAATTAACTCAGTGGTGGCCATAAGGTGCGAAAAAATCATTTTAGCGGTGAAAAATTAATTCTGTGGGTAGCTAGCTAAAAAAGATTTTTAGTGCGTTGCAAAAAACTTTTCATGGCAAAATAAGAAAAGTGACATATTAGCTATAATAGGGAAAACATTTTTTTTCAAGATTTCTTCGAAACTAATTTTTAAACATTTTTTATTTATTTGTGATTAACCCCCACAAATGTTATCTTTTTGGGTCAAGGTTTAAAAATGTATGTAAATATAAACTGATTTCTTAATGTGAAAGGACTTCTTAATGTGAAAGGATATAAGACTATAAAGCCAACATGAACATGGAAATTGAAAAATTACCACAATAGACTGTATAACGACAACGAAATTATTTAAGGCTATTTCAACATTTCCAGATCCATTCATTTTTAAATATTTGGAAGGGCATTTTTTTATGCATACAACATTTACGTAGCTTCCCATATCAAATATTATAACTTACAAATAGACTGTTGTGCAGATTTCAAGAAATATTTGCAATTTGATAATTTGTTGTTTGTTTTGCCAAAAAATCAAAAATAATGTGGATCATGGCCAGGGCAAATCAAAATAGTTGTTCTCAAAGGTTAAAAGGTTCGAATGGATGTTCTTATCGCATCGTCGTGTGCCTAGCCATGTTGAAATAATTGTTCTCAAAGATTAAAAGGTTCAGATGGATGTTGCTATCGCATCGGCGTGTGCCAAGTCATGTTGAAACCGAAGATAATTTAATAGACATTCTCAACCTCTACAAAACAAAAACACCTTTGCTTGGTAACAAGATCTAGCTTTTTCTCAACAACATATTGTATGTAACATCAATTGTATTTAAAGAGTATGGTGGGAACTTGCAGTTTAATGCCGAATTCGAACGACATGATCAGAGACTTTTGATAGCAATTTATACTCTTGAAGTGCTGATAAAGACGACTTGCAAGAAAGAGAATAGAAGAAAATACTATTGTTTTGAGCATTCGCTTACAGAAGTGATTTTGTGGCGCTGTTCATTTAATAATCATTTATTAGAAAACTCACTACTTCCATCGCTCTAAAGTTAGATTTACAAAAATGAAACTATTTGTAAGTAAGTGTACTCACCGAATCCTACTGTCGCCCATTTAGCTGAAGTTAACATAAGCCATGCTCCATACAAAGCCGCCAAATGCAGGTAACCAAAGGCAATGACATTTCGCCAGACCAGTTTAAGTTTTCTTTTTTCGGCCTTTTTCAGCTTTTCAATATCTTTGACGAGCCCACCATCAATTGTTTCCGCATCGCACTCAAAAAGTACACCAGTTGAGGCTTCAGTTAAATTTTTTGGATTATCATCGCCGCTGGTGTTAGCGATTAATGAATCCGTTATGGATTGTGATGCTGTTGTTGCGTTTGGTGGCATTATTAAGTTTCTAGTTTTACTGTAATTATAAATGAAAGATGCGAAGTCAGGAAATAAAATATGATAATTTGAGTATAGCAGATATTTATGTTTATTTATAATATGGGAACCCTATGTCAAATTTTAATTATGCACTTTTGCAGTATGTTCGTAAGTGGCAATAAAACAAAACAGTTTTTATATTTACATCTTAATGCCATGAACTTGACCCTCATGTTGTAGTCATGAAACTTTAATAAGTATGCGGTAGAATAGCTAAACATACATTGGTGGTGATGATAATAAAAACTACAAAGAGGCTTAAACAACAATGCCAACAATTTTTTGTTAGCAATTAAAAAGAATAGATGCTAATTTTGAGCCATCACAGTGGTTCCAAAATGTTAAATCCATTCATTTGACTACACTCATAAATAATGTAATTTACACCATACCAAAGGCTTCGTGTACATACTTATATTGTAATTATGATGAATTACAACAAATTGTTGTAAAATGTTTCCACACAAATAACTATCATACTTAGTAGGTTAAGTAAGTGCCATTGAAATTTTGTTTACAATAATGATGTTTTTGTGATGAGCATTTGCAACTCAAAGTTGAGAATATTCAAAGCTAAGAGACTTTGTCATGTTGGCATCAAATCACATTAGATGTTTAAAATATTATGACACATCACCATCTTGGGTAATGCAAGTGGTTTCCAGTGACCCTCACTAAAAGCTAATTACTTTGTTTATTTTAATACGAGGCGGCAATATTGCAATTTGCTTTGACTATGCAGTTGGGGTATTTTTTATAATTTGAGTTGAAATTCTTTATTTCTGTTACATTCTGATATTTTGCAATATATCTCGCCAAAAAGTAAATTATAGTATATATTTAGTAGTAAATAGTATTAAGATTTGATTCGGCTCTTAGAGTAAGCTTCTTTATCATCGCAAAGTTAACTAAATCATCGTAGAGCTTCATTTGTGACGCATCAACTAAAACAGTGTATCCTTTGAAAGGTTTCCCTGAAAATCATAGCTTTTTTTAAAGCTAAACAGCTGTTTGGCAGTGACCTTTCTAAATCAACATTTGTACTTTTGTAAAAAATGTAAAACTAAATGCGATCATACTATATAAAACTGCAATAAATTTTTATCATTTAGAAGGGAAAATAAAAAATTTAATTAAAAAAATTGAGTTGCATGAAAAATCCTAAACAAATTTACAAATAAATTAAAGAAATAACTCCAAAATTCATATGATAAAAAAAAAACAATATTCCATTAACTAAGCATACAAACTTACTGCAGTCATTATAAACTAAAAAACATTGTGTTGTGACATAAAATTAGCAAATACTTCACAATCTTTCAAGAGACGACGTTAGACTATACTGACAAATTAATATAAACAAATAAAAGAAACAACTAAATGAAATGTTGCACTGTCTTATACAAAATGTATCAAAAGAGCCACACTTATTATTTGATTACTTCCTTCCGTATCTATTGCATTCTACCAAAAAATCAATAAATTTGTGTGTCCTTGCTGAAGGATTTTGATTAAGCGCAAAAAAGTTACAACAAAAAAATAAACCGCTAAAGCCGGCTATTTGAAGGATGTGGGTCATTCTCTAGTGCCTTTTTATTTGTTATACATATAAAGCTTATATGCATATGGGCGTTAATATGCATGAAGTCATATTAAACAAAAAATTATATCTATTCATGCACTAACTTCAAAGGACATTAGTCAAATACAGAAAAATACTTTAACAAATGAATAACCAACGCAACAATTGGTTTTAATGAAAATCATTAATATACTACTGTGTCCAAAAAAATAAAGTGAATTTGTTTAAAAAATAAAGTCTTTATTTTTTCAAATCAATTTCGTCGCCTTCAAAGTAATCCAAATCCGATACCATGCACTTATGCCAGCGATTTTCCCAATTCTCGAAACAGCCTGAAAAGTCTTTTTCCGGTATGGCCTTCAATGCTTTCGTCGATTCGGCTTTTATTTCCTCGATCGAGTCGAAACGGTGTCCACGGAGTGGTCTTCTCACTTAATGGAATAGCCAGAAGTCAGGCAAATACGGTGGTTGTGGAACGATATGAGTTGAATTTCCAATGCTGTGTGAGCAATGCAATTCTTTGCTCAACAAAATCAGACAGTGAAAACTCACTTTCGCATGTTTACAAAAACACGGGAAGCTCGGCAGCAATTGTATATATTAACTCGAAACTCTACAAATGTAGATATCAAAGGCAATGTTACCAATCTACAAAAAATAATTACATGCCTTTATAATACCCGCGAGTTTTAAATAAGTAATCCTCCTTAATTTTCGGACACATATATTAATAGGAAGGATTCTGTTGTCCTGAGTCGTAGGAAAAGCGAGGATAAAAAAACAACAAACAAAAGGAATTAGGATCAATTCCATACACTAGATATAGAATAGGCTAGATACTCGTATAAGACCTTGATGTAACAAAAAGTGGTGAACTATAAAATTCATCAAAATTAAATTATGATCTCAAATAACTTAAGAAAGGTGCTTTATTTTGTATTTTGACTTATTTTTTAATGGAAAGCATAAGTGCGGCGCAACTACTTATCAAGTAGATAATTGATTTTTTGAGTATTTACATACATATATCTGAGCTGTTTATTAAAAATTATGTCTAGAAATATTGGTAGCCGTCCACTTTTCAAATCAATTTTGAAAGATTAACTTCCCACAAGTCATGAGATCTTCATTTTCTCAAATAATACAAATTTTAGCCCCATATTCCGTCAAGGTCTTCATATTTAAAATTTTGTACATCGATTGTTTCTACTTCGCAAGATTGGTGGAAGAATTCCTACCGCTCAACTTATACAGTTTTTCCATATGTTAGAAGTTATCGTTGAGCTACTTAGCCTAATTTCAAAAAAATCATACCGACAATACTTGAAGACATGAGTAAATGAAAATGATATATAACATTTTTCGCATTTTGCGTTTTGTTCCACTATTTTAGATGTAATACTTCTATGTACATCATGAAACGAACAAACCAAGCAATTTTATCTTTTATATTAAAGAAAACGGCCGATAAAAAATGTATACTTAGTAAATGCACGAAAGATAAAAACTTCAAAGTTCATTTATGTACATGAATTTTTAAATTTCAATTATATCAACTCCATTCCATCCACGCTCACTCAGTCTTCAATTATTTTTTGAACCAAACTTTAAGTCAAGTGTGTCTACACACTATAAGACAGCGAAAAATTTATTTTGCCCATTTGCTTGAAAAGTATGCCTCAAATCGAAAATAGTTTTTTATTCTCTTTAAAGATTTTATTTTATTTATTTGAGGCATACTTTCGAGCAAACAAGCAACGATTTTCAGCTTTTAAACGGCTACCAGTACGAACTAAAAGCAGTTATTAGGATAAGCTCGTCATATTTTGTGTAAGAAAACATACGAAATTTTTTGTCTACTTCAAAGCACGAAAACTTTGTCAAATATAGAAGTGGAGAAATTTGGGCAGAAATCAATGTACTTTTTTGTTTCTACGACCTTATATACAACGCTGTTTTTGATTCATTTTCCTTGGCCAAAACATATTGTAAAGGACAATTTTTGGTTGAACTATTTTTTAGGTTTGATTCCTACACTGGGAAAAGAGTATTCTTCCTGTAAATAAATGTATTTGGTTGATAGATTTTTAAAATATTGGCTAACTATCAACAAATTTTGGTAGTTATTACCATGTCCTTAATTGAAATTTAAATTGTTGCTTATTGGGCCAAACGTTTTATTAGTTTGAGTCGATTGAAAAAATTTGTTTATCTTATTTTTTATTTGATTTCACTTCTCTGTTAATACATGGAAACTTTGCGATTCACAACATATTCAAGTAAAACACTACTTAAGTATATTCTGCTTAATACGCAATTTAGGAATTTATGATTGTAGAAATACAAACGACATCCTATGTAAGGATGTAACGATATTGAGAAAATAGTTTTTGGTCATCGGTTTTTAGCACAAATCGATATTAATGAATGTATAGGTTTGCGAAAAGAAAGTATTTTTTTAGCCAAATAAATGATTTAATGATTATTAACAAACAAATGATTGCTGCAACAAAATATTTCTTTCAACCAAAATAGGACTTGCTTATTTTTATCAAATATATAATTGATCCAATAATATTCAATTCACTGCAGTATGTGACATTTTAATATATATCAAATATTTAATTCGCCTATATCAAATATACTAATTGTTAATTATTACCAAATTTTGGTATATATAATCAAATTGATTTCTCAGTGTACTTTTAAAGTAAATGAACCAAACCAATTTTTTAAGCGTCTCGAGCGATTACCAGTTTGAACTGCCCATGATGCACTGTAGGTAACTAGCGTTTCTATGCACTCTAGGTCACAAATATACGTATCATTCACTAAATCTCAACGCTCATATGTTGCATACTAAGTTCTTTTAAATTTTTTTTTAATTTATATTGCTTTACAAAGATTTATGGAAAAAATATTTTTTTGTTAAGTGATTTACACATTTTAAAGCAAACTTTTTTTTTTAATGCCAAAGCAAGTCAATGCAAAATAAGAATCGCAAATCTGTAACACAGCTAAAAAAAACATCAAGAGTATGGAGGCGATGTTAAATTGCGTTCTAGGAAATATGGGAAATTTGAAGCTGACTGTAGCAGGAGCTAAGAAAAGTATACAAAATGTAACATGGAATGATAAACCAGGATGAGCAAAGGTTACTCAAATAGATACTGAGGTACATAATTTTATGTCTAAGAAAAATTAAATGTTTAAATTGTATTTTAATCGGTCTAAATAAACTGAAGATTGAAAAAAAAAATGCAATTTAAAAAATATATGCCGCACACCTTTATTGTTATTCTAAGGATATCACGATTTTAGAACGTGATTTCAATAATATACAAAACACGTACATATATACTTATATCACTAACACATTTACAAATTTCACACACAGGAAACGCGATAAAAAGAAAACATCTGCAGTATTTGGCCAAAATAAATTGTGGAATAGGGTTAAATATTGTGAAATAGACACCAGTCAAAGGCAAGAAAATAAAAATAAAAAAAAAGATTACAAAATTCAGTTGTCATTTGATTGATAGACATTTTACATGAAATTTCGTACAATGAATCAAAATGTTCAGAAGAAAAATCAACAGCATGTTAGATGTTAGTCCATGGAATTTTAAATATTTGATGAACTTTGTTTCAGAATTGCATCTGAATTAAAATTAAAAATACACAGAAAATCTGCTTCGTATACTACATAATGGATGGTTGCTTTGATGCATAAAATGGAAATTCATTGATTCCTAAATTTTTAGGTACTTTATTTAAAAAAAAAAAAATTGTGAAACATATACTTTTTTCTCGAAAATGGACCGCAAATGCTTACTTAAAAAGTTATTGAACAAACCGTCAGCGAAAAAATTCACTTATTTATCAGATTTCACGTTTTAATGGTTCACGTCTGAAAAGTTACTCAATACTGAGCTGCTTATTGTCATGGGCAAAGCTTTTTAGTGCCAAATGTTATCCTCAGCCAGGGATGCTTACCTGTGAAATATTTCCCGATTTACGGGAAATATCGGTACATAAGGGGAAAGGATTCTTTTTGCGAGAAATTCGGTACCATACCACATTCTTATCTATATATTCCATGTGTTGAAAACATACTTGGCATGATGAAACTTTGTTAGAAACTTACACTTTCAAACACTAAAAACATCTTCATTTAATTTTCTTTGACCGAACGAACAGATATCACATACCGTATGATTTTTGGACACAAATCCGGGATGTAATTGCTTGATCACGTTAAGATTTTGAGATATCCTAACCTAGAAATGCAAAAAAAAGTGTCTCAAGGATATCGCGAAAACCTAACGTGATTGAGCAATTTTGAGCACGGATTCGCATACTAAAAAACGCACGGTATGATACCTTTCTTCCAATTTCAAGAAGATGGGCCATAACATGTTTGAAAACTTTTTGTTGTGAGTTTTTGAAAAACATGGTTTTTGCATTTGAAGGTTAGAATATCTCTAAAATCTAACGAGATGAAGCAGTTCTGACCTCAACTAATTTTTACCAAAAATCAAACTTTTTTTTGGGCCTGTGCCATATCCAGGGCCGTATCTAGGGGGGATGCTAGGGGATAGAACCCCTCTCTCCAAAAATATTTTGACGTACACTATATAGAAAATATTTTGCAAAGAATATACACTACGTAGAAAAAATCTCAAATCCACAACCCCCCCCCAAATAAAATCCTGGATACGTCACTGGCCATATCGATTAAATCATGTTTAATAATACTGACTTATAATAAATAATGAGGTACATTGAATAAATTTAAGAGCTTACTAACTCGTAGTCGTATTGATAGTTTCCGGCTAAATTTACCCGGATCTTTAACTAACAGTTTTAAGAACTCATACTTAAGCCAAACAGATGGTTTAATGCTCTCTTAAAACTTACACGAACAATGTGGAAAGCACCCTACATAATTGTTTCCGAAATTACCGCATCTAATATGACATTTTAATACATTTCCTTTCAAAACATATAACGGTTGTCATTTTGGACACCATCAATTAAGCATGGGACAAGAGCTCAACCTTCTTTTTAAAAGTTTTTCTTGCAATTAAGAGCTGAAAAACTCTAAGAAGCCACTTACTTTATAATTTTAGACGGAAAAAATATAAAAATTTGATATTTTTTAAAAATGTTCCTATGTGCATGAAATTTCGGAGATGTTTTAAAAAAAGTTCGGAGGGAAGGAAAGAATGAGTTAGCATCTCTGTCTTTAGTGAACACTTGTGGAAAAAAGCGTGCCAACATTAGGGGTTGAAAATCCAAATAGAGGAAGTTTTTATAATGTTGAAAAGAAGCTTATGCGCCGCAAGACATTTGCATTATAGAGAGTATGCACTATTATTTTCAAGAGAGGTGCGGCGGCTCTCTTTAGGCTAAAAGAAACCCACAAGGGTTGTTGTAAAAAAAAAAGCTGTGAAGCAGTTTAACGAGCGCAACGCTCAGCTGTGTGTTTGAAATTTGATATTTATATGCGAAAATAGAAATTTTTTCATACTTCGTATTTTCCGAAGGTCATATGGTGACATTGGCTATAATTGGCTGCTGCTTATCAGAAAGGGACCAAGCGACAATTTTTGTAAAAAGGAGCTTATGGAAAAATGTGATTTTACTAAGCTCAAAATTAATTCTGCAAAATAAATCAAAGCGCTAAACGCTGTTCAAAGACTGAAGAGACACTCCTTATGGGTTATCTGAGACTCGAAACTTAAGATCTCATTTACGTTGCTTAGTTCCTTTCTGATAAGCACCCGGCAATTATCATGTTTAAAATATTTTGTTAATGTTTTATTAACATTTAGTTTGCAGTTATTGTGTCTGAAGCAGCCGGAAGGATTATATTTATGGTTGGCAAGTTACGTTACCAAAATTGGTTTCTAAAGATTTCGCTTCCTTTAATAAGTAATGTACCTTTTTTAGTTATTATTTCTTCAAAAGAATGCTTCCTTTTCAGGATTTTGTCTATTGAATTAAAGACAACTTAAAACAAAGTTCAGTACTTCGTTCGTATGTTTTAAGCATCTTAATTTAACAGGAACAAAAAATGGGAGCATCGAATCGGAGTTCAACTATTCATAATCTATAAAAGATTTATGTCTACATATTGTCTTCGGGTGATACTAGACACTCAAAAGAGAATTTTATTTGTTACTTCGTAGTTCATGTCACTCTGAATATCATCACATTCGATATAGCCTTTTTATAAATAAAAATATCAGCTCATTCCACGTCCGATTTGGACGAAAGTGTGGTCAATCGATGGATCCTAGGAATGGTCATAGAATCGGCCAATGAAATCAGTGACATCTTCTTGGATTCCGAGCTGTGCAAGAAAAAATGATTATGCCATATGAAAACGCGCTTATATGTATATATGGGTTGAAACTAAAGTTGGTCGAAAGTGATGTCAATCGATGGGTCCTAGGAATGGTTATAGAAACTGCCAATAAAATTAGTGACCTCGGGCTTGGATTCCGAACTGTCCAACAAAATCCGAGGAAATTAAATTGGATGAACGAAAGAGAGTGGTCTTAACCATGGTCCGGTGATACTCCATGTGATGTTCAAAAGACAACAAGTCACTCGGTATCGAATGCAGCAAACTACGAGTGCTTTAACTCTCCGAACATTTTATTTGTGAGTGCAGCACTCACCTCGCCTGCTTGGTCTTGTTTTGATTTGATTCGTGATTTGCGTTCATATGGGATCGACAGGCTCGCAATAGTGCCGAGTGGCTTGGTGGT
The DNA here is from genome assembly GCA_963680825.1 of Meiosimyza decipiens. Taxonomy (NCBI): domain Eukaryota; kingdom Metazoa; phylum Arthropoda; class Insecta; order Diptera; family Lauxaniidae; genus Meiosimyza; species Meiosimyza decipiens. Next base: position 77,496,527 of record OY804259.1, read on the forward strand.
CGTTTCAAGCGTACTCACACAGATCTCTAGCCGTCAACATCATAAATTGAAAATGGTTTTTTAAAGATTGACTTCGACCATTTTGAAAATTCTCCTAAGCGGTTAACTCTCTAACAACTGGCAGCAGATCATAAAATAGCACACTAAGTTTTTTGAATGGTCAGGTTTATTTGTATAGCTATTGAGAAAACGGTCCAAAGAATTGCTAATTAACTTTTTCATAGCTAATTTAGTAACTTCAATGATGCAAATACATAACTTTGAACTCTGCAACAAAATATTAACAGCATAAAATGTCAAGATTAACGGAAGAGTCAATTTCAAGGTTTTCGATACAAGTCCAAGGATAAGTGTATTATGTTTTTTTGTATTTAATTAATCTTAGAATTTCTTTCTCTTTCGGAACAGCTGATTGTTATACTTTTTTATATATCTAGTTAAAGAGTAAGCAACGGCTTTGTTTTTTGCACTAATGAATCACATTGTTTTCGTCATCTTTTCTGATTTTTGCCAACGCGCTCATTCCGAAGAGAAACCACCTACCTCATCAGTGGGTTAGTTTCTCGTCATAGCATGAAAATATTATATACATGAGAATTCGCAAATTTGAAATTTGAGCACATAATGAGAAACAACAAAACAAATCAAGGGAGGAAGGGGGCGATTCAATACTCTGAGTAAAAAAATATTATTCGGGAAGCTAGCTCACACTATCATGCGCTCTCATGAAATAGCGTCATTTCTTGAACGAATGAGAACGAAGCATTTTAAATCATACGATGAGAAGAAGCAAGTGCAAAAATAATACCAGTTAGAAGATAAATACAGGTATCACTTTAAAAAAAATTTAGCTTCAAACAATTAGTTTACTAATGAAAATACGAAAAATAGTTTAGACCTTAAAAGGTTTCACTGTATATTTCATGTATAGATTCTTGCTGAACTAGGTAATAGAAAGTGGGGAGGGCTACACAGTCCAACACACAAATGCAAGTACAGCTGCCGAACAAACGAAAATCGAGCGCCGTTGTCAACGAGAATGCCGACATTCTAAAAACGAACAACATATAGGTTTTGAGGGAAATTTTTTGTTTCTAAAAAAGAAATAAAAAGCCACAAAAAACAGCTGATGACAAACAAATACAAAAAAAAACCGGTAGACAGCAACAAACATGTTGTCTGTGAATACAAAATATTATTATTGGAGCCGCATACATTTCATCAGCGAGGTATACAGAAAAACTTAATAGACCAAGTCAGTGTTTAGTATTGAGAGCAAAAAACTGCCTTGATTTTGAACTTTAGTGGAAATATATATTATATATAATATTTGCATAGTTTTAATAAATTCAATGCAGCATATGATAAAGCTTTGAAATTTAAAAATAAAAACAATTTTATTGAAGTTGACATACATATATGTACATAATGATATGGCATAGTACCTACCACATGATCACTTTTTTCAATTAATCACCTCTGGAAATTTTACTTCGAAATCTTAAATTTGCTTTGAAGAGAATGATATCACTTTTTGTTTAGAACTTTTGTTATTTTATTTCACTCTTAGGGTTATGAAGTTATCAACAAATTCACAGATGATCACGCTACAGTGAGATGATCGCATTGGAAAGAATTACAGTTTTGTTCATTTTTCTTATCTAACTATATTATGCATTTATTAAAATGTTTTTATTGTTTGGATTGTTGCTTATCAGACTAAAAAAAAGCATTGCAATTGTCAAAAATAGAATTTTTTTTACTGTGGGGTGAGCGGGATCGTATTAGAAAATTTAATACAGTGGTAGCTATGCGTGGTCAGATATCTTTTTTGGTACGTCATTTGTCGTCAAGTTATCAAAGTGGAAAATTTTAGTTAGTACAACAAACTACGGATAACCAGAAGAGTGTAAGTTCAAAGTGTAAGTTTTCTTTGAACTAAGGCTTATCTCATTTCTACGTACATACATACATATGTAAGTAGATTGTGTGTGAGTTGCCTGGTAGTTCAGAGTCCCGACAGTCAAAAATTTGTCCAGATAAAGGTGGAGAACAAAACAGAAAAATAAACACAATCAAAAAAACTTCTCCACAAAACTCTTTCTTCAATTATCTCTAACATTTTCCCGACTCATTTTACTGCTCTAGCGAACGTTTCCACGATGATTTGGAACGGCAGCGATTTCTGCTACCCTGAGGGATCTACTCCAATGCTTGACGACGGTAATTGGTAATTTCCGCAACGTGTGCCCAATTTGTTACTAATTTGGTGAAGACAATTGTTGGTGAACAGTAAATTGTGTAGCAGAGTGTCATCGGCATAAGCGAGGTCTGCCGGATGGTCCATTAAATGCCACGTTGTGTAGAGTCCAGAGCTATGTTAAGAGCATTGTCTAGTACTAACAGAAACAAGAATAGTGACAATAAACAAACTTGGCACACACCTGAAACGGACTCAAAAGAATAAGCAAGCTTCCATTAATGATCTTTGGAGCTGTACCTCGCCTGTTAAATGCATCCCGGATGCAATTGCAATCGGTACTATCAAAAGCAGTAATATAGTAGATGAAGTTAAATGTAACGAAGGGTGCCACTCATTTATCTACTTCATGATAATGCGAAGGGTATTAATTTCATCAATTGATGAACGATGTGTTCGGGCGAAATCCTGCCTTTTGTTTCCGGATAATTGATTTTATTTTTAAGGTTTCTATGAGTCAGTCTTCAGGCATTCCTAATTGGTTGCCTACCATCATGGGTGTTATTTCGTAAACCATACGAATGTCTATAACTTCTGCGGCTTATAGAGCTTTGGCTGCAAGGCCATTGTAATTTCTTGTTTGTCCTCTTTGCCGGAAATATATTCTTAGAATGGGTGTTATAATATTTTAGGGCAATACGGTTGGGCGTAGAGGGATTTTTTATTTGGGCGTTGCGATAAGTTTACGGCACATAATGCCGCAAATTTTCATACACACAAGCAGTTTTTACACGTTATGATACAGAGCTTGGCAGGATATCTTAAGTAATAGGAAAGTATGTTGTAAATTTTCAAAATGTTTCTTATAGAACATTTGGAAAACAACATGTAACAAAAGTTTTCTTACGTAGAATTGACACAGATAAATGTTAAAGTCAAGCAACATTTCCAATTCCTTTACGACAAAGTACAATGCACTCTGTACCTACACCATTTATATATATATATATATATATATATATGTATAAAGAATCTAATTAAATTCATTATATCTGCCAGTTAATAAAAAAGCAACTGCATAAAGTACTTTGTTTTGATGATACATATAAAATTGTAATAAAATAAATTAATATAAAGTGAAAATATGTGTAAGGCGCATATATCCAAAGGTAGCACAGCTAACTAACCTTTGTATGCATTGTATAGGTCAGTAAAATGCATTAATTAAGTACGTGCACTTGATTATCATATTTAAAAATAACTAATGCACAAGTCCTCAATCATTATGCACCTTGTCTTCATGGGTTTTCACACATTTTGTAAGCTGCGTAACGATATACAAATTTCTTTCGTTATATTTCGCTGAATAACGTAAAATTCGTTATTTTTCTTACGCTATAATTACGTTACGATGTTTTAAAATCAAATATAAAATTAACAAAACCAAAAAATTTAAAAAAAAATATTTATAATCAAAAGTTTTGGACAGACCCATAGACCCACATTTCAAATCATTTGTGATTTTGTTAATATGTTTAACGAAACTTTTTTGTGTTTGTTCTTTTCATTGTTATAAAGCAATTTCGATGGATAACGATATTTGATTTCGTTATTCCGTTACTACGTTACGTTATGCATGACGTTTAGCAAATTTTTAATCAAATTAAACCGATGAGATCATTTATTGCGAATATAAACTATGTTTTTTTTTAAAACAAACCAGTATGTCCATATTTTAAAAAGAAAACTAAAGTTTCCTTTATATATTAATATAAACACCAACAAGATGGGAAGCACAACCAAAATAAGCTTACTAACATTTTTAAAAGGACAAAATCGACTGTCTAGTTATATTGCGATTTATAATTTAACTCTAATATTAAAAAGGGTAATCTCATTAGTTTGTGCAAAACTTTAATTCTAAGCTATTAATTAAAAACCCACATTATTATTAGCATAGTTTGCACAATACAATATTTGCTCAAAACGCGCAAATTATTTATTCGGATGTTAGTTTATAATATTTCAAATTTATTTGACAACTGCGTTTGAAATCAAACTATTTTTGCCATCTAATTATTTATGTATAGATTTTTATTTGTTTTTGTCTCGATACTAAAATTGTATGATATGTTAATTTCGAAACAGAATGTAAAGGCCCATTCATTTGTTGTCGTAAAGTTTCAAGTGTTCAAAATGCAAATGATGACGGAAGTATAAGAAAAACTGGAATATACACATGTGCTATCTGGTGTGACCGTGTACATCAATTCAATTATTGAATTTTGATTAAAGCTAAAGTTTTTCGAAAATGACGAAATGTCGACGGCATTGTCATTATGTTTAACTTAAGATCTTAATGTGAAGTAAAGGATAAGTTGCACTTTCAAAAAAAAGTATGTAAATGCTTAAAATTCTAAAATGTTGAATTTTCTGTTAAAGGTGATCATTATATAAAGTAAGTAAATTTTTTCCACAAAATCGCTTGGTATTCAACAAAATGTTGGCTTGCGGCCCTTCTCGAAATCATAAAGAAACAATGGCCCAAATTTTTGAACGTAAAAAAAGCTTCGAAAAAATTCGAGTTTCCGAGTTGGATCCCACCAAAAATTTCATCTTGGAGGGCTAAGCACCCTAGTTCTATAGTTACGCCAATGTTTAAACAAACATAGAGAACATAGCTGTTTTCATTTAGTTTACCTTATGCACAATCTCTTCCAAAGTGGGCAGCAAATATTTTTGAGTCTACACATATAATTTTAGTAACTTTTGAGCAAAATATATTGTAGGGGAGGGTGGGGTTGGTCTTAACACGTTTTGAAAAATTAGCTCTAGTTTACAAGCCAATTATTATTTTTACAAATTTGTCTATCTATACGATAGCTGCATGTTTTAGTAAGTGTGTAGAAAAAATTTAGGTTAAACTAATTTACAGTTTTTTTCTAAACGTTGATAAAGCAAAAATACCAGCTGATAATTTTAGCCCTGTATGTGGGGCTAATAGACTTGGGACAAGTTTTAACATGACGGATACTTTTCAATACTTTTGCGAATATTGAGCAAAATTTTTAACAAGAACGAAATTACATTTTTTTTGTATTTTTCATTTATTTGAGAGAATATCTAAGCATTTTGCACACGAAAATGGAATGGGGGCAATTTTTAATAGTTTGGGGGCCATCACCGAATAAAATAATTTCATAAAAATTTCAATAAAAGTAATCGTCAACAAAGTATCAAAATTTTAAACTGAGTCACTAAGCTTACATTAAAAAAAAAAAACTTAGTACAGAAACACCAACAACTTTACAAAATAATCAAAATTGAAGTACCCAAGAAATTTGCGATTTGGTTCAGTTTTTTGACACTCATTCATAACTTTATTTTACAACGCCGGAGAATAAATTTAATAAGCTCAGCCAATGCTCAGTGGAGAGAGAAAGCAAAAAACTAATTTCTGAGTTATTTAGTATTATCAGAATTAGCGTGTTAAAACTTACCGTTGTTAAAACTAGCCCCGTGTTCCCCTAAGAGCACTTTCAAATGAGGAACATAAGTATGTATGTACGAATTATTGTGTGATTTCTGTATCATTGCAAAGGACAACTTAGCCTTACATATTTTTCCTTGAAAGAAAAGTCATAAGCCAAAAACATGAGCTTAAATATGTCAAAAAAGAGGGTTTTTTTTTGTCCCTTTATGGGGGCCATGAGTAATCAGAGTTTGAAAACATTAAATAAATAGAACAAAAATTTCTATTTAAACGTTGCCGTTTGCGACATTTCGAAGTGCTTAGCGTTACATTTTGAATTTAAAAATATCAATCGGATAAAGTATATACGGGTATATATATGTATATACATATCGAATCATTGTACATACTACTGTTCTTTTTTAAATTTTTTCTCATATAAATATTTTAGGGACTCCCCGAAACTATTTTAAGCATTTTCTATGAAAAAAATTTAAAAAAAAATTGGTCGTAAGTGCGAATAGTCGTAAGTCGAACGGTCGTAAGTCGGGGACTACCTGTATGTTCTAAATATGCATACGCAAGAAAATTTTTTTGCCAATAATTGTATTTTTTTATAATATTTATTGAAATATTTCAACCTATTTAAATGAATAGGAGATATTTTTCTGTTTTCCATCGTCTCAAAACAAAGTTAGGCCAAAAAAGTTTTTTGTATCACATATTTCTAGACACATTAAGTTAAACATCATTCTTGAGCTTCTTGTTTTTTTTATTTAGAATATTTTTTAATGCTCCTTTTTTGAAGCCAATTTTTTTTTATCAAAAATATATGGTAAAAATTGGTCTTAGACAACATGTTCTCATACATCTCAAAAACAAGAGCTAATTGATTGAAAATCAAGTCGATTTTTTCATTCAGCGGGTCAAACGATTAGTTAATTGCAAAAAAAAAATAGTATTTATTATATTTTCAAAGCAAAATACTGTAAGACATTAGATAAAAAACTTGTTCAATTTATTTACATACATATTTATTGCGAAATAGAAAAAGTGCATATTATAGATACATATGTATGCATACATACATATATGTATATATGTGCAGCACATAAAGGGTGTTTTTTTTAGAGGTTTGTTTTTCGAATAGATTTTATGGTCAAATCTGGCAACTCTAATGTCATTTATGTTCAGTTTGGTTTGCCATTTCATCATGAACAGGTTGACAAAAGAACAACGCTTGCAAATCGTGCAAATTTATTTCGAAAATAATGGTTCAGTTCGCGAAGTTTACCGCAAGCTCCGTCCATTTTATGGTCGACATAATCGTCCATCAGAGCAATTAATTCGGTTAACCATGGATCGTTTTCGCACTACGTTTACTCCATGTGATAATACGCATCCGCAGAGACGTCGAACAGTGCGCACCGAAGAAACAATTGCCGCTGTAGAGCAAAATGTTGAAGAGGACCCGAATGAATCGATTCGCCACCGTGCACAGCAATTAGAGCTTTGTCCATCAACTTTATGGAAGATTTTGCGCAAAGATCTTGGCTTGCGACCTTACAAGATCCAGCTTGTGCAAGAATTAAAGCCGCGAGACCATGCAATGCGTCGTGATTTTGGTGTATGGGCCGAAAATGAGATTGATCTCGATGCTGATTTTCATCGCAAAATTTTGTTCAGTGATGAGGCTCATTTTTGGTTGAATGGCTACGTCAACAAGCAAAATTGCCGCATTTGGAGTGAAGAGAATCCACATGAGACCCTTGAGACGCCATTACATCCACAAAAACTGACTGTTTGGTGTGCTCTATGGGCTGGTGGAGTCATTGGGCCATACTTCTTCCGAAATAATGCTGGAGAGTCAGTTACCGTTAATGGAGACCGGTATAGAGCCATGATAACCGACTATTTTGTTCCCGAATTGGATGGCATGAATGTGAATGAGTTGTGGTTCCAACAAGACGGCGCTACATGCCACACAGCGCACGTCACAATCGATTTATTGAAGGAAACATTCGATGAGCGCATAATTTCGCGGAATGGACCTGTCAATTGGCCACCAAGATCGTGTGATTTGACACCATTGGATTATTTTCTTTGGGGATATGTGAAGTCGCTCGTCTACGCCAACAAACCAGAAACGTTAGGGGACTTGGAAGCCAACATTTGTGGCGTTATTGCCGACATACGGACCCATATGCTCGAAAAAGTGGTTCAAAATTGGACCTGTAGAATTTCTTGTGTTTTATTTCAATTCGAAGCTCTATACCTCTAATAAAAAACACCCTGTACAAATACGGAAAAAATTTCCCAAAAGCTACATAAGACTTGCAGAACTTGCGTTAACCTTCAAAGTTTTTCTATCACACATTTTACGAGGATTTTATTTCTCAGTACTGATATCATATGCTTGTTAAATGATGCAATGTTTTGTTTCGCTAATAAAAGTTAATTCAATTAAAAAACTGTTTTTTTTTTTTTGCACAAGCGGAAACGGGAATAATAAACAATAGAAATATTTTGAGAAAATGAAAACAAGATTTTCCATACTTTGTGCTAATGTTACTACTAACCTTTATTTTGTAAACTGTCTTCAGTAAATAAACGCTTATTTTAATCCTTTCCTTCGAGTATCAAGTTGAAATTTTAATATTTTATGGACGGCTGGATTTGAACTTAGTGTTTTACTTCTTTCTTTCACTATTCCCTTTTACGCCATGAACTATGTTTATAAAATTCTTTACTTCTGCTCAGTTTTAAGCAGCGCTATTTTGAAACGCGTCCGAATACTCCGCGGTTTCAACTCAAACTGATCGTTCACAAAATGTCTATTAGTTGTTTTGTCTCAGATCTTGTATATGAAAGCCAACGACGACAAGTTTTCATTTGACACAACGAAAAGAGTATCAAGAATTGCAATGTTTAAGTAGTTGTACACAAATACATATGCCATTAGCGAATCTTTTCAGTGAATAGAACACGACCTAATCGTTCCCAACAAAGTTAGTTGCGAAAAATTTAACATTTGTGAGAAATTGCAAACTCTCTTTTTTTAGTCTTCAGCGAATTATTTATAATAGTTTAGAGAGAGAGAGAGAGAGAGATGGAGAGCGTTCGTTATATGGAGAAGGATCATTTAAATTTGTTATTATAAAACAAATTTTCTAAAATAAAACTTGTAAGTTTGTATTGCAAACTTAATAAGAATATGGATTAAATTATACTTCTAAAAAGGCGCACGCCGATTAGCACGTAACATCCGATTTTCACCATAATCGTTGCAATTTCAATAATCGCAACTAGGGATGAGTCGATATTTTGTTAGCAGTGATTTATTCACTGTTACACAAAAGTAGAAATCACGATGTGTTACTAAATAATTTCAGTAACAGTGACTGTTACTTCGAATGTAAATGAAGAGTAAACAGTTTTACTAACCTACGCAGTGAAACTCAGACTTCTTGTAATAGAAATAACTAAAATATTTGAATTTATAAAGGCGCCTTCATTAAGTAAAATTATGGGTGTTTAAAATTTGACTTAAAGTTACATGCCATTTCATAAAATGTTATTGAAATCGAGTAATTGAGTGAAATCTACCATTGCAGAGCTCTCTTACTGATTGTTAGATGAATAGTTCTCTGAAACGGCCATAATTTCCTAACAAACTTTTTTGTTTCAGATTGCAAACGTTTTACATTCCTTTAGGCGTACATTCTCTTGAACGGACACGGACAAGAATATCAGTAAGATACTCTTTCAGTTTATATCCCTTTGGCACAGTGATGAGCAAAGGCAAGACCAAAATAAAAACTACAGCATTCTTGGTCTTGCATATTTGGTCCTGAACTCGCGTTCTTGGTTTTGATCTAACAATCTCAGCATTGTCGTAGTCGTGTCTTGTAAAATTTGTAAGACCAAGAGTGATTTTGCACATCAATTATAAGTCTTGGTATTGCGGTTTTGGCTTTGGTTTTGCAACCATAGCAGTGTTTTGGTTTTCATAAAATATATAGACTTCAAAGCATCACGCAGTTAAATGTCTAAAAATGGAATTTTCCTACATATTTTTACCCAACTTTTTTATGCAGAATTACTGTGGCTAGCGAAATCGGAGTTGTATATACTATAGTGAATAATGCGATTTCCAAGGTAAAAAAATATGAAGAGGCGTTTCCGCGCCAAATATAGTATATATATATATATTCATGTTAAGTTCTGCAACATAGTAAAATTTCAAGAAAATCTTAAAATTACTATGATCTGAATTACTGATATTTTTCAGTTTTTTGACTCATCCCTATCGCAACTGATGATAAGTTGCAGCACAAGCGATCACTGTGCGATCATCTTTCGTGTAAGTGAAACCACAAGATTATTCAGACGTACATTCTCATTAATGAAATAAAAGTTATATAAAAATTTTCAAACGTAATAGAAAGACGACTATGGAATGTATGGGAAGATAAATAAGTTAATCAAATCAGGTACACGATGCAACTAACAGTTTCTTGATAACGACATATCCCTACAATAGAAAAATATCCAAGTCAAACAACAATTTAAGAGAATGAATAATGTTGTGATATATGCGAACAGATGGCCGCAGAATAATATCCAAGGGGAAATAGAAGCGCTTCCAAAATACTTCTGATTCGCTAACAGAAGCTGGAAGTTGTCTTCTATGCCGCTATTGTGATGGAAAAGATCAGTCTTGAAAGCACCTTTAGATGTTTCGGGGAAAGCACATATGCGCTAGTCTAGTAAGTGAATTCACGGCGCCCGGCCACCAAAAGCATTCTTTTAAAGTTACTATCAGTTTGGTTGTATCAGTTGTCACCACAATTCTTTTCCTTTTAGTAAGCAAAAAAAAAAATTGTAGAGGTCTCACTTTTGATTCCCTGGACAAGAAACTTCATATAAAATATAGTTTGATGAGCAAAAAAGGTACACACTTTTGAATTGCTCTGGAAAAACAAAAGCATTTTATATTGCATATGAGTGCAACTAAAAGTGTTGCTTCACCACTGCAACCATGGAGGCATAATTAGAGTTGTGTGAAGTTATATTCCATATAAATACAGTAAATAAAATTATTCATATACCAAATTTCATCATGATGGCTTTGTCGGTTAGCTTGAAACGACGCATAGTACTGTTTGCTTCTATGCATGAAAGGTGCAACGCCCATTTGCGAAATCCTGTTAACTATTTGTTCAACTCTATTATAAGACTTATATATACATATAAAGAACCTGGTATTGGACATATTGGAGGATGTAAACTCTGAGCCGTGACTTAAGGCCCTATGTTACCCTAACATACTGAAATTTGAAGAAAAGAGGCTGTTAAAGTAAATCATTACCCTTGGCTAAACTGGTTCATGGAAACACGTTTAGCTTAACTAGTTCATCGTAACACGCTAACACGCGGGATGAACCAGTTTGGCCAAGGAGAAACTAGTTTGGCCGGTAACATAACACTTCTAAGGTCAACTCAATGATGACGCTGCACTTGTCAGAAATCTCAACAAGTTGGAAACATTGCTGGCAAACTTTATTCGAGTGTGCTAGCTGAATTCAATGGTGTTAGCCGTTTTATTAAAGTTAGTGCTCGATTTCGAGGCATTTAATTCTAGGTCAAACATCCTAAAAGAACGATATTTTTATTAAAACTTTAACTATTTATTGAAATTATATAAATGACATGCATCGTTTAAAGAAAAAGGTGTTGATTACAACCATTTTAGCAAAAGATTGGATTTCATCTCAATTTTCCCACTCGTATGTTTGGAAGTGTTACGGCTTAGCACAAATTTCAAGGTTGACTTTTAAAATAAAATTATTTTTAAGAATCGCTCGCTTTATATAAAAGTAGAGTTTTGGTAAATGCCGTAGAATACTAAGCACCTACCGGTTGCTTCTGGCCGGATGTGACTTGTATTTATTAAGATTAAATGTTTCTATAATTAAAATAATTTACGCCAATTTTCCGTTTTTATTATGCGAGATAAAAACTACTTGATGACCGCTTACAAACAATTAAACAAACGTTTTCTAACAAATTTGTATGTGATTGTTAACTTTTTTTTTTGTAAATAAATATTTCAAATATGTTAAATTTCAGAAGTACAAAGCAATGCAAACATTAGTAAGCGCTAGGGACAAAGTTTAAATTTAATGGCACGTGCCTTCTTACAAAAGCTTAATGAAGTAACCTAATTTCAGCATTAACGGGCATTCACTTTTATTGTTTTTTGGTTTTTCAAACTTTATTTTGTTTTGTTTCTACATGAAAACCTTTGACTCGATCACTTGAAGCTTGGACTTGCCAAAAATATTTCAATCCCATATGATATGCGAGTACATGTATACTAGTTGTACCAAGATAAGAATAATTTACTTGCAAAACAATGCGACGGCAATAAAAATGACGCCCTATTTAATCAAGTTTCGATTCAATTCAACGTAGGTATTATTAAGTTTAAGTGATGAAAATTAAGCCAACCAAGCTAGGAAATACTTGTGACGCAATTCCAGCTTTTGATACTCGCATGTTCCCGCAAGTTTACAAATGCGCACATTTTTAATGCCTGCATAATGCAATGCTAAAAAGGCATGTAAATTGTGTTTATATAGCATTTCCAGATTTAGTGCAACCTTTTCAAATTACATGAAACTTTTTTTTAAAAAAATGTTTTTTTATACTCTATTTTTTGGTAGAATTACCTTGTCATTGCGTTTGTAACGCATAGAAGGGGGCGTGACAGGTATAAAAAAAATATATAAGTATATTCTTGATCAGCGCGCCACCTGAGTCGGTTTAACCCTCTGCTGTCTGTGGAAATCACTATTACGGGAAAACCTCAAATATGTAATTTGCTCAGTACAGCGTTTTGAAGTTTGTATGAGGAGTCACGATCTCTAATTGAAATTCGACAACTATATGCCGGAGCTTATCTAAGTTAGTTCTAGTCTTTGTGAAAAATTTTGTTTCACGAGATCAAATATCTATCTCGAGATAGCATTTTAAATGTTTTAGTAGGCGTGTGCCGATTTCATACATTTTCAATCCCAAGAACCATTTGAAGCTTTCGCCTGTGTACCGAACTTCATTCACTAATTTTGCTCGGTTTTCCCGTAATCAGGATTTTCAAAGACAGGCATAATGACTTTTCTTTAAAATGTATTCAGAGTTTGGAGCAAATTGAAGGTCAGATTCGCATCAAAATCATTTCGAAACGCATACTACTTACATTTAAAAAATTCTTTCTATTTAAACTTTTAACAATCAAATTCATTTTAATGAGCTAGAGAAAATATTGATTTTCTTAATAGTTTTGTATGAAAAATTCGAAACTTTGAGTGCATTTAAGAAAAAAATTATCCTGCTGTACATCAATATCATTTCGAAAAGTCGATAGATCAGTTCAAAACTATCTTTCAGAAAATATGTGTCTTATCTCTGGCAATCAGAAGATATAGGTAATTCTAAAATGTTAGTTAAGGGATTTTCTTTTTGAATACATTGTTGAACTTGAATAATTTTTACTAATCAATCGCAAATTATGGTCATTAACTTTAGTAGTTTTTTGGTTGATAAGATTGTTATTTAGCAAACAGTTTTTTTTTTGTTTTTGTTGTTTATAATCGCCTGTTCATAAGAATTTTACATTACATGATATTCACTATAGTTTAAATAGATAATACGGGAATTACTTGAAGATCATGAGTTCATATTAAATAAATAAATGAAAACATTAAATAGAATTGATTTTATCAACGTCAATGTGATTGTAATCATTTTCGTATTAGAAATTAACTTTTTATCAGCCTCCTAAAGAGACCAAATTTAAAAAAAAAAGTTTATGGCACCAATCGATGAGGAAAGTTCGAAAATGGATTTTAGAAGGATGATTTTTGGCCTCATTTAAAGAAAGGCAATTTTGTAGACCAATCGCCGAGAAAAGACCAAACACAGATTTTGATACTAAGGGGGTTCCTCTACGGTGGTATGGCATATATGCACACTCCTGCTCACTAATTACATTTTTCCTTTAAATGAAACCCCAACCACGACGCACAGTGGTCCAAAATCAATTTTTTTTTTTATTCAAAAACCGCTAGAGTGCGCTAATCTCGTCAGAAATGCACAACTTTTTTTTTTTATATTAAAGCTAACTAAAATGCCAAAAGATCGTCGAAGCCTGAATTTTGAAAAAAAATTTTGTTTTTGATCCAAAAATTGGTGGAGAGCGCAAATAATCTTGGAAATAAATAACTTTTTTTTTTTAAATGAGAACAATGAGAAAGTAGTGGACCAATTTTAATAAAGTTCTAAGTTTTATGAAATAACTTTCTGCTATAGGTACATAACATTTTTTATATATATTTACCTTTTAAAATTTACACACAGTACTTTTTGCAGTTGTAGTCAGAGATAAAAAACATAAAAGGCTGCCAAAAATAATCGTGTTATTGACTTATATGGTAATTTAAGGTACATTAACGATAAGCTTAAAAAAAAAAATCTCCAATCAATTTTAAAAATAAATTTAGATTAATACAAAGTAATAAATTAATAGCTGGCATTAACAAAGAAATATAAAGATATTAATCAAAGGAAAGTTCAACTCTTTAGGACACATGTCCTAAGACCCCATTTTCTGAAATAGAATGTTTACTATTATTTTTTCACACCCTTTCTGGGCGGCATAGCTACAAACGTAATTTGAATCACAAAAGTTAAATTTCTACTATTCCTTGTATGTTAGGCTGAATATTGACCATAAAATATTAACGCCACATGCCACAACCACTACAATACTTATATGGTGAATAATTCAGATGAGAAAAAAAAAGTATTCAAAAATATTTGGACTCTGTGCCCAAAAACATTTTGATACATCTTGTGGTCCTAAACTTTTGCACAGGAGTTACGTGTATATACAAACTGTATTGCCAACTTAAGCTTACTGATTTTAATTCCAAAAATTTCAATCTTTAAATGTGTTTAAACAACGCAAAAGATACATTTTTAAAGCATTTGCTTTGTACTCGTATTATGATTTATGTATATTTTTTCAACAAACGCAGCACTTGTACAGATACGGATAGATTATTTGACAGTTTAACGAGAGTGCTGTCGAATTTAGTTTCTGAAAACTATAAACGGCGACGCGCGTTCTTTTTGTCACTGGATAATTATTCTATTACGCGTCAACAAAGACACAGCTGGCTTAAAATTCAATTGCAAAATTTTAATGCTGTTTCATTATTGAGACTTTAGTGTCGTTCTGTATTATTATGCACGTTCAATATTAATTGACTCATTTAAGTCTACATTCAAATAACTTTTTCGCAGTAACTATGTCACATTGCATCTAACACGTACCTGAAGTATATTGCGCTTCAATTACACACTGGGTCAAGAGAACACAAACTTAAATATATAAACTCCTCAGCGTTGTCAATATGTGGGGAGTTTCCCTATTCACGAGGGTGAGGAGAACTTTGCCGTGCGGAAAAAGAGACGGTTTTACATATAATTATACCAAATTTCTTGGTACATGTGAATTCTAATTCGATTATCGTGGACAAATAAACTACAAATGTATTATTATTATAACACTAATTTACATTATAATTTGTAAGCTCTCTTCATGTTTCAAACGTTCCCATTTTTTAAATTTTGATTCCAAACTCCATATATATTCCTTTGTATTTGTATCATTTTTCAATTTCTATCTGTATCTCTACAACTACCAGTATATCTATTTGGATCTCTATTGTTATAAATTTATCGCCATCAAGGCTTTGCAGTTTTTATATTGACTGCATTCGTATCTCAAATTCACTATTATGAGTTTTTAAATTAAGTTTTGCATTAATGGGTAGTGTCACGCCTACTTTTAGATATAAACTTATTTGGATAAGATCAACGGCCATTCAAAGAGTGGATATAGGCACTAGAGCTTCACAAAGGGCAGTAATATTACGCTACATAAATATATTTTATTCACCCTGCTTCTTCACTTTTCTATCTTCACCACCTCCCAATCGTGAATAACCATTGGAAAGTATGGAGAGCTTTAAAAACGTTTATAGACGTACCCTGCTTAACGATTACCAGATTCTTTAAAACGTGCCAAGCTCTCTTTATAGAATTACCGACAACTTTACTAAACGATTCGACTTCACTGAGCAAATCCAGTGGTCTGTAAAATTATATCGATGCCTGAGACTCCTTGTTTTATGCTGTGCCAGTTCGTTTCGATTTTTGCCATTTAGTTTTCTAACATTCGTCGCTACGAATGGGTTTTCTTTTATATCTGTAACCATTGGTGTTCTATTAAGGCGATGATCGACAATTTTTTCTAGCATCTTTCCTGATCGTGTGGTCTATTCGTCGCCACTGCCAAATGAAACCAAATGAAGTTCATGATTCGAGATCATGCGAGGCTATCAAATCCTGATTATCACCTCAAGCAGGAATTTACAAAAATTTGCACTCGCCGTGACAGTACGCTCGTAAGGGACAATGATTTACACGCAAAAAGCAACACTGATTGAATATTTGATTTCACAATATTCGTAGTTTGGTGTTGAAACGGTGTTCGAATTCCATATTTTATAGAGATATGCCAAAATACCGTTTGATTTGTTGATTTTTGCTGTTACGTCTTCTGTGGAACCTCTTTTAGCAGTGAAGACGATGTATTATTGATGCTTACGACGTCCCTGTATATGTATGTTAAAATTTTGGGTAATAAGAGCACATTTTCGCAGTGATTATACAAAGTGCAACAGTGGCGGCTTGGTCCGTTAGCCTTGTAAGGTTGGTTTGCATATCGAATTCTTCCATATGACCACAAAGTTTCCATGGGATCTTATTGGTTCTCAATGAAAATACTTAGAAACATACGGAGCGGAAGTATTTTGTCTGAAACAGTGCAGAACAATGCATGTTTTTAAACTTAAAACATGTCTCAAACTGATTGGTCGTGTAACCATTCTTAAACGCTTCTGTTGAGAGCAGATCCAGTGTTTTAAAATATTTGAAAACAGACAATAAAAACTGCCTACATGCTGTCCTGCGAACAAATTGTCTGTAGGACTAATAAACATTTGATTTTATAAGTCAACATTGAAAAATACTGTGTTGAATTTGAAATCTCGTGGGCAAAATTGTGGAGAAGTACAGTTTTGTCTTCCCACAATTCGGGGATTACTGGCAAATTTTGTTGGTATTTTAGATAATTGGCATTGGCAACCTGGATACTCATATGAAATAACGAAGAAATGCATTTTTGTTATTTAAATTATCTTTTTGCTTATTATTTTTATATTTGTAAGTGCATTTCTGTCCAAGCAGTGATGTTAGTAATTAAAATGATACTTGTATACATACTATATGTATGTATATAGCAAAGCAACTTAGTTGGTAGCTTAGAAAAATCATAGAAATGCATAAGCGAAAGTGGTTTGCCCACTATTTTATAGTATTACCAAATTGTGTTGAGTCGGTGGCAGATCTTGTTTTGGTTTTAAGTTAATGCATTTGTTAACTTTATCATAAATTGTTATAAAAATACATTTTTATATTATTTAACATATTCTTGAGGAGAATAAAGACGAGATTATTTTTTGTTGTACTCAAACAACAAAGCTTTGTTTATTTTTGTTGTAAAGTAAATACTACTCAAGTAAGACTAGCTGTTGTATCGTGTACCGGCATAATGGGGGAATACCTCATGCAAACTTGCGGTCTTTCTTTTGTTTTGAGACCGTAAAAGCGTAATAACAAATTCTATTTAAAATAAAATAAGTAATAAAGAAAACATACATAAGTGGAGAAAACTAAATGAGCAACACGCTAACGAATATTATTCATATTTATGTACATATCTATATGTTACTACTACAGGTGGCGTGATTTGTGTTTGTCGCAAGATTTTTATGAAATTTTTTAAGAAAAGCAATCGCGAGAAATATGCGCACAGCAGCTAACTGCTGTTGTGGTTAATGGCATCATTAAATCTAATAAGTAATAAGGTTTTAGCCAAAGCTATTGAAAATTGTTTTGATACAAAAAATTTGCGTTGATAAAAACAAAAAATAAGACCTGAAGTTCAATTAAAAGAAATAAATAAAAAAAATTATAAACCACAAACTATTTGCGCAGAATTTTGTTAATATTGCAATTGAATCGTTTATTATTTAATGAGCACGATGCCATATTTTTTTAAAAAACGAAGGGTTTTTGCATTTTTTGTTACTATCACTTAAATACATATGTACGTTTACTGCAGAACGGGCACATTGGTGGTTGAATTTCTTACCGTTGCTATGCATCGTTACAGTATCATCTGTTTATTTTTAAACAGAGTACAGGCTCTGGACATGTGAGTTTTCAGTAATAAAATCGCTCGTAGTTTCATATTTTCAGATATGTAAACATAGACAATCATTAAGCATTCTCCCTCCACTTTAGTTTTTAAATAATTTTTTCTACTTTCTGTTCATTGGATCAGCTTTCTATTGCATGTATTATTAAAATAATGTCATGAAAAAGATTGACGAAAAACTCACATTGATGCATCCCAATGTAAGCCGCATTAAAATTTATACAGAAATATCATTTTCCAGCATGAATTTATCAACGTGAAAAAAGACGACATCAAGAAATTAATACATAACGTTCCAGAGGACTTTAAAACTTTTTATGATTACCAAGCGATTTTGTATTTAGTCTATGGAATTAGGTTCATGCAAGAATTTGTCGGTAGTTCTTAAACGGTAGGTTTTATTGACAGAAGATATTTCGAGTTTTTGTTCTGATGTTTATTGTAATGCTTTATTTCAGAACAGGGTAAAAATAACTACTTTCAGTGACCGAAAAAATCAGATCGATTTCTATTGTAAGCGACTGTTCAACCGTTTGATAGCTACAAAACTTGGTCGAACTAATAATTTTGTGAGTAATTATTTTAGAAAAAATGTTTTCTAATGAAAAAATTACAATATAGCTAAACAATGCCCAAAAGTGGGAATATTCTTTATTAGACTGCAATAATTGAGTATGATAAATCTCTCATATGGATCATAGCGCCTCCACAAAACTTTCAATTATCTCCAACAATTTTCCGATACACGTATTTCCTGCTCTAGCGATCGTTTCCAAGATGATTTAGTGCGACCGCGTTTTCAGCTACTCTGAGTGAGCAAAGTGTAAATTAAATTAGAAATGACAAATTTGATCAACTTTTTGACGTTTAATCCCTAATTACGACACTCTAACAAACGCTATTTTAGAGAAATTTTTTTAAATTGTGACTAAGATAGAGAATTTTTGTTTTTTGCAATGTACAACCCATGTTATTTATTGACAGCATTAAAAAATTTTTGGTGCACATACCCCACTCGTTTCGCGCACCAGCGCCCCACTCTTGCACACTTCGTTCCGCTCGTCGACTCTGGCCCCGCTCAAAACTATTTTCCTTTAACGTTTTTTTTTTTTTGTCTAACAAACCGACAAAAAAATAAACTTTAATTGGCAAATTTTATTTCTTTAAACATATGTAGGGGAGAAGTGGGGGTTGTGGGCACCCCTACGTATATTTTCACAAAATGAAGATTGAGTTTCGTTGGTAATGTCATTCGCAAGCAATTACCCTATGTATGATTCATGCCAAATATCAAAGTAAACGGACGCGTTTGCTTTGGAAATGAACGAATTGGTTTTTTTGGGCTTGGAAAAGGTGGTGAAACTTCTTTCAAACATTTTCAATAGTGTATCAATCAAAGTGGATCGATTGGAAAGGTAAGTGTAATGTATTTTTATTTAGTCGAAGTATTATGCTGAATGGAACAATATCGATTTGAACCAAAAAATTTATGCATAAACATTTTTTCATTACTTTTTAAAATGTCTGCTAAAGCTGGTTGTGGGCACAAAAATTGGGTGGGTTGTGGGCACCCGTTTTTTTAGTCAAATTTTTTATATACCTACAATTTCTCAACAGAGCCATCAACTTCAGAGCCATCCACTTCGGTTCCACTCGCCACATCAATGGGCAATCATTTGATTTTGGATGAAATTGGTCCAGTGCGCAGTGTAACACCAAATCAACCCTCAAATCGCGGTCGCAAACCAATGAAGAGCTCAACACTGACATCCCCGGAAGTTCTTGCTAATTTGAAGGAAAAGGCAGCTGAACGGGATGCTAACATAGCGGCCAAGGCAACTAAAAAATCATTTTTTCATATTTTTCCATTTGTAGCATTTTTTCCAAGGGTGCCCACAACCCCCCCTAAAAAAAATTTTAGCTGAAAATGACGATTTTACGAAAGTCTATGTAAAATTTTTTTGCATGACGGAATCGGGTATGTTTCTTTATAATTAGTTAGCTTAGGTCTCTAGCTTTACACAGATACCCATATGTCCAAATAATATGCACTAGGTCGGTAATTATAAGCTGAAAACAAAACTATGCCCACAACCCCCACTTCTACCCTATATTTTGAATTTTATTTTCTTCCAACTTGCACTCGAATTTTATTCCTTCTCTGCCTCAGCTCTTGACTGAGCAACATATAACTGAGCATGTGTAAAAATTGGAAAGGTCCTGGTTATGAGTATATAATTTGGAACTGTCACTCAGAATTGCCCCTACCATGATAATTGTACCATGTCTTTCTTTAACAACTAAAAGTATGCAATGGAACATTTGTTTTGTTCTCTTATTTTTGTTCTTTTTATTTTTTTATCTTTCATTAAACGTAAGTTTTCTGACACCGAAAGACTAGCGCTAGTCATATATATGTTAATAAATCTGAGACTACTCGAAAAATGTTAAGACATTTTTTTGAAATTACTTACATACATACATGTATGTATGTGCGTTACTTAAAATACTTTTAAAAATATCAACGAAAAAAGTTGTTTTTGATTACAAGTAAATAATATTCTATTAAAGAAACAAATAGAATGTTGACAAAAAATTACAAATTACAAATAATAATCTAATCGGTCAAAAACTTTTACGTAAGTAATAATATGGCTAATACAAATTTTATTATAAATTTTACAATCGCATTCCTATTCGTTTAAAATGCAAGCAATATAATTTAATAAAGTAATTTAAGTACCTTATAATTTTACGTAAATAATGCCCTTTGTTTGGCATTGAAATTTTCTTACAACATACATCCATGCATACATATGTATACGGATGTTTTATATGAATTATTTAATTTTATTATTTTGTATATACATGAAAATTGCAATTTCTCTTAAAGTCAGCTTTCTTGTTTTAAAGATAATATTAGCTTGCTTTTGACATTTTTTTTAAAGCCTTATTAGAGGTAATTTCGTCATTAGGTAATTTTCCGATTTATTTCCGATTAAATTTATATTAAGTGTAATAGAATGTCTCGATTATTATTTAGAGTTTGTCAGAAGTTAAATAGACATTTTTATATCATTTAATCTTATTTCTTTGAATATGAATGCAATAAAAGTAAATTAATAAATAAATTGTTTTGTTTATTAACCATAAAATATGACAATTAAGCAATTTATATTATTTTCGGAACACAAGAGTTTTGGTATTAGCTATTTATTGGGAGTTACATTATAGATTGAGGATAATTTTTCTAAGTTTTACGAAAATGAAAATTTAATATTTTTGTCTTTATTATAGTCAAAGCAATGGTACGTGATCAATCTGTATCCTACCTACTGTGGTTTGAGTTTGACCCCTTTATACAGCAAGACTGTTATTGAAAGAATTTGCAATGCCTTAAAAACAGTTTTAAGATAATTTTCTTTTCATTTTCCATAGAATTCATACTTATTGCATATTATTTGTTGTTGCAATTCGCACTCTTTTTTAAATTTTCGTTTATACATAACTACATATATCAGATTATTGTTATAAGTTTTCGCTTGCATTGTTTTGCTTATTCTTTTGCACATGTTTAAGTTAGCTCTTTACTCTTAATCTTTCTTGACTAAGTACAAGTGTTATACACTGCGCATAAAAGTGTTATACGCAACAAATATGTAAGCTTTTCGCTCTGAGAATTTTAAGTGTTGTTTTAAATCATTCGGTTTTGTCCGAAATAACAACACCTTGTGTAATATGAATGTATTACGTTTTATCTAGTTAAAAAGGTAACTTCACAATTCTAATAGAATTACTAAAGTAGGATGGATAAAGACTGGGGCTTAACTGGGACACCCACGTCAAATCAGGTAGATTTAGTGATAGGTCAAACTTATTTTTCCAAAGTGCACATTAATAATTGTGGTAGTGGAGATAGGGTTGATTATGGAGGGTCCCTGATCAAGCAAAGATAGATTTGCATGCCAGCCGACATCCATATCCTGAAACTTGTAAGGGCTTAAGTCTTTATTTCAAGGAAACATTATATGTTCAATTCAAAATCAGTAAATTCTTTGTATCAATCAAAATCAAAAGCGAAATAATACTGTGAACAATTTTTAAAAAATCTATTGTTAAAATAATAATGGAATGAGAAAAATACGAGTGCAAGCTCTCGCGGCGTGATGTTTAATATCAAAGAAGTTGAACTAAGTTGAGAAGAATCACTAGAATTGAAAGTCTATATATGCAAGACCGTAAGTCGAAAGTTTTCGAATGATATCGAATAATTCTACAAGTTTGGAATAGTATTTAATTGCATTCAATAAATGGATATATGTATGTCGAATAGCATCGAAAAAGTTTATGAAAGTCGAAAAACACCCAATTTAATCAAAAAAATTCGAATAGAATCGAATAAGTAGAAAAAGTATTGAAATTAACGGCAAATGTGTATTAATGTTGAAAAATTATATTAAACTGAAAATATGAGTATGTCAAATAGTGCTCAAAAAGTCAAAAAATGTAGCGTGGAAAAATATCGAATAATACAGAAAGTATCGAAAATGTCGATGCAAGTCGAATGTTTAAAAAGTTGATAGCTGCCGTATAACTTGATTTCGAATAAAGTTCAAAAAGTCAATAAATGTCGATAAAGACAATAAATGTCATATAAGTAGACAAACCGAAAAATATTGAATGACTCGACAGATGTTGAAGTCATAACCCTTGGAACAGTCAAACAATGTCGAAATGGATTTTAAAAGCATTTTTGAATTTATTTATGAAAAATTTACGGAACTGTTGTTTTTAGCAACTTCTGATCGGGCTCTATCTTCAAAACAAGATCCAAGCAATATTTTAATAGTTTACCCCTAAATCACTCTGGTTAACAAACAGGACCCTGCTACACAATTTACAAGTGTTCACCAACAATTGTCTTTCTAGTGCCCTAGAATCATTCCCAAATCGAACTGTTCACCAGATCCCGTAAAGATTCAGTTTTCATTCAAATCAAACGACGAAAGAGGAAATGGGTTGGGCACATGTTGCTCAAATCACCAACTGAAGTCTGCCAGCAAGCTTTGGAGTGAAACCATTAGGGTAGCAGAAAACACCGTCCTAGATTATAGTGGAAACGTTTACTGGAGCAGGATGTGTGTGGATCGGGGAAAGGTTGGGATTGAATTGAAGCCACACGCTACTGATCAGGCATGTTGGAAGAGATTTCCCCATACTCCATGAGGAGGTAAAGGACATAAGAAAAAACTTTTTTAGTTCCGTACTATTTTTATCCCTAAAAACACGGGTTTGACAAATCCTTTCGGAATCGAAATTCCTTGTGGGGTCTCTAAAAGTAATCGCAAACGAGTTGAATTGGTTCCTTGCTTTTTCTTACATTAAAACTTACCAATTGAATCGATTCAGTCTAATGATGGTTACACGCGAATATTTTGCAATATTCAATAATAAACTATTAATAAAACATTAATAAAATAAGTGAAACAATTTAAAATTTGCAACCCGCAAAGTAAAATCACAAAAAACGCTGAATAGGCGCGTTCGGACTATGACATTTTCGATCCAACTGTTTGCGAAATAATTTGACTGCTCAAAACTTATAAAATTTAAGTAGCTGGACACTAAGCAAAATATTTTTCAATGTGTAGGTAAACTGAAAATTTTTTTAGTTTTAAAAGATTTCAACGAGTGCACACCGCGCTGGTAACAAAATGGTAAACGAATCTTATGTGTTTTATGAATTACTGTCGCAAATTGTTGCACAACTATATAGGATCGGTTCACATGAGCGTTTTTTCAACGCGCGTTGCAGCTTAACACAAACACAAAATAAAATAATTTTTCCCTAAAATGTGTGCTAAACTTAATTGAAATAAATATCCCGAGTAGGAACTTTCACCCGTATCGCATACGGTGGCAATCGGATCAGGTCTGGACAGATTTGGTAACGGATAGAACCAGGCTAACCGGACCAAGTAAACCTAATATGATGTAACCGACCAAAAATTTTTGTCTGAATCTTATACGGTTGGTCCTATTACAGATCTGGTCCGAATTTTAGTAATAGCATCATGTCCGGAGACTTTGGTAATCAGATCAGGCCCAGATAAATTAGGTGACGCATGAAGCCAAGCCAGGCAAACCTGATTGGCACTGATTATTGTGTTTTATGGCATATCTTCTCTATTACTGCTTAATAATTGGGACTTATGTGCATTTGTAAAACTTTAAGGAGTTCTTTATCTATCGCCGATCAGCATTGAACGTAAGTCGCCTTGCGCCTAGATGCTCATCTTAACCATCTGATCCTTTATAAATATATAATATCTTGAGCTTTTCTAGCTTTTTCAGTATGTATGTTTCAAGCATATCTCAACTACATACCATTCAAATTTATTTATATTGGTTAAATAATACATTCGTCTCCATGACAAGTATCATGAAATGTCTTTCAGTTCCTACTGGGAATCATAAAGCTCTTTCTACCAAAGGAAAAAAGCTGAGAATGAGAAATATGTATGCCTAAAGGTATGCTATAATGTTTCGACAATTCCCATATGAAATACTTAAGATTGCTGACAAAAAAAAAAGAAAATTCAAAAGTTTTACCATTTAAAGAAAAATTTTTTTTGGAAGCCCGTTAATGTGTCCAATTCATCTTGGTAACCCTGGAATACAATTGAATTCTATGTGTTCCTCGGATAGCAGCTCAACGTAATCTGGGGGTAATGGGACCCAAATGGAACTCATTTGCACAATCAAATTAACAGTAGTTGCGCTAAGGCAAGTGTTGGTTTCCTTAGATTATTTTATAAAAAATTCGGAATTGAGTATAACTTGATAAAAGGTTTGAGAAAGCTAGTCAACTCGAATACACCTTTCAAAAATGATGTATTTTATCTGCGTACGAGTATGTCTGTTTCATCTGATTGGGTAATTTCCCAGTAGGCAGTGGTAAGATTAAGGCCTTGCCACCTCCTTTCAAACTTACTTTCTTTTTTATATGAAACGTCCCGATAATATAGGCCTTCTTTAGCAGGCCTGTTAGAAATACTCTTCAAGCAGGTCTTCCCACATCGCTTGCGTCAAGAGCCCTTCTAAGAGCGCTTACTTTGAAAGTACTTTGAAAAAATTAAATTTTAATACGTCGTGAGACTCTTAGTTAAATGTTTTTTTTTTATCTGCGTCAACCTCCCTTGCGTTCATATTTTTAATGTTTATTTTTTGTGACGTTTTCTAAATTTATAATTTCACATTGAATACACAACACTCTACCACTTTAACATAACATGAAACAGAAGACCAGCCTAGCAACATGCACACCGTTCCTTACTTCTAACCATGTATCAACATTTGATGTCGTATAAGTACAATCCAATGACAAAAAATAATGTCGAATCATAAAACATTGCAATACATGAAATAAAAAAATACATGAAGTCCTTCTTTTTTTTTATTATGAGGCCTTATAGCACTGCTGCTATGGGAAGGCCTTATAGCACTGCTGCTATGGGAAGGCCTTATAGCACTGCTGCAGTGGGAAGGCATAATAGCACGCCTGCTGTGGTAAGGCATATTAGCATTTCATAAGTATACACTCAATGAAGCGCAACTATTCTGCTAATTAAAATTTCACTACTTATAAAATTTCACTACTTATAAAATTTACTTATTGTTAATATTGACAGATTGTAAATAAAAACAAAAATCATAATAAAAAAAAAAAAAATAAAAAATGAGTTTTGAGAAGTGCTAGCAGGCCTTCTCCGGGGAAGGCCTTGCTGGGTTATTAAGCACACATCTGTGTGAATGTGTGTGAAAATATATATTTTGTGATGTATAGGTGGTAATAACAGTAGCATAGGTCACCAATTACCAGTTTAAATTGGTCTTTACTAATAACTGTAAGCTCAATAAAATCAACACAACAACGAAATACTTTCTTTCACACCTAATATCCGTAACCATTTCTGAGAAACAATGCTTTACGTACATAAATACGACTATTACCGCTCGCATTGAATTGAAAAATCCTTATTTAATTTCAGGGCATAGTTTTTGCATATATATTTATGAAATCATAAACAAATCACACTTTTTGGTATTTTTTCTCATAAATATAACTTAAAACTAGTTAATAGCTAAATAAATACAAAAAAATCGTGTTTTTTCCTTAAAACTAAAATATGAACGAAATGATTTTAGTTTTAATATTACTCTAACGTCAGTACTGCCTCCGAACTTTATTTGCGTAAAAATTTCTCAGCGGGCAAAAGTGATATCAAAAACTTAATGCATGATTTCTGGATATCATTACAATATCTAATGGAACTTGAATTATGACTTGAGTATAAAGTATTGATAACTCGCAAGAGCCTAGTCGGCCTTCTGGTTTAATATCAAAACATCTTTCTGGTCCTCGGCACTTAAGTCTTTATCACCCCATCCCCAAAGTTCATGAGTGCCATCGCCAGTGCGGTGTACACGCTTCTCAATAGTTTCAACTGCCACCGATTTTAGATCATAAGCCCAACCGATTTTAGCAAAGAAATCAATAAAAGCGGTAGTTAGGTTCATGCTATAGTTGCCCCATTCAGCAGTTTTGTAGTCCCATGGGAAGACATGATGATAGTTGTGCCAGCCTTCACCAAAAGCAAAAAGAGCAACTCCAGCGTTTTGAGATGGATTTATGTTTCTGTAAGAAGTAAATTTCGAATAATTTTTGCTGTTCATATGTTTCTATTTTTTATAACATACCTATCATAAGGACGACCGCCAAATTTATGTGCAGCGCTATTAACACACCACGTGACATTCAAGAGGAAACACCAACGGAACATGGTAGCTACAAACCAGGCATTCATGAAAGACTCATTCCATAAGAACATGGGAAGTGTAGTAGGCATAATAAAGCAACCCAAAAGCATTAGTGGTATATAGAAGCTATAAGAATTAAATGTTAGAAATATCGCTTGATTTGATTAACTTGCGATAACTTACTTCTTTTGGAACATCAGTACAGGATCGGCGCGTAAGTCAGATAAGTCAAGTCCTTTGCCCTTGGCAATAACATCAGGATGTTTTTTACATAGCAACCAACCAATGTGTGAAAAGAAGAAACCACGTGTGGCATTATGTGGATCAGCATCAGTTTCAGAGAATTTATGATGTACACGATGATCACGTGCCCAATGGAAGGCAGCATCTTGGAAAGCGATGGTGTTGAAGATGACCAAAATAACACGCAATGGCCATTTTGCTTTGTATGAGCGATGTGCCCATAGACGATGTGCGCCGGCAGTAATACCCAATACGCCAATAGAGTAAAGTAGGACAGCTAGAAGAGAGTAGAAGATATAAAAATTATATTTGGGTTTTGATTATAATCTTCTAATGACAAATGTTGTAGGCCTGTGTAAGTCAATATGAAATTGGATAAATAAATATTAAGCGGATCGAACTCATTTCTAATCATGGTAAAGATTAGAAATAGTTTATTCATGGGTTTGCTGCCCAATACTAAGGAGTTTATTTCGCTATGTCATGTATTTTATGATTTGTATATGGGAAATGCCCATATTGTGATTATTATTGTTGGAAACTCCATATTCGTTAATTCTCACAGAGCTTATCATGTTATTAAGTCAATAATCACTTTAATCAGCATTAATATTAAGAACTTGTTTAAGTTAAGTGCTGATCAAGAACACTTAAAGATTTTATGGTCCTATAAGGTGGTTTTTATTATGTTGACTTGCAATTACCGTGATGTATTTTAAACATTAAAAAAAGAAAATAAACTCAGTAGAATGGGTGTAAGAATCAGTACCTACATTTAAGCTTTAGGTACAAGTACACTGAAAGCATTGGTTGCCCATTTGCGTAAGAGCTTAACAACAAGAAATAATATAGACTGGAAGCTCTATTGCTGCCTGTGCGATGCTGTTGTGGAAAGTGGCGAAATTGAAGGGTAAAAGGATAATACTCTTTTTTTCATATGTACTAAAGAGAGAGTGCGAAACTTTTTATGCACATGAGAGAATAGATCGGTTCATGGCTTAAAGCTTATATTGCCTTAAATGAACGAAAGTGTCGTAGCATTGACTATAAGCTTAATTTGTGCATATAAGACCATATGCGTTTAAAAGCGCAAAATAACTTTTGTGAGCATTCTTTGTACTCTTGCATTTTAAATGAGAGCTTTTAAGGATTTTGGTTAAAATATTTAGAGAAAATTAAGTTGTTAGATTTCGTTCACAGCCAACAATTCGTATCTCTAGTACTAACTATTTTATTTCATCGTCTAAGGGCCTCATAAAGATCTATGGATTAACTATTGTAATTACAAGAAAATTATGTGTGACAATAATTACCATTTAATCTGAACTTTGAGTAAAGTATTTTTTTTTTTGGTTGTATGAGAACCATAAAAGATTATTAGTTATATTATAGCTTTTATAGATAATCTTCTATTTTATACTACTACTATTTATTACATTGTAATCAATTTAATTTAAGACTCAACAGTCACTTCAAGTCTTTGTCTAGTTGTTGTCTACTTATCAATTCTAATAATAAAAAAAATTGCAGGTAAATCTATACTTACAGAAGAAAACTGTTGGCCACTTGGCTGATGTGAAAAACAACCAACCACCATATAAAGCGGCTAAATGTAGATAACCAAATAGCAATATATTTCGCCAGACTAATTTCAGTTTACGCTTTTCGGCTTTTTTAAACTGTTGAATGTCAGTTGCCAAAGCACCATCTGCAGTATCGGCATCAGCTTCAAAAAGTACACCAGTTTGGTTGGAAGCACCCAAATCCTTATTTATGACATTTGCATCAGCGCCACATGGCATTGGACCCAATGCATTGTTAGCGGAGGTGGCGTTTGGTGGCATATTTTAGCTAAAAGAAAAAAGAGAAAATTAAATAAAATGCTGAGGTGATATTAAGTTTATGATGTATACGAGTAAGGTTTATTAGGGAAGAAATGTCTATTAGGAAAGAAAGGTCTATCACAAAAAAAAAAAACTTGTGTGGAGTGGATTAAAACTTTGAGGGGCCTGGTGGAGATGATTTTTGTTAAAAAAATTTATTAAATATTGAAACATTAAATCAAAATATTTAGGTAAGTTGTATATGAATATGGAAAAATTTCTGATGTAGTTTTTCTTTGCATATATGTATGTATGTATGTTATCGTTATATGTTGTCTAAAATATATTGACCACGTATTTAGTATTTGCCTTAACAAATCAAATAATGATGAAATAATTTAAGTTTACTTAGTCAGATACTAGAAATAGTAACTTAATATATTGTTGCATCAGTTCAGTTACTTATCGGCTTAAAAGTGCGCCGAATAATATGAAAGGCGATTTGAAAAAAAAAAAAAAATCAAATAAAAAATTTATAAAAATGATAACGCCGGCGTAGTTGCTAAGCGTGTGATTTTCTTGCAATGTCAACAAGCGAGATGAATTGAAATTCTCAGCTGATCCATCGCGTGTCTGTTAATAAAGCAATATTAGACTGATACGATTAAAACCTTTTTTTTATAGATTCCTGATCACACTGCTATATTGTGTTTTATTTAAAAAATATTGACAACCTCATGTAAAGAGGAAATTAACAGATAGTGCACTGAAAAAACGATTTGTTTGAAAATAGCAAATTATATTTAATATAATTAAATAACATAAAATGCTTGAGACAACATATACCACTATTTGAATTAAGCACGGAGACTATGAAAAAGAAAAAGGAAAAGCTTCGAAAAGAGTCTAAGGTTTCGAAAAGTATCAAATAAATTGAACTTAGAGCGCCATAAGGTTCACATTTTTTTTTATAAATTGCATCAGTCGACTGGTTGGTACACATAGTTTTAGAAATAATGGAAGTTAACATAGAGACATCTGTGGGTAGTTACTGTATTAGATAATTTACTCTAAGTTTTTGGAAAATTTAGTGCATTAGGTGATACTGAAAGTTTTTTAATTTAAAAATATTTATAAAAGAAGTCGTTCCACAGATCATAAAATTTCAACATATATTATGGCTATTTTCTTTGCAGTTGACGAGATCGTTTTTTTAAATAGTCCATATATTGGTGTGGGTAAAATTTTAAAGTTTTATTTTTTTCCAGTTCTTATGTTACGATATGACATATGTATACATATGCAATGTATATTCATAGATTCATATTAGACTGTCAATTATTTCCCAATTTTTCTTTAATCGAGGAGATCAGTGCGCTTTTTGTTTAAAAAAAAAATTTTATTTTAGCCCATTTAAGCCCATAAGCATAAGTTAGACTAAAATGCTTAATTTTTTTGGTTTAGAGTTTTCTTTTATTTTTAACAAAAACATTATAGCAACGCGTGAATCTTGGAAAAAATATTGTGAAATAACGGGCAGCCTCATACATATGTATGTAACTATGTAAATGAAAAATATATAATAACTTTCCAAGAGAATCGAACGGAATTCTTCCAAATTAAAGTGGGCTTTGTCAACTAAGCAGAAACTGCTTTCTGCATTAAATCGAAATTTGCTTCCATGGCATATAAAAAACAGAAAGAGGGGGTACATATTATTTACATATGAACATGATAGCACTCTTCTACAAACAAAACTTCAATTTACAATATGAAGAAATTTATTTTATTTATTGCCAAATAATTAAAATTTTAAATATATCTATAGGGCCTGCAGCAACTTTGTGCAAAATTAGGTTAATTTAGTAATTGGCAGTGCCACATAGCAACAGTCTTATTATCAATTTCAAGAAAGAAGTGAAAACGATTTTAACAATTGAAAGATACATATATAGAAAGTAGATTTTTTCAATGTACCATTTCAAAATAATACTTAAAATAACAACAAATCTTATTTCTCAACAGCAAACAAAAATGTTGCTTCTTCTCATTTCTCTATGATCACTGTCAATAGCGAGAATAGCTTGCTGGTGTGATTTATTGTTAGTGCATTTTTTGCTTTTGGTAAAAAAAAATCTATCAAGTCCCTAACAAACCTTAAATGAATAACTTTTTTTTTCTCAAAATAATTTAAATCTTAATTCTATATGCATCACTTTATACCTTTTTTGATTCAGCAATATCACGAAATTTTTCTTTCTTTTATTTTAGAATTTTACGTGTTCGCGATCACTTTGATTTTAGCGTCCGTCTACCACAAACTATAAATGCGAATTGTTCGAAATGTTAACTAAACTTCTTTGCTTTTATTATTACTTCCACCGATATTGCAAAAAAGCTTTTCACACTTTTAAGTTTATTCTCTCTTGATAATAACTCTCTCTGTTAAAATTTCGATTGGAGCGATCGATGTAGAGCAAGTCCGCGTTGCCACCAGTCTACCGGTATACTTAGCAAATTCCAGATTTTGCTGTTCATTTATAGGCAAATTTTCGCACTGCATCGATTGTTTTGGGTTAACTGCGCTTATCTATAGCCAATTATAGTTCTTGAGTTTCTACCTAATTTTTGTTTTAGTACAGACACACGTCCGCTTTAATGTTGATAATCCATCCATCCATGCGACTTCGTGTTCGTTATCAGCTTATCAATTTGTTATTAGAAATCGCTAAGATTATGCCCCTACCAGTGCGAAGTGCACATCGCACTTAGAAAGCTACAGATAATGCAGATCGTACGAAGATCATGTGAGATTTCACGTGCAACGCAGCAGCGTTTGATTAAACTTTTTCGTTTCCAGTCGTAACACTGTTGCAGGGGCAAAGTTTAGTTTGGAAAAAGAAATATTTATTATTACGATTAAGCGGAAAAGAACGCACTTGCATAGTAAATGTAAATTATTTTTTCACAGCTTTGCATGAAATTTGAGGTGAAATTGTACGGAGTATGAGGTCAATATTTCATATTTGAATGTCTGCTAAATTAAGAATGTATTTATACGTATTGCGTTGGTAAGTGCTAAATTTATGCAATCGGCCTTTGTTTTATTTAGAAATTTGATTTTTAACTGAAGAAAGAAAGATTTATGGGTTTTTAAAAAAGTTAAAGTGGTGGTTACATATATATACATCAACCGAGGACGAAAGGTGTCTTTCCGTACCTTTTAGTGTGAATCAGTATTAATTAGGAAAGTGTGCCTTAAATAAATATGCGGCTAAGCGCAAGCACTTGCGGCTTGATGTGCTAACTTAGTGATGCTAGCATAAAAAGGTATTAATTCATGTCAAAAAGTAACGACTTAGTTGAAGAATACAAGATTGTTTCAAATACTTCTAAAATCTATCTTCGATTTTTAGATTTGGCATAATTACGTTGCTTAAAAGTTTTAAATAAAAAAATTTACTTATTGCCACAGTAACTATATTTTGTTTAAAATTATTTTTTTCAGATTTCTGAATATCTATAAGTTGGCTTAAATATTATCATATTGAGGGGTTTGGGGCAAGAGGTCGATTTGCTTTCATCTGCAGTACTACTTGTATTTTTTTTTTTGAGAACTAACTGGATTGCCAACCTTTAACATTATACATAAATACTGAGTTTTTATCAAGAACCGCACCTTTAAGGTTTAGCAGTTGGTCTATTAGTAATACAACAAGAATTAAATTTTATTTATCAAAATCCTTTTATTGTCTTAAGAACTAAAATTTAGTAAATAACAAATCAAATGATTTGCTTACAGCACTCACTATGAAAAGTTTTTTCAAACATCAATATCCCCATTCTTATCTAAGAAGAATGACCCTTTATCTATTTTAATTCTTTCAGCCGCTACAATTCTCTAGTTTTCAAGGTACTTTAGCACTGCTGTACCTTGAATTTACGGTGCCTTAGGCATATAAAGAATATTATTTTATGAATTCTAGCTTATACTTTGTTTTGGAGGTTCTCATGATTCCAAAAACATTCCATTTTTCATGTTCACAATGCTTTGATTTGGCTGACAGACCAAAAATTCAATAAGTGCCACTCTCCCCCATTTGAACGGCGCTATACTTTTGAATGCACCTTTTCCCATGTATTTATTTCCGTTTCACTTTTATAGTTTCAGTATATCAGTTCTGATTATATTCCAAAAATTCAGCTCCATATTCATATAGAAGTATCACTTCAAAAGTTTCCATTAACAATGAACGCAACGCAATACGTGAAATGCACGGAAACCTTTAGAAAAATTGCGATTAGAAATATTTGGGCTTGAAGTATTGAGAAATGTTATAATTAGAATAAGATATGTAAATAATAGGTAAAATATTGCTTATCAATTGCGCTTAAA
Source organism: Meiosimyza decipiens (assembly GCA_963680825.1). NCBI lineage: Eukaryota > Metazoa > Arthropoda > Insecta > Diptera > Lauxaniidae > Meiosimyza > Meiosimyza decipiens. The sequence continues at coordinate 77,529,893 of OY804259.1, forward strand.
TTAAGATTTAATTAATAAAATTATAGGGGAAAATAACTCAACATGGCACAACATTTTGGTTTTTGAAAAAAAAAAAAAATTATTGCTGTAATTGGTGCAAAATACTCGCTCGTATTAAATGGTGAAGCTAAGTATCATAATAAATAAATTTAAGACTTTTAATAAAAAATATTTTTAACTCTACGTTGACCTTGTTGAAATTAGTTAAATATATTATTCATTAAAAATTTTAAGGTCGAATAAACTTTCACATATCAAGTGAACTTTTTAATGTGCCTTTTTTGGTGCCGTCTAACCGCATCATCTAACCGGGTCATTTCTGAAGCAAAAAAGTTTCGTGAGTTTCAAAACAAAGAAAATTACGTTTTAGTTCAAGACATCGGATACGATGCTAACTCAAAGAACGTGTCAGAACCGTAGCAAAGACTTATAGTATTGTATTCTCATGAGGACCGGATCAAGGAATACCTTATTGTACCCTGATAATGAACTGATCAGATGGCAGTATTAAGCAATATCTAATACTGAACTAATTTCTGGTCGTATATAGAGTTTTAAGTGACTTATACTATGTATAATATATCTCAACCAGAAGTAAAACAAAATACTCCAGCCATAGCGCTAAGTTTAGTGAAGTCCAACCAACTGACATCGTACAAGGCCATTACAATGGATAACGCATGCCATATGCAATATCGTTGCTCTTTTTTAGAAACTGCATTATTCCATACTTTCAGCCTATCTTATAATTCACGACTTTCCCCTATATAAAAATGTGAATTTTCACGAACATTTTATTTATAATGCAGACGCAATTAGCCGTCTTACTACTAATGAAGGAATATCCACTTAGGATTACGAATTATGTACACCTGCTGTTTCTCACATACAATTGATCTATTTTTATTAAATTCACACTTAGTTATTGGCAGTTAGCACCAGATTATAATCAGTTTAAATAAAAGTACAACTGCACTGGAACGGATATTGAACAAGAGATTACTTAGGAAATTCTTGTTTTAAATAGAAACGCAAATTCTGGAATATTTTTTTTTAAAAGCTGTGGATTTATTTACTCGATTGTTGTGGGTTTTATATAATATAAAGGATATAGATTTTAAAGTTAATAACAATAAGCTAATAAAATTAAGTCGGTCACAGAATTTGCAATAATCAGAGCTCTTAAGGAATTAGGAATATCAATAGTTGAATTAAGTTGATAGAATTCATTGCTTGCATGAATGCCCACTAAACGACCTTCAAACTATTCGCCATTATGGCAGAATGCAATAAACCTCGACATTTTACAAACATCTTGCTTGATATTTCGATTTACTTTCGTGCTCAAGAGCTCGATGTACTCGCAACGTAGTGAATGGCTTGATGCTTGTTTCAAGTGTACTCATGCAGACCTCTCATAGGCACAGACAGTCTCAAATTCTTGAAAAGACTCACAATCTTATACTAAATTCAAACGAAGCGAAAGAAAACCGTCGGTTGGCCAAAGTTGAAAGAGAAAAGTTGGGCGTCTTGCTGTGTTGAAAGAGTTAAGTCCTACGGAAATGTACGAGCAATTGGGCCTTCAGGTTAAAAAGCGTAGAATACAGCAATATCAAAATTGGAGTGTGAAACCCAGACGTTAACCTCGCATAACGAGTAGCACTGCTTCAATTTGCTAAAAAAATATAAAACGGGACGAGAAGTGGCGGTCTGTTATCTTCAGCGATAAAAAAGAAACTGCTTTATATGGCGGCGATGGTTTCCAGAAAATTGCGAGAGTAACGCATCTCCGTCGATGGCTTTGGGTACCGGGAAAACACACTGATGTTCTTCGTATTTCACAAACTTAATGTATAGATGTATACAGACTTATTGGACGATGCGCTGATCAATTTTGCAGATGATACCTATGGTAAATCTTGAACTTTTCAGCCAGACATTGCTCCCATGTACTCTGCAAAGGTTCTAAAGAGTTTTTCGAGTTCAGTGGTCAGCAGTCAGCCCGAACTTGAATTCAATGGAGAATCTGTGGAGCACCCTTTGCTCACAGGTATATACAAATGGACGTCAGTTTGACACATTCAAGGACCCTTAAACCACTATAAAAGAAGAAAGGGGAAATTTTGATGATTCTATCAATTCCAACCAATTTGCACTTAGAATTCCATAGCATGTAGTTTTTAAAAATATATTTCAGACATTTCCTATAGGACTAAGGAATGGTTATAGTTTTCTCAAAATCAAAAATTTATGACGTAACAATATAAAAATTGTTACTATAAAAAAAACATTATTTTAAATTTTTTGATCAATTGGATGAACTTTTTATTCCTGACGATTTCTGCTGAAAATTGATAGTTTAGGAGAAAAAAAAATAAAAGGTGAAATTTTCACCAAAAACCGGCTAGCAATGCTCTGGCGATAATTTTTATAAAGTTTTTTCTAAAGTTGCTTGACCTATAAAATGACTAACTTGCATGTTATTTTTTGCCGACTTTGAAATTTTAGTGCAACTTACTTCGCCTGAAGGGGTACCGAGGTCAGAACAGATTTTTATTGCTCAGCAGGTATAGAAGACTTAGTGTGTGAACTTTCATGACTTTTGAAATGAATACTTAAAGTACATTGCCGGCTCCTGGGGTATTTCAGAAAAATCCTTACCCCCGTTACTCATATAACAAAAATCTTTTCATAAACTTATGAAATAATGCAAATGCATTTTAAACCTTTGTAGCATACGTGTACCTTACTCTTGGGTTTCAAAGATTAACTATACCGCAGGTGTACAGGCAAACTTTTAACTACTAACAATCTATCGTTTCTAATCCATTCAATAAATTAAATTGCCATTTCGTTGTCATATAAATTACGCATTGCAGAAATGAAAGATAAGCAAAAATTTAATGGTGATTGTTTTTACAAAAAAAAATTTTAATAAAAATCTGCTGAATTTTAAAACGTACGGGCATAACTAAAATAAATAATCAAGCAAAACCGAAAAACAAAACAAAAAACCACGTAGCGCAATGTTCAATAATTTGATTATTTGATTGGTTTTGATAAGCTGTCAATGTCTGAACCACTTCCACAGAAGCTATGCGTTAAATTGTTTTTCCAGCCAGAAATGACATGGTCAACAACGTTCAAAGTACAATCTTTCGTATTAGCAAAGTCCAGACGATTGATATGGGGTAGGTGTGATTTCAACTAAAGATTTCAATGAATCTCGCTTGAGGAAATACCTTTGAACCTATTTACTTACATACGCTATTTGTACGATATGTGTGTTCTGCCATGAGTAATCAAATTTGTTTGGATTAATGTTTAGTATTATATGGGCAGTCATCTAGCTCATAATAGTTTTATAGTTAACTCAGACGAATATCAGGCAGCTATAATTTTTAAGTTGTTTACTTAATTTATATAGCATATAACGTAATAACGACATTTTTAAGTGCTAAAACTTAAACAAAACAATCAACATAGTTTGTGTAAGCGATATAAGTGACAGTCTGCTAGATAAGCATTAGATTGTATTCGAAATCAATAGGTTTACAAAGGGAGGCATATATATTGATGTATATTAGACTGGGTCCAAAATACAAAAATATTGTTTCATAAGCTTTGAACCTTAAAACCAATAGAAAGCCTTTTAAAATTTAATAAAAGTTAGTTTAGGAATGCAATTTTGGAAAGATCTATTTTAGTGCAAAAGATTTCCGCTTTACAAGTTCTCTAAAATTCACTAACATTCTTAAAATCTGGGTCTTATATAGAATCAATAATGTAAAGATGAAAAAAGTAAGCAAGTAAGTCTTCTGCGTAAGCACGTCACATGTGATTATACTATTGACAACCATATACAGCTTAAGCTTTGAACCATAGCCAGCTTCTTTTAAACTATTTTTTCCCCAGAGCCGTCTGGTAAGCCCGAACTCCATAGAATAAGATTGGTCTAACTACGGATTCATAGAGAAACTTTCAACTTTTGCCGATAGCAAGATCCTTTGATTTGATGTTTAGTGCCCGGCTTAGATTTCTGTCTGCAATGAATAAGTGTGTGTGTGCGTAATGTAAGTGGATCTTGATATTTGATGAGAAAGAGCAAGGGAAAAACAACTTCGTGTTACCCATGTTATTGTTGTATGGAAACTTTTATTTTCGATTCATATTTTGGAAGATGTAATGCATTTTTTTCAAAAAATGTTATGAATATTTTTGGAAAGTTTCTGCTTTTTATACCCTACACAGAGGGTATATTCACTTTGTCATTCCGTTTGTAACGCATAGAAGGGGGCGTGGCAGGTATGGAAAAGTATATATATTCTTGATCAGAGTTACCACCTGAGTCGATATAGCTACGTCAGTCTGTCTGTCTGTCTGTTGAAATCAGGTTTACGTGAAAACTAAGCAAGCTAACTCAATGAAATTTGGCACACAGGTTAAACCTTCTTGTAAGCTGCTAGCACATAAAAATTGGCGAGATCAGTTAACGGCCACGCCTTTCGCCCATACTCTATGTAAATATACTCAAGTCCATTTTGAAAAAATGTTGCTGCGATTTTGATGAAATTTAGTGATTTGTTGAAGATGAGAACAAAATTTAGATTAGGCTAGGTTCTAAGTTTGGAAAGGCTCTTAAAGGGGCGTGGCACATCCCTAAATTTTAACTTTTATAACGCCATAGCTCGTAGACCGTGCAAGACATTGTGATGAAATTTGGTACACGAATGGAGATCTTATAAATCTTGAATTGCGCATAAAGTGGGCGGAATGGTCAAAGTGGGCGTGACACTTTTTTAGCAATTGAAAATTTGAGTTTCGTATAACTCCAAACTAGCAAATACGATTTTCATAAAAATTTTAGAGATGATACCACTGAAAGTAGTCATCAATACAAGTTTCGTCAATTTTCTGTAAAATTTTGTTGAAGGGCGTGGCACAGCCTACAATATTTATAAACGCTATAAAAAGAGAACTAACAACGCAATCGCTATGAAATTTAATACGGCAGCTATACTCGCTAAAAGGTGTCTTTGTGCAAAATTTTGGTACATTGGTACCGGTGGGTGTGGCACCTTCCATAAAAGCAAAATACGTTTAATGCTATAGATAATGTGCTATGAGACTAATCTTCATAAAATTTTGTGTAGAGGTGGCGGTTACTATAAGCTTTGAAATTAAATGAAACTTGACAAGATTTCATCAGTGGGCGTGGCACCTCCCTCATTAACATAAAGTTGCAAGTGCTGTTTTAAGTGAACTATTGGTGCAATTGATCTGAAATTTGATGTAAGTGGTTTACTGGGTATTAGGTACATATGAATCAAAAGCTTTTGAAATAGCAACAGTGGGCGTGGCACCTCCCATACAATTAAAATACCTTAAGTGGCATAACTATCGAAATAAATGAGCCATCATACTGAAATTTGTTGTAAGAGGTTTGTTTATGGAAGGCTTTTTTTAGATCAAAATCTGACTGGATTGTACCAGTGGGTGTGTCACCGACCTAAATTTTAAGAATAATTACGGCACATATTGCAAACTAAAATTTGGTTCGTGCATGTCAATCACGAATGTCATTTATTGAAACCAAAGTGGGCGGAATTAGAGAAGTGGGCGTGACATATTTCGTGTTTTTCGTTTCTATTCTATTTTTTTCAACATTTCCCATATTCTTTTGACATTTTCAGTTTTTGCCAACACTTTTCCACATTTTTGAACCTTTTTACATTATTTTCGACTTATTCAACTTCTTCAACATGTTTTTAACATTTATTTAAAAATTACTTGCAATGCGGTGTAGGGTACGTGAGTTTCGGCCTGGCCGAAGATAACGCCTTTACTAGTTTATTATTAAAACTAAGGGGGCGTTCAAGTATTACGTAACGGAATTTGGGGGTCTTGTAAAAACGTTACGATGTATTGTCGGGGAGGGGGGGTTCGAACGACGAGTCACGTAATATTGTTTTTGAAGTGAAACTTCTTTAGTGAGTGTGATTCTAAATTAGGTGTGTAACGCTATGAATGAAACGCTTTCTTTATATGTTTATTGAATAACAACAATGAGAATGTTTTATTAAAATGATAAAAGTTTACGGGATCTAGATTATCTGCAGCAATAAATAATACCAAAAAATGATCAGCTTCGAGATCGGCTAACCAAAAACTAAGATATAAGCGTGGAAAGGTTTCCTATTTTTATCAATTGTTTCAAGCAGTGCACTGGTTAACTACCAAAGCCTTGCCATAGCGAAGAGCAAAACATTCGCTGTTAGGTAAATATGGCCACTTGGGTGATACGTAACGTTTAAGGAGGGAGCGGGGGTACAGAAAAATATTACATGGAGAAGGGGGGTCAAAAATCTTCAAAAATTGCGTTACGTAATACTTGAACGCCCCCTAAATCATTGAAATCGGGCATACATGGGTGATTGTAAAAAATTCTCGCTTTTTGCTCGCGAGGTATTACTTTAAAGCTTAAACTAAATTTGCCCTACCCTTGAAACCAATCTTTTCATATCTACTCATGAACATTCCACCTAATTTTCAAAAAATTATAACTGCATGTTTTAGAACCCTCGGGTGGATGTTTATGGGTAAAATGCCTTCAGCGTGGCATGTCCCAAATGACACAATTCAAGGAAAATTCCAAATAAAATTTTCAGAAGAAATAGCTTATACAAATATGTTTGGGACTCTTAAAAGCTTAGTATAAATTTTTAAAACAACAACAACATTAAAATTTTCCCATGGACTTATGTAAAAATTGATGTTTCCTATATAATGGCTCACAAAAGTTTTAAGACCGTGTTTGAAGGAGGAAGTTGTGTGAAATATTTATCTTAATTCGGTAAAAAACAACCTTACTCAAGGAAAAAATTATTTATTTTTGTTAAACGCATATTCAAATCATTTAGAACCGATAAAAATAAAGGGGCAAATCAGTTAGCCTCTGCCGTGATAGAACCGTAGAGTATGTCATATTTTTTTCGGAATTGAGTTAAACTAACGTGACGCGTAGCAGGAAAAATTTGATGAAACATTTTTAAGGATTCGTTTTTTTTGCAAAAAAATTTGATATATACTAAAAAAATAAAAGAAGTCCTTGCTTTTTTAAAATAACTTATGTATTATTTCCAAAATTAAAATTTCTTATTTCCAATGAAAACGCGATGTATTTATTAATACTTTTGTGTTTGTAGAAAAATGCCACCGGGACCGGGAAGGCCAGCAAGGGTTCGTCAAAAGCCAATTCTAAAATTCAGATCTGGTTAGTGTGTACAGAGAACTCACCCGATTTTCGGGGGTTATCACTAGTATAACTTTATTTGAAGACATTACTCTAGCTTCATCAAGCGTATGAGGTTCGATGATAATAATTTTGCATACCCTGCTAAAGAGAATGAGTTCCATCTCTTGTGTGTTGACTCACAATGCGAATTACTGACTCCATTAGTCAATTAGAGAGAGCTCAAATTGTAGGCGTACTTTAAGTGTAGAAAGGTGCTTATCAAATACCGTAATTGATATATCATCAGCATAGGCAACTACTTTGAAAAGGTGACAATGCATCCTCGTGGAGCGTTTCATTGCTTACAAGCCTAGTCGCAACAGAACACTCAAAACTGTACTGAATAATCGAATATGTGAAAAGACCAATCGCAAAGCAGCAGCGATGGTTACTTACACCCAAGACAAGTAAACTTTGGATTATGGCATTCACCCTATCATTCTATGTCTAGAAAGGTACCCGTGTTGTTCATCTTTAAACTGAGTGATTCTCCTATGCTACTTACCAAAGAGTGCAGCGCTGTTTCAAATGACTTCCCCTTGAAATAGGCATGTGGTACCAATGAAATTGTCACTGGGTCGAAGTTTTCCTTTTTGTGATAATTAAGTAGCATGTACATACTTACTGGAATACAAAAATCAACAAAAAATTTACCCATCAACTTTTTCCAGTGATTCAGAATTCACAATCGCCTGTTTAAAAACAGGTTATATAATGACGTGTGCCTGAAATTAGCCAATGACATGAAGTCAGTGTTCTGTTGCTGATGCTGACAGCGTGAAATGTAGACTTCGAACCGTTGACTTAAATAAATTTTATTAGCAGTTCAGAAGTTGATAAGAAATTTCGCAATTTGTAGTTGAAGATCGTGTGAATAAATCACACGATATTTCTGAAAATTTAAAAATTCCATTTTAATAATTACACTATTTTGATAGCAATAAATCTTCCGTAGCTTGTTAACACAAAAACGATTTCTGAGACAGTTGCATAAAAATATGAAATCGTCAAAAAATTTAAATGAAGATCTATTAAGTGAATTCAATTTTTATTAATCCGATTCAAATTATTTCGCCAATTTCATTTATAAATCACTTCCTTCGCCTTATGTTCCTGATTCTCTTTGTGTCATTCCCAATTGGTAATATTTTTCCAACATCTTGTCCTAAGATCCCTCTGATCAGTAACAATTCATCGTCCTTTAAAGCATTACGATACTCAACTATCTCTAAAGCCTCCCATTCAGCTTTAAAAGCGGTTCGACTATCTTCGGGCAAACTAAGCGCTTCAAAAACTATCGCATCATTTTGTTGTTGTGTCTTATCCAATGGTCTTTCTTCACGTAAAATCAAATTGTAAATAGAACGCAATCCAAAGACATTTAGAAAGTACCAAGACAACGATGAAACCCATGATGCATCTAAAGATTCCAGATAAATACCCTGCTGCAGCATAGACTTGAAGTCCAACGTCAAAGGAAAGGGGACACGTGTCGTCACAAAACCCGAAAACATCCAATTAATCCAACCACCAATAAACATCATTGGCAGCACGTTGGTCACGTTACCTTTCACCAAATCAGAGATAAATGCCGGTGACTTCGAAGGGTGTGTGTATGAGCGACGTTTATCCTTGAAGTATCCAGTTTCAGCATCATTGAAAAATTGTTTCCGCATTGAATACGATTGGACTGGTAGTAGTTTACCATTTTCACGCAGAAGACTAGCCCGTCTCATAGCTTGACTATCTCGAACTTGTGAAAGATCTACGCATCTGTTTGGTGCCATTAATATTGAGAAGTAGTGATGCACGATGCCTACAAGTAGAGTTATCAGTACAATTGGAACGAATACCCAGGTGCGTATATTATAGTCAATTCGCAATTCCGACATTTTTGTAATTATAGATTCTTTTCAATTTTAAATTAAACATTTCAATAATAATTTCAGCTGTCTTATTTGAATCGGAAAGTCTTGGCTTTGTTTTGTGTTTTTATGAAAGAGTAAAGTTGAAGAAAACAAAATTTATCTTGTAAGGAGAGACTCAAAATGAATGACCAAAATTTGATTTGCATATATAAAGACGGCCTCCAATCGCTTGAATTTATTCATATCCGTCAGTGGCCATCTCTATGGAGAAATGCTTAATACAATTTGTGCTCTTAAAAAAAAGAAATTTTGTTTTTCTATAGTCATGCAGTTAACGCCATTAATTTGCTTAAGACAATAGAAAAAAAAAAAAAAAATAATTAGTTAATTCAGACGTTTAAGAGGGTGGAGGTCAATTATTTTCTTACTGGCTATATTTTTTATCCTACGAAAGCTTACGTAAGACAAAATGATTAAAAAACTCAATAATATTCATATTAGACCAGCGCAGAAATCATTTGAGGCAGCCCACTGTTGAAACTGGCAACCCTGCAATCCATACACCTGTAGCCACCTTGAGAAACTTAGCGTATTCGAGTATATCAGCTATACTGGCCAATATATAACAAGTCCGCAAGTGTGGAATAAAGTACTGCCGCTATTATGGTCTTGAAACGGATGAAGTAGTTGGCATAGGTTTATGGCCTAGATCTTGATTTCCTGCTGTGAGCCATCTTTGAGTTGCTGAAGAATCGTGTGGTGGTGAAACAACAATCGACATTGGATCGATTGAAACCGGTTCGTGATGGATAACTTCACATTGTTCTTTTGTATGAGAAATTTGCGCTAGGCGGGAGCGTAGCAATAAGAAATTCACAAGTTTGAAAATTTTAGCGTGGAAAGGAGCTATCAAGATAGGCGAAGAAAGAGCGTTTACTTTACCGCCACGAATGTCGGTATGACACTTGATGCGATCTGGGGAAAGGAAGCTTGTCGTATTCTTATAAAGGTAGTATAAGCGAGAAAATAAACCCTTACTTATCCATAACACGTAAATTTTTGGAAATTTTGATTATAAATATCTATATACTTAAAAAAAAATCGGTTTTGAGTGCGTAATTTAAACCAAAACCGAATGGAAGCTACATAGCAAGATATCAACATCGAACGTCACAATTCAGCAAAGTTCTAAAATCATCAATTTTGAAACTTCACAGTTTTGGCGCTTCTATCATTTTTACTTCGGCTAGATAAGGTCCTTTTGTTAGATCACATCATATGTCTTTTAGTTTTGTTCAGCCTTTTATTGCAAGACTAAGAATCAGGTTACAGATTAATATTTCACAATGCACAGTTTTTAGAGCAAACAAGACCAAGTGGTGGACAACACTTACCGGGCAAGAGTCTTTGAAATAAAAAAAGTTATGCACGTATTAGGTATTTGCATATCTTCTTTTATTTTTTTTTAAGCCTTCCGCTACAAAATTTTTCAAACTTCACATTCCTTAACACATTCCTCCAATAATGTATAGCTATGACCACCTTCAGTGGAGCATCCGCCTTCGCTCCAATTTTCACATTTTTTGGTCGCTGGATTATAATAAAAACCAATGGCTAACTTGTAACAAAGACCAACTCCTTTTGGATGAGGTTCTAGGCATTTAGCTACGAGCAAAAACAAAAGTGATTTATGCACATGTATTAGAATAGTAATGCTCTTGATATTCACTAAAATTCCATAGCTACCTGGTGGATCAGCACGTACCGCAACAATTGATAGCATGAAGAAAGCTAAAACTGAAAGTATCCAAAACTGCATTTTGTTAAGTTTCTTTTAATAAGTTCTAACGCGAGATGCTGCTAAATCAAAACTAAAAATTTTATATCCGTAGAATTCATTTATATATCGCAAACTATAGACATCTAGCGAATTGTTTTTGTTATTATTGCTAATATTTTGCACAGAATTGAAACTAGTGATGATTATTTGCTGTACCGGTTTGTTTACAAACAAGAAATTTATGATTTTTTTCCCCCCTTTCACTAACAAGTACGGTGCTAATCATTCAGTTACATAATAAGATATATACATACAAATTCTAAATGCAAATGTATAAGAAAGTTTGCTATTTTATGGACGGTATCTTCAGTACATAAAAGATTATTTATTATTATTTTAAAAAGTAAATTTTAATATCTTATTTTTTACTTGTAAACAAAGTCGAACTGACCAACTGCTAGCGGAACAATACGCGATCTCAATTTTTGTGTGACAATTTTGGAGTGGGCAATTTCCGCTTACTTTTAGGTCCTATGAACAAACTCTTCTACAATTCTGCAAGTTCTAAAAAAGTCATTCACGTACATTATGTACATACCTAGGTATGTAATCAAAATTTCTTCCACACTTTGTTACTTCATCAGTTAGCTTGTCAGCGCTGGGAGCTCACACAGATAAGTCTGAAAAGACAGACTCTTCGACGTCAAGATCTTAAGAACTTCTGCGATGATCTTCCACGTTAGTAAGATCTAGGATTCAGGCATACTTACCTATAAAATAATGTCCGGTTATAACACCAAGAAAGATTCTCAGAAATGAGATCATTTTTCAAGTTCTGTTAGTATTACAATGCGATCAATTTGCTCTCGACGCACATGTTGTCATGTTTGCTTGACCGTCTCATATTAGCCCATGTTATACATATTGAATGAATTGCAGTCCTAATAAAGGCTAGTGGTTTCATAATGTAAGTTTCAGAAACTATATTAATTTTAGAGCCTTTCCTAGCATAATCATCTACGGTTTCGTTGCCATTGAAGTCACTATGTCCAGGAACCCAACATACGATTGTATTGCATTTTCCTGCAATCTAGGATCAAGCAGAATTTAAAAATATTGCAGCTAAGTGGCTTAATAATTGCTTGGCTATTGACGTATGTGATATATTTGTCACATCGTTCAAAAATTTTATATTAAATAATTTGATATACCTTCTAGAGAGCTAAAATTTCTGCTTGCAATACTTTAGTGTAACTGGGTAAGCAAACCCGTCACTGATGTTCAAGTCAGTTGAAAAAAGTTTCAGCCCCGTACCAGGCTCCATATTCGAACCGTCATTGTATATTTCTTTGGAATTTAGAGTAGAATTTCAAGCCATATTTTAAGGTACATATTTTCACATGAAAGTTGGTTAAGAACGTAAGCGTGGGGTGATATAACCAGTGCCACTTTGAATGTAGTAATTTCAATAATTAATTCTCCATATTTTACTATTTAAGTTTACAAAAAGTTTTTTTGATATATTTTCCGATAAGGAACGTACGAAGTGAATCCACTTCAAATTTTTCCTTTATACTTATTAAGTGTTAATAGATTTGGGTTTAACCAGAACGAAGAAAACACGCCTAATATAAAGGGTACTTAAATTTGAGGTGGCTTTTCATATTTGAAATCAGTTTTTACAGGTACTTTATTACACTGACGTTTTTGTAGGCATCAAGTAAAGCCATTCCGGTTAGCTAAAATGGATCGCTACATGAATGAGCAGCGTAAATTTATTATTAAAATATTGGAAATTCGCTACTTGGGCCATACAAAAACAAAAATTAAATGAGAATTTGACCAAGAAAATTATTGGAATTGACCACCAAGGTCATCGCACTTAGAATCCTGAAACTGTTCAACACCACAAAGCCAACATCATCGAGCAAATATCACTGATTGAACCATCATTATAAAAGATATTCCAAGATTTTCGTAAAAGATGCCAGCCTGTCGAGCTGGCAGAAGCTCATTTGACTTTATTAATCACCATTGGCGCCACCTACCGCGTAATAGACTACCATTTGGTTGTTGTATCAACTATTTATATTTAACGAAAATTATTAGTACATGAACAGAAAAGCAAAGGCAGCAACCGTATGCTATAACAGCGCAAGAAATGGTGAACGCTGTTAAGTCAGCACTATGTAAACGTGAAGTTTTTTAACATTTTTTCGACAAGATAACATTCATTTAGACAGCAACCGGATGTTAGAGTTTTGTAATGCATCAATTTTGGATTTTATAATCATCGCATTATTTACTTTTTGTGTTTATTTTCAGATTGGTAAAAAGTAATTTTTCAATTTATAAAAATTTCATCAAAACATAAACTGTTAATTAACATTTTCAAATAAATAAATAAAGTTTATGATAAGCAGCTCACAAGCACACCGGCCAAGAGATAAAACGCGGACACTTTTGGAGCTGCATTGCATTGTCACAAAAGAACTCAAATTAATTTAAACGGATTAAAAACGCATTGCGATCGGTGCCTCCGATAAGAAAATCGAAAATGAAAGAAAAATGCAAACAAAGCGTGGAATAAATGTGCGTCATTAGCACATCGCGGTGTAAGCGCAGCACCAAAGGCATCATCGATCATGCGAGCACTGAGCACTGAGCACTGAGAAGCAACGACATCGCTGCAAGATGCTGCTGCAATAGTGGAACAAGTTCCAGCAAAGCTACAGATTAACTACGCTTGCTGCATCGCCGATGACTCGCGCTTTTTGCTGCAGCAACTGTGCTGCTCCGGTTGCTTTAGTTGATAACTTTGTTAGTTTTACAAATAATTTGAGATAAATTTACGGTTTTGCATTTGAATGCGTGAAGGCGTTGAATGGAGACAGGCAGGCGAGAAGAGTTTTTGTTGTTGTCGTACCCAATTGGATTAGTGCGTGTGTATGCTTGCATCGGCGTTTGTTGCCTTCAGACTAGACAAATTGAGGAAGTTAACATTTTGAAAAGCGCAACAGAAGTTAAACAAATTATTATGTTGATTTATAATCAATAAAATTGAATTTGTAGATACACAGAATTTAAATTTTTTTTTTTTTGCATTTGAGTAGATTTATTTGAAGAATTAGGTATGCAGCTTAAGTCTTTTGTTTTGGAAAAATATTTACTGACTGCTAGCAAATTTAGGTTCTTGCCTACGTTAGTACAGTCTTAAGTCTTCTGTTGTTGGTGTCATAAGTTGTGAAAAACTTGTTTTAAAATAATTTTTGACGAAAAACGATCATTGACAAAATTTTGAGCCCAAATTGACGAAATATTTTTCTGATTATTTATGTTTTAGGTTGTGCTTAATGTTAGTTTCAGTTTTTCCTAAGGAAAATATAGCAAAACAGTTTATTGAAAAAGACATATTCGATTTAGGAACTTATATTTTCCGAGGAAAATTCGTCAAAGTCGAATTATCTTTTCTTCAGTTTAAGAATGGCCGTTTAGACCAAATGATGGGATAATGTGATCCCATGGAATATTTAACTAAATCATCTCGTAGAACCAATCAGATTTCATAATGAATCTAAGTGATGTTTATTATTGAGCCCAATGTAATCAAAGTGGATTGAATCTTTTGTTTTTAGTCTTCTTTTAACAAACGCAGTCAGCAACAAAGATAATGTTCATTGATTCTATAAAAGTTAAATGATCGAACACTAAAAATCATTTCGCATGTCTATTGACGAGACAATGGTCAGTTCTCACAGCAACAACTGACGAGTCTGGTGTCTCATTACAAATGTGGGTTGATGTATTGCTTGGTCCAACAATCTCGCGTTACCCTTTTCTAACATAACAATTTTGAACAGCATCTTGAAATTGGCAAGCCAGCATTTTCCTTATTCTCTGTAATTTATGAGGTGGTCCCCTACCGTAGTAAGTTGAGCAGCAACAGCATTAAGATGAATTGTATGCTAAAATGCTGTGACATCTTATTGAATGACGTATGGAATTTTCAGCCCCACTAATGAGTGAGGTTCACTAGGAATTTTATTGCAGTCTTAACATCTGAGGAAATGGTTTGTCTATTTGGCTACAGTATTTCTACTCAGCCAGGTTACTACTTCATCTATGTCTATAACCTTTGCTTGGAAAACGTTGCAATACCTTGGCAGGTTAGTCTTGTGGTATGAGTGACAGAAATAGCAGTTATTTATATACGGGAACAATTGATATATTAAAACCTATGAAAAACTTTATGTTATCATGCAGTGAGTTTAATATTATTTTAAAATGTTTACAATCAAACAACTCTTCTCATTAGCTTAAGTCAAAATTTCAATTTCATCTGACCATATCATACTCATTCGTAGCTCATTTTATATAAACTGGGAGTATGGTTATAAAGTTCGACCTCTGGATTCTGAAATAATTTTGCCCTGAAGACATATAGGATACAAATGAACTAGTAGCTAATCCAACTTTTTCGTTCGATGCAATGGTTACAAACGCTAAATTTAATTGGGTAAGTCGAATTTATTTTTAAGGTGTGAAATTGTTTTGCTTATTTTCTGTGATTTTAAGTGTGAGAACTCTCTGTCCCTCATTATATCAAAGTAGACTATTGCAATGTTGTTTTTGCTAACGCCTACATCCTATACATGAAAAAGGGTTTAAGTAAGCACTTGAACAAAATAAAATATGTAGTATGTGCTGAACTTATAATTAGTCATTAATATAACATGCTGCCTACATAGCGTTACCTCCTACTTTAAGCTACCACATGCCTTTGGCATACTGTTGTAGGAAGAAAAGGAAAAAAAAAAAAACAAAAACAACGCGCAAAGAAAGCGTAGTAGCTTTAAAAATGTTTTGCCGAAAATTCAAAACAACAACAACAATAGCAACATTACTAGCGGCTTTGCTAATGACTTCCAATAATGCTTACAAATTTAAGTTAAGCGCTCAGCAGACCAGTCGGGCATTTAAATTGCGTATACGCAACCGTGGCCAAAACAACGCTCGTACGTAGCAGCAAAGTGACGACGATACTTGCAATGGCGATATCTTCTTGCAGCCACAGCAGTTAACTTCTTTATCAAACATTACCATCAATCACATTGCAATCGCTTTCATTTGCATATAAATTGCTTGCTAATGTCAAGTTATCTAAGTTGTAGCATCTGTTTTAAGCGACTACGACGGTGATGACGACAATGATGATGACGATGTATATCAAGCTATATATGTACTTGTATATTGGAACACTTTATTCAGGGAAATGTATCGATACTATATATATATTAAGGGAAAATTAATTTGAACTTGGTATTTGAATTATTAAAGACATAAGCAAGGCTATGGTTTTAGAAAGGTGCACTAGACTCATTTGTAGTTAACATGACCTAACATTGAGTCGGATGGGCATAATATATTAAATTTCTTTAGAGTTGCTGAAAGATTTTATTAAGTCAGTGGAATTGGTTGAGCTAGGAGGAAGTAGCTTATGCTATCCTGATTATAAGTCGAAATTAGCACCAGTCTGAGATTTGCACAGTTTTGAAGAAAAAGTGGATGAAAAGTCAATAAGGCCATAGACGCTACTGATCAGAATGAAATAAGCTGCGCCATACTAAAACCACATAAGACCAATTTTTAAAAAAATGGTAGAATACACAGCTAATTTATGTTTAAGTGATTGACTTTTGAGCGTTTATGTCTCGAAAGCTATACTGAAAGTTATGGCTACATTAACCTGAAATCAGCATGACCAAATCTAAATACATCATTCTAAAACTTTAACAAATGCGACTGAGACCCAATTTCCATACCGAAGCTGTGGGGTATACTAAAATATATTTAGCACTTTCAGGTCACTTTTATTTTTTTAAATATATTCAACGTTTGGAGTTTTGCACACTTTTTCTTGCAGATATGTATGCCAAAAACTAGAAAATCTTGATAATTTTTAGAATTAATGAATAATAAAAAACCCGATATTTTGAGTACATTTGAGAAAAAAGTCTAACGTGATGGACATAAATATTGCTGCACAAAATTACCTCTGAAAATTGTTTAAGAAGTATTTCAACATTGGCTCCATTTTATTGGAAAATGCACTGAGAATCTATGAGGAATTAACAGAGCGAGTGCTCGCAAGAAAATCTGTCCCCAATGCTTAGTACGGAAAGTAACTCAAATTATTAGACGCTACACCTAGATCTAGATGAAATCTAGCACGTTTCCGATTTGTAGCTTTAATCAGAAATGGGATTGTGATAAATCTCAATCAAGTATCAGACTAAAATGGTCCATTTTGAAAGTCTTAAAGTTGACCAAAATATTAAAAAAAAAAAATAGTAAGATCTATATTCTGTTAAAAAAACATTGCCCAACATTATACTAGTGAAATAATATATCGAAATTCAAGAAACTAAATCTCCTTTCCTGTGCAAATGGATTGTGTGCCTAACGCCAAACTCTAATGATATACCAAATCCTGCTCGATACCTTCAATGAATTCAGTAAATAGAACAGTCAATCAAACCCATATGCATAAATCGGGATTAATAGAATTAATATTAGTACGCCACGCCTAGATCTAGTTAATGAAATGTGGTATATTTTATTTCAAGCCTGAATATAAAATGTAGCATGTTATACTCGAAAATCCCTACATTTCCGTAACTTTTTATTAAAAAATTCATACCACTGCCATCAAATTCAGTAAGCTTTACCCTAGATAATCCTAAATCCCCTGAATTTTATTGGCCAATATTATTCTGCTAAAAATTATAAATATCGCATAAAAATATCGTTCCAAATTGTGATAGCAATGATACCGCATTCCTTCCTGTTACACATGTTGCTCGTTCAAGTGACTGCTGCTGTTGCTGCTGCCTTCACACTCCTTATGCTAATTTGGCACTTTGTGTTGCATGTTGTTGTTGCTGCTGCTGCTTATGTTGTACTTATTCTTGTTAGTTTAGCGTTTTTTTTTTTTTTTCATTTGCTATTGATGAGTGCGCATAATTTAAACACTGTGCGTTTTAATTTTTTTTTTATTTGCATTTAACTTAAATGTGGCTAGTAAATGTGTTAATATTTTGTTCATCATCATCATCATCAGCAACAGCAACATCATTATTATGACGCAATGTAACGGAACGACGTGGTTCGCTCTTGGGGTTGTTGATAGTGACGAGAATGACGAGTTAATTTTGTGTTGATGATTTTTTTCCGCTTAAGTTATTTTTGTTGCTATGTTATAATTAATGTTGTCAATCGCGGCTAGTGTAGAGTTACAGCCAAAAATATTGTAATGATAAGTCAACCAAAAGAAACCAATATACATACGTATATATTATGTACGTAATAGAGTCCCAGTGAAGCGGTGAAAACCAATTTTGTTGTAATTAATCAATTTATGTATAGTTTGTTGCGTGTCAATCACAAAAGAAGAAAAAAGGTGTATTTTTCGTTAATTAAATTTACAACATTATTTTGTAAATAATAAACTTGAAATATTTTGTCATTTAATTTTACATAATAGTTTATACAAATGAGTGTATTTTTCACAAAACAAAAGATTTAGGCGAGCAACTTTTTTTTTTTTGGTTTTTTTTCATTTTGTCCCTACTTTTGTAACGAATAGAATGGAGCTTGAAAGACCTATACTATATTCCAGTACTCACTTTAATTTACTTTTAGGCAGCTTATGTTGATTGAATCCTTTTTTCGTAATCAAATAAACAACTTATCAGTTTTGCGCTACAAAACATATGTAGTTACCAAAATTTATAAAAATTTTCATGTGATTAACTTAGTCTACATACCACTCTTTTGCTCTCAAATACATTAACTTCAGTTATATTAGACATCAATGTACACACTGAAGAACTATGGCTACAAAAATGACTATATTCTCTGCTTGAGAGCAAATTAAATCGTTACAAAAAGTTAAATCAAATCAATCAATAAAAAATCTGTCTTAACTGCAAATTGATTGCAATTATGGTAAATAAAAGTTATTAAGAGACTCAATGAAATTTCATTTTGATCTTAACCATATCGGAAAGTAGGCCAATACAAAAAAAAAAAAAACAACAACAACAACCAATAAGAAAAGTGCATAAGAAGCCCGCAGCACTATTCACAAGTTTTTGCACTCGAAATGCTGTTGCAACAGCAAAACAAGGTCGTGTCGATCTTTTGATGAAAATAACAATACTTACAAGTAAAAATAACCAAACTTCAATTAATGAATTGGGTTTAAGTCAAAACAAACATAATATTGAGGTGTAAATCTCAATGATGGCCTTAACAGCTGTCAGTTAAATTGGATGCTGTAGCGCAAATTGGATGTGGCAGCAACCACAACTTCATAAAACGGCACGCATTTTTATCAAATTTTATGCAACTTAAAAGTAATTGGATTGAAATTGAAGTTTATTTATGGGGAATCTGGATGTTAAAATTGAACTTACAGCATCTGTTACAACATTTTGGATTCTGTCTATAACTTTTGCAGCATACGAGTGTACAAGAAAAATTTGAGATTTTAAATCTGATTTCAGAATCACCGCAATACTTTAAGTTCGATCAGGACAAGCGGAAGTTTTCGCTTTCAAAACCACAAACTGCATTTTCGTTTTGTTAATCAAAATTTAAATTGTGGCTCACCTTTGCAATATCCTTTACTTCAAAGGTTTGTATCTGAGGTTGCATCCTTTGCATTTTTTTTGTTTGCTTAAGATTTTGGTTTAATTTATCTTGATTAATTGTGCGGTGATGTTAAGTTAATGTTAATCTGTACTTTTGTATTTTTTCATATCGGAAGAAAACTAAAGGGACCACAAAAAATGTAGGGTGAGAGTTTCATTCCGTAAGCAAGCATAACAGCTGCATGAGTTTAATATAAATACACTAATTATATTTATTTAGAAATCTTTAAAATATAGTAAAATATAGATTTATTAATCAAGGTCAGGTTAGGTAGGTGTGGAAGTCAGTTACGAAAACCGACTCACTTAGACGAAATGTGATCCATTGTGATACCACAGGATGTCTGACGTAGGCCTCTGCTGAAAGACGGCAATGTCACCAAATGCTTAGAGCAATTTAAACATTACTAAAACTGAATAAGAATTCGCTTAAAAAACTTACTAATCACCGCACATTCAAATACAATACTTTTTAATATGAGCTGAGCTTTAATTTTATTACTTCAGTTCCACTCTGGGTATCATCAATTTTGTAGATAAAAAACATAATTGTTGATGTAGGTAACATTTGGTTTTACTTTTTTCACTGCGCATAAAAAATGTGTTGTCGTTGTTTAATGGACAGTATTTAAAAGATTTTTATCACTAAGTGATTTATTCATTAAAAAACATTTATTACCCAGCGCTTGTGCAAGGCATCAAAATAAACGAAAAAGTCCAGAAACTTCAACTCTCTTTGTTCGTACGAGTAAAAGGCAGCAAGTGGATG
This sequence comes from Meiosimyza decipiens, assembly GCA_963680825.1. Classification (NCBI taxonomy): domain Eukaryota; kingdom Metazoa; phylum Arthropoda; class Insecta; order Diptera; family Lauxaniidae; genus Meiosimyza; species Meiosimyza decipiens. Next base: position 77,550,318 of record OY804259.1, read on the forward strand.
AAAGCGGCAAAAATTAAAATGCAAAACAACAAAAAATTATTCCTGGAAAAATGTGTGCTAAAATCGCGCCGTTATGTTGCATTCAGTTGTTGTTGTTCTTGTTGTTGCTGCATTTTTAAATGTTTTAATAATTTTTTTGTTTCTTCCTCCTGTTGTCTTGTGCTATTAATTTGTTTATTATTTACATGCGTTCGCACATTTAATCGCTTAATTAGACTCTTTTAATTGACTTTCATACAACGTTGTCTGTTTATGCTAACAAGCAAGGTAGACCACTGGACGACGCTGGTTAGGGCAGTCAACAGTGGCGTAGTAAAGAATTCGTAAAGTGAAAAAGATAAAAGAATGCTGGGCCCTTTTATTTTCCTCTTGCACGCGTACTGTGATATCTAAGAAATAGTGATTAATCATGTCATGTTTGGAATGTAAATCAATGCACCGTCCTGCAGACATTCCTGAATTTTTTCCTAATAAATCAAGCAGCTTTTCCTGTAAATAATTTACATAACTAATTTCCAAGAATAAATGTAAATGTGACATAAGAATACAATAGACGTCGCCAATAAACACATTATCCAGAAATGTCACTTCACTTTAATGTTGCGCATGACATTTCAACTCAATAAAAATGTTATTTTAATGACGTAAGCAGCAGTGCGTCCTTAATTCCTGCAATAACAAAAAATCTAAGATTTTTTCCACTGCTACTACCTCTAAATTCATTTTTGATTAAGAACCTAATGCATTCCTCACTAAAGGTGGCAGGGGGCGCAGTCATTCTCAGTCAACTGATCAAATTAAATAGTCTTATTCTTGGAATTGTAATGAATTTTGTCACGTGTTTCAGTCTGCACCCTCTCACTCCTTTAAAATCCCATTTGTAGTATGAGCGCATGGTAACTAGTTAACACACCGCTTGCGCATTTAATTACAATTTAATCAGCTTTTGTACACTTGAGTGCAATTGATTTATTTATTTAACCTGGCTTAAGCCATGTTTGGTAGCGCAATTGCTAACCGTTGTTGCTGTACTTACTTACAATTGATAAATGACTTTGAGAGACGCAGTGGTATTGGTGTTGTTACTTGACGTTTGACTAAATGCGAGCGTTCTATTAATTTTACAAGAAATCAATGCTTATCCTTAATTATAATCGTTGTTAAAGCGTATGCTGTCAGAGCTAATTTGTTGTTGTTTTTCTAACTTTTTCAGTGTACCATATAGGCCAGTGGGGAACAAGTTGTAAGAACTGATGAAAAAAAAAAACTTTTATTATTTTCATGGAAAATATCTATCGAATTTGCACCAGTGATGGCATTTTCTATATAATTGTACGTTTTTCCGGCAATATCTAATAACGCCCAAGATAAAAAGTAGGCGCTAATCAAATGAAATAACACTCACTTCTACGCATTAAGTAATGCCCAGTAATTCTAGGGAAATTCAAATCAGAAACATCAAGGGGGATGATATATTGAAATATTTTTTTATTTTCACATCTTATATGGAAAATTGGAGCCGATCGAAAAAAGTCATTAAAATATTCGGATTCTACAGTTTGCTGTAGAAAACCATATCGCCATTCGTTGAGTAGTGTTATGGGATCTTATCGGCTGGTATTCTAGCTCAATTTTATCTATATGTATATATTAAGCTCAATGTGTGTGTGTGTTGTTTAAGAACTTCTGAGCTATTCAACTGATCACCGAAAGATTTAATACATATTTATGTTTGTTATTGTTTGTGGAAAGTTCGAGCGATGCTAGAAATTTCTACCCCCATATGAGGCAAAAATAGTTTACAGTCAACTTGGTACTTACATTTAAGGTTCAGGCAAAGTTAAACGGAAATGAAAAAATGGGTGGTACCATGCCTTTCATACAAGAAAAAAATACCTTTTAATGCAGACGAAAGAGATCCGGTACAACGACTACAGCCAAATTAAATTCATCGTCTCATCACGCTTACTGGTAGATGGGTAAAGGGCAGAAGAACGTCTGTCAGGCCTGGTAATCTTTAATATTATATAAAGAGGTAAAGTTTGTTTTTTTGTATGTAATGGGTTATCCTCTGGTACTACTGCTCCGATTCTAAAAATTCTTCCACTTATAGAAAGCTATACTATCCCTGAGCAACATAATCTATATTTTATTTTAATAAAAATAAGGGGCGTGGCACCTTTCATACAATCAAAATACTTAAAACGCTATATCTTCGCTCCAATGATAGCAAGAGTTTTCGAATTTGGTTTTAGAATGCACATGGTTCAAAATAAGCAACTCGCAAAATATGGACGGGATTAGACAACGAAGCGTGGCACTTTTTATGCGATATAAATACTTAAAACGCTATATCTTCGCTCTTAATTTTTTGTGTTAAGAAGCATATGGTCTATGCTAAGCACCTCGCAATTGAATTAGACTATGAAGCGTGGCACCTTCCTTGCGATAAAAACAATTAAAACGCTATATCTGGTAACTTATCGTAGCAAGAGTTTTAAAGTTTGAAACAAGGGCGTATATTGTTTATTTTAAGAACCTCATGTAATGTGGACGGGAAAAAACAACGGAGTGTGGAACCTTCCTTACTACAAAAACACTTTAAACGCTGTATCATGGCATCTGTAATAGCTACAGTTATGAAACTTGATACATGGATCTACATTGATTGTGCTAAGCTACTCGCAAAATGAACGACATTGTTTATTGGAGCGCTACAACCCCCATACAAGAAAAACACTTCAATTGGCATTCTTCGTAGTTATACCAAGTTGTGAAATTTGGTGCATGCACCAAATTGTCTGCAGTAAGTACTGCGTAAAATGTAAGCGAGATTGTACAACGGTTAGGCCGCTGCAACAGCTAGTAATATTATAAAGTTGTATATGTCATAGTCTTAATATAATTGTTCATTATTTTATAATTTAATTATGTTGAAATCTAATATGTTCATATCTACATACAAAGCAAAGGGAAATTTTCAAAAGGCTTAATATTTTTAATGTCCAATCTTCAATTTGTTATATACAATATCTAAAATATTTAATTACAGACACTTAAGCTGTCTAAGCCTCTTTTTATAGCATAGAAAAAATCAACAAATTACTGAAGAGCCGCTAATTAGTTAAGATAACTAACTGTGTGCGTCAATCAGCCACTCGTTTCAATCAAAACTTTATTTGTTTTCAATGATCAACGCCAACAGCGTCAAACTAATGAAGACACAATTCCTATGGCCAACAGTTAAAACACCGAAAAAAACTAAAAAACAAAAACAAACCATTTTCTCATCGTCAAAATCAAATTCTATATGAAACACATTACGAATTACAAGTCGAACGCTTCGAATGCCCAACAAAAGATAATTATGAAGAATTAACTTTTAATCTTCTTTATTGCCCCAAGGGAGGTGCGGCTATAATTTGTTTGTCCGTCTGTTTATTTGTCTATCTCATTTTCTAGCATTAAAACAACAACTTGCTATACATGACCGTAAAACAGCATCCATTAATTAAAGACTCATTAAAGTTTTGTTAAAGGGGTTTGTTTTGTCTTCTTTCTGGTTTATGTTAATCGCTAAAGATGTGAAATTTGTTTACCAAATAAATTGTTTAATTAACAGCAACAGATTAGTAAAAATAGTGATAGTTTTGGGGGAAAAAGCCAAGCCATAAATTAAAAGTATAAGATTTACTAAAACAATGAAGAGAAAATAGCAAACAAAAGTATTAATAAGCTAAAAACGAAAGACTTAGGCAAGCAACTTATTTGCTACTTAAAGCTTTTGTCTCAAGGTGCGAATGTGACAGATTAGCTAAGTTGGTTTTTCGCAACCATTTTATTATTGATAATTAATTTAATGCTATGCTGCTTAGAAAGATCAAAAATTTTCGTAATGAAATTTGAAATGACAAAAAGAAAATTTTTTTTTCTTCGGTTGTCTGTATTTATATAGCAATTATGTTCTTGATATCAAATCAATTTGTCTAAACTTTAAGTTTCTCTACCATAATATGATTTAAATTTTTCGTTAATGTTTGATTGATGTAATATTTAATTGCTAAAACGATGCCACCGTTATATCTATAAAATAAGATTAATGTACGTTTTTTTTTCAATACGAAAGTTTTGAACTTTAGCAGAACTAAAATTGCTTTCTGTTGGCCTGTTCACCCTGTTCTGATGTCTATTAAATGAGTTTATCTAATATTTTCTCTTTAACTTTGCCAAGTCTCAGCTGTCACAATTTCAATATTTAAACATTTTTTCCTCTTTCACTTCTTATATATGCCCATGCTTAACAGAATGCCAACTTTATTTAGTATGCACGGAACTGCTAGGCCTGTTGCCGAATTGCCAATTAAATATTCCAATCACAATGCACGCAAACTCCTAAGTGATTGCCCATAATGATCATCAATTAGTGAGTAGTTGGCACACTCACATGCTCAAATATATTCCTTTACTATCTGATTGATTCTCAGAAAATATATAGAAAGAAAACTTTGATAAGTATGGTGATTTTTGAATAAAAATAAAGTTGACATTAAGATTTAGCAACTGCATGAGATTCCGCGTCTAGTGTGGTGCGTTAGTTTAGCTGCTGTTCTTATGATTCTATCAGTTAAGAAATTATTACATTGACATTGACATTAAATTATGTATGAATTTGCAGACAGTCTGGGAATTTTCTAGTTCTCATTGATTGTTGATGTCTATATTTTAGCAGGATGATTGTTATGTCTTTGAGGAATTTTAATATATTTGAGCTAAGATACTCACATATTGACATTTTATAAGGAAATCAAAAATAGTTTGTGAAATAAAGTTTCTTTGTGAAGTTTTTGTTTGATTTGTGTAGCCCAATATCTCACCGATACGAGACCGATACGATAATTCCATAATTACATTACCGCCGAGAACGAGATATCGGCCATACCTTCTCTTACTCATTCTCGGTCAGTCGAGAAATAATTTTTTTTTTAAATCGTCTCGTTATCGTTATTGTACTCGGTCCCGATAATGATAACGAGAACGATATCGATATTTATCGGTTCTTGGTGAATCACTAATTTTCACTCATTTCTGGTAATCATTTATAATTTTACTCAGCGAAAAGCTCATAGCTGTCAGTAAAATATAGCAAAAATATTGAAAGATTTTTAGATAAGCGAAAGGTCAGGATTTGTGGCGTCTACTTGCAAAACCGGCCAAGTCCAAAAAAACTAAATTTTGAGATTTTCTCATATATCAAAATCTAGACCATGCCTTATCTTCCTACTATGATTTTAGATTAAAAAATTTTCAGAAATATTACATTTTTTAAATTTATTTTTGATCCATTGATTTCAAACACGGCCAATTCCATGAACTTGCTTTCAAAACCAAGTCCAGTTCACTGATATCAAAACCGGTCAAGTCTACTTTTTTTTAAACAAAATTTGTTAATTACTATGTCAAAAGCAGCCAAGTACATGTTCGATAGATCATAATCCGCCAAGTCCAAAATTGTTTTCTCAAAAACGTATTTAGATGAGGATCGAAATTTTATAGGCTACTTATTACGTGGAAATACGTTTTTATTTTTCAATGAAGATAAGTAGATGAAGCTGAACGTTTTTCGTTGTTTTCCCAAAAGTATGAAAGAAGGACTCGGCAGGTTTTGCAACTGGATGCCTCATTTTGGTATCAAAATAAACTTTTTCAAAATATCGTGGGGAGCTCAAGGGCTATAAAATAATATACTTAATTCACTTTCTTATAAAAATCCATAAATTTTATAAAATGCCCACATTGATCATATTTGTGAAATTCGCCCAAAATTATTTAATTTTCGAAAAAAAAATAGTACTGCAATTTGCACTACTTATGCTGTAGTTTACCATATTAGAAAGCACAATTATTACATGTTTTTAAAACAAACGAAAGGGTTTAACGTAAAGCAAGTCCAGCAAGCTACATCAAAATTTTCGGAGTCCCCAGAATTAGAATTTGAACATATTTGTTGTGTGCCTTATTTGGAGTTATTTTAAAAATCTTTAAAAGCTTAAAACTCAACCACAATATTTTCATATCTGCGTACATGCTCACCAGCATAGCAATTGTCCTTGTTTTATAAATCGCTTAAACGCATTGCGTGGGCGATTAATGGTTTTATTGATGCCCATTGATGTTACGCTGATTCCTCAATTTTAATAAAACAAAAAAAAAGAGAACACGTTGCTCTGGCACTTCTGTTATTGGTGTTACACTGTTCCTGATCAGTGTTCATTGCAATTCATAAATTTGCAGCTTAAAATGTTGCCCAACTGCTGTTCCACACCATGTTGCCAGTTGTTTGTTGCACTCTCTTTGTCTTCACGTTGTTTTTACAATACGAATTTGCCTGGGGTGTTAAGAAAAAGAAAAACTCAAATTTTTCTTTAACTGTTGAATATTATTGTTATCGTTGTTGTTGTTGTTAATGTTGTTGTTAATGTTGTTGTTGTTAATGTTGTTGTTGTTGTTGTATTAATATATATTTTATGCATTTTGTTACTTTTAACATGATTGTTGTTATTGTGATAAGACATTTTGCTTTTCATTCTACATTCAGCATCCCTATGTTCCATAGTGGACAGAGTTTTTGATCTTCATCCTTGTTGTGTTGTTTGCTGATCAGCAAGAGATCGAGTTGTAGCCGGAGTCTCAAAGTCTGTCTGTTCGTTTGCTCATGTTCGTGTATTTAAGAAAAATAGAGAACAAAAAATAAAAAGTAGCCCCCACGTCTTGGGGCCAAAGTGTGAATATAATTTAATGTGAGCAATTTTCAATATCTCAACTGGGAGATTATTTATTATCCTTGATTGGTTTTCAAGTGATCATAAAGTAAGTGATCGTTTGGCGTTTTATTGCGAGTTCTCATTTTTTGTTTCGTTGTTGTTGTTGTTCGTTTTTTGAATTTATTCTTATTGCTGTTGTTGTTAACATATGAGTTTGTATTCAGTAAGGGGAAGTAGGGTTAAGACCTTTGCACAGTAAGAAGTTTGTATTTGAAAGTAATGCAAAGCTATTGATTGCAATTTAAATGTAAATAAAATTAAGAAATTTAAGTTAAGGTAACAATGTGAGAGTGTGTCGCGTGAAAAAAGTTTATACAGGTTGTTGCTTGAGAGCAAACAATTACTATTTAAGTCATTGAGCACAATTGCAACGTTAATAAAATTACGGTCGTTTTTAATGCAATTGAATGGAAAATGAAAAACGCTCTAAGACTATTGACAATTTCGCTGCAAATGTAATTAAAAATATGATATGAAAAATTGCTGAAGAAACTTTTACGCAGACCTTTTCCATATGAAAAATATACCAATATTTTGGGTAGTTTTTCAGTTTTGGTTAAACTACAACTTTTCCAAACCTCAAAAGGCTTAAAAGCTTAAAATAAAATTTGGGACAAAAACTTCCTTGGAGGTAAGAGGACAAGTAATGCAAAATTGCCCAAATAAAAAAATTACGTTTAAGTTGTATATAATTAATTACACTGTGCGACAAAAATCTAAATTTTTACATCATGTAGAAATATCGATTTACATAAAAAACAGAGCTCAAGTGTAGTATATCTGGAGTCTTACTGAGTAATGCGATTTGAAACGGCAATGCAATTCGAACGTCAAATAAAATTCGGAATAAAATTGACGATTTTTAAGTCGTTCGTATAAGTAACAGCGTTTCCAACAATTTCTCTTTTAAATTTTTGTTACTATAAAGCTTGCCTAGAAATGTCAAAAATTAAAAACAGAATTTATTCAAAATATATTCAAAACTAAGTTTGACTTGAATAAAATAATGGACTTCATCGCTTCAATGGTGTCGAAACAATACAAATGAAGAAAGAACTGAGCGCAAAATTACTGGAGACTTCTAATGTAATAGGTCTCAATGACAAGAGGTAAGAAAATGCATGTGGCATGCTGTAAGTGCATTTTACTGTTGCTATTTCTTAGTTTCTACAAAATGTTCGGATTGGTAAGGAAGCATTTATGTATGTGCCTAGCAGCATTGGCATCGAGTTGAAAGCTGGTCATCGGCTGTTCCAGTTATATAGTAGTAAAACTTTCAGTAACATTGAAGTTGAAGGCTTAAGGTGGCTATGAGTACCCAATTGGACAGGCCCACCAGGTGAGGCCAGTTCAACAAACTACGTCTAGTTGTTTGTTTGAGGTAAACTGTAAGCCTATTCTGGCCAAAATATAGTGCTCAATCATGAATTCCACAAGACTTTCGAATTGTCGAAGACTTGTGCTTCCCTTTTCTTCAGCGGACTCCCTTCAAATATTAAAATTATGTAATTACAACCATAATATAATACGTTTACCACAACAACTTTTATTTCAGTATTAAATCTCGCCAGTGCGAAAGCTTAATTGTTATTGAATGAAATTTGCGAAAATCCAACAATTTTGACGTTTTTTTTCGACGCGATAACGAGTAGTCGATAAAATTGCGTATACCGCATTGCAGAGTAAAATTCGTTCAAATGTGATTCATGATAGTCTTTTCGAAACGCTTTGCAGCATAAGGCCCCTGCCTTCGCAGCTTTTCCCTTAAACGTCAGAATTCTTTTGGAAGGACCTTAAAATTTCAAGGGAGTAAGAATTTTTAAAAAGTTTTAAATAATAAGTAATAATAAGTTTTATTCCATGATCTTAGGTTATGTGCATAAATAAATTCACTGATTTACACAATTAATAACAAATTCTCTTAAGCCTATTTCGACACAAGGATGTCACAAATCTAGTGTAAGTGCTTAGCGGTTTTTTGAATTGTTTTTTTTTTTTCCAAGGATTAAAAAATTTAATGGAAAATAAATTTAATGGAAAATAAATTTTTTAAAATTTAAATTTTTTAATTTTGAGATGAAAACAATGGAATCAAATAAAATAAATTAAATAATTTTTTCCACGTATTTTGACAAAACGATGTACAAAATATTAATTGAAAATCTTATATTTCGTTTAAAAAATCATAATACTTGAGGGGAAAAAAGTACTTTATATTTTGTATATTGATTATATCACTCCAAAATATATTGACAAGCGGGCTTGCTTGTCATTCGGGTTTTTGCCTGCTAAGCAGCGAGTTAGTAGTACTTTCTTTAATTTAAATAAAACATTAATATAAAATTATATATAATAAATATTGCAAATGGTTTTTATAGTAACGTAGATCAATTCAGAGCTTCTCACTTTATAAAAAAAAAAGTTTAAAATATTGCCATAAAACGTGTAGACTTTAATTACTCTCCAGATAAGATTGCAAAAAGGAGTTACGACGCATTGCATGAAGAAGGCTCAAAGTGAAAATGCAAAAATGTATTTAAAAGCAATTAAACGAACACTTTGGCAAATAAATTTACTTGTCAATTTGACAACAGCAACACCACAGTCCCCGAGGCCAGACGCCGCATTTCCATTGAGTAGTGTGACGCAAAAAGTGTTAACCAACAACTCAAATAGAGGAACACCCCAGTAGACAAAATTAGGACGTTATTAGAAGCGATTACTTCTAAATAAGCTGGCATTAAGATTCTTTTTAATTTATCTTAATGCATGATTTTCTTGTGAAAAATAGATATGTGGGATTTTGATGACTTCAAAATTCTTAAGTAAAAACATCTGCTTTTTAGAATGACAATATTATTGAACATTTAATAATTCAAAATAAACCCTATTTGTCTTAAAGTGTCCATAAACTCATTGAGAACTATAATAAGTTACGTATTATGAAAACAAAAACTGAAAGCACGCTAGCACTTCTTTTGGAAAACTTTCCTTATTGAGTAAGCCTTATATTCGGTATGTTTATATACGTTGTTTGCAGGCCTTCTCCAGAAGAAATCTTACTCAATTGTCTACTGGGTTGTGTTGCAGTTGTGTATACATAGGTGTCTGCGTAGGCATTTACAAACACATTGACTTAAAAGCACGAGTGTGAAATTGTAATTTGCACAAGTAAAATAAGAAGCAAACAAACTGAAATGAAATGAAGTTTTTTCGTGTTTTGCCCAAGTTCAAGTTTTCACTTGTAGACATTTTAGTTTTATGCTCTTGGGGTGCTATTGCTGGATGCTGGCTGCCGTTGCAGGTTCTTACATTGAAGGCGTTGTCATTTGTGCCAACGCAGAGTTGTTCGTTGGTTGGCCTTTGCTTACTTTTTGCTGACTTAATAGTTTTCTGCTGCTTTCATATTGAAAGATGCAACTTAACGCCCATTGGGTGGATTCTTTGTTCAGCAGTCATTTATTGTAGGAAATATTTTAGAATCACTTTATGCAGATGATACTCGTACGCGTTAAGGAATCTAAGGCGTTTGAAAAATTTAATTCAATTAAATACATTAGATACTTCCTTTTTTTGACATTTCAAATAACACAGGTCAGCAGTAAAATAATTTTAATCAATGGAGAAAGCTCAAAAATGTACTTAGGAAATGGGTCAAAAACGGTTCTTTCCAAGGTCCGGAGATACTCCAAGTGATGCCCAAAATTTATTCTCGACCTTTCCCCATCGATTGGTACAAAAAAATCGTGTTTCATGAGTAGCTCACGCAACACTCATATACTTATGAGCAAGGAAATGAAATAAATCGGCATTCACTAGAACTGATTGTGAATCACATTCATATTCTTAGCCATGAGACGGTATAGTAGCTCATTTTTAAGTTTTTTTTAAAAATTTCTTCAAAAGTTGCTTCACATTTTGAGCAATACCGTAGACAAAATAAACGGATGTGGCTAGAAAAGGTTCAAAAATTTATTTTTTTGGAAAACTGTGTCAATCAGCTTAGGTCATTTTGTCAGTAAAAATTGAAAGCGAAAATTCATAAAGTGAAGAGAAAAGTTTCAAAAGCGCAAAGAATGCCTAGCTTATGCTTTTTTGCAGAAAGACTAGAAACTTATAGAAAGCCCATGAAGCAGTAGCGAAATAGTGGGCAATTAAAGAAAGGTACCGAAATTCGGCTACTTGCTGTAATTTGACTTTATCTATTTTATTTAATTTAATTCAATTTTTATTCAAATATTTTCATTAAGAATGGTTCTGGCTTCAATTTATATTTTGTTGTCTAATGAGAAGCTAAATGTAGTCCCTTGTCATATTTCCATTATAGAATCCCTATTAGTACTGCTCGATGGACTTCATTTGTAAATGAAATCGTTGACTGTGCATATGTGCTATGAAACAACAGCGTAATACGTCATATGTATGGACCGGCACCGGTCCCGACCTTTTAATATTTAAAATTTTTTCACTTTTTATTGAGCTTAATTTTAATAGAACCATAAACTAAATTGATAATAATGACAAAATTTTATAGTTATATGCTTAAGCTGATGTTTGTGTGCATGAATTATTCATCACTTGAGTGCTTCCTTATGTCAGTGCGCAAGCGTGTAGTTGCAATGAAGTTGTATAACTTCGAATATCTTTAAGGGGCTATCTCTTAAGCTCCCCACACTTGAGGACGACTCTGTTAATTCTAACAACAAATTAATTTTTTTTTTGCTACTCTTTAGTCCTTTCGGTTGAAACAACAACATCAACAAATACAAACACGCTGCCTATTTAGCTGTGCGCATGATTAACATGCGCGTAAATATTGCAACAAAATAAATTGCAATTGGCTGTTGCTAACTAGTATTTATGCTAATGTTTTTGTTGCACTTGCTATTGCTGTTGCTGTTGCTGTTGCAGCACATCATGTGCTTGCAGTCAAATCATTTTTGAAGTACGCTAACTTTATGTTTGTCTAATGATTATTGTTAAGTGTTGTGTCTAAAATTAAGGAAACGTAATTCAAACGAACGCATGGCAAAAAGCTACAAAAAGTTTTTAATGATTTTGCTGCAAATTCAATTAAGAAATGTGTGCAAATACAAAAAGAAGACAACATCAGGAGCTGTAATTAAAGGAAAAACTTAATACGTAGGATGAGGTTTCTGCTTTTGAAAATTTATTTCACTTGCAAAAAAGCCTTAATTACTAAGATGTTTTTAGGTCCCATTTTGTTAATTTGAAATTCCCTTAAACATAAGTTTTTACAGCAGATTTTTTCTCAAGCGAAACATCTATGGTGTGTTGTGTGTTAAGCTTTTCACGGCTAAACTAATGGACCATTTTTAATGAATTTTGGTTTGGAGATAAATTAAATGCTAAGAAAGGTTATTCTGAATCCTTTCAAGGGGCGTGGCACCGCTCTTAAAGCGAAATACGCTGTCTTGGCAGAGCTGCAACATCGAATTTGATGATATTTGGTATGGAGATAGATTGACTCTTGAAGGGGAATATTTTTTGAAGTGGCCGGTGTCACGCCTTCTAAAGAAAAATACATCTCTACTGCTAAATAAAGCACCGATTAAATTTTTTAAGGATATAGATTGAGCCCAAAAAAAGATATTGATGGAATTTGGTACAGAGATAGATTGAATCGTGAGGAAAGGTATCCTTTATTTATAAATAATCAGTTGCAAAACGGTTATACCTCTTTTTAACTGCCAAAACAGACTACAGTCGCTTAATTTTTTTTTTTTAAAGAGGTTGTGAATAGAAGCAGTGCAAAATGTAAATTTTTTTCCCAATACTGAGCGGTGGTACGACTCTAACAGGACTCAAAAAAGGGTACACAAATTATAGTTCTTTTAGTGGGTGTGAAACCACCCAAATAGGAAAAAACGCTAACACGGCTGATCTGCTGCACCGATTTTAATGAAATTTGGTATGGAGATACCTAGATTGAATCTTGAGTAACGATATTTCTGTTGAGTGGGCGTGGGCACGCTCCAAACAGGAGAAAACGTTTTCACTGCTAAATTATTGAACAGATTTTGATGAAATTTGGAACAGAAATTGATTGATCACTAGAGAAAGTTGTTTGTTTCAAAGTGTACGCTGCCACACCTCCAATAGTAAAATGTGTTTTCTCTGCTGAGCTAATGAGCCGATTATGATGGCATGAAAATGAAACTAATCGACAGATTTTGATGAAATTTGATAAAGAGATATGTTTATTGAGTTCTAAGGAAGTTATATGGATAGGGCAACAAGATACCATGAATTTTGTTATTGGAAGCGTTGACACAAAATAGATCTTTCTTATATAAAATACCAAAATACCAAACAGTTGGTGAATTTCAACCACTGGGCAAACTCTAGCTTACATTATAATATTCTTTTACATTTGCAAAAGCAAAGAATATATGCTCATGCAATGAAAGCAATCAAAACGCTACAGCTACAAACTTGCACACACTGAAAATTAATTTTCCTTAGACTTTATTTTTTAAAACTATAATACAAGCACATTCTAATTACATATTGTTAACATGTTGAAAATGTTGAAAGACTAAATTTTATTTTCAATTAATTTCAATATTAAACATAACATTGTAGTTTTCAAAATTAATATATTCGACATGCAGTTTCTTAATCATAATAAATAACAAAAAACTTTCAACAACTGGATAATTAACACATACTATTTATAATTTCTTTCCCATAAACTAAATTAAAAAGTAAACATTTAATCGTCCGGCCATATACGGAGTGTGCATGAGCAAATCAAAAGACTTAAGCAAGCAACTTGCCCACTTTTAGCACTATTTTAATTTTCTTGCCATTTACCGCTTCTTTATTTTAACTATGCGGCTATCCGCACTTTTAACTCAACCGGCAACTCTTCATATTAATTCATGAATTCATTCATATTCATTCAGTTTTTTGTGCACACACCCTGTTATATTCTTTGCTTATTTACTGCAAATTTATGCATGACAAATAATTAGCATAATTATAGCCTAGCACTAATAAAGTAATTATAAAATAAAAATATAAAAAAATAATACGCTGCAACATCAAACGACTTAGTATCTATTACTAAGCAGCAAGTAAGCAGTCACAGCAAAAGCGAGATTGCAGCTTGTTAAGTTAAATGACGATGATCATTAGTAAAGTAATTGTGCTGAAAGTGCTTTTCTCATGAAAGATTACAGCACATAAGCGCAGTAGCGTTGCCATTGTTGTATTTGCTGCCAAGTTTCATGTTTCATGTGCCATGCATATGTTTATCAAATGTTTCACCTAGCACTTGTTTATATTTGCATATTTTTAAAAAAAATTTTCATTTTATTCATAATAGCCAGAGGAATATTTTTGGTTAGCTATTAACTTAAACATATAGAATGCTACTTTTTATGAAAAGTTCTTTGAAGTGCCGATTTACAATAGAGAAGAAACCATACTGGTACGCTTGTGCTTAGTTTCTTTTAGCTTGAAATTGCACCACATTTGTTTGCTTTTGAAAAAAAGTTTTGAATGTCGAATACAATTGGAAAAAACCAAAGTTTTAATTTAATCTTGAGCTGTCACTATCATTAGTTTGTTCTTAGAATAAGTGTCCGAATTTTGGATTAGCTATAAGGAATGTTCCTTAGATAATCTGTTGTTTGTATGCAATTTCTGTAAAGTAGCCAGGATACCTGCACAAATTCATGAAAGCCGTAAAGTGGTATGCTTACTTATATCACATGCTTATATCTTTTGATTGACTTTGCACTTTCAGAGTATAATAATGTAAACTATAGCAGCTAACAGAAGGCCGAATGGGATCTGATATTATAAATAGTAAGTTCCAATATTTATTAAAAAAAGCTAAATAAAAACCATTTTTTTTCAAGTCCATAGTTGGGTAGTGCCAAAAGCTTGCATTTTAATAATCTTTCTTAAGTTTGCAAGAAACTCTATAAAAAAATGCACGTGCTGCCGCCAAATCACTTTCCATAATTTTATCAAATAATTCAATTACTAACTTATCGTGCTCATAGTGGCATAAAGCATATCGTCTCGTACATGTTATCGTCTCGTTATCGCCGATTTTCTCGGCTATTCTCGTTTAAATTTGTAATATAATACCAGCTGGACGAGAGGTTTTAACCACGCACTGCCCCTTACACAACCCCAGCTACATTTTACGCAGTCCTTACTGCAGAAAATTAGGTCCAATTTTCCCAAATTTCATAAGTTATGGTATAAGTACCAAGAATAGCAATATAAGGATATTTGTTGTGTGGGAGAAGCTAAGACCCATTATCCAACCCCGATCGAGTTGCTTGGCACAGACAATTTACATTTACATTACCAGGTTTCACAAGCATAGCTGTCATAGTTGCTGAGATATAGCGTTTTAAGATTTTTGTTGAACTTGTTACGCCCCGTTTACTAACCTCGTCCAGATTTCGTGAGGCACTTAACATATGCAATATGCATTCTACCAGTAAATTATGAAACGTCTACTACCATAGAATCCATGACTTTTTTGGATTGAATGGATAATAAGTAATTGGTTTCCGATCTTACAGGACTTCGAATTTCAAATTTATATTCATCTCGGATAGAACATTTGCTTTTTGACTAGACCTAGTGGAGTATGTACGAGCTCCGAATAGGTTTTGTCAATTGCTTAACAATTATTTCGCTTCACCTTTCCTGTTCCTATAGCCTGAAACTCAAATGTATGTAAGATCGAGCTGCCATCCTAGCCTGAGTTATTATTTCCAACATTGCTCTACAAACTTTTAAGACTGAATTCAACGCTTCGAAGGTGGATTGACAGTCAGAGTAAATGTTTATTTTCAGAATATTGGTTTTGGTGTTACCTATTACTCTGCGGGCCTGGAGAGTGACAAAACTTTGATCTGAAAAACGCTATCTCAACTAGGTAAGCGAGAAGATTAAGATCTCTTTCATATGGTACGGCGGAATTCAAATCAAGTTTTCTTCTTCCTGTTGAGCGCCCTCGGGCAACCTCACAAGAGAGATTACCTGAAAGCTGAGCATGGGACAGATGTACTTAGTTTGTTGGACGATATAACATTTTTTTCTCGAAAAATATCGACGATAGAGCTGTGTCGATACTACTTCAACGTCTATAGCAACCAGCTTTCATGGGCTTGATTGAAGGTACAAAAGATATTGAAATCTACAGTGGGGTATGAGCTCAATGCACCCGTGGCACTAACTCTCATGCATTTTTCCTTATGTACAATTAATAAATGTTATCATTGCAAAATTCTTTTTTCAAGAAATATTTTGTTGTATTTTGAACAACCCTTCATTGAACTTTACAAAAATTAATATAATACGAGTACCATCAATGATCTCCGCTCCGACTACTCACTGTTGCGCCTTTAGTTGCTCAACTATTGAATTTCATTAAAATTTATGCAACTTTTTGTTGAACTCAAAGGCGGCCATGCAATGCAATGAAGAAAAATTGCAAATCTACACAAAAAATGACTAAATTTTAGTCATGTTTACACAAGCAATTGACATTTGGCGGCGTCTTTTGCGACAAAATACTCGAACGTAGTGCAAGCAAACGATACAACGACATAGTGTTGACTGTAGCCACCAGAGTGGTTAAGAAATAACAAAAACAACAATAAATGAAGGAAAAACTGATCGGCGCACAGGAACAATGAATGTATCGTATAAAATCTGTTCGAAGACAGTAAGGATAACACGGCAGCGCCTTTAGTTTGCACGAGTATTGTGTGCTGCTGCTGCTACATATCACAATGCGTGTTGCCATAAAGTCAATTTCTGCACACGCCGCTCAGCAATTGGGAACCACACGCATGCGCAACGTATAACTAAAATCTTTTACTAAATTTGCATTTTTTTCCTCTCCGCTGGCTATTGTTGCCCGCCATCGTTGCTGTGTCACGGCTACTCAGCTTCTGGGAAGTGACATTTAAAGCGCAAATTCAACGCGCTTTGACAATTCAAAAGTCAGCCAGTAGAGGGTAAGAAAAAAAAACTGAACTATAGAACGCCTGGCTCTTGGTTAGGTGCACAATTTGATATGCGGCGCTGATATGCAGGGCAAGAGTTGAATTGACAATAAAAACAAAAAAAAAATATTGGAAAAAATATGTAGAAACAATGCATAATTGAATGCCAGCATACCAATTATTAGCTTTAAATGCGTTGTTCAATTTGTATGCAATTTACAAACAAAATATGTGCAGATGTATTGAATTTTTTTATATCGCAATAGGGTAGCACCAGTGCATGGTTGAATGACTGAGAGATTTTCTCTATCTATTTTCAGAAGCTATGAACTTCACTGGTATGGGATCTTTTATGGGTTAGAATGTTAATGTTCTTTCATATTTTGAACGAAAATTGATGAAATTGGGTGAAAGTTTGCGAAAAACTTTTTAAAAGTGCATGATTTTCTTCTGAAGCTTCTGTTTCCATTTTCAAAAGTTGTTCGGCAGGAAATCAAAAGTTTTTGGTTCAAAAAAACTTATCACTTTGATTCGAAATTTGCTTTTAAAAAGATTTCTAATTTTTTTCTTAAATCTGTGCAAAAACCAAGGTACTCAATAATTTCTTTATTTAATTTTCGTCTCTTAAAATATTTTTTTGCAGCAAGCCAGCGAATAGAGTTTGATTCCAGCATTTACTGCGTGGCTAGCTCAAGTATGAAAAACACCGGTCATAATTCTTAATTATTTAATCAGTAGATAGCGAATAATTAATAATATTCCAGAGGGCTTGTCGATGAGACAGAACCGAGAAAATAACAGGAGTGCCAAGTTTCACGTTCATTTGAAAAGACCTTTGATTGCCCGTTGCCAACATGGTGAATATAATTTAAATACACGAACTATTCTACAAAAATATTTATCTACGCTTACAATTAAGTTAGAGTCTTAATAGCAATTACCCTAAACATTTTCAAAATTACAAAAAAAAAAAATGATTGCGAAAATAAATCAAGTAATTTTTCGAGAAAATATAGCTATTCTTAGGTAGGAATATTGTAATAATTAAGATTTGTAACACTTACAGTGCTGGTTGTAATAATCAGAGAATCCAAAGCATACACGTTTTGTATCGAAGTAAACACCATTTTACATTAAAACCAAACAAAATTAATAAAAATCCTTTCACAAACTCACCGACCAAACAACTTGTTTAACTAGA
Organism: Meiosimyza decipiens; assembly: GCA_963680825.1. Lineage (NCBI taxonomy): Eukaryota > Metazoa > Arthropoda > Insecta > Diptera > Lauxaniidae > Meiosimyza > Meiosimyza decipiens. The sequence continues at coordinate 77,568,344 of OY804259.1, forward strand.
AAAGCCAACGAGATACAGCAAATATTTGCTGAAATTAACAAAAGAGTTAATAAAGCCAAGAGAAACTACACACTTAAGTTAATTAATTTTAAAACGCCTTAAACATCCAATAACAACAACAACAACAAATTATTGCTTTTGTTATCTTAAAAGTAACATTTCATTCTGCACTTGCGAACATCAAAATGAAATCATAGCTTGTTGAAAACTATGAAGCAAAAAAAAAAGCATAATATGTATAAAAATTGAATTTGGAAAGTGACCCAAATTTGTTAACTACAATTAAGCTATTGGTTTTTCTCAGTGCCGGTCATTCCATATAGTCGCTCTAGGCGCCAGTCCTTTTAACAATTTTTCTCTTTAACAATATTTTTCGACTTCTGCAACATTTCTTGACGTTCTCAACTCAGATCGGAACTTCACTTCACTTCTACAGTAGGGGCGGAAAGTTGGATCGGATAAAATATAAAATTTTCTTCGCCCTATAAATCTATGGTTTTTTGTCGATAATTTCTATCAAATCTGCCACCTTGACATCTTTTTCAGATCACATCTACTGGAAGTACATGAGAATAGACCTGGACAATTCGAAAGGAAATTTCCGCCATTTAACTCATAATAATAAAAAATTCCAACTTTTTTTGAAACTCGGGTTACGCCGATTTATTGGCGGTTAGCTGGCATTAAAAAAAAAATGATTCATTTGCGACAAGATTTGCGCTCTATAGCAATTTTTGAACCAAAACTCGATTCGAGACCATAGCTCACATATCTTTTGAGAAAGAATAAAATATTTTTAGGCCATCTTCAGGCCATAGGCCTCTTGTTTGCGGCAACCTCCTCAACAAGCAGTATTCAATACATTCATTGTCAGCTCTCAGCAAGTTAGTACACTGGAGCTTCATAACTAATTGCGTTGCTATCCCTCCATTTGTTAGTGGGGCGCCAAATTCTTTTTTCACTTGAAACTATGGGTAGGTAAGAACCGCCTCTGCTATTGCAGCTTCGGTTTCAAGTACTTAACACTTTAAGCCACCATTTATGTTGATAATTAAGTCTTTATTTAGTTGCTTTGCCGCCGCATATTGTTAGGAGGATTAAATTTGTTACCGCTATATTTATTGGCAATAAAAACGAATTAACTTGGCTGATGGTATATTCATCTGAGTGGATAATTATGCGGATGAAAATTATGTTTCAAAAAGATTTCTTAGTTGCAAGATTACAAAGTATGTAGTGCTCAATACAATTTTGAGTTACATTTTAGTTTTATTTCCATTTTTATTGCTCTAAAAAAGGTTTAAATGCAATGCATTACGACTTATGTTAAAAAGCCCAATAAAGTTATTACACGGCTTAAGTCTTATGGTTGTTAAAAAAATCACAGCTACTGCTAAAAGTCGTTGGTTGTATTATAGTACACAGATAGAGTGTTGTGGTATAGGAATTTTATTCAATTTGTTTCTGTTGGCAACAAAAATGAATACATTTTACGATCTTTTAATAGACAAAAAGTTAGCAATAAAAAATATTACAGTCGCATATCTGAGAAATTTGATTTTAAAATTTTTGCTGACATAAATTTCAAAAGCAAAATTTTTTTCAAAAGTCTTAAGGGATTGAAGTATCGAAAAAACTCTTCAAAAGTCAAATGGTATAGAATAATATCGAAGAAATTGACAATGTTTAAATAAGTTAGGTTATACGTGTACTGGGGGGGCGGAAAAGTGTTACTTGCAAAAAAGAAGTATCAAGGAACTACGAGTAGCATTACGGCATGCTTGTAACTTTTTGACTAACGACAACGCCGTTTTTGCCTCAGCCACCGTATTCCTTGGATATGGCCGCCTGTAACAACTTTCTACTCCCGAGGCTGAAGAGAACCATGAAATGACGAAATTTTGATACCATTGATGAGATTAAATGAGAATCACTGAAGTAGCAGAAGAACATACCGAAAATTGAAATCCAGAAGTGCTTCATGGTTGGAAAAAGCACTGACAAATGTGCATTATATCTGAGTCAATTTCTTTGAAGGGGACGAAATTGAAGTTGAAGAAAAATTAAGATTATTTAAGAAAAACGAAAATTCCCATTATTTTGTGATCAAAGCTTGTGTACACTGCTATACGTAACATATAGTGGAGTACGCGACTTAGGTATGCCAATTTTTCTCAGTAGCATATATCGAAAATTATTAATCCTACGGAGCTTTTTTGTGTAAAATTGGTAGTAAAAAAAATAGTATATAGCTAAAATTGCTGTAAAACCAATAGTTAACGCGATATCTGTAAAAAACAAATCCAAATTTCGTGTATTTTGGACCAAAATAGTTTTATTAGCGTACGCGATACCGCTGAAGTACTAATGCCAAACTGAAGGTCTATGTAAAAATTCAGCTTGCCCAATATTACTCTACAATTTACTTTTTTTTAATAGTAATATTCCTGGGCTATAAAATAAAATGGTGAAAGTGGAAATGGATAAGTCCATTGAAGTAGACTTCTCAGGATGGCATGAATTGCATTGTGCAAACTTTCGCTAGCGCAGGAAGTACGTGAATCGCAGAAACGTGGGAGAGAATTGAAGGCACTCGCTACTGATCGCGCATGTTGAAAGGGATTTATGGAAGCTCTATGCTCCGTGAAGAGACAAAGAACATAAGAGAGAATATCGAATATGGATTAGTAATACAAAACACATGACTGTTAATTATTCAAAATCGGCTTTGAAGTTTAGGAATGTGACCTAATATTTTAAATGGTTCCAAATTTGTTTGATAGAAATTGCAAATAAAAATTAGAGTATTTACGTCAGTAAAAACCTTATCTTATTAATTTCTTTACACAAGCAACTTTTGTTAACGTTCAAAGTTTGTGAAGCTTATCTTAAAATGCTTGGCTAACACCCAGTGCATTATTGTCGCTTTATAACTTAAACTGCCGGCGGCAAAAGCATATAATTTTTAAAAATATTAAAAAAAAATCAAAAACTCCATATTAGCTACCCAAAAACTTTAAGTGTTGTCTGAAATAGAAAAATGTTAATTTTATTCAATTCAACTACAACTGTTACCATTCGAGATAGAAATATTTCTTAAAATTATGCAAACAATTTGAAAATAAAAATATAAATTTTATGATGATTTCAATCAAATGCAAAATTATGTCAGCTATTGTCATTTAAAAATATATTTTCAATTTAATTACCACGAAAATTTCAACAGAAACAACAATTAATTTACATAAAAACAAAGCAATGAAATTTTGCTAATAAAAAATTTTAAAAAAAATAATAAAATTCACCACCCGCTGTGACGATGCTTTGAATGAAATTTGGCTGAATATATATATGAGTATAAAACAAAAATAACTTTTATAACAAAAAACGATTTAAAAAATTTCAAAAGTTTACTTAGCAAGCGATATAAGACTAAGAATTTTGCTCTAAAAACCATTCAAACAAAATCATAAAAATTGTTTATTGTGTGCAATTTTGGCACAAGATAATGTAATCAAAAATCTTAAAAATGTCAAAAAACTACCCCTACAATGGTTGACATTTTTTCTAATGATCCTGAGCTGGCAATCAATTATTTTATCTATCCACCCTTTGTTGTTAACACCCTGTTGATAAGTTTGCCAATTTGCAATGGCAACCCTTAATATTCAGGGTGGGTAGAAAAACAGTGTTACAGAAAAGTTATTATAACTGTAGCCGCAAGTTATGGAAATATTAAAAAAAAAAATGGCACTCAAATTGTTATTGCTTTCAAGCCAGAAAATGAAGTACATATATCGCAATCATATGAAAAATAGTCATGATATAGTCCTATATCAGTTTTGAGCTTAACATTTTTAAAGGGTGGTGGTGAACAACCAAATTGCCTATAACACTTTTGTTTTTTATTTCGATAAGTTAAACTTAAGCTATGGAAATTTCCATTAGAAAAGGTGCTTCAAAATGTCAGCAATAAAAGCTATGAACATGAAGTTGGTTAAAAAAACATTTATTTCTTTTGCAACTACTGAACGATATTTGTCAAAGGCCATTCTAACAGATTTGACGTATATGACGTACTGTGTAATTCACCATTAGGAAGCACACAGTGGGCGATATACATAAGTAAATAAAAATCGATTTTAAAAAATCATAAACGTTTTGTCCCAGCAATCAATGCAAATAAATTGTGTATCAGTCTTAAGCAGCGGTGGGCATGGAAATCTAGCAAAAGGACGCAACAACAAAATCAAGCAACAAAAAACAAAGTTTTAAAGCGTTTTTGCTTTCATTTTCAAATTTGGCAACAGCACAAAAAAAAATCCAAATTGCACTACAAACAAAAACAATTGCTACATTCGTCGTTGTTTTTGTGTGTTGTTTTTGTTTTCATTCCAACTCAAGTCAACGCTGTGCGTCGATGGCGTTAATTTTCTATAAATTGTTTTTTTTTTGTTGCTTGTGCGTCGAATGATGGTTCGGTCTTTGAGGGCGGAAAATGTCACTACATGCCCATCGCTAGTCTAAAGCATAAAGCATAATCCTATGTGTTGTGTGTGGGTATAATTGTTCGAAGTAGTGAGATGCAATGCAAGTTCCTTAAAAGTCCATGAATATCCAGGGATATTCTCACTTTTTCATCTAATTATTATTTTGAACATTGCAATATTAATTCAGCTGCAGAGTTGTCGGCAAAACTTTTGTTCCACTGTAGCATTAAAGGAAACATATTTAATATTCAAAACATGCACTGAAGGCAGGTAAGCAAAGTGCGTTAAATTGCATACAATTGCGAATTCTAACTTTTATTAGGGTCAGCTTTGATTAACGATACTTAGAGCCTGCGTGACATTTACATGCGATTGTAAAAAAAACATAAAACTCAGAGTAACAAATGTCAGAAAATGCTGATGATAAAGCGGTTGAGTGTCATAAATGAGAAATAAAAATAGTAGTGCACAGCTCAATCAAAATGCAATTTGTGATTGAGGAGGGATGTTAAGGATGTTAAGTTTTGTAATTTAACGAGAGGGTTGCAATGATGTCATGTACGCATAACACATATAAATCGAATATGCTTTAATGATGGAATATGTATTCCACAGGGATGTTAACAATCGACAAACAAATGAACAATCAAAGGAATGATGTCAGTGATGCGAATGATGTATTATTATATGTACATAGTTATGTCTGTATATAAATTGAAAAGGGTTAAATGTTAATTTCAATGTTGTAGCTTGCAATTAATTTGTGCATTCAAAGGAAACACTTTGAGAACATTTGTAATGAAAGCTATTTTTATATATTTACTCATGGGTTATACCAAGGATACGCAGCCCATAGCTCGTTTGGCTTTTTCAGCTCTTACAACAATAACAAAAAATATTGAGCTCACTTCGAGCTCTTTTCGATATTCGAGTTAAATCATTTTGAACCGCAATCATCGCTTGTTTCTACTGCCAATTTAAGGTGCCTCATATTTAGTTGGGGCTTAATAAGATGTGTTAGTAGAGTCCACAGTCTGACAACACTAACAAAGAATATTTTGGATAACGTTAAGAGCTGAAACGTAGATATGTACTATGATATTGTTCTAGAATAATATAAAAAGTTTATATATGCCCCGTTGTCCTATCTCGCCAACATTTTTCAAGGTGCGTAGTTCAAACTATCTGGCTTTATTGATCTAAAGTTTCAATTCATCTTCTTCGACTGCATTGGTCACATCAAAATTCAACTTCTGATCGAAGAATGATCTGGCTTCTACACTGTACGATTTCAAGAAAAAATCTTTATTGTGTTATATATTTTATTCGAACCAAGTTTTTGAACCGATTTTGCCTATTTTTAAGTCTTACGAGCTATGATTGAAGGTGTAGCCTGACAAATAGACAAATAAACAGGCATCTATATAGGCTGACGGCAATCCATTCAGCTATTAGATCAACCAAGATCAATTATGCTTGCCATGCCTACTTCTATGCGTTACAAATAGCTTGGAAAAATGACTTTACCTTGAGTGTAATATTAAAGAATATCTAAATTTGTTGAAATTTTCTGACTTTATTGCTTTATCTTTATCTGTATAATGCTCTAGCTTGAGCCAATCTTATTTAATGCTTTTAAAAAATTAGTACATTTTATGACTGCGATTAGCTAAACTACTGAAGTGACAGCACGTACAAAATGCCGAAATTCTCATGACTTAACAAATTTTTAGATTATCTCTATTGCTCGCACAAGTAAATTTGCTATTGTGCTAAAAGTATTCCCCAATGACTAATTGAGTGTACGCTGATTGCAACAATTTAACGGAGTTGCTACGAGCCCCCCTCATTTACCACGCTATATAACATGACACCCGCTGACTTGAGAAACGTGTGCGTATTTATTTTACTATAACAACGTGCCTTCCCCAGCTTCTCCTGGATCTCTATGGATCTTCTGAACAGATACCATGTCAAGACTGTCTGCTTCGTTTTAAGCCTATTAATTTTCCATCTCTTTCTGGTGCTTTCCTTCTCGTAAAAGCTGTTACACATTTTATGATTATTATTATGTTAAACGCGTAAAATGTTTGATTGAGCAGGTTACGTGCAGTATTGCCACCCTTCTTGATAGCTATGTATGTAGCTCCATTTAACACGTAATCCTATTTGCCACCCTTGCCAGCCCTCATGAGCACACAACTGTGGGGGTGTAAGTGTTGAGTGCTTAATAGGCTGTACGATGCTTAGTTGTGGTGCGGTGGGTGACCTATTGTTGTTGTGTTATGCTACCCACTCATTTAACTTCGTCACTGTTCGCTACACTTTTATTGCTTCCACTTAGACTGATGGGTTGCGCCAATATACTTTCGCGGCTGGCGAGGTTTCACCGAGAATTGCGGTAGTTAGTTAGTGGGTGTTATGTTGAGAAAATGTGGGAATTATTAAATTACGCTACTGGGCTACACTCAAAAGAATATTTAGATAGAGTTTGGTGACTGCTTTAAGTTCAGCGCTATAGAAACTTTGGTTTTGTTGTGCTTTCAGTTTAAATGACGCAAGCAAGAGTGCGACGTTAATAGGAGTCCAATATATCAGATTATATTTATTAGATAAGTTTTCTCAAAGATATGTGAAAAACGTGAAACTCTGGCCTTTAACGTTTTTGTGCTTTATATTAAACACGAATATTTAAACCGAATTTTCAAATAAGTTATAATCTTGAAGATATATGTTGTTGTTAATGTCGAAATCATCGATTTTTGGCGATTTCGTAGATTGATTTTAAGCACCCTAAACTTTATTCGGATATATATATCTATATATTTTAAAAATTACATCTGATGTAAAAACTTGGTTCATTATTCGTGTTCGCCAACCTCGACTTAGTATCAAATTTCTGGAAAGACACGAAAAACCCAATGAAATCATAAATCTCTGTTTTGCAGCTGCTCAAAAATGGATAAATATCAAAACTTTTCGACTACCTTCTGCATAGCGAAAATGAAGTACCTCCTGTCCTTATAACGTATTACATGAAGGAATGTGATAGGTGTAATTCCCAGATACTGTCTCATAGTCTATCATGCGTATAGAATGGGTATGGTGACCCACAACCCGCAATGATGATGAAGTGTAATCTGTAGAGCATTTATTATGTCACTGCCTTGTCCAAGCGAGTGCTGGGCGTTCACAGAAAAGGGCTTTAGTGATTATTCCGTATTTTATTCCATCCAGTTTCAAGCAGTCTCATTTTAGTTGCATGATGACCTCTGAGGCAATGTCCAGTTATTACCATTATCAAGAGGCGGCAATTTACCTGTCACTAAGGCGAAAAACAGACAGATGTTTTTCACAGATCTTGCGAAAATATGTGGTACTGATCTGAAATCGCTAAGGGACTTAGCAACAACATGTAAGGCCTCCACGCACAAATCAGATCTGATCTGACTCTCAGTAAAAAAACTTTAATCTACGTGACTCAACGTCGGAGAAACTGTGGTTTCACTATGGATCTATCTGGGTCTGTGTGTGGCTACTAAGCCGGCACTCTAACTTTATCTTATTTTGTACGAAGTTTTCCATGTTTTCATATTTTTCGGAGCATGACGGTCTGCAAAATCAACGTGGAGGTGAGGTGTGAGTTCACCCGTATATTTGGTAGGTTTTTTGATATTTTCCCTTCAATATCTGAATTAACAAAAATATACACAAATGTGTATATTCAAAATTTGAATATACACACAGGATTAGTGATTTCACCAATAAAAAGGCTAAAATTTTACAGTAATTGACTCAGAAGTCTGTGTAGACTGTTAGTAAAAGTTTTCTTGGTTGTGTACAGTTTTATATAAGCGAACTGAATATCAAGTCTTAACTCTCAGCAAAACTAAAAATGCCAATGAAATTACCTCAAAATACGTCAACTTGAAGTATCTTTGAACTACAACTAAACTCCTAACTCCGCTTAAGCACCGAAGAAGGTAAAGATAAAAGGCCATTTAAATTTTTATGCAATTTCATCAAAATGCGGTATATACATTTAATTTCTTGCAGCAAAAGGCAAAAGTAGCATAATTATTTCCAAGAAATATGGGACACAAATTGAAAATACAGAAATTGCAACGAAAATGCATGAAATTTAAAAATTCTCCCCGAAAAGCAGAATTGAGGCAATTTAAAATAAAAAAAAACTTAAAAAAAACAAAATGAGGCGATCAACTACAAAAACTGTCATCAAAAACCGTTGATGCGATCACATTATCCGGGAAAAATGAAGCTAATCCATCACTGACCACAGCATCAACTAAAGAGCAACAACAACAACAACAGCAACAACGAAAAATGCCAGCCCCTGACATTGCAGCAGGATCAAGAAATACAAGATATTGCAAAATATTTGTACATGATGAGCTTCAACGTCAATGTCAACCAAGAATAACATCATGTTGCCAAGGCAATTGAGGACATTTAAGAAAGAACAGAACCAAGGACGTTGCACTCACAATATGCTCAGATAAACACCACGAAGATCAATCAGTGTTGCATACAGATGAACACACATATTAATACGAAAATATTGTGACCAACCATTCTGTCAGATGTTGGTAACACTCTAAAGAAGACTCTTCTACAGCTAACTGCTAACTGTAAAATGATTAAGTTTCTCATGCGCACTTTAGCTTTCAATCCTTAAAACCCACTATGTATATCGCCCTGAGTATGTTCAGAAATACAGCGCTCAACGTTCTGTCTGCTGCGACTTGATTTCTTGTAAATTGTCTGTGAATTCAGCCAGAGCAAAAAGTATGAATCCATTGTTTTCGAGCGCCCTAATTGATGCAGGATAGCTATAAATTTTATCAAAGTGATTTCATCGCGCTTTTGTCATTTTATGTTGTTGCTGTTGTTGGTGTTGTTGTTGCTGCTGTATATCTCTTATTTGGATGAATTTTTTATGCGTTGACTTTTGACTTGATTTAATACAAAAACCGCTTAGGTTTCTGAAAATATTGAGCAACGGGCGATGTTTCGCTTAAATGCCACAATAATTCGTTTTGCACACAATAAAATCCCATTTTGATTGTCATGATCAATACGCGACACAACACGTTAACTGCGATCAGTCGTTTGTTATTTGTTTTAATGTTAAATCGATCACTGATGTTCTTAATATTGAAAAAAAAACACGTGTAAATAATGCGCAACACACAATCGACATAAAGGCGATAAGATCATGAATTGTGATCAATTTTAGTACACAGCAAAAATTACGCTTACATTTAAATATTTGAAATGAAAACGATAACGGTTTTTGCGTTAAAACTAACTACTTATAATGGGGAAATCTTTCTGAATTTTCATTTTCGACGAATCGGGAATTGGATTTGAGTTACATATATAACTAGCACTTAAATTTTTGACACCATGAAGTTATCCGAATTTCTTTAGCCTTTTAAAAGTTCGAGCTCGAGTACCGAAAAAGTACAAATGTACCAAAAATGTCATCACTGAGTTATGTTACCTTTAAACTCAAGTAAAAAAATAAACTTTAGAGATAAATATTTTTATTCCAGTGTAGCTTGAAAGTTTATATAAGCTCGTGGAATATTATATGCATTCCAAGTAGTGAAAACAGCATAATCACCTATTGGCACTGGTAAAATGTTTGAAAATGCATTGTCCAAGTAAAAGTTTGGTAGTTTTTCCAGTGTCACGATACATTTTTTTTAGTCGAGTAAGAACCGCTCAATGAGTACGTCAACAAACAGAATTGCGAAATTTGCTCTGAAAAGCAATCAGTGTTATGAATTCTCTTCTACAGCAATTTAGTTTTGACTAAAATTTGGTTTATTTTGTGGAAATTTCCATCTGGATCGCATAAGGTTGACCTTATTAAAGATTCAGAACGGATTTGGATGATCGGTTCAGGCCCAAATTTTAATGTAAATAATTCGTCTTGTGCTGGCAGGAAACATTAAGCATAAATTTTGATTGTCTGTCCAAGACAGTTTCGCAGTTTTTTTACCTCAGATGGTTGCAATTTTTTGAGACAACATGGAAATCTTTTATGTCATCTTCTTAAACGAAACATCAAGTAAACAAGTAAGGAATGTTTTTTAGTGTGGTCAAAAAACATGCAATTTGCAACAATAAAATAACCATCCCGATTTTTATCAAAATGTTGAAAAAGCTATATATGACCAAAATAAAATTTCGACATTTTTTTTTTTATTTTAAGAAATTAAAAAAATTATTGCAAAATTAGAATTGCTTGGGTCCATTTTATAAAGAAAAGCTTAGTGCTCTTGAGTGAGACTACTATATTAAAAATTTAATTTTTCATAATTTTTTAAGTAAATGTTTAGAAATAATTTCTTACTTTTTGTTTTTTTTTTTATTGTTTAAAAGTCTGAAAAAGTCCATCAAAGCCCTAAGTCCCATAGGAACACAATTATATAAGAAATTATGATGAAAACAAGAAGCACCTGCAAGTGAAGCGTAATATCAAATGAGTTACAAAAACAAAGCCACACAACAGAAAATACAATTTTGACTTTACTTCAGTTTTTGTTTGGCCTCTCAAGATATCTATGCAAAAAGGGAAATATATCTGGCTTAGAAATTCTTATTCTTATATAATGGTCACTGATGATTTTATTCAGCAGTAGATGAAACTAGTCTGACTAGCATTAGCTATTTTTTTGGCGTTCTCACACTCAGTACTGAGTAAAATAATTCAAATTTCTAAGTTATTCGAGTGCAATTAGTCATTATAAATGAAAAATGACAGAACCAGGCTATAGTGAATGGATTTGAAATATTTTTTTTTTGGATTTCAAATATCATAAGCTAAAAAGCTTACCCATTAGAAATGTCCGTAGTTTTGAAAATCGGAAAACATGTTTATCGCCCATTCAAATTATATGTAAACCGCTATATTGCGTGAATTCTTTAAGGTAATGCAACTAAATTTTGAAAAAATATTTAATATGGCTTAGAGAAGCTCTGGACAACAATTAGGCGAATTTCTACAAGAAAGCGTTGCACTTACCATACATGCAAAGTCTTTGAAATGGTATACTTATAGAGTAACTAAATTTCAGACATATTCTACGATTGGCTTAGACAAGCCCCAGACAGAAATAAATGTATACAATATAATTTAATCGCTTGGAGGCCCCATAAAAAAGATAGTTGATACAAAGCGAAATCTACTTGCTAATATTTCTATAAAGCGATTCCACCCAGGAAACTCGATATCAGTTTAATGCTATAAGTACAGTACTTAATTTCAAAGTTAAGGACAGCCCCGCTTCCTGTACCTTATTTCAGTTTAAGCTTCAATAGCTCTAAGTATATCACTCTTTACTTAAGTAAACAACATGTTCACCAATAACTTAATATCGTCAGAGGGAGCTTTTACCACCTGAAGAATTGAAAATATACCACGTAGTTGTGTCAGCATTTACAGTACATGTACGCAAATGGAAAAATATAAGGATTAATGAAAGGATCTATTGATAAGCTATGCTCAACAAAACCGAAAAACCTACACCATGACTAAAGTCGTTCAAGATAGCAACTCAGCAACGTCGCAAGCCACCATCGCTGGAATATAGAATTCGGACTTGACAAACAAATCTGTGGCCACATGGAATAACAGCTAAACTTGATATTTGATGACATTGCGAAACAGCATAAGTCATATGAATATACACATGACTTATTTTGTTTCGCCTTGTCATCAAATATCGAGCATATATCTTATTACTTGTGGCCACAGAAATAACTATTATAAAGAAAAAGAAAACTGAATAAAACATAAATCTAACTAAATGCTCAAAGTCGCATCACTGATAGACAAATTAATTAAACGTTCATAGTCGTTGTCATCTTTGTTAGTTTTTGGAACTAATACAGTTGTAACTTAAACACAGGAAAGTATTGCCCACTACTTTGTATTGTTAACAGACACCACAGGGGTTGGCATGGCATTCAATGAATATACCAAAATATAAATAAAATCTTTTAAAATAACGAACAAAGCTATACCAAGTATGATAGCTCTGAAAATAGCATAAATAAACATTCGTTTTGCTCAACAAAATGCGGTGATTTTTCTAACTGCTTGACGCCTTTGTGTTAGAAATATCAGCTAATACTCTTTGACCAAATTAATAATAACCAACATATTAATTTTGAGTTTTATGCGTTATGTTTTTTCATCTTTCAAATCATCACAAAGAAACCAAATTTGACTTTCACAAATTAATATGGTTTCTTTTTATTGTTGTCTGTTGTTGGTCAGTATTGAAGAAAAATCAATTAGTTGAGCTCGTAAAATATAAATAGCGTCATTTAGGGTTACCGTTTAATCATTTGAAACTTTCAAATGTTGTTGATTGAAAAAAATGAAGATAAAACCAAACGTTTTTAGCTTATGTTACAAAAGGATTTCTTTCAAATATTTTCTTATTGGGTCGTATTGGACGATTGTATTTTTTTTTAGCTTTAGACTTGAACTTAATAAAAGAATGAACTGAAGCAGTTAGTTTTAATGTTTTATGAATGCTTAAAAAAATTTAAGCCTCATCAATCAGCTAGAGTTTTAAGCTCAATCTGAGTATCTTATGTATGAAATAATCTTCTGTTTAGTGTGCATATAAGTCTATATAAAGTAATATTTTAATTTCAGATTAAAAGCAACTCTTGTCTTATGATAAATATTTTTAAATTTACAATCAAGTTAATATTTAAAATTATGAATTAGGCTCAATAATAAGAAACTAGTAAGGGTGTTATATCTTTGGCCTGGTAATAAATTAACTAGTGCTTCACCTATACGAGAACGATATGATAATTCATAAATTATCGTATCATGCTCGTAGCGGCGCCAAACTTATTGTCTCGTACTCGTTCTCGTACGAGAAGATTTTGATCTGTAACGTTATCGTATCGTTCTCGTCTCATAATCGCCTATATTTCTCTGTTTTTCTCGCTTAAACCTAGATATTTAATACTAGCAGGACCAATGCCTATACCCGCGCTGTGCCCGCTGTTCCACCCCACTTACATTTTACGATGCCCTTACTGCAGATATTTGGGTCCATGTACCGAATTTCACAAATTGGTATAAGAATAGCAATTTTTTTAAGCAAATAAAAATGCACTAAGAACGAAACACGACAGGATCGACGGTAAAATATAATTGGGCGATTTTGCAAATTTAAAGTAGAAAATCGGTATTTTTTAATTTTTTTCGGTCGATTTTCAATTTGTTATTAGCAGAAAAGAAAAAAGAGAATCAAATCACGGATCGAATTCCTCCTGCTTCCGGGCCACCCCCACATTATTGGATAATTTGATAACCTCTTTAACTTGCACCATTTTTTCAATCAATATTTTTTAAAATGGGTAGACGACTTCAAACAGGGGGCGGTAATCCAGTTTTCAATGTCAATGAAAATCCTCTTGAAGAGGTTTGCCTAGACATACAATGCTGACACATCGTGAAAAAATCAAACCGGGTTTTTTTAAGCGCTCTAATGTATCTACATACATATTATGTACATGTGTTTATAAAAAAATAGTGCAAAATTATAAATATGCGCGTTCAACATTCTAAACGTTTATCGTATGATAAACACTACGTTATTGCCGAGAACGAGATATCGGCCAGACCTTTTTCATTCTCGTTATCGTTCTCGATCCCGACAACGATAACGATATAGAGAACGATATTTATCGGTTAGGTTTATCGGAAATATGGTCGTGAAATATATCTTATTTTGCTAGGGTATTTGAAAGTCAAAAGTGACGACCTTTTTTCTTGTGAGGTAAATAAAGATTTTACATGAGTTTTAAAATTTTCTTTTGTTTGGGGGCGCCAAATATCCTATTTGCCCCGGGCACCCAATGCTTCAACCTTTAAAAAATCTCCTATTTGATATTTTCTAGCGAAATGCTTTTGTCGTATCATGAAGTGACCTGCTGCTTTTCAATATAAAATGTTTATTATTACTTCGGTTCGGAGAACGATACTAACGTTAGGTAACAGATATCAAATGATTCCTGAAATTTTTGAACTGCTTTACTTTCGCTCTAATCTGCCGGCTGCAGAGCGTTATTTCATTGAATGGTGTTGAGCCACAAACGTATTTATCGGTTGCACCTTTCTCCTTAAGTGCTATTATTGTTATATTGACTTAATATTCGGAGCACTTTTGCTTCCGCAACTTGTTGCAAGCACCGTACCAAGCAAATGTTGATGGCAGTTTTCTTGTTTTTAACGTGTTTTTTTTATGTCAAGATATATACATTCTAGACTATTTAAGATTATTAAGCAAATTATTTAAATATGTGCTGTTTTGCACTTAACCAAATAATGTCTTATTTAATGTAAATATACTGCTTGAATACACGCAATTTGCTTGTGAAATTTATTCAACACTTTTTCTGATATAAAATTTTTTTCATACCTCAATAACAACTGAAGCTACATGTGATTCAACACACTGATTTAGCCTTGCGAGACGTTGTTTTAAAGAAATCTTTATCGCCTTTAACACTTGAAGCGTTTCCATTAAAACTGCTTAATAGCGCAATATAATTTAAACATGCAGTAAATGAATGTGAAAAAGGATGCAAGAGCCAATAACGAATGAAAAATATGTGAATCCGGGGGTATAGAGAGAAGATGGTTGACTTTAAGGCAAGGCCTTGTGAATGGGCGAGTACACAAGGTAATAAGTTTGGTTAACGAGGGTTTAATTTATGATTTGTTTTGTTTCCGGTTCGTATCGAAGACATTGAAATTATAGGTTATTGAGGATTAAGTGTGTGATACAGCAACATTTGTCAGCTGATAATTGTTCGATGTAATATTTGGGACATTATTTTGAATTGCTACAAGATATGAGTTTGACCAACTTTTGCTACTTCTGAACAAAATGATTCTAAACGCTTTTCTTTTGGATAAAGTACTATCAATTACTTGAAATAGTTTTTTATATACATTGGTAAAGATAAACATTCTATGTTATCCCTTCCCCTTATCCATTATTCCATAAGGTGTATTTCCATAGATCAGACATGCCCTGGTATGAATGGATTACAACGTACTCTACAAATACTGTATGCAACACTTAATGATTTCACGTTTTTTTTTTGCGCTAATAGTCCTTAATCCTTTCACGCTCACTGTAAATTTAAAGTTTTTTCATCTACTTCTCCATAACTTTGCTTGGCAAAAATAAAAAAGGAAAAATGCATCTCTTTCTTAGTTGCGTTGAAAATCGATTTGTAAAATTGCGCCTGCGCAAACAACCCATCAACGGATAACAACGCACAGCACAGTGCAGAGCAAAGCGATGCCAACGAATATCTCAAGAACCATAAATTACGCGCTTAACAAGAAGTCGAAGGAGCAGGCACCCTTTTGCCATTGCTACAGACAACACAAACAAAGAGGGGCAACTAAAAATTAAAAATAATCACAGTGCACGATTAAGTTAATTCCTTATTTCTGTTTTTTTCAGTACAAGCTGCTGCTGGGAACTTGGGCCAACAACCAACAGCCAGCAGTCAACAGTCAACAGTCAGCATTGGCAAGAAGAACAAATCGAAAGAAGAGTTAAAAATCAAATTAGCGAATGTGTTGAAAATTAAAAACAAATTCACGGATATATGGCTGGCATCTGCAGCAGCGCGGCAGCAGTTGCAGATAACGTACTACTCGATTGTATGAAGAACGCATGCAACGCGAAGCAGCCAATTTCTGGCTGATGCTGCTGCTGCTCGCAGACATACAACTGGAATTATTATTTAAGACTGCGAACAAATTCGTCCTCCTCTACGATATCGAACAGTCAGCATGGAATGCACCCTGAAGGTGTTGCAATTTGACGTTTTACGCGTTTATCCTTTTGTTATTTTTGTCTGCCATGGCATACATATGTTGTTTGAGCTTCGAGTAGCAGCATGCATGGGGAGAGAGGGAAGATTAGCTGTAGCATTGAACAGGTAAAGCAATTTTTTGTTTTTTTTTTGCCGTTGTAGTAAAAATACATATAGGCTTTAAAGCGATTTCTGGTGAAAAACATGTCGAATTAACACGCGTTCAAATGTGGAAAAAAAGCTCAGTTGGATTTGTTTGTGGAAAGATTATTAAATCTTAAAAATGCGGGTAAAAGTTTCAAAAATTCTAGAAGTCATCATACTACTTATAGCTAAAAACTTCATTTGTAGCATAGAACCTTCAGGCCCTTATTGTTCTTCTGATTTCAAAAACTTAAAGTTACCGAGAATGAAATACATTGAAAATTTAAAGGACAATCTTTGCTTACTAAACACGGTACCATCTTGTCTAGTTATAACGATATTTGGGGTTTTAAGCTTAGAAATGCCAAATTCAGTGGGAGGCGTCAAATATCAGCTGCAAGGGTTTTTGTAGAACTTTACAGTAAAAAAATTATTCTATGTCACCAATCTTGTTTCTGATAGCACTCAACGATATTCTCTAGACTCTACAAATCGTGGTACTCAATGAACTTTCAGCAAGCATCTAGAAACTTCGCTTATGCCAATGACATATATCTCTTCACCACCAAGCAGTCCGACCTGCAAGAAAAACTCACTGCCAGCAAATCTTCTTCGGAAGAGGTACGTCTGAAAATCAACATAAATAAAACAAAATCTATGTCTATTGGCCAATACAGTGGCAGAATTAGCTTCATGATTGGCGAATTCAACGTAGAAGAAGTGATGGCGACACCATTAAGGATATCCATGCTAGTACCAATAGAGCGAAAAGTACCTCCCTTCAGCTTCGTAATATGTGGTAGTATTCGTTTTGTCAACGCCAACGAAGCTGTTAGTCTTTAAGTCAAACGTGAAGCCAGTTCTTTTTTTACGGCTGTGGAACCAGTTTAATCATTAACATCCTGTTACACATTAACTACCGATTTCTGAAAATTTGGTAAACTAGACCCATTTCCAATGTCAAATTACTCAGCAGATGTCGTCAAGATCCGATTTCCTTTCAAATCAAACAGCAAAAATGGGAATATATGTACGGCACATATTTCGGAAATCACCAACTGAAGTCTTCCAGCAATCATTGAAGTGGAGCCCTAAGCTTAGCAGAGAAGGAAGACTCACCAAACCAGCGTGAAAACGTACAGCAGAGCAGGAAATATGGGAATCATAGAAATGATGGGGAGAACGGAAAGTACTTGCTACTGATCATGTAAGAGTTTAGTGTAGGCTCTAATCTTCATGAGGAGATATAAAACACACGAAGGAATTCGTTGTTGAAGTAAAGTGGAAACACTTTTTCTTAAAATTAAATTATTAATTGAGAATAGAATTTAAAGAAAAGATGTATGAAACCTGTTAAAATATATCGATCTTTTGGGTCTAATAATGATAATAATACAAAATACAAAGTGTCCAGTGTTCATAATTTTATAAGGTTTTTTTTTTTAAATCGACACCCAATTTTAAATGATTCGCACAAAAGGGTTCCTGCGAGTAGTCCATATCATTAATCGATTCGATGTTCACTTTGCTTGCAGCAGAAAATCTATCCGTCGTTTCATTAATAAATCGCTGCATTAATTATGCTGCTGGTAGCTTTAGAAAAAAAAACTCGAAAAATTGTTCCTTTCGAGTAGTAAATATCATACGCATTCGCACACAGGATGCGCATAGCAGCAGGAATATCAAAATGCAGCTTTTTTTAGTTAACTCTTCAAAATATCCATATAAATGTTGCTGTTGCTGGTGTTTTATAGCAAAAACTGAATGGAAGTATTTTAACCAAAACGATAAAAAAATAAACAGAAGAACTTTACATTGCAGTAAATTATGTTCGATGAAACTTTCGAAGGAGTTGAAAAGCCAAAAAAAAAATATTAAAAAAATACTACATGGTATGGAACATTTTTATGTGGAAGTCTGCTGCTTCTCGTCGTGTGGTAGAAATCACAGGAAATAAAGAAAACTAAATGGAATTTTATGAGCGCATCGTTTAACAAATGAATTTACAACCATGGAACGCCCAATTGTCTGGCGTTAAAATTCAAATGGCAAGCAAACAAGGAACTGAGAAATGGCATCAGCACAAGGATGGCTATGTTTTCTGAGCACAAGAATGTAAATATTATGTGTGTGTGTATGGAGTTAATACCTGAAATGGATAATGGTATCGTAAAATCAAAAGAGGCGTTGAAGTGAGAAATGTATTAAAATCGGTTTATATTTGCAATCATATGAATTTGAAAAATTTACAAGTTGCTATATCTAATACTTTTCTTAAATTGATTTTTTATAGAATATATTTTCAATTCCACTAATATCATTTCTAAATCTGCAATTTCAAACGGGCGTTGCCGTGGGTTTCATAATATATTCATATTCATATTCATATATTCTCCTAATTTCGCATGGTATTTTTCTTCACTGAGTTTGCATTTTGAACCTGCTTCTGCCCATAATTGTGACTGGTTGGATGCTTTAAAAGTTTGGCTTTAACGCAACAGTAACAGCGGCGCATTTTTTCTTTCAGTCAAGCGAACATGTTGTATATTTTGGATAATTTCCGTTGCTGTTGATCGCTAAATGATCTTTAATGATCGGTTAATAAAGTGAAATGCGTGCGTTGTCAAATTAGCCAAACGGTAGAATACTCGGACCATGCAGTAATTTGCTGAAAAGTGGTCAATTAAAGAAATAATTGGACAATGTGCAAAGTGAATTTATATTAAATATTGAAGTGCACTAAGTTTTGCACAAATTAAAGCAGCAATGAAGATTGCTGCTTGAAAAAGCATGTGGTCTAAATGACCGAGCTCTGCCCGGTTTATTTCTTTTAAATTTAGGCCACTATCCAATTCAGTCTATTTTCGATTTATGCAGAGCTTTTTACAAATAAATTTCATTATAGTTGCTGACATTTCTAACATGTCAGGTATTTTAATTGTATGGGAGGCACTACTACGCCCACTAATGATTTATATTCAACTCTTAGCACACATATATCTTATAGTAAGTAATAGTAAGTTTCATAATAATTGCCACAATAACTCATTCAAAATAACTTTTTCAATTTTTATATGCACGTTTATTGTAATGCCACGCCCACTAAACTAAAAGCTTGTAGTATCCAACATCAGCATACAAAGTTTTATTAAGATCACTTTCATAGTGCAATTAATACAACATATAACGTTTAATGTTCAAATGGGAGATACCATGCCCAATGTTGCTATTTCAACTTCAACCACTGTTAACTTCAACTTTTGGCTTGGAGATAACTTATATCACGTAGATCTCCCAACGGTTTCTTTACAAGTTCTCTCATTATGTCATATATATCTATTGCAGGCGGTGCCACGTCTTTTAACGAGATTTTATGAATGTGAAACTATGTATCTCCAATGAATTTCTAAGGCTGCGATACATTGTCTTGCTCAAATTCGTCAAACTCGTTACATCCATTTCTGACAAAAAATTTTACTATTAGATAAATACAAAGTGCAACAATTTTCCACCCAGAGTTTTTGTTTCCTTAGTACTTGAATACGTAGCGCCATCTACCAACATTATATATATCATTGATTGTGCGCGATACGCCACTGACAGTAACAGCAGTATCCTACATTGAAGTTCTACAGAGTTTGGTAGCAAAAAATCGACGTGTGCGGCCAAAGTGAAAAGGTCGGGACAAGTGCTTGACCATTGCGTCGCAATCGCCTCATTTAGCACCGTGTGACTTCTTTCCATTATCAAAACTGAATTTTGTAACTGAAAGTGGTGCTCAATGGTGGTTTTTTTGAGAGCGCGGATTCCAAGCAGCGCCGACGCGACAATTGAAAGTATTACCAGTTGAGGACATGTGCCGCTTGTGTGAATCACTTTTAAGTAGCTGCTCACAAATGAAGGTGCAGAACGGGAATACTTTGAATAATATGCGAAGAGTTTTAAAATAGATTGTGTGTTTTGGGTTTTATGAGGACAGCCTGGGTAGAAAATTATCGCACTGATATATCATATATACATATATACATACTTTTATTTACTAGTCGACCAGTGGTGGTTCACTCAAGGCTGGGCTTGTTAAGTATTAAGGCATAAGAGACATGCGGTATCTTTATCATGATTTTATAACTTGTTCTAGCAAGATATTATAAAACCTAATGTCGCTACAAAGGCGAAGTATCTCATTAATTTTAATACAAAACTATTTTAAAGACCACATTGTCTTGTAAGCTGGATTTTTGTCTCCCCCTGATGCTACTAGGATGCTCTGGTTGATTAAGAAATATGTAAGTCTTTGATCTCATATTGTTCTGTTCTATTCTGTTAAAAAATGCATACATATGTACATATACTTAACACTTTTTTTTTTGTTGTCCTCAGAACTCATTAGCATTCCTATAGTTTCTATCTCAAAACAGTTTTCCTCAATTCTTTTTTTTTTTTTTCGTTTCCAGTCACTGATTATATCGTATATATAGAACGCGACGCATGTTCCACCATTATGGAGTTATTATGATCAATAAGACAAGTTAAATGCTGCAATTAAGTCAGTTAGTGCAGCTTTTGTATCGTTGCCTTTGTTAAGTATCGCATGAAGTATAACGTTAAGTTTTTCTGATATGATGATATGCGATGTAGTATGTCTTTGCTGAATCTTTTAGGTTCGTTGTTTTTTTCTCATTCTTTCTCTCTCTTTTTAGCGTGACTGCCTTTTGGCTGTTTTGCGTAATTGCGCTTAATTTTCCTGCGAGATCATTTAATTTTACGATCAAGCAATTGATTATAACGATCGCCGATCATACTTTAACAACATGCTAACTGTACGCATATATGCTGATGTTGATGTTGATGTTGATGTTGCCGTTGCTGCCTTTATAACTTGTAAATAGCAAGCAAACAACGTCTCAACTGTCGATTTTGATTGAAGATCGTTTTTGTTGAAAGCCTATTAAGAAAATCAGCATGTTAAGTTGTGTTGAGCTGAGTCGAATACCGAAGTGATCAAGCGATCTTGCTTTTTCAAGCAAATAACCACAATTTAAAGATCTTTTTTTTGTCTTCTCTCTCTCTAGAGATTTCTTTTTGTTTTCCAAAAAGCAGTAATTTTCAGTTACTTGTGAACTACCTGAGAAGCTAATATCATGGAACGCCAAGACGCAACTCGCCAGCAAAGAAGACGCAACTCATCGCACACCATTTTACGGTATGCTGTAGAAAATTGCTTGTTTTATTATTAATAACCACAAAATAACGATTGATAGTGGTTATTAATGGCAATTGGCAAATATTTTTTATGGAGCTTTCATAAATTGCGAGTAGAAGTTTATTGGCTAATTATAAAATTGCGGCAGCAACGATGGCAATTGAGGCTAAATTGTTTATAATATTGAGAAATTATATTTATTATCAATCATGAGGGGCTCAAAAAAAATTGACTTAGTAATTACGCCACTTCAAGCAGTTTTTCGAAATTAAGTTGGAAAACCCTTATCCGAAAAAAACTGTATAAGAAATTTGGCGTCGAAGAACTTCGCAAAAGGATATATGGAGGAAACCCCAGCACATAGATATAAGCACAGAATATGTATTCAGTACTTCTTTGAAACTTTTCGATACATTTTGATTTCTGGCGATACCATTCCATAAGTTCCAGTATAGCCTGATCTATTAATTTCAAGTAAGAGCTTAAAAATCTTACCAAAGGTGGCGAAATAATTTTAAGTTCATTTGAGAAACTGATTTTTCGACAAAAAACCGACATTGAATTCAAAAATGCCAGCGATGCTAAACACAACAACATGACCACTCAATAAAGCATTTAAACGAGAGAAAAAAGTCACACCCTTCTTTTGACAACTTCATCGATAACGCATCGATCATTAATTTAACTTCAAGAGTGCCACAAAAAAAAAAAAAAAAAATCGGCAGGCGGCAAGATCACACTTCATCATACAAAATATTACCAGCGTATGTCCTTGTCTGCTCGCCTTAAAGCCGTATATGGTAGCTGTCGTTGTTACATAAAACCCAGCAACAATGCGCTGAACCTAACAAAGGACATCTGCTGCATGGTAGCAACAGCATTTGGCATTTGCGCATGCGTAGCAGTTAATAATGTTTAAATAGAATTTTAAATTGGCAAGCAAAGGATATTCAGCCGAGAGGGGAAAAAATACCATGAAAAATTAGAACAAAAGCAACAATTTAAAGGACATTATTATTTTATTTATATGGCATGTTTGCCTGACTGGAGGGTTGCTTGCCACTTTATTGTTATTGTGTTCTGTTCTGTTGTGTTAAAGTTGACCGCTGTTGTTTTTTCAAGTGTCTGCTTTTACTTGAAAACAACAAAAGATAACGACGACGAGTGCGAATAAAGACTTTTTGACATTAAAGCACTTTGACAATAAAAGGACATTTATTTAGCAAAATATTGTTTCCATTACATGCAGCACAGAAGGGAAACGTAAAGAGAGGATAATGAGGATGGCAAAAATGAGCAGCTTAAGTAAGGCCTTATTTTTTTTTTTTGTACTTTAAATTTAATTGTAAGGACATGCTTGCGTTTTGTATTTGTGTTTTTCTTAATTGAAAGAGAGATATTTCTGAATGAGAAAAGCGAAAAGAAGACAGTTGGAGGGGAACATTTATTTTTAAATATGTTGATTGGATTATACTACTAAGTTTTACATGTGTAAAAGCTTCCTTGAAAAAAAATACTTAAAAATAATTGCACAGGGTAAATTATTCATGGAATAACCTTACTTGCAACATAACATATAAGTGAAAATTTGCAGTTTGCTTGGCTTGTTTGTGGTGAACTTCTCAAAATACAAAAATAAGTCCTAAAATGTGTTAAAGCATCTTCTGGTTTCAGTGGTCCATACAGTCCAATTTCAAAAATATTGAAGCTTGTTAGCGCATTTTTAAAAAGTTATTAAAAATACCGATCATAGGTTTGTTAGGATATATACACAATTCTTTTTTGTCTTTAAAGCAGGAACCGTAACGTTTGTGAATTTCATGATGGAAATCATGGCATATTTGTTATAAATTGATATGCATTTTTTCGATCAAAAATAATCATAATTTTGGATTACTACCTACCCTTTTAGATCCAAGATAACCGACATAATGGGTTTTTAATTTTTCATAGGTCATACATATTCGATGTTTTCTTGATAATTTAAGTTTTGATAACTTTTATATCGGCGTGTTTCGCATTCTTTGAGATTTCCGACAGCTTGCGTATTGTAGAATATTTACGATGTTTTTCGATGAGTTTCAAAAAGTTTTTTGAAAAACACGAAAAAAGTTGAAAATAATCGAAAAACGCGGAAAAAGTTTTGAACTTATCGAAAAGTATCGAAGAGGTCGAACAATTTAAAAACTTCAATAGGGCCGAAGTTCATCGAAAAATATGCAAAAAACGATATCAATCCCTTTCCTATGGAAAAGTCGATAGCTTTTAAAAAAAAAGTCAAATCAAGGTAAGTCGAGCCTACCGAAAATTATCGAAAAAAATCAATTCATTTCAGAACTTATCCAAACGGGTCTAAAAATCACTTAAAGTCGAAAACTCTTAAGAAAGTTGAACTAAATCGAAAAACTTCGAAAGCTGATGATTATCGAATCAGTCCAAACATATCGAATTCTACTTCAGAACATTGAAAAGTTTAAAAAACAATGATAATATCGAAGAGTATCGCGCAGTATCTTAAGTCTTCGCATAAGCCGAAAATCAGTACAGAGGGTTCATTGAGAGGCCCAAAACGGCTGATAAATATAGAAAATTAAGATTATTTTCTATTTTTGAAGCAAAAATATTAAAATCAAAAGTCGAGTATATTTTTCACTTCAAAAGAAACTCATCTGTATACATAAACTCACATTTAGATTTTTCCTTATGAAGAGAATTGCCGCATTTTGGCTAGGCCATTCGAAACAATTTACATACAAACATTTTTATAGACATCACTGAACAGTGTCTCTTGAGCAGTGAAAATAAAATTTTCTCATCAGCTAAAAAAATCCTGTTAAAAGTTTAAAGGAAGAACCCTGAACTGCTGCATACATTCCGGGACAAACCCGGACAACTGAAAACCTTAGTCATAAATAACCGTCAAAAATAAAAAAGTGCTTTTAAAATCAACTCCTTAAACCACCCTCTCCACGTATATACGTCGCTGTCATTTAATTTAAAATTTCTCTGAAATTCTCTTTTATTTGCCAATTAATACGAACAATAAAAAGGACTTGTTGACTTTCATTGTTATGGTTCTTATATTGACTTGGGATTGTTATTGTGTGCCTGTGAGATCAGTACGCGATTATAACACCTGAGCGCCCTCCATAAAGCAAACAATTGATTTGATACGATGTTTTCATTAGCAACAACAATAGTGAATGCATTCAAGTGTTACAAACAAAAGGAAAACAAGGATAATGCAGCAGGACAATGAAGTCAATGGCATAGAAAATTTGCCAACAATTCAAAACTCAATGACGGTCGTTACTTTTACAGTTTTATTGAATTTTCGTTTTATTTTATTTTGTTTTTTCACAGAAGGTGCGAAATCAATTCCAAAGAAATTAACTTAAATACTGCAAAAGAACGCAACTCAGTAAAAATGTCATTAATTTATAAATTTTTTCCATTGTAATCATTTATAAAAAATCATTTAATAAAAATGTGTGTGAAATACCATAGAAAAATTGCTAAAGCACGCGTGAATTTGTAATAAATTTGTCACAAGGATAATAAAAAGGTGCGTCGCACACAATGCACCAATGAGGGAATATGTAGTAGGCATAGCAGCTGCTTTGTTTGGACAAGAAAATTATTTTTAGGAAATCATTGAAACCTAATTAATTTTATACTGCCTGGTTTTTTGTTTTTCATTCTTTTAAAACTGCAACCTTGAAGAATTGAGTTTTCAAAACTTACAATTTGCTGCGTCTTAAAAATGAACTCATTCTATTGTATGTCCTTTTGTATTGGTTTTACTGATTATTCACTGTGTCCTTAAGTCTTAATCATGAAAAAAAAAAATTTCCATTGAAAATCAACCACGCTTATTAAGCCCGTTAAATTTTATTATTATTAAGCATACACAACTGTTATATTAGAAGGAAAGGTACCTTCAAAAATCGTCCTTGAAATCTAAAAAACAAGGCATTGTTTTAATAGTTGTTTGCTTATTGCACAATATTTGACTTTGCTTCACCATATACGGCTACCATGATCTGAAAGTGAAAAGCTTTTTCTTTTCCTCAAACCATTTACATAAATCCTTAAAGTACTGAAGTCTGAGTGATTTGGTAATAGTGATCACTTGGGCATTGAAACAAGATTTCGACTTGCATATTCTTTTTAATACTGCTCGTGTACTTGGCATATTTTAGCATGTGTATCAAATAACTTTGTAGACTTTATAGTGAATATGTAGACTAAATATCAATAGATGAAATCGATTAACGATAAAAAATGTGGAACAAATGAAATTATCCCTCGCATAACCGCCTTACATTCGACTGAACGCCTCAATCACTAGGTTCACCATGCTATCAAATTGATGTAGTTATATTGAAACGCTATCCGTATCTGGACATTAAGCTTTAGAATGCAAATCACAATGATTTCCAGATCTGTAGTTGAACGTTTAATCTTAGTATTTGGTTCGCACACATCAGTCAGTGAGAGTTGTTAAGGGCACCTGGGTTATGACACCTTAGCTCTGATAGGCTTCAGCTTCCTTAGAAATATTTAGCATGCACTTATGTGCTTTCTCGGATCTATACATTAGTCTGAAATGAGTACAATCAATCAATATACAATATATATAT
Source organism: Meiosimyza decipiens (assembly GCA_963680825.1). Classification (NCBI taxonomy): domain Eukaryota; kingdom Metazoa; phylum Arthropoda; class Insecta; order Diptera; family Lauxaniidae; genus Meiosimyza; species Meiosimyza decipiens. The sequence continues at coordinate 77,594,722 of OY804259.1, forward strand.
AAATGCTTTCGGAACTTTTGAATCGAGCTTTGACTTTGGGTCAAATGTATTCTCATCAATCTGGATCTGGATTCAAAAACAGTTACACCCATTGAAACTTTCAAATTTTTCAGAATTTAAGATCTTGACGCAGTTTTTCCAAATGTCGACATTGCTTTCAGAATTTTTCTTTCCTTAGCTGTCACAAACTGCAGCGGTGAGAGATCGTTTTCTTGTTTGAAACGAGTTAAAAATTATTTTAGATCAACTATTGGACAAAATCGCTTGAATTCTTTGGCCTTGTTGACTATAGAAGCAGAAGTTTTGCGTCACATAGAGTGCGATGAAATAATAAATGACTTCGCGCTTCGTAAAGCGCGACGTAAGAACATGTGACGCGAGCTGCAAAAACATGTATAAACAACTGTAAATAAACATTGAAAACATTAGAATTAATTTCTCCTAATTAATCACTCTCACCTTTTTGAATTGTACATATTTTCCAAATGTACAAGTTCATGCATTTTCAAGGTCAATTCATTAATCATAACAGAAATTAGGCTGCTGTCTGAGGCGGTAAAATCGCAACTGCCTAGGGCCGCAGATGACCTTAATCCGCCCCTGATGAGTGGTAACAAAATTCATTTAATATAACGTTTCAGGTGTTTCGATTGTTTAGTATACAATACACTTAACTTGTTACTAACATCCTTGTATCAAGTCATAGCGCAATCTAGCCCACTTTCTGTTATAAAGATATTGTAGAGTAAGTAAACTGATTGTATCAAAATCATTAATAAATATTGTAATGCAAATAACGGCGGCAATTTTAATATCGGACATTTTTTAATTATTAATATAATATTTTATTTTTTTTCAAAATAAAATTAAAAGAACATTAATTTTCTTCAATTTCACAAACTAATGCTTTGCTTATTTCATACCAAGCACATTTCATTATACTGTGCACAAATTTTTCCAATGCACTTCAAAGAACTCGTTCAGAAAAAAATGAAAAATGTTATTCAAGTTCATACAGCGTTTTTATATTTTGAAAAATATTAACATGACTTTAAAACACTTTTTATGGTCAACCCATGCTGTGTCAGAGTTGCGCATGAAAGCGAATACTCCAGCACAGATACTACGCAAATAAAGACGTTTAACTAATAAAGAAAACAATTTCGCAGTTGGAAGGCTGTGCGCACTGTTGAAAAAAAGTTAAAAAAAGTGCAACAATTTATATGAACATCCAGCTGTGAAAGGAATCAAAGAGGTGCTACATTTTATCAAGCCATAAAAAATTGACCTTCATGAGTTAGCACATTGGGTTATTACGATGCGCTAGTTTATTTAGTAAAGTTTACATTTATAAAGCATAATTGCACATTTATTTAAAAATAATACATCTATGTGGTTCCTAAAGGGCTTATCTGAAACACTTCCTCATTTTTCTAACTAGATGGTATCACGCTGTCACAAACCAATTCACCCCAATTACCTTATCAGTTCGACCCACTTAATTTGAAATGTTTAACATCTAGAGTTAAGCATAACCCACCCAACTTATTAACCGTACAGCTAGCTGAAGCTGTCATGTTCTCAAATATGTTTTTGCGGTGACTTTTCAACCCTCAACTAAAAAAGAAAATCAACCCTCAAGCCAAACCAAAAAAATTTCAGAGTCACTTTCCACTTACAACCTTGAATGCTGTTACGGAGTTTAGTGATATCAATATGGATGGTTATACCCGTAGATGGATTGGGATTTTCAGTGTTGTTGAAGCTGATGTTCGTTTTCTAAGTGTTCCCAAGGGTGAAATACATTTTCGTTTAATATCACAAAAGTCGTCAATGTTGCCTTGATTTTTTTTTTATCTCTCTCTTTGTGGTTAGAAGAGTAACGTGGCATTATACGATTTATTATGGGATATTTGACATCAGGCGCGTTAGAACGGGATGAATGCTCAGCGTAAGAATGGGACAATATGAGGTCGTACTGAAGTATTAAATTACGCTTGTTAAATTGTCTTGTTAAAATCATCTCGTTGAAATAGAAGTCATTTATCATATTTTAATGGGTTCAAAAAAAAACGGCGCTATACATAAAAAAAAAAAAATAGCTACAGAATCACATCGTAATAATAAAGCACAAAAATTGCTTATCAAAAAATGAGCATGAGAAGATGTTGGGAAAGTTGATGCTCCAACATGGGAATAAAAAAAAAGAAAAATTTAAGATTAAGTAGGCGGAAGGACTTTTCGGAGACACGAAAATTGGAAATTTATTTTGTATAGATATTGATATCACATTATTTTGAATTATGATACAATTTGGAAGAAAACACTTAATTAGTTTAAAAATTGAGACACTGAAAGATTTTTTAATCGCTCAATAAAATAATTTTTCAGAATAAATAAATTATTTAAGCTTTGAAATTCCAATTGAATTTTCGATATCGATGGATTTTTTTTTATATAAAATAATTATGTTTAATTTTACTTCACATCCATATGAATTCATACGATTCTCATTTATAAATCGAGACATTAAAATATAAATTTTTCGGTCACCGATTTTTACTTAAATTGATGTCTATAAATGTATTCAAAAAAGAATATTTCTTGCGCCATATTCATGATTTGTTGATTATTAATATATGAATGTTTGTAACAAAGTAATATTTGTCTAAGCCAAGCTATTATTTGGTATATTTTAACAAATATATGATTAACTGAGTGTATATTTTCTATTGCAATTATGTTATTATTACCAAATACATGATAAATCCAATAACAATAGTCGTGTTTCGGCGGAATGTGCGACATGTTATTATCAAATATTTACTTCGCCTACAATAAATATATAATATGTTAAGTAATACCAAATCTCAATATATACAATTAAAGAGTTTACTGTGTATACTAATTCCTATGATATAAAAGTAATGAATTGATGAACAAAAATATCTTCTCTAAGCGTTGCCAAACAAATGAGAATATTAAAATAATACAAAAATTAGAGTTTGTATACAACCAAAATTAACACATTTTTGATTTCGTGTTTTTGAGTCCGCTGAGTCCGAATACGCCATGAATCCACGAAAAATTTCGGAACCGTGACCGAAGAGTCTTTTTAGAATTAAAGTTTAACATATGGAGAAAGTTATTATTGGTAATGCTATGAAACTTGATACGTAGACACTAGTTGTCGTAAAAATACCGTTGAGCAGAAGTAGCCAGGATTGTGCGAGTGGGTGTCTTAGAAAGCAATTTACGACACAAAGACAAATTTCCCAGAAGAAATGGCAACGATTGTGGAAATGAAGCTGCCTTGAGAAAAAGAAATATAATTCATCTTGAAGCGGTATATAGTAAAATATTGAAGAAAAAACGTGCGGGCTTAGTTGAGTGGGCGTGGCGTTTCTGATATAAGGAAAAAATCAAAATGGAATATGGAATACAATTGTGGCGTCTATATGTTTCGTTCTTTGCTTGCATTGAATTTGATGCGATAACAGCAGTAAGCAATTTCACATTCTCTTCTTCATTATGTCGTTCTGCACTTCTGCAACAATATCCATTTGGTTCCAATCTTAATCTCTCAAGACATAACAATGCTTACTTAATGTTTGTATATCAGTCAATGCATATTTCATCCCATTTTGCTAAAAATCTTTTGGGTCACCCATCACTTTATCAAGTCCTATAGCATTTTATGCAAAGGCTTCCGATGTAGGATGTCTAATATTCTTTTATGTTCTGCCCACTTCACACAATCCCGGATATGTTCTCTAAGCATTAATGAATGAACTACTTGGTCAAGTTTTAAAGTATTTTCAATGACAACTAATTGAAGTGCCCAACCACCTCGGAGCACATAACATAGACGTTCTATCTCCGGAATGACCAATTTGTTCCAATCCAATTCAAAATCAACTTTTTTTAAAATACGAGCTATGAATCTTTTAGAACTTGTTTCATTCCTGATGAAAAGTATAGAATTTATAAAAAGTGTGCTCCATTTTTTATATCGCTTATAATATTTTATATGTCTGATAACTGAGTTGCCAACCCATGTTTCCTATTAACACGTTAGATGATTAGTATGGCTTAGTTTCAATAAAACAACTTTAAGTATCATACCGACCTTAAGCTAATTAATTCGAAATTGATGATTAATTCATATTTATATAATAAAAAAATAAATTGTTTAAATTTATGCTAATTACTCTCAATGTTTATTTTACAGTCGCAATTTTTAAGACATTAATTTTATAATAAATTATTCTCCAAACAAATAAGCTGTGAATAATCTTGTAATTATAATATCTTGTGATCTGTTGACCCTACTGACTAATTATCTCCATTAATGTAATATAAATTAACAAACGTTACACACATGCGTTTTCACAGCAAAGGCGCCTACAGTCATCAATTCATTCTCCTCTGCTCAATTAACTTTCACAAGAACAAACACCAACAACAAATTAATAAAATCGCATTTAAATTAGGCAAATGATCAACCGGCGGATTGGAAAAACTTACAAACTTAAGCTAAAATAAATCGATTAGGCAACACGCAAATATCAAATAAAAATTTTGTGACTGACTTTGGCAGAAATAACCCAAACGCATGCGTGACACTCAGCTTGAAGCGTTGAGTTTCTTAAAATAACATAAATTTTGCACAAATTTTGGCAGCAAATACGCAGCAGCACTTCAAATAAACACTTGCGTGTTAAAGTGGTGACTGAATTTAGAAACGCTTGCAGCTCAATTATCAATTATAGTTTATTGGCATAATCCTACTCCCTGCAAAGAAAGTTTAATGAACCTATTTGTGGGCAATTTTGTTGATAGATCTGCTAAGTGTTGTAAATATTTTCCATGCGAATTCCATAGCAATCTCTATTATGTGAATTAAAGATAAATTTCTAATAAAAAACACCTGTAGCTATTTAACAAACATATATCAAACTATGAAGGATTATATTATGTAAAAAACGTTGTTGGATTTTTTTTATACCTACATATTAAAATCATTAATAATTATTAGAGAATCAATGCTCAGATCAAGTTATTATTCAAGAAACGTGACAGTATTAGCATTCATAATTAAAAAATTTCTTAAAATTGGTGTTGGATGTTGGATGTTCCGAATAATATTTGACATTTTATTTTTTAAATAAAATTTATGACGTAATGGAAAAAACAAATATTTTTCTGAATACTTTGTTCAATTTTAAGATCATTTTACTTACAGTGATTCTTACTAACAATCGATAGCTTAGCAGAAAAATATGATAAAACATGAAACTTCGATTCTATATTTGCTCATACAATACAAATCTTCACAAAAAAAAAAAAGGTTTGACCTGGATTTAACCTTACAATTTAGTTTTCCGGACAAAGGCAAGGTCCCTGTTTAAGGACCCTCTAAAAACATAGAGCTTTTGCCTAAAACACCTATCACTTTCTTACTTACTTAGTTCTGAGGATGTTGGCATGCAGAAATTTAAATTGGGCACACTGTAGGATCATTTTGCGGGGTTTGCTAACAATTAGAAATAGTTTTTCGAAATACTAATCCTAGGGACATGAATTAGTATCCAATTGATGAAAGATATCTTAAGACTCGAATTCAAAGGGGTATGACCCCTACACGAAGTGCAAAATAGGTTATGGCTGACTGGATAGGAAATCAGCCACATGCTGAATTATTTGTGCCGAAATCATGGATGATATTCGGAACAAGTAATACTTCAACAAGTAAAACTTAGACCATGTTTTTCGAAATTCGAGTCCTTAGCTCCCCCAAAAACGCTTTTATTCCATTAAAAAAAAAAAACATTTCCTATGATTGATTACGGGGAAGAACCAACGTCGAGACAGACCTTTTTCCCACAAAATCAAAGGAACATTCAGTATATTTGTACTTTTTTCAGAACATTTGCGTTTTGAAAAACATGGATTAGTACCATCAACGAACTTTCGGTAAATTTGATGAATTTACAGTAGAAAAATGGAATGGTGCCAATGACAAAAAAAAGACCCTCGAAGACGTACATTCCAAGCCTCGATTCAGTAAATTTCCTCCAAACCGAAATGGCTGAGTTTTGGAATTTGAGTTCTGTTTTTTCATCAACTATGCAACGGATTGTAGTAATGGTTTCAAAAGAAATACATTTTTTTCTTTTTTCATTCTTATTAATTGATAATTTGCTTGAGCTTGAAGGTTTTACTAAGGCTCAATAACACGATTTTATTGCTAGTTTCACGTTCATGGCTTTTTGGTTAAAATGAGAAAAAAAAAATTCTGTTTTAAATTGAGAAAAAAAAAATGTTTCCTTTTAGAAAAATCCTGCATAATAAAATCAGTTAGTACAACAAAAGCTTTTTAATTTGCTATCACTTTAAGGGCGAAATCCCTGCTTCTCGGAACCAATCGTTTTAACACGCGAGCCTCGATGTTAAATTAGAATTGCACCGTAAATTATGGTACAATTCAATAGTGATTTGTGCCGATATCTTAAGTACTATACATGTATAATTTTTGAAGAGTTAATATTGTTCACAAAATTTATCTTAACTGCATATGTTCTCAGTAACCTTTGTCCTTTTTACTCCAAATGACTTTAACATTCATCTAATTGAATACAATGGCTCTGAACATAAGATAGCCGTTGTTGTTTTTGTTTTTTTTAGTAATTTCATTCGGAATGCATTTTACTGTGCGTCTGTAACATAGTCTAATAAATGCCATTTGAAGTGTTTTTATTATGAATTTCTTTGGCTAACAATTCAAGAAACCGTTCCTGTAAATTTTTTAACCCATTTGCATTTAATGCTTTAAGCAAGAGACAAAAAAAGGATAAATTTCTTGAAGTTCATACTATATGTTTGCACATCTTGACAAGAGTCTTAGAAGCTATAAAAAAATTTGGTGATTTCAAAAATTTCAAATAACTTTTAAATACTTAAAATTACCATTTACATGAATACGAAGATTTTCAGAAGATTTTTTCATCTGCTACCATATTGCCTGACTAATATGTAACACGCTCTAAAAAAGTCCTAAAGTATTTTGTTGTGGTTGAAAAAAAGTTAAACTCGTTTGGATTTATTGAATTCTGATTTAAATTTTGAAAATTTTTAACTGGCTGCACATTTAACGAGGGAATTTAATGTAATTGCACTGATAACAAGCTAAAGTGCCTCAAAATATGCTACAAATTAAAAAATAAAAACGAATTAATAGCGCCAGTTCAATGAACGTACTAACGATCACTTATTGTTTCTTCAGTTTCTCTCACTCTCTCCATAGCAGCACTCTATCTTGCTCTCTGTTTCGTTAATTATATGCCCGTTTGTGATGCGTTTAATGTTAAATGAGCAGCTTGACTTGTGGGGTCGTGGAAAAAAGGTATTTGTGGTTTTCGTATTCGTTTCTTTTTTTAAATTTGTCGATAATTACAGCCATTGTTTGTTTATTTAATTGGATTTGATTTACTCTACACTTCTGATGCTTCACAGACTGATCATAAGTGGCTATTGCTGCTGTGGTAAATGAGCTCAAGATTGATGATGATTTTTGGAACTAATCAGTTCGAGAAAAATAGAAATCTTCTACATGAAAGGAGTTGCTATAGACAAAACTTTCAATGCTGGTCTTATATGTCTTCAAACTTAACTCTTTTTATGCAAATTGTTTTTTGCTACAAGAAATTAATTAATTTAACTCGAAAGTTGTTGGGTTTCCTAGATCTTGATTTCTTTTGGTGGTTTCGGGCTACTTTACTTCGTTGTTGTCTTATTAGTTGGCTGTTCATGTTATTTGGTATGTTTTAGTTAGCCTCTTGGTAGTTATATCATTTCAATTATGAAATTTTTGAAGGAGTTATCATCTGCACCCTCCAGTCATTTGTTTCGTTTTTTTTAGCTGATTTCTTAATTTTGTAATAATAAACTAAATAAAATCATGCAATCATAGAATAAATCATGCTATTGACATTTGACGTATTTCTGACAGTAAAATAAGAATTTTTTCCGTGCTGGTTTGTTCTTTGATTGTTTGATTCCCTCATTGAATATAAATAAAATTAAATATACTTGCAGGCAATACAAAAATATTTTTTCACAAATTTTATCTTAACTTCTACTTCATGTAGCTTTAAGTTTAAACTTGGGTATATTTGTGCCCTAGTACATTAATATGAGTATAGGAAATTTGAAAATAATTTAAAATAGGAAGTAAAAGAGAAGTAAAATTATGTTTCATTATTGTTGCTGTTTTGCTATTTGGTGTTTTAAAAATTCGTATTAATGTCTGTTATTCGGTCCATACACTGGTTTATGGTAATCAAAACAGTTCTGCTAAGTTTTTCGTTTGGCATTTACCAAAATCGTTGTAAGGACACTATGGCTCGAAAAAATGACAGAGCGTCGTCTGAATGCCATAACTAGTGCTTCACCGATACGAGAACGATACGATAATTCAAAAATTATCGTATCGTACTCGTTCTCGTATGAAAAATTTTGAATCTGCATCGTTATCGTCTCGTTCTCGTCTCGTTATCGCCGATAATTCTCGGATGTTCTCGTTCACGTTTTTATTTACATAAAACTAGCTGTCCGTTGTACAACCGCGTCTACATTTTAAGCAGTCTTTACTGCAGACAATTGGGTCCATGCACAAAATTTCACAACTTGACAAAAATTCCAAGAATAGCAACGTAAGAGTTTTTGTTGAATGTGAGGAGCTATGACCCATTAGCCAACCGCGTTTACATTTAGCGAGTTGCTTAGCACAAACAATTTTCATATACGTATCAGGTTTCACAACTGTAGTTGCGATAGATGCCAAGATATGGCTACCACAGGTGCCAAGATATTGCGTTTTAAGTTTTTTTGTATTATAGAAGTTCTGGCTAAATTTCGTTTGCAGCGCTAATTTAGTGCCTATCGTACGATAAACATTGCATTATCGTCGAGAACGAGATATCGGACAGACCTTTCTCGTTGTCGTCCTTGGTCGCACGAGAAATATTTTTTTTGATATCGTCTTGTTATCCTTATCGTTCTCGTTCCCGATAACGAGAACGATAACGATATTTATCGGTTCTCATGAAGCACTAGCCATAGCTCCTTTGCTGGTTTGGACCTGAACTGAATAACACCAGCTACAGCTAGCACACCTGTGTAACCATCGAATGCTGTCGATGTGAGTGGATGCCAAACTGATGGCATCGCAATTCAAATTTTTCCCAAGTTACGCACGTTAATTGAATTTTTTTTACAGAGTTAAAGTGTACAAATATAACCAAGTGAACCGTAACGTAGAAAATTTTCAGGATATCCTAAAATATGAAAATGCTGGAAATATGAAAAGAATAGGCAAATCCTATAAAAAAAATGAGAAGATTAAGTTTGTACCCAAGTGTAGACACAAGGATTAAACATGGGCAGACTTGAAGTTTGACTATTTTTGGGGTTATGAAAAATTTTGTAATCCGTTTTCTGAAGTTATTTATTGGTGGAACCTGTTTGAGAGCGATAGAAATGAATATTGAACAAAGCAACAAATAAATGATTCATCAAGTTTGAGGACTCTCCTATGACTCCTTTTCAATGTATTGAAATTGATGAGCAGAGAGCTCACCATGCATAACAGCAAAAAAAAAAACAAATCCGAAACCGATAAATCTTGGCCAAACTTTTTATCCAGAAACCGGAATAAACTTTCCCGAAAGTTTTTAACGCGATGAATTCAAAACCGAGGCCAGAATTTCTCTGATGGCTTAGGATTTCGGTATATTCCAACCTAAAAGGTGAAAAATAACGGTTTTTAGTGATATTTTTTTATGAGACCATTAATGGGGTCTGTAAGACCTACTCTTCTTCATCAAAATATATTTGGATCTTTCCGAATTTTTTTTATGTCTCTGAAAAATCGTGTGTCAAAATTATTTATCATTTTAACTTGTTTTGCGGGGGTAACACTCACTACATTAAGATAATACAAGATTTCTCAAAGATGAAAACAAAAAACTTTCGGAAAAATCCTTATGTCTCAATTCATAAAGAATCCTTTTTTTTTTCAAAAAAATAACATAATATACAATCTAAAATTAGCTTAGAAGCCACACATGGGTCCACGTTATTTCATAAATCATTTCAATAGACTCATTAATACTTTCATAGCACTTCGAGCTCTAGCATTTTTGCATATTAAAATATCACATTTCATTTAAATGATGTTCATCTCCATATAATAAATAGTTAGACTCTTTATTAATTTATGTTGTCGATTGGATGTCTATTAATAAATTGATGTTGAAAGATAACTGATGGGGTGGTATGCAAATGAATAAGTTATTTGTGTTTCATATGTAAAAAATTTAAATTTTGATTTTTCAAATATTCTCCACTTTTTATAGTAATATATCCAACACACTTACAAATTTTAAACAGAACGAAGTTTTCAGAAACTTGCGTAAAATCCGTTTTTGTTCCGTTTTTTTTTGTGAAAAAAAATCATAAAATCAAAAAAAAAGATAACAACAAAAAAATGACTGTACATCCATTGCTAAATGGAAGCATCAGTAACCTTTAAGCCGAAGAGTGAGAATTTAAAAGCCTGGTAAGTTTTCCTATGGATTAACTGTAACGTTTCGTTTTTAGCCTGGGTATAGCTGCCGGCAGTCCTGGATTCTTATCGACGCTGCCCCGTGTTTCAAGTAAAAATTACGAAATTTAATATAGAAAGAGCTATTTGTTGATTTTTTGTTTGACTTTAAGTGCATTGGTGACGTAGTCATTGGAGCGCCTGCTTCCTTTGCTTCCGTCCTGTCGGTTGTTTACTTTGATGTAATGAGCTTGACGTACTCTATGAGTTTAGGCCTTTAATCACTCAAAATCGTATTTAGTGTTCTGATAGGTATGGCGGAGAGCCCACTGTAAAAAAGTCAAGTATATACAATAACAAGATAAGATTTACAACAAAGACGGTAACACATTTTGGTGTATGAGACTTCAGCTTGAAATGCATGCCAACTGACGGAACTCGAAGATCATAAGCTGAATATATTGGGTTGTCTTGTCGAATGCTTATCGACCCGCGACAGAATGCGTCAAGGCCACCCTGCATATTTGATTTGAGCTCTTCGACCTAAGATTCTTTTTTAACTAGAAAAGATTATGATTTTTATCATGTACCCCAAAGTTTTTAAAAAATTTCACTCAAAAAAATGTTCAAAAAAGTCAAGTGAGTAGTTTTCTAAGGAATGCTTTCGTACATTCTTACGTTAATTATTCTCCTCCTAAAAAGGCTATAAAAAAGTTGTTTTATCGCAACAGACGGAAGTACCTAAGCTGCATTTAATGATCGTTCGTGCTTACAATTTATGTGTCAATGATATTAACCACTTGCGACTTTTATTACCTAATATCCTTAACTTCATAAATATTGCATAGCTAATCACCTTCAATGTTGTTTTTCATAGCATTCGATGTAATTAAAACAAATTAGAAAACAATCGATCATGTTTTTTGCAGGCATGATACTCGTAACCTACACGCATACTCCAACAGATTCGACTAATCACTGCAATCAACTTCTGCTAAACACTTGTTCAGACTGAAAAATCTTAGATTCATTCACATTTCTCACTGACTCACTGGATGGATAAATCGTTTTGCGTCGGAAGCAAATCTTGTACAAAATGATCGATTTATCTTCGATAAATACGACGCGATTGCAGCATTGTCAGATGCGCGATTTATTTCAACAATTTATTAAAATGACAGCAATGAAAATGTGTGTCCAAGCGACAAAACTAGTTTCAGTTTCAGTCGTTTGGGTATTTTCAGTTTTCGAGAGACACGCAAGATCAATGACTCAATAGAAACGATTCAGTCGTTTCAATCCATAGCATTGATCTCAATATAGAATAATTTTCCAATAAATCAACGGATCAGCGTCAATTTAGTGGAACTGTGAACCAAATGCCTTACCGAAAGACAGACATACAGTCAGAGGTAACACACATTTATTCAGATACTGAGATTATTACACTTTCATTTAACTGCGGCGGTAACGATATCGATTTCGATTTAGTTGTATTTGATAATTTATGTGATCACTTCGAAAGAGCTAAGGCTAAGGCTAAAGCTTTAAAAAAAGGTGCTGAAGAAGAAGATACTGCTGCGCATGTAGAATCCAGACAACAAACAAGATCGATTGGGTTTCCGCCCTGTTGGCTTTGGTTGCTTTTGGGAAACTATTTATTAAATGCTGTTATAATGTCACATTTATGTTGATTTAATTGTCATGAAAACAGCACCTTTACGAGAAAAAAAAATACAGAGCTGGTTATATTAATGTTAAGTTTCATAGATCCTATAGTAAAGTTTTATGTTGTTGTTTTTTTTTTTTTTAAATGCCCCAAGTTTTGAGCTACTGTGTGTTTTGTCATGCAAACACTTTTCGTAGATTTAAGCCTTTCAAATGGTTTTTTAAAGCATTCGTAATGGCTTATTTTATGAAATGTGCCTCAGTTATGAAGTGTGTGTGGTTTATTGGTGGATTATGTTAAAAAACCTTCAAGTGTTTTGATCTCTTAAAGCCACCCATATAGAAATAAAGCAATCTTGTAGCTATTGTAGAAATAACACGAAGTAACCCGCTTTCGGATGTATAAATACAAATCATGAAATGTCATTAATATGTATTATTATTATTATGTCATTATTGGCATGAGAGTGTAGTTATTAAGTTTTATGGTAAGTTACTTAAAATGTTTCATTTATTAAGTCACATAGCATTTAGTGTTATTCCAAAAGTCACTACTACCAAAGATTGTTGTTGGTGGCATTTTAGGTATGCATATATACACTTCCATCGTCGTGATATGTAATGTGTAATTTAGTTAGCATTTATGCGAATTAGAAAAACTTAGAGCAATGTAAGCATAGTAATATTCATAAATTATTTTATCACGTCTGTCTCTGATATATTGTATTAAGTGCATTGACTAAATAAATACATAAGGCAGACGTCTACACTGCTGCATTTTAAATAACAACAATTGTTAATTTGTAAAACAAAGACGCTATTAAATATTTGTATCGTTGTTTTTTTAGAATTTCGTTATCCTCAGCATTGCCAGTAGAAGCTGAGAATGCCAGAAGCAGACATGTCTATTTAAAATGTATGGAGCCTTATATATATGAGAATATCGTCTGCCTTTCCTATTTTTATGCTTGTCACTAGTAAAATAAATAATCGGTTAGGAGGCAGATGCCATAGAATGATTTAATACTTAATTTTTTAGTTACATGTTTATAATTTTGCAATTTTTAAAAGTAACAATAGGTGGCAGAGGTTGTTTCTTTCGTTTCTTATGTTATAATCTTAATAATTATCGCAATCTGCCTGGCAAATAAGATATCTTAAATAAAACTTAGAGACATACTCATAAGCGCATCAACAAAAACGTCTGTCTATTGCATTTATCTGTGTTAAAACAAATTTTTATAAATGAAGAGACAGACGAGTTGAAATTGTCTATGATACCTTTTTTAAATAGTTTCAAATGGATTTCAATTAATAATGCATACACAACGTAATGGCAGATATTGTTCTTACTATTTATATTATCTAAACCTTAAAGATTTTCAACCTCTTCCAGTAGCTGCCTAACTATAAGTTTAATTCTTTTGAGAAAATATGGAGTTTGTTGATACTGGGAGAGATTTCAGTTGGCGCTCCACAGTTTACTTATTGTTAGAATTTTTAAATAAAATATGGAAGTGGGAATGCATTTCTACTTAGTTCTTTACGAAAACATTTTTTTTTCGCGAAATGCTTCATCTTTACATCACTAATATGCTCTTAAATTTTTCTCATTGAGGAAGGTCCGTATCACATTGAAAACATCGAAGAAAATGGTTTGAAAGTCTCTAATTTAAATTATAGTGTAAATTAAAAATTAAAAAAGGAAAAAAAATTGTCCAGGTGAGCATTGTAGGCAAGTAATAAGAAATATTAGATGTTAAATTTATTTTCGAAAAAAGTGTTTTTATCAATATTATGGGGTATTTCAAAAAAAACTTTTATAGATATGTTTTATAAAAAAAACAACATAAAGTTATAAAAAAAATCTTTCCAAATATTTCGATAGCACGAACCACTTTTTGGCGTGGTATCGACCATTCTTAATGCAGTAAATTTATAGGGTTTATAAATGAGGCACAAATGAAATATTTCAAAAATTAAATTTTTAGGGTTAACCTGATATTGCATTGTGGTTTAATGCAATATATATAGTCAGAATATTTTTTACAGCAATAGCTCTGAATATTACACACTACTTTGCTACCTACTGGAAGATTTGAGAAAATAAATGTTGCACTAATAACATGTTCTGATACTGCGCTAATGTAAATCGGTTAGCTGAACCAACCTCTGTTTAATTGAAGCAATAATATAAAATATACTTTCATTCTCCAACTTACGTGTTAAGAATCAATAATATATTTTGTTTTTTTTTTATTCACTGAAATCACTAGAAATAAGACAAAAAAAAATACAGTCCTTAAGTGCTCGCTTATCACATCATATACTCGTACTTAAATTAACAACAAATTCATTGTGTGGTCTCATTTAAAGTGGATACGCAGTTGGTAAAGCAACATAAAAATGTAGCAAAACATATGTCCTGGCTCCTGACAAGGCTACAAATCACATTTTCATAATTATGCGCTTTTCATTCCAGGCATAGCAGGATCCAGCCATAAACTCTAGTGTTCGTTATGCATATCAAATGCTTGGTTGAAGTAACAATTTGTTTCCACTTTGCGCACGACTGCTAAAGTGGTTGGTTGCCACAATCAGAAAAAAGTTATTAAGAGCAGAAAAAATTCAAGTGGCCGCACATTGTGTGTCCTTATTACCCAAAAATTAAATACACAACTGCATTTATTTTTTTTCATAAACTCTCGTAACACTTAAGTTATTTGTAATGTTGTATGCTTGGTTAAAAAAGATTCGTACGCGTATTATCTCATAAAACGGTAGCACGATTTTAACGTTTACGTGATACGTAGAATAAGAAATTAAGCGTTATTAAACTCGCTGGAATAAATTAATTTATATACGTTAAAAAAAATTAATAATGTAAGGAATATAGTGTACTTTTGTGAAATAGCTTAGACCAGAGGTCGGCAACCTGCGGAAAGCGAGCTACATGCGGTTTTTCAGATGTGAAGCTGCGTCTCTTTAGTTCCATACGCAAATATTATTTATTTTATAAAAAAAAACATTTAAAAACCGTTCTGAATCGATTAACGAGGATTTGGCACCATTTCTATCTCTCAGCCACTTGTACTCAGTATTTGCCGCACACCTCTCCCGTGACACGCGTCGTCACTGTCGTCAGTCCGTCGGAAGCTCTCGAATGATGAAGTCGTCGGATGTTTCTATGTTTGTGCACTCGGTAAAATCATTTATGTGGCTCTTTAAAAACTTTGAAATTTTGTAAACTGTAATTTTTGACTCTTCCGTTGCAAAAGGTTGCCGACCCCTGGCTTAGAAGCACACTTTTTTTACACTGAACTTGGACTCATTTTTGGTCTTTTCCTATCGAAATATAATATCATGATATCTTTAATAGTTTCAATTGAATTCAATCGAATAAACTTAAAACTAAACAAGAACACTAAAAATTACCTTAAACCCAATAGAATTAACTTAGAAATAGTTAGTGTTCATTAAAGAATGCTTAATTTTAAGCATTTAATAATAATGCCACAACAACAACAACAACAATAGCAAACAGAATCCGCAATTAAAACACAAACCTACAAAATACATAAAGTGGATTAATTACAAATGATGATATGTAATGTAAACGATGCCTTGAGGCATCATGCAATTATCAAATGAACGCAAAACGAGCAGAAGAAGAAACCCTTGAGCCATATATAATTGCTCCTCGTACTCGTAAATTTGAAATGAAGTGCTCATTTGGATGAAGCACAACAAGCATAGCACCAATAAGAGAAAGAGTAGAAAAGATGCTAACAAAATGAGATAGAACATATGCTCAGGAAAAACCACCCAAAAAGAACACGCCTATCAATTCTCAACGAGGAAAACCCCATATCGAATATATGGCACACCACACAGCAGATAATTCCAACAAATGACTGGAATGACTTGTAGATAAATGTGTCGTGTATCTGTTGGATGCTGGATGCTTGCAAACTATCAGCTACAAAAGTTGCTGCGACTGCGCTATAAAAAAAATAAAACATTCAATGTAGTAGACCCAAAGTAGGTGCGAATTCTTGGAGTAGGTGGCTTTTTATGGCAATCAACTCATATGCTCTCTATCGCGTTTACCTCCGTACTCTTTTAGTTTCTCGTTGTTCATTCTCTCTCTCCCATCACGCAACGCCTTCCTGTGTCAACAATCAGTACGTAATTTGGTTTTTATTTATTGTTCTTGGCCTCCCCAATGCTGTCTCTGACTCCATCGAACTCTTACTGTTTTCCCTCCATTCCATACCGTCACTTATTTCTGCGGCCATTGATTGTCTTGTTATGTTTTTGTTCGATTTTTTTTTTTTTTTTTGTTTTGTCCGATTTTATGTGATATAAGTTTTTTGTTAATTTGTCCATTCCTACTCACAGCGATTCCTGTGCATTCTTGGCCATTGTTGGCTACCCTCGTGTTGCTCTGTTTAATGAAGGATTTAGTTGGCAATGTTGTCAGTTGTTGTCGCCGTCGTACTCGTAAATTGGTTTTTTATTTGATTAGCACTTTTAAGGGGTCTCTGTTGGGTCGTTGCTGCTGCCACAGCCACTGCCACTGTCACTGCCGCGCTCATGTGGGACTCAATTTTGCAGTAATTTAATTTATTTTTTGTCTGCACAATCTTCGATCGACTGGATTCATTTTTTCCCCATAAGTAATAATTGCAAATACTATGTACATAATTTAGAAGCTATACTTTTTTTGGCTACATATTATGATATTGATTTTTTTATTAATTTATTGTTGGATAGAATTTCATTAGAAGAATTTTTGAGAATACAAAAATGGAAAATATCAAAAGGGAAGTAAATCATGAGTGACTTATCTTACTGCAACTATTTTCTCAGTTATTGCAAAACAGGCATATAAATTTCCATTATACGGTTAACGAAAATCTAATGCCATTACCATCCCAGCAAACATTTCTGATCACGGAAGAGTCTCATTTCAATCGTCTTATTTCAAGATCCACTATCACTATATATGTACTAGTGGTAGAGCAAATCAAAATGGAGTGCTGTTTGAATGTTATATGTTCGTTTTTCGCTATTTTGATGTTGTCCGGTTTTTTTTGAATTTTAAATGTTAATATTTTTAGTTAATTCGGGAAAGCGGCAATTAAAATAATTTAATGTTATTATAAAATTTATGTGAACAACTCTGAAGAAGTTGGAAAAAAACCAACGATAGCTCGGGTAAATCAATGTACTTGTTTTATTTACATTAAATTAAAAAATTGACCAAAAGAGCTGTTCTTATTTTTATACCCTACACAGAGGGTATTTTCACTTTTTCATTCCGTTTGTAACGCATAGAAGGGGGCGTGGCAGGTATTGAAAAGTATATATATTCTTGATCAGCGTCACCACCTGAGTCGATATAGCTATGTCCGTCTGTCTGTCTGTCTGTCTGTCTGTCTGTCTGTCTGTCTGTCTGTCTGTCTGTCTGTCTGTCTGTCTGTCCGTCGGTCTGTCTGTCTGTCTGTCTGTCTGTTTGTCTGTCTGTCTGTCTGTCTGTTTGTCTGTCTGTCTGTCTGTTTGTCATTTGGCACACAGGTCAAACCTTCTTGCAAGCTGCTAGCATATAAAAATGGATAAAATCGGTTAACGGCCACGCCTTCCGGCCCATACTCTATGTAAATATACCCAAGTCCATTTTGAAAAAAAGTTGCTGCGATTTTGATGAAAATTGGTGATTTGGTGAAGATGAGAACAAAATTAAGATTAGGCTAGGTTCTAAGTTTGCAAATGCTCTTAAAGGGGCGTGGCACAGCCCTATATTTGAACTTTATAACGCCATAGCTCGTAAACCGTGCAAGATATTGTGATGAAATTTGGTACACGAATACAGATCTTATGAATCTTGAATTTCGCATAAAGTGGGAAGAATTGTAAAAGTGGACGTGGCACTTTTTAACAATTAAAAATTTGGATTTCCAAAATTGCACATAAGATTTTCATTAAAATTTTAGGGATGATACCACTAAAAGTACTCAACAATACCTGCTACGTCAATGTACTGAAAAATTTATTTTAAGGGCGTGGCACAGCCTGCAATATTTATGAACGTTATAAAAACAGAACTAACAACGCATTCGTTATGAAATTTAATATGGCGGATATACTTGCTAAAAGGTGTCTTCTTGCAAAATGTTGGCACAATTGTGCAGGTGGGTGTGGCACCTCCCATATAAGCGAAATACGTTTAATGCTATAGATAGTATGCTATGAGAGTAATCTTCATAAAATTTTGTGTAGAGGTGTCGGTTGCTATAAATGAAACTTGACAAGATTGCATCAGTGGCTGTGTCACCGCCCTAAATTTTAGGAATATTTACGGCACATATCGCAAACTATACAAGCTATTGTGCTAAAATTTGGTTTGCTTATTGAACCAAAAGTGGTTGGAATTGGAGAAGTGGGTGTGGCATATTTCGTGTTTTTCATTTCTATTCTATTTTTTTCAACATTTCCCATATTCTTTTGACATTTTCAATCTTTTACCTTTCCCCTTCAATTTTTTTCGACATTTTCTTTTTTCTTTCGACTTTTTCATCAATTTTTCAGCATTTTTCATATATTTCGACTTATTCAATTTCTTTCAACTTTCTTTAATGGTTTTCATATTTTTTCAACATTTTCAGTTTTTTCCAACACTTTCCAACATTTTTGAACCTTTTTATATTATTTTCGATTTATTCAACATCTTCAACATTTTTTTAACATTTATTTAAAAAGTACATTCAATGCAGAGTAGGGTATGTGAGTTTCGGCCTGGCCGAAGATAACACCTTTACTAGTTAATATACAAATTGAAATAAATTGGTCTTACATTGTTAACTCAAAATCTATTTTTTACCAAAAAATGTAAGACCTTTTCCCCTACCACTAAGAATTTAAATGAATATGTTTTCAATTTGGTTAATTTATTCTTCAAAATAGGTTTGAATATTGAATTATTAGAAAAGAAATTGATTTTTATGTATAATAAATGTCAAAAACAAACTTCTATGGTAAAGTAAAGACGAGTGACTAAAACAACATTACTTGATTTATAAACTAATAGAGTCCATAGGTGCCGGCACCGTACTCTTTTTCGGTTTCTAAAACTACGAGCAGAAATTCTATTACTATTACAAGTTCCAGATGATAAACATGTTAATTCAAATATCAAATAATTTTGCCTAAGTTTTATTATTCAACACAAATACTTTGTGCTTTCACGACACAAGAACGATACGTTTATTCAAAACTTCTCGTATGGTACTAATTCGCGTGCGAGAATTTTTGGATCTGAATAGATTTCATCTCGTTCTCTCAGATTTTTCTCGGTTATTGTCCTATACATTTATTACTAGATAGATCACCGGCCACGCCCGCACACTCTCCGTTGCACAAGAACGCATAAATTTTTACGTCCATGTACCATATTTCATAACTTGACATAAGTTCCAAGAATAGCAATTGAAAGGTTTCAGTTTCTTGAAAGGAACCAAACCCCATTTTTCATTCAGTTCATATTTTGCAAGTAGCTTGTCACAAAAAATTTACGTTTTAATTGTTTTTGTTGTATGGAAGGTAGCACGCTCCGTTGTCGATAGAGGCTCAAACTATTTCTAAATCATAGCATATATCGCTTGTAAAGTTGAGCCCAGTCGAATTTGATTGTGTTTTTATATATATTAGGTATTTTTATTTGTTTTCAGATGGATAAAATATTTTGTCGGTATTTGTACCGCATATTTAATTTCTTCTAACCCGATTCCATAATACAATAATAGGCCTATGGAACCGAAGAAAAAAACTTCCTTCGAATGTACATTGTTCGCATTTTCAGCTACACAAAAAATGTAGGCGTGGTTTAACAATAGGGAGTGGGGCTCCACTCAAATGCTTGTCGGCAAACTTCAATTGGTGATTCCCGCAATTCCATTTCCACTTACGTCGTTTGATTCAAATGAATTTTCGATCTTCACGATCAAATTGCTGTGCGTAGGTAAAACTTACAAAATTTTAGTTGTTAAAAATCGAAATACCTCAGTGAAGACTTAACCAAATTTACTAACAAAGAGTCATGTTCAAAAAGTAAAGTACTTTGCTTATAATATCTTAATTAAAATATGAAATGTATCCAATATATAGTTTATTCAATTTTTATTATACATATTTCAATATATATTTCTAAACATTTAAAATCAATAAAATCCAATATTAAGAAATGTAAATATGACGATAAATGACGATAATTTTAATATCGCTTGAACAATTTATACAATTAAATTATGCGTTTATTTGTACTTAAACAAAATCCACGATAAAAACTTTTTCCGTTTCCGTTTTGTTGCGATATTTTTAATAACGGATGCAAAACCATATAAACCAATATCCAATGCATTTGCTGTTCAATGGTAAATCCATGAACGGTTATACAAAAGGAAGTTGGAGTATTTTCGTATATAAATTTTGCGGACATTGAACACGTTTATCCAATACAAACGCAACAATACAAATATAAATAAAAGTACGAAAAAAACATTCAGTAAAACCAATAAAAATTGAAATTGTCGCCAGCAAACAAAATTTGTATACGATGCGCCTTTCGGCTCGAATGAAATTGAATGGAATTGAATTGAATCAATTCAATTCCAAATCATTGAACAAATTGAAAGTGTGTTCGAGTGCGCATACATACAGTAAGGACATGTGAAAAAAGTTCGCAAACAAACAAAACTGCCAACGATTAATAGGGGTAGAAAAAGGAAGTAAGGGAAGTAAGATATTGATCCTTTTACTTCAGTATGATAGCAATTGAGACAGCAATAGCATAGCATTTGCACACACAATATACCTACACAACAAAAAACAATATAACATTCATTCGCAAAATTATTCAATTGAACCTATTGAATTTAAATAATTTTTCAAATAACTAAACAACTGTTTATCATCGTTTTCAAGGTATCGAAAAATCAGCATAAAATATCAATGTGTATTTTACATCAACTACCAGAACTTTGCTCAGTGTACATTCAAACACACACACAGTCAGTGTTCTAAGGTAGCATTAGTTTATCCTTTGCACAGGATCTATGTGCAATTTGCTGGAAATGGAATATGATTATGTTTGTTCAGCCATCTTGATTGGCAATGTTATTAAATAAATACAACCACCCGCTGAGTTGCGTTTGCTGAGTAGAAAATTTCAAGGATTCTGTGATGGTTGACGGAAGTTTAAGTAAATTTGCGTCGCCATTTAGTTTATGTAAAATTAAAGGTATACTAAATGTTTTTATGTTATATATGTTTTGTATAAGAAATAATAAATTCATAACTATACTCTTTTTAACAATAATATTATATAATTAATGTATAAGCACAGGTTCCATCTAAGGGTCTACTTCTACTAATCTTCTACTTATATAATTGTTCAAAATATCGAATGGACGATTTTGTAATGTACTTAATTTAGATCTCAAATTTAGAGCTTAACTTCTGTCAAGATATATCAACATTTTTTTATATCTGCCGTCGATAGCACATTACTAATGATATTTCTTGTTGTAATGAGTAGACAAAGTACCAAATACACCTTTCAATCGAAATATAATAGAGATATTTTGTTTTTCATTTGAGTATGGGACGCTAGCTTTTATTTTGACCGATTTTTTTTTTGTTTTGAAAACAAACTGCCATATGATTGATCTTATTTTTTTTTAAAGACTCGTAACTTCTCGAGTCACAATTTTCATAAAAGTAACTTGAACTGCATAGTCTTTTATTGATCTCTCTGAAACACTGTGTCGAAATTTCGTCAATTTATATTCGATATTCTTACTATAAAAATCGTAAACAAAGAAAATTATTATTTTGTTTTTCAAAAAAAGAAAGTTTTTTTAATAAACACAACAAATAAGTCAAAAAACTGGTAAAATTGAAAAGCTTATAACATTTATTTCATATACATTTCAAGATAAATGATAAAAAGGACTACGATGAAGCCAAATTAAGCTGAAAGTCAATGCCATACTTTCCTACAGCAAACACTTCGCGTTATTTAGACGGTGCAACTTCAACACTGATCGTTACAAAAAGAAAATATATACACGGTAAGAAATATTGGAATAAATTTTAGTACAAGCGAAATATTACGAAGATTTTTAATACAATTTAGATTACATTTAATACATTTGAATAGATTACAAAATTTTGTAATATATTTCATATTAAATTTTAATACAGTAAGTATTATATTTGATTTTTAAGCCATGCTATATTATATTTTAATACTTTCTTTATTAAATTAAAAACAAATTATGTCGCATTCACTGGGGTTCGAACCTGGTTCCCTTTTAATACAATAGTTGCATGCGCGGCTTTACGACATCAGCCAGCGTATCATTTTTTTTTTTTGGTTGGCTTAAAGTATATTTGAATTATCAATTGACAACTACGTAAAATGAACATTTAATATTTCATTTTGATGGAGAAGTATTTAGGTTTTAGTCGATCACATAAATGGTGGCAATAGCTTAGTTGGTAAAGTTAAGCACATTTCAACAGTGACATGATTGGCGACCAAGGTTCAATTCTGACCTGTGACAGGTAAAAAAAACAGTTGAAATTTTCTTTAAAAGTCTTAAAAATGCAACACAAACAAATAACCGAAACTTACAATTCTGGTGTATATTCATATATGTAAGCCCAAAAGTATTAAAATTTATTCCAAAATTTCTGAGCCTCATTAAAATGTATCACATTTTTACTCATTTTAATCTTATCGAAACTTTTACTTGCTAAATTTTTAATGTTTCCGCAATGTATTAATTTTTATGTTATTTATTTACAATAATCTATATATGACAAAAAAAAAAATAGGCCTTATCAAAAGTTTTTGTCGTATATAATTTCTAATAAAAGTTATCTAATCATCAAATTTATCAAATTTATCAAATTCAGTGCAACGGCGTTCATACACAGGCTAACATGTATAACTTTCGTAAAAGAAATCTACCTAATGCGGAACGTCAACTTCATCCAATGGGCCTGGAAATTTCGGCGACACATGAAAATCTGCCAACGCTAGGTGAAAATTGGGCTGAACGCTGGTGTACTCTGCCAAGTGATTTTTCAGAATCCTATGATAGAATATGGAATTTTAAGGTACGAGACGATGATGTCTTTATAGTAACCTTCATGAAATGTGGTACAACATGGATGCAAGAAACCGTCTGGCTGCTGATGAACAACCTGGACTTTGCGATGGCCAAGGAAAAACATCAATTTGAACGTAGTCCATTTTTGGAGTGAGTGTGTGAATTAATATTAAAAATGATGATCTTAATAATTTGCAACAGCTTAAAAGGTCTGTATAAAGCATCACCAGTGAATACAATTGATATTTGTGATAATTTGCAGAGTCCACGTTTAATAAAATCACATTTGCCAGCTAACCTATTGCCAAAACAAATTTGGGAGCAAAAACCAAAGGTATGAATTGATACAAAATCTCTTTCGATTTCTCAGACCAAATGTTAGAACGTCTTAAAGGGTGCAGACTACGATACGTCTAGTTCTTGCGTCAAAATAATATAAAAAATGTGTTTGTGCAACTCTATCTTATAAAACTCCCATTAACGATGTTTCAAAGGAAATTTACACTAGTGAGCTTTAAATGACCTAATATATTGATATAGTATGAAGATTTTTAGGAGTTTCCCGGAAAAATGGTCGTTTTTTTTTTGTTAGTCTATTGTAAGAAATACAATTTGTACCGCTTGTAATATAACCATTTCAATGCTGGAATCAGTTGTCTTGCAGTCAGGGCCGTATCTAGGGGGGATGCTAGGGGATAAAACCCATCCCCCGAAAAATTTTGACGGACACTACATAGAAACGATTTTGCAAAGAATATACACTACGTAGAAAAAATCTGAAATCTACAACCCCCCCCCGAAATAAAATCCTGGATACGGCCTAGTCTGCAGTGAATTCCCGTAATAAAAGTCAGAATGGACCATACCAGTTGATTTTAGTGCTTGGTCGATGACAGTCGATGAATTTCGGGCTTAAAACACTTGCACAATCAATGTTGGCTCTATACGATGGTACATTGTAGTTGTGCAAAATTCATAAGTTGTCCTTCAAATCTGGCCATTTTCAGCGGACACTCTGAAGCATGCCGTTTATAACATCTAAATAATATCCCTTATTATATGTGCATTTTTTACAAATTATAATTTATATTTTTGTTAATTAGTTCCACATTTTGCTTAGATTGTTTATGTTACGCGCAATCTCAAAGATGTTGTGGTTTCAGCGTTTCACTTCGCAAAGGGTCTTGGCTGGTGGACAGGCAATATTAGTGAATTCGTTGAGGATTTCCTAAACAATGATATCATGTACACACCCTATTGGCCGCATATTGCTGACTTTTGGAAGTTACGCAATGAACCAAACATTTGTTTTATTACTTATGAGGAAATGAAACGAGATTTGGGTACAGTGTTACAAAAATTGTGTCGATTTTTGGAAAGGCCTGAGCTTACGCCAGCAGAACTTAAAGCTGCAGTAGAACATTTGTCCTTTAAGAATATGAAGGGTAAGTTTCTCAGACGGTTTCGGTTTTGTATAATATAAATGATTTGTTACATTCCTTAGATAACGACAGTGTGAACATAACAAAAGGCTTAAAGCAAACTCTTAAAACAACTACTGACGATTTTCAGTATGCAAAAATATTGTTTTTTATTTCAACACTTATAACCAATAAAACTCATTTTCACAGATTTATGCGCCGTGGAGAGATGGGTGCTTATAAGGATGATTTAACACCAGAAAATCTGCAAAGGTTAAGCGAGTATACGCAAGCATTTCTATCCAAACATGATATAAAAGAAGAGGATATTTTCGGCAGTATATAGTATATAGTGCATATAAAAATTTAGACTTGCTTTTTGAAATTTATTTGAAACTTTTCAAATATATCTATACATCTGAATTACAGTACATTCTGTTGAGTATACATTGTTGCCTTGAAAATCTGTTTTATAGGAATCATATAATGTCATGTTTATGACATTTTCGAAATTGTTCAATATTTTCCAACTTTATTGACTTTCTGTAACTTCATTCATTCCTTTGGCCACATTTTCTCGTAATTGTGACTTCCACAGGTGGGCAGACGGACAAAAATAGTAGACAGTATTGCATTTTAATACAATTCTGGTGTGGTCATATATGTAAGCCCAAAGGAATTAAAATTTATTCCAAGATTTCTAACTGTGAATAAGTAATTTGAGCATGAGACTTTTTTGTCTTCGAACTATCGCTTATAGCGCTGTCAATAAGGATCTGAAGAAATTTACATAATTTTCAAAAGTTGTAGCTCTTAATTGATTTTTGCTGTTGCTGAGGTGTCTTACTGTTTAAATTTTAAGATTTCCTGATTTTTATACCGTATTTAGCAAAACCACAAAACGTTTTTTTTTCACTTTTAGTGTTTTTAAAAATTCTGATCATTTGTTAACTTAACTCAATACCAGTTTTATTATCTTATTCCGCAATCTACTTTGGAACGTTTTCCAAAACCTTAACTCCCTTACACATTGCAGTACTATGCCATGGTCGTGTCTAGCGACAAATTTAATGACTCGCTTAAACCTTTTGAATATCGTCACTAAATTTACAACGTCTGCAAAATAGCTGACGACGTATGCTTATAGAACATCAGTGTCCGCTGCCCCTCAGCAGCCGTTTCCAATTGTTCCATTACTATTGCTGAATTGTGTTCGTTGGCTGTTTGTCGCTGCTAACGTTGCGTTTGATAACGAGCCAAGTTAGCATTTTTTAATGACTTAATTTACGTTGCCAAAGGTTTACTCCTTCGTTTATTGTTTGCTGTATCTACTAAGGTGGATTGAAATCTGACTTTTATTTTTGGAGCGAATTCTTATGTTGCGAAAAGTTTCCAGTTGTAATTGACCTTAAGAAATATCATGAAGCATTTCAGCAGATGATTTAAGAGAGGTTGTCGAGAAAGCTATGCATCCTTAAAGATCAACGTGGTTCTTAGGTTGGAGGAATTATTACACCGTTTGTATTCTTTGAAATGGTACCGGTACTGCTATTACTTCTGATGTATGTCACCAAAGCCGTAATGAACATAGAACATTTTAAATACAAAAAACTCATGTGACTTAAAAGTAACATCAAATTAACTATTCCCTACTTAGTTCAAAATTTCGGTTTTCGGGTCACAACTTCAAAATTTCTGAATAAAAGTTCAGGCTGACATGCGATCCGCTTTGATAAATACTATACTCCTGTATTATTGATATAGTTGATAATTTTTTCCGCACTATAAGAATTAACACCGAAAAAAAGCTATAATTCGAACCACCCTAGCACCTACCTCCTCTATTGTAACATACACTGGAAACTCTAGCAGTATTTTGTCGTCGTCGTAACTTTTTTATTGTGGCTACTACGCCCTCTATTTTAACAGCAGCAGCAGCAAAACTTAAGAATCGGATGTTGAAATCAGTTTTCGTCTAGTGTTTCCTCTAGCGTGTCTTTAGCCAATACTTATGTACTACTTTTCTTTAAAGGCTTATTGTTTTATTTCGTATGGGTACCTTTATGTATGTCAGAGTGATTATAAAGGTTTTCGCATTTATAGCTTATTTATTGTTAATTTAATTGGACAATCTCTAGAGAATTTTTGGCGGGTGTTGTTGTCGTCATTAATTGTGGGTTGATTAATTTATTGGCTCTAACTTTTAAGATGGCATGGCAGCGATCATGGCATCATCGCTTTAGCAATTATTGAACCATGATGTAGAAAATACGGCACGTAAGTAAGAATCCATCGACGGAAATGTGAAGCGTGACAACTTGAGTAGTAGTGGGTGCAAAGAAGAGTTCCGTGCTGTTATCAATACACAGAAGTTCTTTTGCATGCATGCAATTTTTGAACTTTTAATTGTGAACTAAGAGAAGCCTTAAAGTTAACCTTATTTTCAACGATATATTTGAAAACAATTCGCTAAATGATTGAAAAAAAAAGTAAATACATATGCTGTCTTTTCAGATCTTTAGCCCTGTGTGATTTTTAAATTTCATATCTGATTTAATGCAGAACTCCAATTGAACAGAACTATTTTTAAATCTATCAAATCGCAGACAAAACCTTACAGTATAATGACAACAACAACAACAACAACAACAACGAGAACAAAATTAACAAGTACAACAAAACGTAGCATAACTCTTTGTCACAATACATCAACACAGCATAAAGTGACACAAAACATGAACGCGTCACTTTCCATCACTCAGAGTGCGAGACGAACTGCGTTGACGACAGTCCGATCCTTCCTGTGATCACATACGTCTGTCTGATTGTCTCTCTTGCTGTCTGTTTGTTAAACTACTGCTTGTTCTTATTCTATATGCCAAAGCATACAACTACCAGACAGTATGACGTTAGCCAAGTGTATAGACTTGACCATGTTTTAATGTCCGGTTGTACTGCATTTAAACCAAGTCTGAGACAGGACTTGACCAAGTTGGTTGGTTTAGTCAGTCGTTTTGTACGCACAGATTAACTGCATTGCGCATCTATTTTCGCATTTCACATTACAGGCAAGGAAGAGCAGGTAAGGGACAAAAGCCTACGGCCAACGAACTACTGTCTGACTGGATTTAAACGGCTTGTAGGTACGCGGATTTACACTTTGCTTTTGGTGACACTCACCTAATGGTTGGTGATCGTGCTTTGTTAGCTATCTACTTTCTGTATGGAAGGGTAAAGGACTGATAGCTGCCAGTTAGTCTGGCTGCCGGTTTTAATCCAATTCAATGTCATTCAATTACACAGAGAGAAATATTTCGTTTTCGGTCTTATGATAAATATTTTTTAATTTCAATCTAATTCTATTTCAGAATTATAATGAGAAATGATAGTGGTGACTAATTAAAACGAAACTACAATGTTTTCTGACCTCCTTTACATTGAGGGATGGCTTCATCCTATAAATTTTCGATGGCCCTAAACGATATAGTTACGCCACCTCACCCAATACAAACCATACGAGATTAACTAAGTTAATAAAAGGTAGTCCGTGATAGATATATATTTCTCGGTATATAGAGCAAATAAATATTTATTTGAGCCAAACAGATTATGTTTCAGCTAACACATACACAATTTAATTGAAATGAATTTGGTTTTCTCAACGTCAAGATTATTTTTTTTTCTGTGTATCTATAATCGGTTTTTTCTTGTGACAAGAAAAAAAGTGATTTATTTTATTTGTTTTTTTTTTCTTCTCTGATATCACACATTTATTGCCCGAAAGCAAAAAAAAACTCAACTAACGAGCCACTGCTAGTGCTGGTGCTAACTGCGTTTTTTTGCGCAAATTTGTAACGAATTTTGGAGCAGCCAGAGCTTAGTTCTTAACATCATTGGCATGAAATGCCCTCTTTATACTGGGCTTTGAACATTAATCCAGCACCAACGAGCACAATTCCCACAACGGAATTTAACATAGCTGTCCTGTCCATCCATTTAGTCTTCTCATATCTACACTGTGTGTCTAACTGTTGATGCGTCGCATCGTCGGTGCGTCATCCTCTGTGTGTGTGTGTGTGTGTGTATGCACCAGTGTGTATCTACATCTTGGGATAAGATGTCATGTTTTTGTCGGTTTATGGACTTCTAATCGGCAATTCTATCAAAAAGCTCACTAACAAACATACGTTAAGGGTGGCGGTGCGTTCGCTGTGTTACGACTCAGCATCGTCAACACCGCTGATTGTTTTTTGGTACCCAATCGTTGCTGCCTGATCCCGAACTCGTCTCATTGTCTGAGTGCAAATTGCGAAATATATTTTTGCGGATTAAGATATTTAGATTTCAGGCACGCAAGTCTTCGAAATCCAATCCGAAAACAAAAAGGCTAAAACAAAACATCCACAAGATACCAAATGGGGTTCCACAAGTAGTAACTTATTTAGCACCTTTTGCCTGCGAGTCTAAGGTGACAATAAGTGAATTCCATAGCCCAACAGAGGATAACAGAGAAAAAGAAAAAAAGATAGCCAAAAAAAAGGTGTGTGAGGGGGGAATTTAGTTCAATTTTACCTTTTTTGTGGCACAATGCATTTGGGTTGTTGTCACTATGTTCTATAACTTATTGTTGTTGTTTTGTATCTATATCTTTGTGTTTTTATATCTCAACTGATAGAGTCTTCGTCTTTGTTTGATGTGCGAATTTGTTATTTAGCACTGAAAACACGCAATTGTTTGATTTCAATTTTTATTCCTTTTCATGTTTTCTTTTGGTATCTGGAGCAATGTGAGCATTGGTGCTCGAGCTGTGACAGAAAAAGGTGTGAATTGCTTCATTGAAATTGGCATAAATTTGTGTACAAATAAGGTTGGTTGCCTCTGCAGTTGTCTCATTTTGGGTGCTAACTATTGAATTGAGTTTTCTATTTATTCTAGATTTACTTTTACAGATGCGGGTAAGTATTTTGTATGCTTGTTAAATGTAATTTGTACGAAATAGTTTTTTCTCTTATTTTGGGTAATTTATGATATCCGTATTTTTCAAACGGCTTAAATCGAATTATAACTGGACTGATTTTAAGAGATCTCTTGTGTGAAATTTCTTGGTTGTTTATTCAATTGATTGCTTATTTTTATTATCACTCAGAAAGTGTAGGTAGTATCTTATTATTCTTGAAGTGTAAATCTAGATAAGGTGTGTTCTTACACTTATTGATTCCTCTAGAATCTAGATCTATGGTTATATATATATATGGTATTTATAAATTCTATTTATCTATATTGGCCGTAGTTAATTACTTCGGGATCAGTATATTCCAATATGTCTATTTCTACATTAATGTTAGTCTTCTTCAAGAGATTTTTGGCTGGTATCTTTTTTTGCTCCCCAGCCTGTTATCCTGTTATATGGGAATTAATTGGAGTAAACCTTCTTGTTATCTCTACGAACGGTATGTCAAGCCCATCCAATTTTTTTCCTCTGATGTGCATGTTTATATTGCTTGGGTTCTTTTAACTCCAAAGCTCTTCGCTGGACATAATATGATGCGAAGATAGTGGCTCATGAAAACTTGCGAAGAGTTTTAATATCACAGTTGCAGCGCTGAGAGAGCGCCTGCATGATGTACATATTTGTATGAAGTTTTGCCCTTCAGATTTTGTTAGGTTGAATAAAAGAGCTTCCAGATTTTTGCATTCTGAGTTTTACATCGAAAAGCCAGCGCTGGATTAAGGTAAGGCTAGGGCTTTGGTAGAGCTTGGGTTTTGGTAGAGCTAGAGTTTTGGTAGAGCTAGGGTTTTGGTAGAACTAGGGCCTAGACCGCGAGTTTTAAGCACCCCCAACATGACAAAAGTATGTGTGGATTTGCAAATGCTTGGGATCTTTTTTGGACTTATTATTCACAGCGTCAATATACAAAAGAAAAAAAAGACTGGGGCTTCATTATGATTACGTGACTGGCAGTGGAGAAAGTTTTAATTATTATTATGAATAAAAGACATTTTTCTTTTTTCATCAATATGTAATATTATATTTTTATAGCATTTTTAGGATAAAGAAGTATCTTTTCAATATGAAAAAGTAAAGACTTAATCCGGCGTTGCCAAAAGCGTTTCTGTTATACATCAAAAAGGTTGAAAAAGGTTAAAAAGTCAAATAAAGTGGAAAAGGTTTTAAAAAGTTGAAAATGAAACAGTCGAATAACGTTCAAAAACCTTGAATAAGTTGAAGTGAGTTAAAAAACTTTGAAATGTTTGATAAAGTTTTACAAATGTTTGAAATGTCAAGAAATATAATTCCAAATGGATGAAAACTTAAAAAAAAAGTGGATGAGTGTTGAAATGTCGAAAAGGTGAAAAAGGAAATTTTAAAAGTTGAAATATGATGGATAAATCTGTGAACAGATGAAACTAGGTAGAGAAAGGTTGAAAATGGCTGAAAACTTGAAGAAAAATGAAAAAGCCAAAAGAGGTTGAGAGAGTCGAAAAAAGCAGAAAAACGTTGAGTAAAAAAGGTTGAAAACTTTGAAAGAATTTGAAAAGTTAATGAGTCAGAAAATTCCCAAAAAGTTTAAAGAGGTTGAAGTGACGAAAAAAATTGAAGAATAAGTTGAATAAGTCGAGAAAAATTTTAAGGTTTAAGTTACTGAGGTCCAAAAGTCGAAAATAAGTTCACTCAACTTTGAAAAAGTCAAAGCAAATTGATAAAGATCATAAAAAGTAGAAAAGTCGAAAAGTTGAAGATTCGATTCGAAACAAATTGATAGCTCGAAGCTATCAGATGGCTTATCAAAAAAAGACATTACCCGAAACAATAATAACCTGAAAAAGCCTTACTTAGAAATCATTCCAAAATGAGACTGAGGAGACCGCACTTCTTATCTTGTTTTTGGGATTAACTTTACGCACATAAATTACCAGTTGCAAAGTGGCATATGAAAAACAATATGCACACCCCAAGCACTGCTAACTTAATCCTTATCTCCTTAAACTCTTTTAAACGAATTGCGTGAGAGTCCTTTTTTGAATTTAAATGCAAATTTGAATGTCAATAGCTTTTTAAATCTGATGATTAGAGTGGATGTTCCTTGATAAATTGAGAAATTTGCCTTTATTCTATTTTCCCGAAAGAAACTTCGGATTTTAATTCCTTTATTGATGCATTTCCGAAACAGAATCAGAACAGACCTGAATTTTTTTATTTTATTCAATGCATGTTTAATCATGAATCGAAAATTATAATGAATAGTAGAATAACACGTAAAACAATAAACCTTAAACAGGATGCTGTGCTACTTATCTAAGAGCAGCATCTTATCAGCATCTACGATTGAAAACAGGACTTGAAATTCACGCAGGATTTTTATGACTTACCTTATATCAACAACTTAATAAAACTAATATTAGTTCAACAATTCTTCTTCTACCAAATTTATCAATAATAATTAATCTAACAGACAAGGATATATTTTTATAATGAATTTGAAAGCAATTCTTTTGAAAAACACTATACTCGCTGACTTCATTAGTTCATTCATTATTTCGATACAGATCTTAATCTAATTTTTGTGAATCAAAAATCGTTTTTGTTTGAAACAAAACCAAAAATTAACTTGCTGCGCACGTACATGAAGAGTGGTCACAAGATTCCAATTAAGTGACGTTGCAACACTACGTGCTGCCTCTGTAGATGCAAGCAGTTGTGACAGTTTTAGTTTTTATGACTTCCTTTCTAACACTATTACCAGCTAAAGATTGTAGGCTTAGAAACAATTGTAACTAATTAATATATGTAAGCTATGAATTTGAAGTCCAAAAGAAACTTAACAACTATTTCAATGAAATCATTTATATATATATATAAAATCAAATAGGGTGAAAAAACATGGATAAAATTTTCAGAGATGGTACTACTATATGTTTTGAAAATTTTTAGCCTAAAAAATCTGAAATCGATGATGGAGTATTTGGGAAATTGATGTTTTCTTAGAAAGTCAATTTTTTTATTTTTTACCACATAGAAACCGTTCAGGCCTTCATTTATTCAGATTTGCATTTTTTTTGTCATCTACTAGTACACAACTACCTAATAATAATATAAAAGCTAGTTTGGATTGTGTTGGTTTGTTTATATTCATCAATGAATTTTTTTGTTTTACTTGCGAGTTTTTTTTAACACAATTTGAAACTTTTTTTTTAAGCAATAATATTGGTCAAAAAAATTTTATCGAATTTTTTTGTATCTACTACATGATAGACCAATCACTGAGAAAAGTTTCAGCGTATTTAAAAAACATGAGGGTAATGATAGGCCCATTATAGATGGAATGACCCTTGTATATTCGAAACATCAGCCGGGTAATACAAAGAAATTATAACCTAAATTGTGCTGAACATTCGCGGAATATATTGAAATTTAGTCAATTGTAGTTTCCAAAGAGCGATTGTACTGAAAAAAGTTCAATTGTATTGAAAATGTCATCACTATGCTATACCAGTGCATATTGTGGTGACCCATAGAAAGCCATTTAATTAATTAAAAATTTAATTTTTTATTAAAACACTGTAAAACGACGCATTTAAATTTTCACAAAAAAAGGTCAACATAAAAATTTTTATGTTATTCCTCATTCCACATAGCGTAGATGATGATGCTTGCGTGCCTTAGTTGTTTGTCGTCGCTACCACAAATTGCCGATTTAAACAAATTTTATTACCGCTGTATTCATGTTTTTTCACCTAATTATGCAAATCCCAAAAAAATTAAAATTGTAAATAATAAAAAAACGTATAAAATCCGATCATTAAAATACGTTAAGTATGCAAAATATTGTGGCCAAACCCATTTATTACGAGGTATCATAAGATATTTAACAATAAAAAAAAGTCGAAATACGCCAACGCATCATTTGCATAAAATTCCATTTAAGACCCCATAAAATCAGACAATTTAGCGCATTTGACATGCCTATCTTTTAGGATAAAAATGACAGATCATTTGTAGATTTTGTCATTTGCAACAATAGAAAATTGTACAGAAGTGCATTTTCGAAAGTTATATGTGCGCATTATTAAAAATGGAAAGTGGTCTTTGGACAAAAAAAAAGAATTAATATCAGCGTACAAGTGAAATTACGAGGAAGCTGTTCCATTGTAACTCTTGAAATTTGTGAAATGGTTTATAGTTAAATTTTGAAACTGAAATGTTAGCTATACAAATTGTTCATAACATGCAGAAGTTCCAGGAGGAGACACTGTACCGAATACAATATGCCAGTGTCGATGTTGTGCCAGGTGAAATGTAGATTTAGATTTTTTGTAATGACTTACATATTGATGGCAGACTACATGGAACAAGAATGATAAAGTGAGACGATCAGCTTCATCGAGGATATCTAGTTTGCAGAAAGATACTCGGACTTTGAATTCAGTCTTCGTCTCAGCTTTCAAAGACTGGCTGCATAAATGCATTCTTGCGGGCCAATTTGATAGAAGTTGTTCTACGTGTTGTGCTATTGTCATCTTAATATTAATATCCATGGTCTTACAGTCCTGAGGATTGATCATAGATGGAATATTTGGGAAAATTGTGCGATTTGGTGCGTAAAAGAAGATGTGAACAATGTGAAAAATCCAAACGGATTCCGTTTCGGATCCGATTCGGATCCGTTGTCGGATGAAATTCCTCTCGAAAAAACGGAAGGATCGTCCGCTTTGCCGGATCCGTAACGGATTCCATTTTTTTCCCGTTTTTGAGGTCCGTTTCGGATCCGACAAAGCGGACGATCCTTCCGTTTTTTCGAAAGGAATTTCATCCGACAACTCATCCGTATATGACGTCCGTTTCGGATCCGTTACGGATACGAAAAAGCGGATTCCGGTTTTTTTCCGTTTATGATGTTCGTTTCAGATCCGTTACAGACACGAAAAACGAATCTGAAATGGATCCGTATATTACGTCCGTTTCTGATCCGTTACGGATGCGAAAAAGCGGATTCCGGTTTTTTTCCGTTTTTGAGGTCCGTTTCGGATCCGTTACGGACACAAAAAACGAATCCGAAACGGATCCGTATATGACGTCCGTTTCGGATCCGTTACGGATACGAAAAAGCGGATTCCGGTTTTTTTCCGTTTTCGAGGTCCGTTTCGGATCCGCATCCGTTTTTGTGCACATTGGGATGACAAGGACGTGCTTATGTATTAGTTAGGGTAGGTTATGTTCAGGCTAAGCTGTGTTATTCTGTAGCTTTTCTTATCAATGTTGCAAAACTTACCGTATGGTTGATGTAGTGTAATCGATCGATTGTGTCTGCATGTCAAGGCTACTGAGCTGATTAGAGCTAAGCTACTAGTAGATCAGTTTGATCGCAGGCTTTCGCTACCATACATTCCCAGTTTGATTATTGGGTTCAACACTTTTTGAAGTCTTGCTGCGCGTCAAATAAAAAGAAGTCAATCAAAAAATTCATAGAGAACGTGATAGTGCCATTGTGAAAACTGTTTTAAGAAATTTAATAAAATAACGAGATAAGTGTTCTCGGCCCGTTTTTAATGCCAATGTGATATATTTATTTTATAATATAGCTGTAGTAATAGCTAAGCTCTATTATAATTATTTAAAAAAAAAACGTGTTCAGTGATCAAAAAACTCTTAGGACCTTTGGAGTGTCAAGTCATAACTAGTTATGTGTCATTTTGAGCTAAGAATAAATTAAGTTCAAGGTTACTTAATTTAAGCGTACTTTCTGATCGTGTCCCACCAACTGAACGAAATCCCAATGTGAGAAAGTGAACAAAAATATAAGCAGAGGCAAAGAAGAAAAATGCAAGAGCAAACTTTCTAAAGATTACGGTTGAGAACTACAACCTACCAGCTTTTCTGCATACTTATAAGAGGACTCGGAGCTCTGTCTTATTAGCAAGAGTGGTATTTCTTTTTTATGATCCTTCACGAAGTCTTGTGCGAATATTTGAATGATATTGTATTTCGTATATAATGGCCAGGTCGGAATTCTCAAATTAAAGTTCGTTTTTAAACATTACTTTCCAAAGGACAAACCGTATAGCTCTGTAGATGATGGTGAAATTACTATAAATCTTTATTTCATTGGGCGCTCAATATTGAGTGCATTCGATTATTCAATGTGTTATGCCCATAGAACAAGCAGGCGCTCAAAGAGCGTAAAAATCAGAACGAGCAGTCACTTAAAGAGCGTGAACATATACAGAACTGATAAACAAATTATCAACATACGCTTGTGTGAGCGCCTTTGCTTGTGGTAGTGGGCACCACTGGATATTCGGATCTCTTTTTTCAAGACATCTTTGGTACTAATATTTAGGTAATAACAAAGTACACTCTATGTGATTTCCTTGAATTTAACGCGATAGCTATTTATCTCTTAAGAGCGGGGTAAGGTTTTAAAGGCGAGAAAAACGCATGTTTTTATGATTTTTTTGCGGCAACAGCAATAATATAATCTTATTAAATTTTATTATATATTATTGCACAACTTTTAAAAAATGTCAGAAAAAATTTTCAAAGAAAAATATTGATAAATAAGCCGGTGACGGTGAATCTCCAGAGGCGCCTCGAAAAAAATGGTCTTGCGGTGAACATTATAAGTCGTTACCGGATTATCTGAAACAAAAAAATTGATATGTATTTTAAAGGTGATGTATTTCTCGAGGTAATCAGGAAGAGTTTTTTTTTTCTTTTCTATTTTTTACAGCACATCGAAGTGCGCGGTTAATTTGTTATTAAAAAATAGAACAAGATGAAAAAAAAAAAACTCTTCCTGATTACCTGTTGATTTATGTGAAGAAGTAATGTTCAAATTTTCAAAAGGATCGGTTCTGTAGATTTTGAGTTCTGATGTTCACGAACTTCAAAAATTACGTTTTTGGGAAATTCGATTTTTTTACACGTGGTGTTATCAGGTACCACGACCGGTTATTTGAAACGCTGTAACTCCGTTAGTTTTACTCGGATTGACTTAAAAGTTGTACATAATATTCTCGACATATTATTCATTCAGAAAAAAAATGAAGATAATAATATATATAATAATAAAACCCTACCCCGCCCTTAAGGCAATGTGTTTAGTTTTGTTTAACAATTCCAGATAACTTTTACACAGAATGCACTTCATATGATAAAAGCAGCAGCTTTTAGTTTATTTAGAGCTTAAGCAACAACATAGAAGAAGAACTTATAAGTTTTAAATTCAATTAACTTACGTATAAAATTAAAAACTTTAATTTTTCCCATAGTTTTCAGC
This sequence comes from Meiosimyza decipiens, assembly GCA_963680825.1. Lineage (NCBI taxonomy): Eukaryota > Metazoa > Arthropoda > Insecta > Diptera > Lauxaniidae > Meiosimyza > Meiosimyza decipiens. Next base: position 77,631,872 of record OY804259.1, read on the forward strand.
AAAATTTGCATAAAAGACGAATGTCTCCAAATTAGCAATTGATAAAAATCTTTCAGCATCTCTTAATTAAATTTAATTTGAACAAATTTAAAACATGGAAAAATTAGTCGCACATATTTTCTCTATGAAATCAATTTTAATTTAATGAAACAGAAACTTAGACTTCAAAAGAGATTTCATACCATTTAATAGGCACCAAACAGTTGAAGAAATCTTTATAGTCGATGCTTATCTATTCAACAATACGCAGACATATGAAACCACAAAACACATAAACTACCATTTGTAGGGTACTCTACTCGTTGCTCAAAAAAAACAACAAAAAAATGTCACTTGAGACGACTCGACTTTGACGCTTTCAACCAGCAGCGACTGTCGCACAAAGTCTACCAGTGAATTTTATGCTATGGTTGTGATAATAAAGCAATCATACGGTTGTTTATGACTCTTTTTAATATTCTACAAAATTCGAAACAACGCAACCAAAAACAGTCTGGAAAACAAATATTGGACTCAGATATATCGAATATTCGTCAGATAAGATCGGCGCATACATCGAATACTTAAATTTTTTGTACGTAAATGAGTTTTGATCTTAAAACAGTGGGGAAGTCGGTCAGTTGATGAGATTATCTCTTAGTTTATTGTTATTTAATTTTTTTCAAATAAAAAAAGATTTAATGAGTTTTAATTTGCATTTGCGTCTTTTGAATATCGTGTTTTTAATGTTTGCTAATGAGTCGATAAGGGATCTCAAAAATACTTCAGCTTGAGATTTACTGGCTTTAGTTTTGAAGTTATACCCGATTTCATTAAACACATTAAATTAATGAACAAGTAATAATTTTATTGCTCACTTTTATGTTGTTTATGGTATAATACTTCTGCATTATTTAAATATTCAGTTGATGATATTGATGCTCAGATAAATACTTTCTAGTAGGTGATTCGAGCTCTAAAAATATTTTTCGCTTTTTTTTTCAAAAATGCTCTGTTAGAAATCTTGTTAATAAAATTTAATTTTAAGAAGACATAAAAATTTCAAAATACAGTGCAATTAATTGATATGGATAAAAAAAATGTTGTGGAATGTTGAAAATCAAAAATCATACGGTTTTGAGATGTTGATATAAAATATATTTTAAGAACCTTATTGCAAATAGTTACTATAATACATACATATGAAAACGCTTACTGTCAGGTCTCCATTCAATAATATTTAAAATCCTTAAGTAAAACTTAAAATTGTTCATATGCAAATTTGTAGGATTCTCTTGTAAGGCTTCATTCAAAACTTTGATCTTTTTTTAATTTTCCAAAGCTATTTATGTAGTCTGCAACAAAATCCACAGCTACATTTTCATCTTGTGTGTAAGCACCTCGTTGGGGTTCTAGGGTTAAGGGTCATATGCAAAACACGAGTTTCTTATTATACTAATAATAGATTCTCAGACTGCAAAATTGCCATACGTGCACGAAATATAAAATTTTATAAACTTGACAATGATAAAACTTAATATTCTGAGCTTAATATTTCATATTTTATAAAGAATATTTGGAGAGTACCTACCCAAAAATACGTATTATATCATTTTAATTAAGTTTTAATACAAATTTTTCGAATCTTACACATATAATATACAGATTTTTTCTAGCTCTGAATGCTCTCAAGAATTTATAAAAAAAAAATTTGATGGATCTTCATATACTGGTAGTTTTTACAATTTTTTTATACTTGTTTTTTTAAATCTAATACATTTTTATATATATTCAAAACAATAAAAAAAGAACTTTGCTCCAATATAATGGGTTACTATTTGCTTTGTAATCTAATATCTTTCTAAAATCAGGCCTATTACATAAATAATAAAGCACAAATGGTTTTTTTATTCAATACAATTCTATTGAATAACACCCATAAAATTAAGTTTTATAAATTTTGAGACGAACCTTAATTGGAATATTATTTAGAATAAAAAATAAATTTTGCGTAAACATTCACATTAAAATTAAACACTTCCGTCTTAACTTATTTTTATATTCGCATATAAATGGCATCGATAATGGGGTGTTTCATAGTTACTTAAGTATTTGCTTTAAAATGATGCTTTATCTATCTCAGGTTTTTCCATAATTTAAGAGCAATAAAATTTATTTAAATAATCAAATAAAAGTCTGATTCATGAATAGTCTTTCATATTTGAGTTGAAATAAATTATTTAATTGTATACAACGATAATAGATAAAAAAAGGCAGTTTACACGGAGAAAAAAAATTATAACTCCATTGCTATTAATATTTACTACAGCAGAGAAATTAAAAAGTGTGCGTTAAAAGTGTGCGTTTAATATATCAAAGGCATTGGGGTAACGGCAAAATGGTCTACAATTTAGACTGTATAGCTACAATGGCTTATATAGCTAATCATATTTGTTATAAACTAATAATAAGTTAGTTGAAATATGGGACAATGTTTCATCCTGATAAAACGATTGAGATCATTCTTTAAATTCACCTGCGGGAATAATGACTCAAAGTTTTTTTTTTATTTATTTTCCTTAAATAATTTTCTCTTTTTCTTATGTATCAAATTATTATTAATTACAAATTTTTATTTTCAATACAATTTATATAATTTTTTATATTGTAATCACTCTTATTTTACATGACATCATATATTTAATAAAAAATTTTATAATTAAAACAAATAAACAAAGATTGTTTTTTAACAATTTCAATAACTGTTTTATTCTAAGCAACTTTCCATGAAAATAATATTTTCAGACGAAAAAAATTTATGTCAATAAACAAATTGTTACATTAGAAATAGAAAAATTTCTTTACAAATATTTTAACCAATTTTAAGAACTTTAATTTAATGCAATTTTTACTGCAAATTTGTTAGTTTAGGAGATAAAAATTGATATGGTAAAATGTGAAATTTTGACCAAAACTGCTGTTATTACAAACGTAAAAACTAAAAACTTTCCGAAAACTTTTAAAGTCCAAGAACACACTATATCATTTAAACTATTCATACAAAACTTAACAAAGTTTTTCTTCTAAATTTTACAAAAATTTGACTTGAACATTTTCGTTGTAGATGCTATAAAAAGTAATTGTTAAGTAATTGATTCAAATCTTAAGACATATTAGATCTTTTTTGCAGAATAACAGCGATGGGCTTTTGGGGTGCTACACTTGACAAAGAATAGTCCATATTTGTTTTATTTATATAAAATTGCCTCCATGGAAGTAGCTTGTAACGCTTTGGCTATACTAACTCGATTTTAACAATTTTATTTTTTTAACATATTTAAGCTAGTGAAGTTTAATTCATACTTTTTTTTAATGTTGTAGTTAAATATCCCTTATTTGAGAATAACGTTTTTTCAAAACCTCACACAAATATTGTTGTTTTCCTCTTTCGTTGCTAATGCTGCTTCTTTACTACTGTGCTTATGTTGGTTTTTATCTTCTCATTTGTACCGTTTATATTTGGCTTCGAAATTCAAAGAACAAAATCTCTTTCAAATGTTCTTTTATTTTTGAAGAGAGAATATAAGTAGCATCACTAGTGTATTATAAATTATTTGATATGATAGTGGTTTTGACGAATGTATTGCTCAATTGGACAACCCTAGTGTTGCAATCTGCCAACTGACAGCTCAATCATAAAGCTTGACATTTTTGAGGTTGTACGTACTCAGAACGTTTTGACATACGAGCGCTATTTGTGTTGTTTACAGTAACTTAAAAGATTCATCTCGCCCAAAAAATGTAATTAAATCGTGAACATTTTCGTGCGATTATTTTTTACAACTTTCGACGTGGATTAACTCAACAACAGTGCATCGATGAACTTAATTCAATTTTTGGCGATGAAGCTCCATCAAGGACCAGTGTTTATCGATGGTATGGTAAATTCAACCGAGGTCGTAGTTCACTCCAAGACGAATTTCGTGAAGGTCGTCCAAAATCAGTTGTTGTTCCGGAAACCATTGATGCTGTGCGCCAACTGATATTGCAAGATCGTCATGTGACCTATCGTGAGATTGAGACAATCTTAGGCATTAGTGGGACCTGCATACATTCAATATTGCATGAACATTTGACCGTCTAAAAAATTTGTTCGCGCTGGATCTCACACAATTTGTCAATCGCTCAAAAAAAGGCTCGTGTCGATTGGTCAAAATAAATGCACCAAAAATATTTAATATTATAAATATTTAATATTATAAATATTTAATATTATTTTATAAATATTTAAATATTTAAAATATTTATTTGATTAATATATGTTTTTGTTCTCTAATCCCGAAATATGAAAGGCAACCCTCGTATATAAGAAATATTTTTGAAATTCGATCATAGCTGATAATAATATTTTTCTTTTCTTAGGCTTTCGGTGGTTTCATCTCTGTTTGTGTATAAGAAGCCGTGCAAGAACATTATTAATAGGGTTTAATAAAAACGAGCGAAGAGAAAGACATTCATATGTTACTTAAAGTGATTATGATAAGCAGAGAAAACGTATCTTACAGATATTACAACTTAAAGAGTTAGTTACAAAATGAAAAAAAAATATTTCCCATTTACACTATGTACATGATATGTGCTCTTAATACATTCATTTATGACTGTAATGCAAGTAATAACAACTAAATATTGCAAAAAAAACTCAATCTTGTACTTACTGCAGTAAAATATTGTAATTAAAACTATCCAGCACAGTGGAGCAAATGACATGTAGACATGGACACAAAAAATCAAAAATATATACATAATTTATTTATCGTATTTTCCAAATGAAGTTTTCTCTTGTTGAAAATGGAAAACTACCAGCATTTGAAAAAAACAAAATAAAAGAACCCCCATGAAAAACTTGAATTAAAAATTTACGAGTTCGACCACAATTAAGTATCGTATTACAACATGTTTTATGCTTCATGTTCCTACGTTTCCCCATGTTCGAGGAGTTGTCAACTTGGTATATCAGCCAGTACATACATCCATATCGGAGGGAACAAAAGGGGTCACGCGCTTAATCGATGATTCTGTTGCTGTTGTTCTGATTTGTGTTGTTTATTTATGCTGTATACCAGCTTGTGTTTGTTGTTCTTGTTGTAGTTGTTTAATGCGAGACTTAACAAATCTTACAACAACATCGACAACAAAATCAATTTGTGAATTGAACGCGCGACAATAAAATAAAATATTTAGATCAGTTTACACGTGTACAAAACATGACTTGCAACATGACCATAAAAACCTCAGTCCCAAAGTTGGAGAAAAAATTTCTTGTCTTTGTGCACTTCTTAGCTATCAGGCTCTATGCTGTGAATGAATTAAAGAAAACAATGTGCTCGAGGGTTTTGGGGCGGTCGGAGAGGAGTAAATAAATAATGTTGCTGTTGATTTTATTGGGGAAGCTATGAAAATTATATGTATTTTTAGCCAACAGGATAAATGTTGCTCATGCGCTCAATTTGGCATTGATACTACACTGGGGGGGTCTATGCCATTGTGTTCGCTTGTGCGTTCCTGAATGTGCGGTGAGTTTACGTGATGTATCGCTTGCTAGGAATTTAATAAGCTTGTAAACAAATGCATCTGTCATGTTGCGACAACATTGCAAATTATTGACAATGAAATGTGGAAAAACTTGTGAAGTGCAGTTTGTTAGTAGAGTGCGTTAGAATCACGTAGATTGGATGGATATTACGAAATGAAATCAGAATTTGCACCCTAGGAATCATTTTAATGTGGATTTGTTCAAAAAAAACTTTTTATTTTGTTCATACGGAAACATTTTATGTCCTAATATTTTTATCAATAATTAAAAAAGATTTATGCCAATATTTTCCACAAAATATCTAACAGTGAAAAATCAAAATAAAGTAGCATCATCAAATAAAAGTCGATAATCAATAAAAAATTGTCAAATGCCCTTCAGCATTTGTTTAGTTCACGAATTCACAATGAAGTCTCAACTACAGTGTGTGCCAATTAATTATAATTTCAAACTTTTTTAAGTTGCCAATTAAAATGACACAAGCGAAAAAGAAAAATTTTATGTCAGCTACTTACTATTTAATTTTCAAAATTTTAAAAGACATAAAATTAGCGATTAAAAAAATTAAAATATTGAAAGGCAACATGAACATTAATTAAAAGCGTCACAGCATTTACTGTAGAGGACAGAGTAATTATACCCAGCAGGAACAATAGTGCATGTGAATGCAAGCTAATAATATAGTATTCTTACGATAATGTCGTGTGGGTTGATATAAATGTGTCGAAAAATGTAGAAAAAATTGATAGATGTTGATAAACGAAACAATTGTAATGCAATGACAGCTCTTTAATCTCCATGAATTCCTCATAGATTCAAGTATGAAAATAGGCCTCATCGCTGAACAAAGAGTTTTGTCGAAACCAGTAGAACTTCTTCAAGCTTTTCAGAAGCTGAAACGGTGACGTTTCGAAAATTCGGCCGTCTCAAATTCTTGCACGAGAAATTGTGTAAAAATTGTAAGATTTTGTCCAATTGTGAATTGATACATGTCCGAAAACGTTAAGAGATCAAAATAAAAATCCGTAAAATTGAAATATTTTTCCACGAAAGCAATCCCCAAAAGTTTACATCCCTTTCACCGAATATTATAATATTCAAAATTCAAAGGTCAGATCTTATGATATTCAGTAGCGTAGCTTGGGGGAGCAAAATAACCGTCGTATTATTAAATAAAGATTACTTTGATCAATATCCTTTTTTTTATTGTTTGGCTTTATTTTCAATTGAAAAATATAGCATTCTGCTAGGGTTTTTGGAATACAAAAAGTGATGACCTTTTACCTTTGTATAATTTTTTAGTAACAAAATATTTTGGTGCATGAATTTTTTTTATATTTTTCGTTAGGCAGGGCATTTTGGTTTTTTGGAACAGGTGGCAAATGTCCTTGTTATGTCACTGCGCACAGTGAGCTTGTCAAAGTCACCTAGAATGGTAGTTAAAGATGACAAAACCAGAAACAATTCAAAGTCAATTCGGCATAACTGATAGCTTACTTTGTTTCAATATAATATAAGCCAAGTTAGCAAAACATGAGAAGCAGAAATAACGCAATCGTTTCGTAACTATGAAAATACTAAAAAATTCTAAGAATCACCATTCAATTTCCTGATGGGGTTGTTAAAGACAGTGTCACAGCTTACAATGGATTTGCATATAAAACAGAGTGAAAATATGAGATTGATTTAGTATTTAGTTAATGATGTACGGCTTTGTTGTTTGTGCAATGGTATGAGTATTGAGTGGGTTGTTCAAAAAAAACAATAAAAGGGCTGCCAGACTTACAGCGTAAAGAAGACATTAATAAATATTATGTAAATTTTAAAAATTTTGTTAGCATAACAGTTTGAGCTTAAAAGATCTGTATATTTAAGAACCAATAAAACATAATGCTACAACAACAAATAAAACGCCTTTCTTGGCAACTCTGCCCACACACAACACAAAAACGAAACAAAAGCAAAATAAATAAAAAACAAAAACAGCAGAGTTTTTTTTTGCCTCGACGCGCTTATCGCTGACAATCATCTATCTATTGAATAAATATTAAATTAATATTAATTTCAATTAATGTCAAACTTAAGTCTGCGAAAGCGTCAGACATCATTTGTTGCTGTGGTTCTCTCTCTCTCTCTCTCTCGCTGGATGTCTGTGCTTGTGTTTTGAACCTGTTTAGTTGTTAGACTTTTTGTTGTTTTTTATTATACCTTCACCATTTGATTTTGGTGGCAATCAAATTGATGTCTTTAACACGATAATGTCGCAAATACGCAAATGATTTATTGTGTCGCCATCTATGAGTCAACTCAGCAACATTTGAATAATCGATGCCAAAAGCACATTGTTGGATATCATTTAAATTGATATTTGAGAAAAATTTCAATGAAATATCAAATGAGTTTTTTGCTGTCATTGTTTGTTTCAAATGTACATAAACTTGACATCTAATTTAAATTTGTCACTTTCTAATATCGCACTCGTTATTGCCAACTATTTGCAATTAAGTTGCAAATAAGTACCGACATTAATTGGCGTATATATTCGTTATTTGTATGGCGGGTGCAGACTTAAAAGTGTCAGTCATGTGGATTTTCGCAAGCGATTTATGATGGTCATTAAGTAATTTGCAACGCGTGTTAATTTGTGTAAAATAATGTAGGTTTATTATAATTCCTTATTTATTATTACGTTTATTATTTATGTTTGCCTTTTTTATTGGCTGTAATTGGCTGAACTTGACATTAAATTTAATTAGATTTGACTTTTTAGTTTGTAATACATTTTAAAATGATAATAATGACTAGCTGTCTGTGAGTTTAACCTTGGCTTACACTGTTGCTAATGAATGATTTATATAACATTGAGTGGTGTTTTTCATTCTTATAGCTCATGAGCTTCGAAGTCTTTCTCAATTTAATAAGAAGATATGAACAAATTACAAAGATTACTTAGAGCTTTAAGATACAAAAGATACGTATTTTTTTTAAATTCATGAGCAGATGCAAACAGAAAGTTTTCAGTTCAAAACCTCAGCGTTGAGAAATTGCCTGGTGTTACAGCAAATGTGGCTTCATTCTGACTTAAGTTTTAAGTGAATCGTTTAAAGGCTCTTTTAAATAGCACTTGTTGTATAACATGATCTGACATTATATTTTAACTTTAAGAAAATTTATTAAGCATTATAGCTTTAAAGCGTTTGTGCCGGTGATTGTGATAGTCACCTCAGTGGTATGTTATGTCATCGTAACGTTCCTTTGTACAAATTGCATGAATATCTTTCAATATTTGTAACTCTCTTAAAGATTGTGTGAAAGTCTCCAATCTCTAACTTTTTCAGCATGCTCAGAAAAGTCACAAAATGCTGAAAACATTTTTCGACATTATGAGCGTATATAGGGCTTATCAGAGTTCATTATTTTTTTCACATTTTTCGACCATATAAACAGTAATCGACTTTTTCTAAGCGTTTTCACTTTTTCAACACATTTTTTAACAATTTCTAACTTTTTTACTATAATTCGACTGTTCACACATTTCTTGGCTTTCTCAAAATTTTTTGACCTTGCACACATTCATTGACTTTTTCCACATTCTTCAAGCTTTTTCGGTTCTTCCACATTTCCGATTTCTTCAATGTTTTTCGACTTTCTTCCGACCATTCATTATTTTTCGATTTTCAGTTTCTTTTAGACTTTTCATACTTTTTTCACATTATGAATTTTTTTAAATATTTTTTGGCTTTGACTACATTTTGACCTTTCTAATTTCTCTACACACATTTTTAACTTTTCTCAAAATTTTTTCGATCTTGACAACATTTTTCGTCTCTTTAAACATTTTTTGACATTAATTCCTACTTGTAGATCGGGTTTTTTTAATATTTTTCGAACATATTTTTTCGGCTATTGTTGCTTTTGTAACATTATTTGATATTTTATAAAGTTTTCGACATGTTGCGACTTTCCAAAACGGAATTATGCATTATTTTAAGTATTTATTTTACAAAACATTATTAATTCCACAAATCACACCATATGTGCTTTCACACACCCGTTTTTTTCACAATATTAATAATTAGTATATTATGAAAAAAAAATTAATTAGACATATTACAAAATATTATAACTTACTTTTAAAAGTCAATATGTTCGTGATAAGTGCACTATACCCACTGTTAGGTCTGCTGAGAGAGGTCTCATGGTCTGGGGATGCTAATCAGCAAATGTTCAAGGTAGTATGTTCACTCTAAAGGAAAAGTATCTGCAGCTGTAGACTTAAAGCTACTTCAGCAGGCCGCCATTCCAGAAGGCAGTCGACTGATAGTCCTAAATATTGTCCTACAACAGGCGTCAATTTACATGGCTAAAATAACAAAATAATATTTCACAAGCGATAATATAAATGTTTCGAAATGGCTACTGCAGAGCTTGGACATGTCTCCAATAGAAAATGCATAGACCGACCTAAAGCTGCGCATAGCTCAGTATAAACCCCAAAGTTTGAAAGACTTGAAGTAGTGCATCATTTGAAATTGGAAAAACTTTTCGGAGGACGAAACTGGTAAAATCGATGCCAAACAAAATTTTGCAATTTTTTATGCTCGAACCAGTGAATGAGTTACTGTCGTTTAATAAAAAGATCACCTAAATAAAACAGAAAATCTGATTTCTATACGTCATATTATTAAAACATTTCTTTGACAACTTCGGTTTTGCACCTACTGTATGCACTGATCGGTTTTCATCAAAACTTTTTGTAAGAAATATTTATATATTTGACAAATTGTAAGTCTGGGAAAACGATAAGATCTATATTTTTTATGTTAGTTTTCAATGTCCATGTTCTTAGTAACATTTTGCGTATGTTATTCAAAATGTCCAACCTGGATATTTTTCAGCACGGAAAACTGAAAACTGGAAAGTTTAAAGTTCGAAAAATGGTGTCTGATTTGGCGTGAAAATCCCATATGTAGTTTAATTTAAACTCAAAATCATTAAATCTTTGAAAACCAGTGACTCTTATAAATCAATTCAAAATTTGCTTTCAATGGATATAAGTGGTACATTTTCAGAGCATTCCAAAATTGAATTGAATCTGAAAAGCATTAAAGTCCTTGTAAGCTTAAAGAACAAGCATAACAACAATCAATTGTAATAGGATTTGGCTTGAAAGTATTAAGATCAATGCAGTACCTCAAATTAATTTATTTATCATAGTTCCAAATGACTATGTATCCCTGCTTCCCACCTAATGAGTATTTTTATGTTCCCTTATATTAAGATAACTTGAATTATTTTATTGCCACTCACGGGGTAAGTTTTTATGTGATTTTCGATTGTCACAAACTCATAAAACCGTTTGTTTTTTTTACATCAAAATTGGGGCACAACAATTAATATGCGAGGTTGTTAACTTAACTACGGTCCATCTGATATAGTATGCGTCGTATTACTTTCCTCATGATCAGCCATTTCTTTTACGTTATGGCCAATTTACCACCTAAATAAAACTAAATGAAATTAAATACTTGGCCTCGCTGAAATATCTCAAAATAAATTTCATACATAAAAAACGTCATTACGCTCAAATATATTACCGCAGTAATATGATATTTTCTCGCGCCAGCCACAGCTCCACGAGCAAAACCAATAACATCAACGGGATAAAATTTAACCCCAAATGAAAGAGTAAAACAAAGCAAACGAAAGAGAAAAAAAAAAACAAAAATTTCAAAATGTAATAAAATTAATTTAAATTTTCAACTGGCTCGCGCCTGTGGTGCAGGAATTTCAAATGTCAAGACTTTCTATCATAAGACAGCATGGAGGAGAAGCAGCAAAATCCGTCTGAGAGAGAACGAGTGCAGTGCGGTAGTGGGACAGACAGACACAATCATTTAACATTATAAAAAAAAGAGCAACAAAAACAACAACATTGGCAAGAAATATCTGTCGTTTATTTAAATTTAGCTATCAAAAATGTTTACGATCCATATAACTGACTAAATCACCATAAACACTCTGTTCCGCGATTGCTGCGCCACAAATGATCACATGCGGCGAACGCGCAGCGATTAAATCGCTTTACGTATAGCGATCTCACAATCGGCTTAAACCGCTCACTCCCATTTGCTACACAATCTCACTCTCTCTTTCGCCGCTTTCCGTCAGCCTTCTTTTGTCTTTCTCAAGCGATCGGCTGCGCAGGCGAACTTGGTTTAAAACGCCGCTGCTCTGTCCTAAACGATAAACCTGACCATAGGTGGTAAATGGTGCCGTGTTTGGTGTGTGAAGTGATCGCGCATCCTAGCACCTGGGCAACACTTAGTGACTGAGTGCACTGATCTTTATTCCCACTATATTCTCCCTATAGTCTATGTTAATCATGTGAAATATGATCCGCTCGCATAGCTCACAACTATTTAATCAATTAATTACGCACAGTTGAAAACTGCGATCGTGGCAGTGTATAGTTGGCAATTTAGGTGACCATAGTGCTGTTGTACTCTTCTGTCTGTCTGGTGTTTGTTTGTCTGCTCGTGCAACCCATGCCAGTTTAACGCATTAATTTAGTGTGCAAATATATATGAAGTTGTTGTGTCTTGTTAAAAGATCGCTGGAAATCAATGCCACGCGATCACAGCATGATCTTTAGAGATGATATGGAGAAATTCTCATAACTTGGGATACACAATGAAATTAACTTGCTATGCAAAATTTCTCTATTTCAATAAGAATTGTTTGAATTCAATTGAAATACAGATATTGTCTGCTGATCGACTTCATAAACTTTTGGTTATATCTTAATATTGTTGCTAGTTATTGATGTGAGTCTCTGACAGTGGTGTAAAGATATTGTATTGAAACATTGTTGCTAAGACATGTTGCACAAATTTTTTGTTAACCATTGCCGGTAATCAGTGTTCCAGAACATTGTTTCGTAAAATTGTTGCTAAATAGTGTTGCGAACATTGCGTTGTTTTGGTCTTTGGAGAGAATTATTGTGAATTAACTTGCATGACAGGCATAGTGTTTTGTCATGACATATCATCATTGGTAACATTTAGTACCGGCAATGATATAAGAAATGATTCCCAACATTGCAAGGCCCCAGTGTTTTCCACTTTGTTTGACAATAATGTTTACACTGATATGTGACTATGCTTCGTAGCAACTTTTTCGCAACATTGCTTATCAGTATTTTTTCACTACAATGCTTTGAAATGACATTTCACTCCTTAGATTGAATGATTCCCAAGATTTTTTAGCAACAACGTTATAAAACATCGGTGCTATAGGGAAAGTTTTGAATATTTTTCCTAAAGAGCACCCAATTTGACTCTTAAGGTCTCTAATTTTCTAATAGTAAATTCAGCTTCTTGTAAAAACTTTGCATCCTTAAAACTAAAAAGATTTTACTTTTCTGAAACGACATCGAGTGTAGGGTTTCATTAAGAAAAACAAGTTATCAACCAACAAAAAGCATCACTCAACAGCGGGTGTTCCAACAAGCAGACGACACGCCAGATCAGTTCATGCCATGAAGTGCAACATCGAAACACAACAATTCGAATAAGCGATGGAAGACAACATCTTAATTTGTAGCGAGGATTAGAATTTAAGCAACGAGCAATTAATGTTCCCCAAATGGACACATTCCATTGATGATGATGATGATGATGTTGATGATGCCAATGCTGCTGCAGTTCAGATGACAAAGACAAGTGTTGGCGCAGTAACGTAGCAGGGACAAAGTAGAGTGATAGTGGCAGAGCGAAGACTGTGACTAAAATCCTCATAAAAATCACGCAGAACCCTGGCAGGGTGATTAGTTTATTTATTGAGATCTAAGTGATTTCCGATGAGATTCAACAAAGATTAAGGCAAAAAACACAGCAGGTGGTGCGGTGCTATGTTGAACTGAACGATGGTGTACTGAATCCTGCATTGGTGCGCGCGTTGCCTGTTGAATGTTCATCGCATGCTGCATGAATGTATGCATGGCTGTATGTGTGTGTGTGAATGCGGGATAGTGATTCATTTTGTTGGCGCGTCAGGTGAGAATAAAAGTCGACGCTTTGTTGCAATGTGGACACGCTTTTGCTGCTTCTTGTGATGTGATGCTGCATTCTGCCTGTTGTATTTTGTTGCGAATAATTTTGCTTGAGTAGCCACATGGATGGTGTGATATCATTAGGAGAATGCGCTCTGATGGCTGTTTAATTCTGCAATGAAGATTTTTTTATTACTTTTGAATATAAAATAAATATTTCATATTATGGTAGATGTAGTGGATACTTATATTTCATGTAGGTGATGATACTGCTTGATGAGATTGGATTTTTGGTCGTAAAAGCAACAATGCAAATGAAATAAAGGCAGATTAACCGGCTTAACCGTCGCAAAGAATTGCAATAGCTACAGCATGAATACTCGAAACATCGCTCTAAAAAATTTAAGTTTTAAAATTTTCAACGCTTTCCTTGACTACAGTTATGAAAAAGAAAAACTGTCTAATTAAATAGTAAAAATTGTAATTCTTTTGTTTTGAAAGTATTGAATTGATTTTATCTAAATGACATCATATTGCAGCTATCAAATTTACTGCTCATTCCACATGCAGCATGCAGCTTCGCACCAAATTCCATTTACAATCAGTTCACCCGTTGCGTTGAGCAACAGCGCGGGCGCCAGACAACTCGCCACCTCAGCTGCTCAGCATTGCATGTCAGCAAGTTGGGACTCAGAATGGAGCTTTAATTTATGCATTGATAAGATATTAAGTTGTAAGCAACGCCATAAACATAATAAAATCGAACATAAAACGAAACCACAGACTTTAATATTCTGAATTAATTTGGTAAATTAAATGCATTAAAGGCTTAGATAAAACTGAGCATCTAATTTACACTGACAAAATGACATGGTAAGAAATATCGATATCAACAGAAAGAAAAAAAAACTCACCATGGAATGCCAACTGTGCGTTGTGATCGTTCTAGATTCATTGGCTTACCTAATTTAATGGCGGAACTTATGTGACGGACTTTAAGCATTAGGGCGTTTCTATCCTAACACGTGACTTACATTGATATAAAGTTTTTTTTTTTGTTTTTGTAAGTATTTATGTAATAAGAATTAAGTACTTATTTTTCAATATATTAAATTACATATTATATAAATAATGTCAATATATTCAATTTAATTCTTTTGTAGATTCAGTTGATATTTTTAGTGGCTTGATACAAATCTTTCCATGTTTTGAGATATTTGGTTATTTATAAATGTGTAGTAATACTATCATGAAATATTCCGACTTTTTTGAAGACTAATTTTCAGAGACTAGTTCCTTTTACCATAGAAACATTGAAACGGAATAAACTGGATCATTTATAGAGCATACAAAGGTACGTCAGCGATTGGAGACGTGTGCGGTATTGCGCGAAATAATTCTTTTTAAGTGACACATCATTAGCGTCCATGTGGAGTCTCGTTCGAATCTGATCAATAGTTTTTGAGTAATCGTCAAGCAAGCACGCCAGTGTGAGAGAATCCTTCATATATAGTTTGAAAAATTCGAACACCTCGTCATAATTAAGTATCTGTCAATGCATGAGTAACCACTTAAGCTAGCACATTCTAAAAAGATGTCTTCAGTTTGCGGAAACACCTATTTTGAAAATAGCATGGTGTATAAGAGACGTTATTGATTTAATCAAGGCAAGAGATCAATTGAAAACAATCCATCGAAGTGACCACTTCAGAATGTTTCAAAAAAGTACAAAATTTAATACTGAAGATGTTTGACTCAAGATGAAACAGTTGGTAGAAATGAGAAAAGCAACTCATACAACCATTTCTAAATCCCTTAAGGCCACCTCGGTGACTAAAATCATCGCAAGATGAGTTTCAAGAATGCTCACTCCACCACAAAGCCAACAGCTCAACCTCTGCAGCAACGACGACGACGGATGAAGTATTGGGTCGGATAGCTACCGAGGATAAAACTTGAGTGCACAACTATGTTCCATTCAGTTACATAAGAAAGGATCAGCATCGCCAAAGAAGTTCAAGGCGTCTCAGTCGGATGCAAAAATTATGGCGACCAAATTTTGGAATACCGAATAGATCTTGCTCATCAGCTATAAGGAAGTGATTGTTTTCATATTGGGATAATACTGCGGTACAATTATGAAGCGTTTACGAAAATCTATTAAGAAAAAAGAAAATGAGCCTCAAATTAACCTTAAATTAGATATCTTACTCGTGAACGACAACGCACCCGTAAACAAGCGTCGAATTGCATCGGCTTCGAAGCTTTAAGCTATTCACCCTACAGGCTGAATCTGGCCTTAGCAACAGTTATATCTTCCCCAAAATTAAAAAAGAATTGCATGGTAAGTACCTGACCTGTATACAATTTCAGAGTATGTTGCCGATAAGCAGGAACCATTCTTATTTCAAGGCATTCATAAACATATTCAAAAATTCGCACATTGTATTGGAATTAAGAGTGAACGTATTGAAAAAAATATGTACTTTAATTTACTCTTCTTCCCCTTAATTCCGTGAACTTAAAAACGCACCTCTTGTTTGTTAAGAGAGCGATCAAAATAAAGCTTTTACATACATATAGAGATGAAATGATGAATAAGATTACATTTGCCCATTCGGGGACAGGCTGTCAACAATTATAAAATGATACGCACTTACGATATTACTGTTAAAATATCATCTTTAATGTCTCCATGTTCCATGATGTCGTTGTCAAAAAATTAGGTGTGACTTTCAAAAGCGTGTGAATTTTCTTACACAATGAATAATTATTTTATTTTCAAACACTTAAAAAAGTGTTTTGTGCTTCAATGTCATTTAGCAACTCAACTCGTTATAAATATTTGTCGGTATTTATGGAAACTAAGATAATTAGTAATAATTTTATTCAAATACCATAATAATGCAATCATTAAAGAAACAAATGATTATATGCAATAAACAAATTTATGGGAAACAGAAGCTAAGTGGCTCTTGATTACTTAAAAATTCAGCATAAGAACAATATCCTAAGCTTATTTCCGGGTTTGTCTGTTGACATTTCTTATTTCCTTATTTCCTTATTTAAATTGTTTATAATCTTGATTTTTACAATAAGTTTTTTAAGTATCATATTTTTACATACACATATCTCTATCACAAGTATAACTTAACCAATGATGCTTAGCTTTTTTCGACTATTGTCGCCTTTTAGAAGCGTAAAGAGAATAGTTTTAAACTAAGTCACCAATAAAGCTTGCAAAAATCTTTAACTTTCCTTAAATAAACATATACTATTATTCAAAAAAAGAAACCTAATGCTGCTACGAATATATCATTGATAAAAATTAGAAATAAATAAAGACTCTTATTATTGTTTGTTTTTTTTTATTTATATGACATATTTAGATTTTTACAATTTCATTGAAATAGTAAATTTTTGTCGCATATTAAGCGAACTTGAGTATCTAATCATTTTCCAAATACGTCTATTTGTCCAATTCAACATCTGACTTCTTTATTCTACGTATTTGATTAGTAGAAGATTATACGCTTGTTAACTACTGCTGTTGCCAACTACTCTTCCTAAATAAACACCTGTCGACTTGATCAATTCAACACTCTTATGAGCGCCATTTAATTGAAAGTCGTTAGCCGGCACTTCCGTTGACGCTATTTATTGATTGTTATCATTTTAATTTCTACAAGTTTTCAAATTTTTTTTTCTCTTATCTCTTATGAACCCAAACTAAATTGGAATAATAAGAAATGAAAAATAACTAGCGTATTATTTTCAGACACTCCTTCGAACTAAGATTGGCATCATTTTATCGTAAATTGGTTTAAAATTAAGTCAACAGCTACTGTCCGATGTTTGTGTCTCCTTTTAAATTCTTGGCTGTCATAACAACTGAATTGAAACATTTTTTTGTGGGTGTTACACTTAAAGAAAGCCAACAACAACAAAAACGCACAGTAACAACAGAATAGATGAAAATTTCCAAGTCATGCTGACTATTTAACTTCCATTGAATAGTGTTTTTTTAGTAGCTGGACAAATTGCTTCATATTAAATAAAACGTTTCTTTCTTCTGCAAAAAAACAGTTAAGACAATTTGTAAATATTGATTTAGCTGAAATGATTAATTAATCCCATTTAAAATTTTATAAAAATTGAAATTATTCTCTTAGTGGTTGCTTCCAGAAGCGGCAATGGCCTTATTTAAAAATGCGGTCATTAGTTTTCATCACATCCATTTGTGTTCCAGAGAAAGGTCACAATGAAATGTGTTCTTCAGAATCATATTACATTGAGTACATCATCTATAACTGTAATACTTTTTGAGTTCAGCGTAACAGACATTCCAGCTTTATATAGCTGAAAAAACGTCGATAACCACTTATATTCAAACGTTTCTCTTTCACTTTTTTGCATTGAATTAAAGTATATTTTGGGATTTTGTCTGACAAAAGTCTTTCTGAAAACTCCTTTCGGACTTACATTTCAAAAATTTTAAGTTCTTTTAACGAATGATTTTATAAGCGCTTGGCTTTTAAAAATTGAAAAAAGAACAGAAAATTTGCAATAGTGAATTAAATATTTAATCGGTGCGATACATCAATCAATTCATTTCATTTACTTTTTAAAGATTATTTTATGTAAATGTTGTCTGCTATGTCTGTGGTGCGTCATCCGTAAGCCCCAATTTATTCATACTTTTTCCAGCATTTCAGCCGGTATCACACCAATGGCGGCTGAAATTTTATCTTCCAGCGCTGCAATTGCTGTTGGCCTTGTACACGAGAGACAAAAAATAGTCTAGTGGGGTCAAATCGTATGATCTTGCCGGCCTATGGACTGCTCCAAGACGTGAGATTAATTGCTCACCAAACTCGACTCTCAATAGATCCATAGTATCGCGTGCCGTGTGGCATGTGGCATCTTTTTGTTGAAACCATATGTCAACAAAGTCCAATTCTTCCATTTGGGGCAAAAACAAAGTCTGTAACCATCGCACTGTACTTTCCGCCGTTGACTGTAACGTTGCGTTTTTCATTATATTTGAAAAAGTACGGTCCAATGATGCCACAAACCACACCGAACAGTGCATTTTTCAGGGTGCATTGCCAGCTCTTGAATTGCCTCGGGCTGCTTTTCAGACCAAAGTCAGCAATTCTGTTTGTTGAAGTACCCATTCAGCGAAAAATGAGCTTCGTCACTGAAGAAAATATTTCAATAAAAAATTGGATCTCATCCAACTCACAGAGCACGAATTTTGATTATAAAATATATTGATTTGCAAGGGCAAGAACTCATTTTTTAGTCTATTTAAAGTAAAATGGCAAACCTTACTGAGCATTTTTGGTGTTAACATATGTTACAAGTCATGCTATAAGCGTCAAAAAACTTACACTGAAAAAACAAATAGCAAAAAAATCACACTGCTATAAGTAAAAATTATATATTTCTCTAGAATTATTTATTAAGATAGTGATTTGCCTCAAGTTCAGGAGCTACATTGATAATAAAAAACTTTCTACCACATAAAACAAGTTCGTTTCCCGAGTCTTTTGTTTTGAAGAAATTTTTCTCTTACTTTGCAGCTGTTTCTATACATTTCTTTTAAAACAACACAAATTCTATTTATAAAATTTTTACATCCTTCTTAAAACTCATATATCCCAAATAATTGACATTAATTGTTAAAAAACATGTTAACAATGTCAGTAAAAATATTTCTTTTGAATTAACAACGCAAACAAAACATAAACTTAATTTTGAATAAATGAAATACAATTCATGTTCCCTACCTAAAACAGCAATCAAATATAGAAACATAAATAAAGTTTGTTTATTTGTTTTGGCAAAATGCAAGCAATGAGCAAAATCCAGAAGGATGAACGTTGCAAAAGGCAGCTCAAGAATATTTGTTTTGTTGTTACTGAAAACCTACTGGCAAACAGGATCTGTCAGACAGAAGTCATCAATACAAAAACCTACATTTCTAATGACAAATACTTAAAAATAACACACAATCAGGGATGAGTAGTTAGAGAAATGTCCTTTTTTTCTGTATCTTGATCTATGTTGTGTCTTTATTTTGAACCGATAGAGTCAGCGGGATTTTCGCAGCAATATGCAACTACATTGCAATGTATTTAACAAAAGGATATTTCTTAAAGGGATAATACAAATCTAACAAGATTACTATTGCATATAGTGGAATGCAGTTAATCCTGGTCTTAACTTTGCAATCTTGTTACTGTACTGCACAGTACGAATTATACTTTTGAATTTCATTCAAAGGACGTGTATTGCGAAAAAAGGATTAAACCACAATAATGTAAGACAAGAAGTAGAAGCAAAGGATCCCGATGTACACTTTTTGTTTGTGCATATCCTTGCTGTTATTATGAGCACAGTTCGGTGTCGTAAATCATGCTGAAATATGAAAAAGAGTTGCATGTTCTTTGACTTATACTGACCTTAACACTTAAGTCAGCACAAGTTGAAGCAAGAAAGACACATGCTTAAAAAAGGGGTTGGCTAAAAGGGATCAAAATTCATATTTAATAAGCGATTAATAAACAAATTTTTTTTTTTTCTTATGGCACGCAGCATGTGGCGACAACTTTTTGGTTCAGCCTTTGGAGGTGGACAACGTTGCACCGCATGTGGCTGCATTTGTGTTCCATTATTTAAAATTTTTTCTTTGGTTTCTTTTAGCGAAAAGAAAGAATTTTTCTCTCTATTGCAAATTGGGAGGCGTTGTTTAGATTTAATTAATACGCCGTTTGTCTTCTGTCGTTGAACGTTGGTTGCTTAGTGGGTGTGCCAGCAGATTATTAGAATTTCTTAAAATTAACCTTAACAAAAGAGGTTGTATTGTCTTTTAAACGACTGCTCTTTGGCTGCTGATGAAGGTAAAGCTTTGTTTTAATATTTTTCTTGCTTTGTTGTTTTATCTTATTTATTTTGGTTCAAATTCTTGGAGAGTCCATATTTGCACAGTTTAATTTTTGTGTATTTTCAGATATGAACTTTAAATTTAAGGTCAGTCTTGCTCTATTTTAATTAATAAAACAACTATACTTAAAATGAGAGTTACTGCGTTTATTTTTATCAAAAACTGTCATTATGGATTGGATTTTCTTTAAACATATCGAGTCGAAGAAAAATTTTTGGCGCTTATTGAAAATCGTTCTCCAATCTAAGATAGATAAAAAATGGAGATCAGACTTGTTTAAGGAACCTTTTCCAACCAATAACAAAGGGTTTTGGACATCACCATTACTTTTTCGAGGTATTTTTTTCGAGCAAAGTGCCCAGTACTGACTTCTAATTTTTTGCCTTAAAACAGCATAAGCATGTTATCCTTCATTGAATCAGATGGTGTCTTTGGTCATAGAGTTACAACTTCTGTTTCGAATGGAAGATAACCTCTAAAAGGTTATGGTCTTCCATAAGAAACTGATTGTTAAAACGCACAAAATGAACAACACGAAATGGTTTTTTTTTTTTGAATGATTCAGTCAGATTTTGTTCTTAATGAGTTGGATTCGGATTGTCTAATTTCTTGAAAACCGAAATTAAAATGGCTTAAGGCTGTTGTTTTCAGAAAATTGAGTATCTTGTTCAAGGTGTGATCCTTTCTCATGCATATCATCAGATTGCGAGAGCACTCTTAAATTATGTCGGAAGTACACTTGTTTCCGCATCGATTAATTTTTTTCTTTAAATCGGTTCGGAGTCTGTCTTAGCCCGGTACCGTCTATAGTGGTGTCTGAAGTGCATTTTTGACCTTTATGTAAATTAAAAGTAACATATACGAAATGATGTGTGCTAAAATGATTGTTGTTTCCAATACATATAGGCGAAGACCGGGTCAAATTTTCACCAAAAATATTTTCTGTTTTTCCAAACTCTTCAAAACTGAATAAAATGACAGATTCATGTGATGAACAATACCGCTTTGGCCCCATAATCTATGTTAACATACAGACGCGTGAAACAAAAACTTATCAACATAAACATATCATTGTCAACAGAAATGAATGTCGTGATACTTTGATTTTTTTTAAATGATTCGTATGAAATTCGATTCGTACTCATTTTGAGGAATCTCGGTGGTTCTCGACAACAGTAGGTTCAAAAGTCACTATAACCTGGCAGTTACATGCACAAATTCCTTATAATAACATTAGATGGCGTTGTAATACAGGTATAAATATACCTTTTGTACCGCTTTGCCCCAACTTCCCCTACGTATGTATAATGATTTTATTAGATATGTTAAAAACATTGTTTTTGAGAAATATTTTAAGGCTTAAGCACAAAATTGCCATATAACATCAGTGCGTATTAAAACATTAACATCAAGTTCGTGCCTTAAGTCTTTCGTTTGTGCAACAATTTATGCGTATGACATACGTACATATGTGAATTTGCTTTTCCTACAAAGTGCAACTTTTTTAATTTATTTATTTATTAGATTAATGATCAACAATTAGTTGATAAATGGTGTTAATTAACTTTTTGCACCTATGACAATTAAATAATTTTATTAAATACTCGTTCTAATATAAATTATGATCGTTATGACTTAATTATTGAATTGTGTATACTTAAATACAAAGAATAATAAAACATAGCAAACTTTCACATATTAAATTACTTACAACATTTGTGTAATTAAGTATAAAATGTTAGTTAATAACGGCTTAGTGAACACACGATGTAAGTGCATTTAAATACAACCAATTAAAACATCATGAGGTGCTGTAAATACTACGAAAACCACCATTATATTCTATGGGGAATAAAATACTCAGTTATAATTAAAATCTGAATACGATGAAACTACGCTGGGCTTTACAGAGTGTAGCCTAAATTATTTTATTGCCTGCATTGCTGGTGTGAGTTTGGGTCAAAAAGTGGTGCGCTATAAGGGTGTGGCAGTAGCGATATCAATATAGCTCATGTGATTACATATACAAAATTGAATTAATAGTGCATTAGGCAAATTATTCACTACTCTGTTGTTAGCTATTCGTTTTAATGTTGTTTGTTGTTGAATTCGCTGCAGCGATATATCACGATAGAATTTACAACGATTAATTACTCTATTAATAGATTTACTAACTACAGGTCGGCGGGTTGCTTATTCATTAATAAATTGCTGGTTTAATGATAAATGCATTTTATTTTGCATTGCAATAAAGTTCTGCTCGCGCCTTTTTGCAATTTTTTTTCTTATATTAATTAATAATTAAAATAAATTTATTAATAAAAGTCATGCTTCAAATGTTTCAGGAAATTAAGCATTCTTTGATTTTGTAAATTATATTGAATTGAAAATTCAAAAGCGGTTAGATGGAAACCTGTTTTATAATTTTTATCTGGAAAATACTTTATACAAAAAATTAACTACAAATCAGATTTCAACAAATTTAATTTTTGGCAGAATTTTTCCGACTCAAAACTTTTTTTGATAGAGCTATGTATGCATGTCAACCAGGAATACCGAATAAGCTGATAATCGGCCACATTTTAGAATATTAATTTTGATATAAGTTAAGGTATTTGTTTGCAAAAGTATTTCAGTAAATGCCATTAACTTACTTTTTGACCGTTTTCCGATTGTGTCTTAAAATAAAAAGAATATTTTTTAATGTATTCATTAAGCTATTCCAGCAAATAACGGTTTTATTTTCCTTCTTGAAACATACTTATACACCATACCAATTATACGTTTGTTTGATAAACCCCCCGTCGTTGGGAAGAAAAATCATTTGATATTGAAAACAAAAGTAACCAGAAAGCAAACAACTGTTTAAATTCTATTTAAATGAAATGTTTCTTTTTCCTGCACCAATACATAAGTAGTCCTTTACAAGATATCATACCACACAACACCGCATGACGCACGATTTGACAACTGTTTTTTAAATTGACCAACACATAAATTTACCCCTGACATTTATCAGTTGGTCAAGTGTTTAATAGGCAGTGCATTCATTTGCAGCACTATGAGCCAACCAACAAAGCCATTTGTTCTAAGAAGTAGGCGCACACACAGTGTTACGAGAAATTGTCCTTTTTTTAACGCTATCTAAATGAGCCCAACAAAATACTAACAGAGGGAGCGTGGAACGTCTGGCTGTTTTATGTTTTAGTTTGATTTTTCAACACTGATAATCTAATATCCGTAGAAAATGTCAAAATAATAATGTCTGCTTTCCCTTCGCCGTTGTTGAAACTCAAATGCCTCAACAGAAGTTTGATTAATTGTCAATTGTTGAGAGTTTGTTTATTGACTGTTTACTTAATTGAAATGCACTTGTTGTGCTTAGCCTTAGTGTACGTGTGCATTTGTTTGATTTTCAAGATTTTTTTTTTGATTTTTCAAAAGAAATTAGATACTTATAAAATAATTTTGCTACCTAGGAGTTTTTATGTGTTGTGTTAGGTGTTTAGTTTTGATTTCGATCTAATTGGCGTTCAACATAATTTCTTTTACTATTCCAATGAATAAGGATTGATATTTTGATGAATACAAATGAATGAGCTTGCTGGCAATGGCATAAGGACTTAAGAACATCATTGTATAACACGTTATCTCAGTTCAATATACGTTAGTAAATGTGGACCAAACAAGTTCTACTGCTCTACCAAAATCAAACAGACCGATATGATTCATGATTTTAACTTTACTAGTCTTCAAAAAAATCAAGGTCTTCATTTTGAAAAATTCTAAATTCATCAGTACATAGGGTGCCTTAGAGAATAGTTTCAAGCGATTATCAACAGTTTTGGAGATGTAGACATCTCAAAAATCATATGAAATCTTAAGATTTAAGATATTGGTTGCCTACACCAGGGTAAAAACGTCTTCTTCTCAAACTTTTAATATGTTAATTCTTTAATTCTCATGCTACCAGCATTTTTGTATTTTAGGATATCCTCAATAGGAGTATCAGTAATAAAGTGTACAATCATAGAATTGTATACCTACATTCAGTGGAGTGTGGACATACGCTTTAAAATTTTCTACCTTAATCTGTAAAAAGAAATGCAGCTTGCGTGCTACAAATTTAATAAGCGAATAACAACTTCAAAACTACCTTAGCAACCTGTGAAAAATGTAAATAACGACTAAAGTATTCAAGATTAATACAATAATCTCCGGAAAAACCTCCAACAAAATTCGAAGGATATATTGGTGACTGGTGACTTGTGACTGGTATTATACAGTCCAGTTTTCGGCCAACGAAGGAGATATGGCAGCTAGTTTCCCAAATTTTTTCCAACTCAATGCACTTTGCGCTCTAAATTATTTTGTGTTTTTTGCACTTAAGGTAGTAAACAGGGGCGGTTCAGCAAAAATAAATAATATTTTCAAGCTCTGTTCAAGATTAAAAAAAAGTTTTGGCATAAAAGTAAAGAGAGAATAATTTGTTACTAAAAAAAGCCAAACTGCCAATTAAAGTTCACATATGGTTTGTATTCAATGTTTTGGAAGTGTCACCATGTTTCTGCCTTTCACACTAACTGCTGACACATAAGTTCCCATATATTAATTTTTAGACACTTGGCCATGTTTTGCAAATTTTCTTGCACTTTAGCAAAAAGTTATGACAGCAATAACATCGAAGACGATAACAAGACGCGCTGCCAAACAGTTCAGACCAAAATATCTTGTTGCATGCTGATCAATTAACTTGTCTAATGAGTGTACATCAACATTTTTACGCAAATGATGTGACAACGAACGTTGCACGACTGCGCAGATATCAATGAAAAGCTACATAAAAAAACCGCTAACAATTCACGCTAACGATGTCTTCTTTAGTGTTATCGTTATTTTATGTAGCTGTTGCTGCTTATCTTAAGCAAAAATTAAACAAATTATTATCATCAAATATTTTGGCAGCAAAACGTTCTGCACAGTTTTGGCCATGATCCAAGGTGCTGTTATTGCTAATGATTATTGTTAGCGTGTTGTTGGTATTTATTTTTATTTCTTGCATTTTTTTTTAAAAATTACACGTCCGATTGAACAAATGATCGAGCTAAAGCTTTTGGCGTATGTAAGTCGTCGCCTCAGCTGACGCAGTTGGTAGGATACTGCAGTGATTTTTTTGATCAGTTTTTTTTTTTGTTGTGTGATCACGATCATCACATGAAAATGATGTTGATGACCAAACACAAAAAAAAAAAAAAAAACAAACAAAATAAATGTTTGCTCAACACGTTCGATCGTCTTTAATATGTTTGTTGCTTGATCTTAATGATCGTCAAGCGTTGTTCATCCCATTCTCGATTGTAGGCTCATGATCGCGCAATGTCTGCATGTTTTCTGAGAAGATTAATACACAAAATTAAGGAAAATAAATAAATGTCACCAGACAACAAGATCGTTATCTCATTTAACAATAATTACCCTGATATGGGATATGGTCACCAATCTGTTTTCTCTTCTTCAAGTTGGGTAGATGCGCCAATAATGTCGTTGTTGTTGTTGTTGTAACTTTTATTTAGGCTAATGTGTGGATTGGTATGTAAAAGGAGTGTTGAACAGGTTCAATGTGTTTCGGGTGTGTGCTGTGCTCGAGGTGCACATTCGTAGGCTGATTAAGTAATTAAACGTTTTTTATGTTTTCCTTAATATATTAATTGTGTTTTATAACTTTTTAATGATACAAAATTGATAGTTGTAAAATACAATTAAATATTTTGCAAATAACTGTTGAAGGGTCTTTAAAACTAACCTTAAGTTAACATGTGAAAATTTCAACGCTCCCACCCTCCTTAATTAATTTCGTTAGCTCATTTCATATTAAAAACTCAAGCCAAAAAAATAAATAAGAAAACCTCACCAGCACAAAACATGAAATCTAATTAAATTTACCTCAATCCGTTTGGATTATCCAAATGAAGATTTTTATTATCTTAAAAATGTTATAAAAACGATACTCAATTAATAAAACGCAACAACAACAAGCAGCCAGTGTTTCGTGTAGAAGAAAGGAACGAGAAGGTAACCACCAGGCGATATCGAAATCGAGCATAACGAATTTCAGTATCATAACAATGGGCAACAACAATAAACAGATATCCACTAATTTTACCAAATTGGATTACTTAATAAGTTTATTGGCTGCCTCTTAGAAGACACATGGAGTGGCAGCGGCAGCAGCAGCAACAGCAACAGCGACAGCAGTCGTAGGTGTGCACTGCTGCAGGGTGTTGCCACATTGTTAAAATAAAATTTAACCAAAATACCTGTGGGTCGTTTTATATGATTTGTTATATGACGTATGCAAAGCTTTCGAATTTTGATAAAAAATTATTGGATGCCAAATTTTGCTCTACAAAACTGTGATGTTGCCTTACGCCACATCATAGCACAAGTCAAGCAAAATACTTTTTTTAATGGAATATCAATAAATACTGTGCTTACGTCACATTCGTTTTGGTTTGATTTTTAGTTTTTAAAAGATTTTCTTGAAAAAATTAAAAAAAACTTTACGTTGCAATACGGTACAAGTCGGTCACAATGTAGCGCAATATTTATTTTTTAGCAAAATCAAAATAAAGCCTGGCCAATTTCACAAAAAATTTTTTAAGTATTTTTTTAAAGTTCTTGAACTTATTAATTTGCATTACGACACCTCAAAGCACAAGCTGAGCCCAAAAAAAATCCCGGGTCTAACTTTACATGCAAAAACATTTTGGCTCATTGAGATCGAAGTTCGAAAAATCCCTTATCCAAATCATTGTGTTCACATCACAAACGTTTTTCTTTAGAAGTAAAAAAAATGTGGGGTTAACTTTGCGAAAAAAATTCACATTGCTCATATTGCACTTAGATCAATTATGTTTTCAGGTACGACAGATCATTGAACAAATGTTACTTTTAAATAAGGTGGGTTTCCAAAATCAAACAACACATTATTCAAAAGTGACATTTTTAGGCGTAAAGTATATAGGCAATAAGCCGATAGCTCATAAACTGTTTTTCATCGCATTCTGAAACTCGCTAGAAATATTTAACATATTCAAGTAGATATCTGAGCCTTACATACTTGCGATCTTTTGACCTCTTCAATCTCACATGCCCTCTTAAGCCTTCAAATATAGATAAAAAAAAGACCAGGATATGCTGGACAATATCTTTGTTCGGCAAAATTGCTCAAGATATCGTTATCTATCAGGAATATACCATGGTTACTCTTTTGCAAAAATAATTCAAAAGAAGCAGCGTTTTGCAGACCATTGCTGTTATGCAATAATTTAAAAGTAAATTTTATCACGCTTATGTGCAGAGAATTCGTTTCAACTTGGGTTCTGCTCTTTAGTTGGAATAGTTTTTTTGTAAAGGAACTAACAGGAATTGACCCTTCTATATTGATATTAAAACGGAATGTCAAGCGACTGATGATACATAAGGTTTCAGTACATAAGAATTAAAATAACATAAATTTAACATTTTCCTACAATATGGTAACATTCAATTTATAATACAAATATTAAATTTTTATTGAAAACATGATTATAATCATAAAAAAAGCACATTGTCCCTCACAATCAGAAATCATACCACATACTCACACTCAACTCATTAAACTGCATTAATTTCTTAGAATTATCGTGTAGAAACCGTGTTTCTTTCACAGAATCCAAATCAAAATCGGACTCATAGAACAAAACAAAACAACGAAAACTGAAAAATTAACAACTCTTGGGTATTATCAGTAAATGTTTATGAACGCAAAGTACAAATGAAATCAGAGCAAAATGAAAATAAAAAAAAGAAGCATAGAAGAAAACAGTGGGTGTAATTTATTATTAATTATTATAGGCTTTGGGCTACTCTACGCAGCTTAATACCGAAATACCCGGACAATTTGACCAAGCTCTACAACACGTCATGGGACGTCAAGGCACGACGCACAACTTATCTGGTGCAAGATCAACTAAATATCTGTTATTTACTCAATACTTTACGCGTGTAACGTGCGCTATAATGAAATGAATTGACGGACATATTATGAATATATGAAAAGGTACGAGTATGTTTTGTTGAATGCTCAGTGAATGAGCCGTAACCTATTGCAAGAGTAAAAATATTGTGAACGAGAATACCCAGTAGGGAAAATTGGTTCTTATGTGTAAACCAATTTCTTGCACGTATTTTGTTGAGTTCTTGTGTTTATCTGTAACTGTAAGAGTTACAAAAAATGCACTTTTTTTTGTGTTTTAGTCGATTCCGATTTTTCCATAATACTTTGTCTATATATGTATGAAGAAATCTCACAAGAACTTAATTTTTGAATTAAGTATCTCTTATTGATTACAATTTTTTTTATGGTCCCGGATCCAATCCTGGGAGGGCGAACCGCCCTAAGAGGAAGTGAAGTGGTTGATATGAATTAGTGTTTTGATGAATTTGAAGAAAATAATTAACAATGTACTATAAAATTTCGTAAGATGTTGGCGTCCTGAACCTCTAGAGGTATTCAGTTTCTTATGCCGTACAGTGCTAAAATTTTGCGGGTACATTTGATAGCGGAAATTATGAGTAGAAAGATATGGGCAAAAGCGCATATAACATTTTATTTACTTATGGATCCTAAAACTACTAACCGATTTTAGCAGATAAAGTGTCCTCTTGTAAGATTACTGAGCAGATAGTACGCAGACATTCAAGTTTCAGAAACTCGTTCATAGAGGATATTGTAAGCAAAACAGTTGCCCACTTGTAGTTTGCTTAGTCATAGCTTCTGAAATACTAAACCGATTTTAACAGATGAGGTGTCCTACGTCCTATACTATTAAAAAAATTAACACGCGTGTAGAACGCTTACAGACTTACCAGTATTTCTGAAATTAAATATTTGAATTTGATGAAATTTTGTGCGAGGGCTGCCCTTCGAGTTTTATACTGTTCAATTTTTTAATGTTTTTTGATACTATTCGATCATTTTCGACTGTATCAACTTAATCGACACTATTCGATTTGCATAGATTTTTCAATAATATTCAATTCTTTTCAATCCTTGTTGACTTTTTTAATGCCCATCGAAACCATGCGATACTTTTCAACTCAAATTTTTTGATACCATTTGATTTCTTACACTTTTTCGATATTTTTTTACTATTTAAAGCTATTGGAATTTTTTTCTAATTTTACACTATCTATATGATACCTTTGACTTAAATCGATTCAGTAGTTGTTTTACAATAATTATCGACGATATTGTGTTCTTCGATACTGCTCGATATTTTTCGACTGTAAGATTTTGATGCTATGCAATACTTTTCGACCTTTTCCGACTTTTTAAATACTCTTTGCAACTGTTCGATACTTTTCGACTGAAATTGAACTTCTCAGTGTTTTTTAACATCTTATATTTATTCGATGCTTACAATTTTCTGATATATTTTTGTAATATTTGATACCATCCAAGTTTTATCTACTTTTACATTGTTTTTCGATTTTATATGCGATTTTATTTGATATGTTACGACTTAAGTTGTTCAAGGTTATGCTGTTTTTCGATACCACTCGATATATTCCGTTGACCTTTGCGTTTGTTTTCAATGCTATTCGGACTTTTCAATATTTTCCGAGGCAAGTCGATACTTTTACTGTCTTTATCTACTATTGCTATTTCATAATATATGAATTCTATTGACTATTTCTGTTTTCGGTATGATTGATATTACCATTTTAGCTTTCAAGCTTTCAAATGTCAGCGGTGTCTGTTCCCAGTACACACTTCATTTTTTATCTATGTAGGCACCTAGTCACCAAATTTTGAATTTCTTATTGGGTGTGCACGAATGTTTCACTTGCTGACCTAAGGCGATTCTACTTTGATTTCGACTTGAGGTCACTGAGAAAGGTGTTGCACGCTACAAAACAGGTACTGAACGCGTAGATATAGCAAGATGCTACACAGTTCAATTTTTCGTTGTTCTCGTTGTTGTTATTGCTGTTGCTGTTGTTGTTGTGATAATGTTCATCACGCCATCATTTCGTTGTCGATTAACCATTTGTATTTATCTCGCTCTCTGGTTATGATATGAGGAATATCTCTCTGAATTGTGCGTGTTGTCTTAGCCCTGGTCTCCATAACGAATGTGATTAAAATCAATGTTTATTGTTGTTGTTCTCATTTTTTAGAAGGAGTGCACTAATTTTGATGTTGTTATTTTTTATAAACTCAAAATCTTTGTTTTTTTTTTTCTTTCTTTTTCTCCTGTGTTTTTCAGAGATAAACTATCTACTGCTTACTTGTTTGTATCTTTTATTTGGCTGCTGGCGTTTTACCAAGAATTTTGTTTGTTACCATGTTTGCTGCGTTGTTGGCAAGACATGTTGATATGTTTATTGATTTTATTTGACAGTCGAATTTTAATGACATTTAAACGTATCTTTATTGGTTATGGTTAAATTGGCTGAAAATATAACTGTAGTTTTACTATTTCTTCAATAAAAAAACTTGTGACTTAATCTCATTTGAAATGTGTGAATGTTAAATCTTGAAGTTGAATTTATTTGCGAGCTCTAAAAGATTTCTGAATAATCAGCACTTACCAATATTTTTCAAAGACTACACTACTCTCCAAATATCTTGTAGTTAGTTTTCTTAAGACTCGTAAGGCGTCGCTATGGAACTTGTTTTTTATACATAAGTACTTCAGAAATGTTGAATACCAAACCAAAACCAAACTCTTAAATTCTAATTTTGCCATAAGAAATATAATTATTCCATAAAATGTCATTAAATGCAATTTAATGACCGCTTAACATGCAGCAAATGTCGCTTTAATTAATTTGCGATTAAGCTGCATGAATACAGCGGCGGCAGCAGCAGCAACAATGAGCAGTAGAGCGGCTACAGCGATTAATTAGGCAGCGATTACAAGCATTTAATCCTCATAAATAATGCAAATATTAAGCAACTCAAGGACTTGAGCATTTTAAAATGATCTCTTAATTTGCAACTACATTTGAAAATGAGGTGTCAACATACAGTTACCAGTTGCAGCTAATTTTTTAATTAGTGAAGCAATTTAAGCCAATGAGTTTTTTCTTTTTTTAATTTAAAGTAGCCCAGTAAGCTAATATTATTTTTATTAAATGTCGCATACAAATGATTTAGTACACAGGCATTTTTAATTGCGATTTGAAATCAGAGAATGAATTTCAAGTTTTTCGTTCAGCACGTGGGCATTTCAAAAAGGTTGCTTAAAAGAAAGATAGGAAAACGACAGTAACGATATAAAATTGCACTACCTTTTTATTTCAATAATAACAGAACTTTAATTTTAAACTTAAATTTAATAAAATTTATAATAATCTTAGAAACTCTCACTCATCGGATTCAAGGTCACTGATGATTCCATTTAGCAAGGTATGAGACTAATATGACTAGACTTAGCCATTTTTTTGTTGTTTTTTATTGTACTTTTTTGTTGGCGTTCACATACTATAGTGAACAGTAGGCTGAGTAGAAAAACTATACATTGTTTTCTTTTCCAATACACCACAAAATATAATTTAGTTTATTTAAAAACAAATTAACTTTTTCAATGTAACACTTAATTGCGCTCCTTACTATCAAGGATACCTCAGTATATTGAATACAAAAGTTGAAACTTTTCAAAAAAGTTCAAATATCGAGTTCAGAGAACGCAGATTATCCCTGGTGATAAATCAAAAAATTGGTTATTATATTCCGTGAAGTAGAGACACAAATTGACTCATGTGCGCACTTTTCTGATACGCCCATTTAGTTTGCAGACGCGTTTCATATTAGAGATTATACCTTACGAAAATGTAAGTAGTTGCACATGTCAACTTAAGGTGGCATTCAATGAGCACTATTCGGATTTTGGGATAGAAACTTTCAAATCTATGATTTTGGAATCAGTCCCAAGATTGGTAACTTTACAAAAAGTCTTAAAATGTCAGCAAAATATTTGGAACTCTATTTGAAATTTGAAACTATAGCTCATTAGTTAACTTAATTCTTTCTCAAATAATATGACAGAGGGCTTAACCAAAGTTATAACTAAAAACCAAAGGGCAGTTTTAATGAAAACTGAGTATTTTTAAAGGATGATTCGTATGTAGCAGTAACTATTGAATTAAATGATTTATCATTATCAAGCAAGGACTACTCAGTAGGTAATAGTTGTTGCTCTCTCTGCTCCCCCACTAGTGAATATCTTACGCAAAAAATTCCCTTAAAAATTTAATTATGACTTAAAAGTTTTTATTCATTAATAAATACGTTTTATCCCTTGCAATAAATTTATCTATAGAGAAACATCTTTATTAATATGATTATCAAAACATAGTTTCTGGCATTTAGCAAAGATGTTCCCATACTTCCATCGTTTGGATGAATATTCATTTTATGTTGTAAAATTATTGTCAATAGTAAAACCATTTAACGATCCAAAATCTGTGTTCATGTTTTTGTGCATTTCAATAAAGCCTCTCGCAATTTTTTCTTCGGTGAAAACTTTAGCTTCACTTCACATTTAAATGAAATGTCACAGGACACCATTGTACAAAATGTCGGCGGCACTTCCTAAGCGAGTAATAAGTTTGAAATGCTTTAATAAGAAAATATTGATTTGAGGTTTTTGACGATCTTTTAATATAAATATTTACATGTATATAACAACAATAATTTAAAAATTAGTCAAAATATTAAGAATTATTACATTGAACTTGCAGTCATTTTGCAAAGACCAATATGATCGTAAAATTTTACTTAATTGATCAATGCTTTTTATTCAACAAACATGACAATTAGTCAAAATTTAATAGAAAAAAAACACCCAACTGTTCAAAATTCTTTAGTTTCTAACAATTTGCAACTTTATTATGTATTTGAGAATTTGAATGAGGATCATCAAAAACCCTGCTCCTAAGCCCTTACCTTCTTCCACTCTTCTACTTTTTCAAAACTATATGATCCGATCTGAATACTCCAAGAAGTGGAATCAGACTAGTATGGCATTGTACTACCTAGGACTGTCCCAGAAAAAACTTGCGTTTTCTTTTTTAGTTATAAAAATGTACCCAGTAACTTTTTTGCTCTTTCTTCGTTTTTTATTAATAATGGGTAGTATTCAAAATATAAATAACTAAATACTAATTTCGTCAGAGCGGTCTGGTACTTTTTGATCTCAATATGTCTTTAGCTCACTTTTCTCCTTCATTCTTTGTACAGTAGCTTTTGATGTACCTTCTCTAGTGGCCATATCTCGCACTGAGGTGATGGGACTCTGCATGAAAAGACGCTTCTCCTTCGCCGCTACCTTTGGGTTAGAAAGTTCTGGTTTTCAGGTAGACTCTTCTTATAACTAAAAATAACCATAAAGACACTTCTTTCTGGTGCACCAACTATTTTGGCTATAGCTGAATATTTTAACTCTGGATTTTGCAGGTATGTGGACAAAATCAGTTTGCGGACTTTTTGTTACTTGCTAGACATCTTAGTCGTTAGAAGTGCTATCTTCAAGTGTTACACATCATATTAAACATCACTTTATATTGAACAAATATTGTGTCTCTTAAGACCTATAAGATTATCTGGTAGACAGGGACAGTCCTTACTATATTACAACTTTTTCTTTCAAACAAGACTAATATAAATCGAGATTTTTACAAATATGAACTTAATACTTCGACCTTGAATATCATCGAAATAGTTCAACTTGCAAGAGTAATGAGCTTAACACATTTCGTTAGAACATTGGCGTCAGGGTCGTATCTAGGGGGGGATGCTAGAGGAAAAACCCCCCCCCCCCCGACAGACACTATAAAGAAATGATTTTGCATGGAATAGACACTGCCTTAAATCGATTTCAAATCTAAAACCCCCCCCGAAATAAAATCCTGGATACGGCCTTGATTGGCGAGTCAATGATTGTTTTTGTTTATAAGATATTAGCAAAAAACTGTTTTTCGAGAACTGGATTCGTTAAATAGGGACAAGGAATTAGCAAAAACCCTCCTTTTTGACCTGAATAAATTAAATCGGCACGAGCTCGTGTAAGAAAACAAAGTCAACATAAATAATAATCGATTTACTATCCGCCCATATGGTTGTTAGTTTGTCTGAATCTGGGTAATCAATACTTTAATGCTCAAAAAACTTTGAAAACAACCTAAATTTATATGAAAAAAGTAACACAACAGTTTTTATGTTTCGCAAGTATTATGGGCCAGGACTTGGCTGAACCTAATCTTTTTAATATTTTCGCATTATGTTTTCAAGGGCGCCGCTTGAGTAGGTTGCCTCATGGTGTGTTCAGTTTGAGTCACAAAACGACAATGACAACTCGCCTTGCAAAGTTTTAATGAGCCCAAAAAACCAAAGCACTTCAATTTCCATAGCGAATTTAAAAGCCTTAGCAAAAACAACTTCAGTTAACGTTATCGGTGTCACCTGCTTAATGGTATCACCTAAGGCGTTACGTTAATTTAAAATTTATATTATTTTTGGATTCAGTTCGCAATAATTTGTAAAATCTTTAGAGGTAAAAGGTCGCTGATGGTGTGCCAACACTGCCTTCTCCGATTAAAAACGCATTACTTCAATATTTCACATGGGTTTTTTTATTACTTTTAGCTAATAAGGTTTTTAAATAAAATCTCATTTCCAAACTTAAAACTAATTAAATGAAGAACTTAAATACTAGATATGATCTTAAAAAAATACTCTTAAGCTAAGTTTATAATGAAATGGACCAAATAAATATAGGAATATATGGTACATAGATAATAAGAGTTTTCACTTAAAAAATAATGCGAACAAACCAAATTTTTGCGAAATTCATAAAAGTGCAATATTTGAAAATAGATTTTAGAAAATAATGGAAACTATTTGAGATTTTTGTTTGGGACTTTTGCTGTAACGTTGAGAGAAACGCTTTACAAAAATGCTGCACTATTTGAGTTCAACTCGATGTTACACAAAATATAGGATCTTTTTTTTATAAATTTGGCACAATTGTAATTAATAATAAAAATTTGTGACTTTATTGTTATTGTAATGAAATTTCCGTGCAAGTGTTCATCTTTATCAAACTAAATTTTTTGGAAAATCTTAATACTTTTCTTAGCGATCGATGTTTTATTTGAATTTACAACTTAATATTTAATTTGTTTAGATTTTCTAGTATGAATGATAGAGATATGTCTAACTATATAAAAGTTTGTTGTATTAATATTTAAGTTTTTATTTTTGCTAACTAATTTTTATATCACAAAATCTACTATATATTTCTTACATTACAAATACATACATACAACACACTCATACACACCAGCGTTAAGTGCAAGGAACGCAAATGCAATTAAAATACAACTCAATAGTTTCTAATGACTTGCATCCAGTTCGTGCTCCTCATCACTGGGACACTCATCCATCTCCATATCAATTAGTTCGTCATCATCCTCATCACAACTGGCGCCGTGTGAATTACGTTCTGAACAGCCTCCGCCGCCCTTTTCGTCCTCCTGCTGCATGCGTTTGTGCTTTGTGCGACGATTCTGGAACCAAACTTTTACTTGTGTTTCGGAGAGATTAAGTGTCTGTGCCAGCGCTTTACGTTCAGCACCGACAACATATTGATTGTTTTCAAAGGCATGCTCCAGTTTTAGCAGTTGTGACGGTGAAAAGGCGGTACGTATACGTTTTGGCTTGCGAAAGGGCTGCAGCAGAAAATCTGAAATGAATTAAGGAATAATTTGTTATTGTTGATTTATAGAGTGTAGTTAATTTTCATAATAATATGAGTTAATTTTATCATTATATCATGCGATAGTTATTTTTCAATTAGTAGCTATTGTATGCCATCGCTATGAAAACTTTAAGAAAAATGTTAACAGCTAAATAGCTAAGCAAACGAGTCAGCTGTTGTAGCTAAGCTCAGCAATATAGTAATTTTTTAAGTACAACTCGTACGATTTCTACCTTAAGGTCGTAGCTACATATTTTTTTTAATTTATTAAAACTTGGTAGCATAGTTAGTAATGGCTAATGAGCTATTTCTGATTAAAATAAAAATTGAAAATTATTTTTAGTTGCGAGATTAACATAGAAAAGGGAAAATAACTTAATGGGATTGCGATTTCAAAAATATCTAGAGTTAAAAGAGCTCTGCCGACGAGATATGGAGGTTTTTGGCTTTTATGTGTTAACCGTCTTTATGATATAAGATTTAGTTATGCTATAATTGTAGGCTAGAACATAACTTATGAGAGTTAAGTAAGGTAATTGCTTCCAAGTGTATTTGCTCAGAACTTGGAAGAACGTACAGGAATACTCAAAAAATCTATACAAAAAAGTATTTCGGACTAGGTCCAGTAAATTTAGGTACGGAATCGCAGCTAATATTTGCTGACACTAGGGTTAAATAACAATATCAGTATGTACTGACATTGAAAAGACACGGCAACATTTAAATTGCATGAGACAAAGTTAGGATATATGGTATCTAAGGACTAAAATCTTATGTTATACAGTTAAAAATCTCAGTCTGTGAAAAGAGATTTTTGCATCAAAACGTTTAAATGACATTAGACTTCAGTGCCATCTATTCTTTTTTTGACTAAAGCGACGTTTTTGTTATCTTATTTCATTTTGAAATGAAAACTTAGCAGGTAAGTTTTTTAAAGAAATAAATTTTAAACCCTGTGCTTAGTCTTTATCTTAAAATTTATTATAATATTTACAATGTTTAAGTTAACTCATTGCTCAAATATTAATCGTAAGAGGGCCATTAGATCATTGAGGCAAGTACAGATTTTCTAAAACCGATAGCTTTGGGATAGTTTTAACATTAAATGCAAAGTTAGTCAAGTATCCAGCCGTCCGAAATATATATCATTATATAAATAGAGGAATGTAGAAGAGACTCCCAAAGTCTTGGAATAGAATCTTCGATACTCAAACAAGTTTCTTTGGTTAAAAACTTAAATGAAAAGTGGGTGTCGGAAAAAGAAAAGTTGATGAGCAAAAAATGGGATTTTCCACAAAAAAATTGTACTAAGTGGTATTGGAGAGGCTTCACAAAAAGTTACAAGAAATAGCACTTATATTAAATCCGTCATAAGACGTTAATGTTTTAAAACAAAATCATACTCTTGAACTTAACAACACATAGAATAATAAAAATATTAATTTAAGAATTCTCAGTGAAAAGCAAAGAGTCAGTGGCTTTTGGAACAGAACCATTTTTAAAACAGGAAAGCAAACAGCAAAAAATGGTTCCAATTGAATAAGTTAAATAGCCCATTAAAATACTCCGATGGCATTTTAGTCCAAAGCTAGCCGAAGCTGATTGATGGTAAGTTTTGTAAATCTTTACTGCGACTGAAAATTTCACATAGCTTTGATGAACTTAAGGGGAGCAAAACAAATCAGTGCCTTCACTAACATAACCATACTCAATTAACTTTATTGTATTTTCATGAACATCATCTGTCAGGGCCATTCTAAACATATACTTCCCTAAAGGTTTCTCGTAACTAAGAAATGAGGAAATTTTTTCTATTAAGCTGAGGTTAGAAGAGGCTGTACAAAAAAATATTCTATCAAAGGCGTAATATTTTGCGACCATTGCATAGTTTTCGCCTATATTAATATATGATGTTAGATCCTTCACTGAGGGCGCAGTTAAGTTCAAAGCATATAATTCATGCCACCTCCTAAAATCAACCATTATGGTCCCATAATTTTAGTGACACTTTACAAAGATGAAAAATAAAGTCGTTCCGCAGCAACATGACGCTGTCACCAAGAACTACTACTTGGATTCACAGATCGTGAACTAACAATAAAAAAGAAAAATGCAAAAAGTACTCACTTCCTGGAAAACGATGTGGAAAAATTCGACCATGACGACTCAATAGCCATGGATACAACGGATAACTGTCACGTGGCATCCCGTGATTTTGCATAAATGCTGAGTGGGGTGGTAAGCCAGCAGCAGCAGCTGCTGCCGCTGCAGGACCCAATACATGTCCAGCTTGCAATGCAGCGGCCATTTGAAACTGCGCGGCAGCAATCAAATGATGATTATGTTGGGGCTGCAATTCTGGAGGGGCATTAATATACGGCGGTATCGCTTTTATATCGGGCATACCCTGCTGTGGTGGTTGTGGTGGTCCTAT
Organism: Meiosimyza decipiens; assembly: GCA_963680825.1. Lineage (NCBI taxonomy): Eukaryota > Metazoa > Arthropoda > Insecta > Diptera > Lauxaniidae > Meiosimyza > Meiosimyza decipiens. The sequence continues at coordinate 77,670,692 of OY804259.1, forward strand.
AACTGGATAGGGACGCACCAATCCTGCTGGCGACATGCCGGGTACAAGAATAGGTCCAGCCATTGATTTTATAAAATGCGATGGTGCTTGCGGCGGACTTACTGCAGCATTTGCAGGACTGCCAGCTGTCGTTTGTAGTGCAGTTGGAGAGGCTGGATGTGTGGAGGAGAACAACGGCGGCGATACTGATTTAGGTGGCGTATGAGGCGGCTGATGACGTTGTGCAGGATTCTGTGTATTTTCAGCACCCGGTGGCGCTGGTGAACGCTCACGTTTGAGATGCATTACGGGATCTTCAGGCGAACAAGCTTGTAGCCGTGTCTGATGATGCTGATGGTGAACAGTGAGCGGGGGACTGTAGGTTGCAGAAGAAGCAGCAGATAGCGATGCTGCAGCAGCGGCATTGGCAGACGCAGAGTGTAGACGCTGGATGATATCTTGAATTTCGTGAGGTGGTGGAAAAGGACGAATCGGCGAGTTATGCAGTGATCTTTGAGAATTTTCCAAATGTTGTTGCTGCTGTTGTTGTTGTTGTTGCTGCTGCTGATGGTGATGCTGCAACAGTAGATGCTGGTGCAATGCATGTTGCTGCGCTGCAGACAGCTGATGTGGCAGATGTGGATGCGGTTGGTACGAGTGTGCAGGTGGTAAATGCGTACTGCCGACGGCTCCTATTATTGGCGGTGTTTGTGGCGGAGAAGTGGGTCCATTTGAGGTTGTCGTGGTCATATTGTTGTTGTTATTGTTTTCGTGGGAAATTTCATTGCTGTTGTTGTTGTTGGTGTTATTGCCGGCGGCGGCGATAGCAGCTGCAGCCGCTGCATTGCTTCCGCCATCGTTGCCAACGATCGAGGCGATACTGAAGCCGATTTTCTGTTTTGGTGTCGGCATCATGACGGCGGAAGTGGGAACCGGCGGAATCATTTTAGTCATAAATTCGCTGGTAACGCACGACAAACGGAGAGGCGTGGTGATAGCCGTTACAAGGAACTGCGATATTTTGATGGAGTTTTAGAATTGCAAACAAATTGTATTTTTTAGTGACTTTATTTGAGCGATCAGCACATTTGGTAAAATTTTTTTGAAGACAAAAATCTTCTTCAGTTTTTTTTCTTTTAAACACTTGAAACTTCACTTTTAGCTCATTGCTACTTTCTTTTAGATGCAAATGTGTCTTGTAGATAGTTTTTTTTTCTCGAAATCTCACTTGCGTGTTTTCCTTTCTTTTTAACTCTTAATTCTTTTTTTGTCTTTAATTTTTACGCGGAGAATTACGAACGCAACAAACGCTTGTTGTTTACTCAACGACAGTCGCTGTCAGAATAAACTTGTATCTCGCAGATACCGCACCAAGTATCTGTTGTGGGAAGTTGAGTTGCTCAGCGGGTTTTGGTGTATGTTTTTCAGGTTTTCGTCATGTCTCTTTCACAAGCCATGGATTCTCTTTCTTGCACGTGGTCAGAGTACGAAAACTGGTTTTATCGACATAGCTGTCAGATACTTTTGTATCTCATGGTGTTGATGAGAGCAACTGGAATGTTATGAGAAAAAAAAAAGAAAAAAATTGAGAAAATACTGAACTCCGCCTTATGCAGCGCGCAATGTTATAGTTGTTGTTGCACATTTTCTTGTGCTTTTATATATGTGGATTGTATCTGCAAGATTTATTTGTATCTTTTGTGTGTAAAAGAGATAGCAGCAGAACTTTATTTATTTCTATTTTTTTTCAATTGTTGTTGCATTGTATTACAACGCAACGTAGCCATATATTTTTTTCCAAAAGTGGGCGTTTACAATTTAATTCGCTGCATTTACTCTTGGCACGCTCATTCAACCCAACCATTTAACAACGATTTGGCCAGTTGTCTGTCCATTTTTCCTCAATATAATCTATTCGCTCGTTCGTGCATATGGTTTGTTTTGTTGTGTCTTTGGTTTTTTCGTTACATATATTTTATCTATCGTAGGTTTTTTTGTCATTCATAGTTTTTCCTCAATTTTCCCACTTTAGCTTTCCCAACGACTAGGGAAAACTAAACGAGGGCGTCAAAAAAATGGGAAATAATGAGTTTAATTTTGTACGTGTATCTATCAGTTGGCAGTCATTTTTTCTGCTCTTTTTACGCATTCATTTGCTTTAATTGTATCTTATTATAAATTGTGTTTGCCGCTCCCCGTTTATCATTGAATTTTCTCGCTCGTTCGTTCATTTGTAACGTTAGAGCCTTTGTGTACTTTTGGTTTATTTTCTTAATTATTTTATGCTTATCATCATTTAGGGATACACACGCACTTGGCAATTACGTATCCTAATATTTTTATTGCAAGAAAATTTATTTCAAGTATCCATTAGATACTTAAAATATGTGTATATCTAAAAGGATGATTTACTTAAATTTCACTTAAAAAAAAAAAAAATAATAATATTCTACATTGGAGTTCTTTAAGAATTGGATTTCTTTAAGGATTTGGGTTTTTTAAGGATTAATTAACAGGTGTGTGGGAATATTTACGAGCAAGCCAAATCATATCAAATTCTTCATGCAATCGAGACAGCGTCGGATAAAGGGCAAAGCAAACGAGACCTAAGCCCAAGGCGGCGGTTTGTAGGGTGTGGTAAATTTTGGATACATTGTGCAGGGTTTTGTATATTTTTTTTCATAATTTCTAACATAGATCAGCTTCTTTTACTCATGAAATTTATTGAAATAATACGCTTTCTTCGCATGCAAAATTTCTTCTCGAAGTGCTGCACATATTTTGGAAATTTTTCCATACTACGAATGATGTAAAAACTATTCTTAAATGAGTATTTAGTACAGGAAAATTAGACAAAACAGTCATAAAAAATATGCCATAAGTCAAAAGAGATATTGAACTATGTTTTTTAAGCATTTTGTTCACAACAACAAGACCATTAAGATTTTAGTGGCTCACAACCTCTTTCCATTTTCCAATAAATGAAAATTTTAGAAAAACTTTATTATACGGAACAGAGTGGCGTAAAATGACCATGCCTTATTCGAATTAATTACATCTTCTTCAACTTAGAGTACATTTCCTTCAGTGGCGTCACTTCACCAAATTTTGGGGGGCGAGGGGGCGAGAATTATAATTCTACCATTATTAGATGTGTTTCTTGAATTAATGTATTGAATAATAGCTAGTTTCAGATCCTTGGTGGGGCCTTCCCCAGCCCTACTGAATTAACGACACTGATTTTCTTATATGTAGATATAGTGTACAGCGCACAGTGTACATTGTACTCGTGAGAAATTTTATCGACAAATTTTGTTTTGCAAATGGTGGCAACTTCTAATCACCATATTCATGCTTTTTCCACATCGCAAAACACCCACTTTAATATCATAATATTTATTTAGAAGACTTATGCCAAAACATAAATAACGATTTCCGAAGGCATCAAGGATATCCAATAAACTTTATTATCCTTTGATCTCAAAATACGTTTCAGTTTGAAATCCCTAATATTTTAATTATTAATAAATAAACCACCTTATGTTAATATTTTAAACATGAACCATAAACAAACAAAAATACAATTACACACTGAACAACGAAAAACTTTGAAAAAATATTGCACTTATAATATTGCATTTGTTGTTTCTCAGCCCTTGGACAACTGAAGGGCTGAGAAACAACAAGTGCAATATTACATTCTCAGCCCTTGGACAACTGAAGGGCTGAGAAACAACAAGTGCAATATTTTTTCAAAGTTTTTCGTTGTGCAGTGTGTAATTGTATTTTTGTTTGTTGTGTTTTTTTGACATTAATGTTTATTTTTTTAGTTTTTTAATTTTTATAAAAATTGTTCCTTGAGAATGAACTCCGACGGAGCTCGAAATATTGGAATGAATAAATAATTTTTAAATAAAAAAAATTGACCTGAAGCCCGCTTATTTACTTATAAACAAAAATAATTATATGAAAGGATATCAATGATAGCCCATAAACTAACTCTATTATCCTTCTAATATCAATGGAAATTCTAAAAAACTACACGAACTCAAATCAGAAAGATTATTTTGCACCACCCTATTTTAAAAGCATGCGTGTATGTTTCAACCCAGAGAAAATTATTTATTTGTATTTAACGATATTTGGCTACAATTAAAAATTTGTATTTGATAAAAATTTTTGATATAAGCTAAAATGTCACACATAGCGCCGGATTGAATAATGCTATTGGATTATTCCTATATTTGGTAATAATTACCTAATAACCCTTGAGTAATTATTTCATATCAATCATATATTTGGTAATGATTACCAAATAATACTTTTGACTGAAACGAATATATATTTTTGCTAACATTACTTTGTTAATAATCACCAAATCATGTATTTAGCTAACATTTACATTTATTAATATCTACTAAAATTAAAATCGACTCTTGAAACACATATATTTTTATAAATCAATGCATTTATAAATCAATATTTTCCAATATCTCATATTATTTTTTTTTTAATGCCGTCGGTATTTGCAAAATCACATGCCCCAAAATGCACATCAAGCAGAAAGTAATTGTAAGGTGAGTTAATGATGTTTTACTTAAATATATTGAGAACTATATAGCATTCATATAAATGTGCAGTGGAATCAAAACAAAAATTGTATTCCCAAATATATATCCGGCCAATTCGATCAAATCTAATCAATCGACTCAAACAAAATAAACATCACTTTTACTTCCAATTAAGGTCATAGGAATATTGACTAAAACTTTTAAATTGTTAATAAATAATTTGAAAATCCAACAACCAAATTCATTTATTTAATGCAGCCAGTTTTCTCAGTTTAGAGACATTCAAATTCTATAGGATAAATTATTAATTTTTACATAATTTTATTTGTTTTTAAGGCGATCTGGTCCAATTTTGTATAATTGGATTCTTTACTGAGGGCTCACTAACATCTCTGCTTTGGTTTATCTTTTAAATTCATACCAATGCAAATAAGCAAAAACTTGGTTCACAGAATTGAAAATAAATTTTCCTCAATTTGTTCCTAACCTTGTCGCTTTTACTTCTTGATTTGCAATAAATTTTGTGCTCATTTTTTGTTTTTAATCGCAACTCAATCTCATCATCATTAAATCTGTTTTTGTCGTGAAAAATCCGAAATTTGCCACATTTTTCATTGAATTTTTCCAAAAAAAAAAACAGAATAAAGAGGGAAAATTGCAACATGCTGTGATGTGCTTATTTCAGCTGAACTCTACGCTCTCCGGGCACACCGGGATATCACGGTGTTATTTTTGACACCTTTCTTGAGCGTTTTGTTTTACTGTTTTTTTTTTCTACAGACACAGATACTTTTCCAATAACAAACCAATGTGCTGCATTGGTATGGTACCCTTCATGCGCTAACCTTGTTCTTGTTATCCTATTGTTGGTACATTTTTTATGGTTTTCATTCGTTGTTAAAATATTAAACGAAAATTGTATTTAGTACATCAGCAGCTACACCAATATTGAGATATAAAGATATTGTACTTAGATACGCTTTATATATTTGTTGCGCACTTGAATTGCAACTGTGTGTTATTGTACTGCAAATGACTTTTTCCATGGCTTCGAGTTTTTGTTAATTTTTCATTTCATCTTCATCATCTGGTTACCTTTTGGCTCCCTGTGGTGCTGCTTATGGTTCCATACAACTAGAACCCAACGGGATTTCTTTGTATTTCTATTTATTTCTCTATTATCGTCAATTCTGTTGGTATTCTGTAGTTTTAGCATTTCTAACTTTTTTTATTTCGAAATGATCCTGCAACTTCAATGCACTTGCAATTAATTTCAATTTCTTTGACAGCTTCCACACTTGTTGGTGCTCTTGCCAATTGTTTTTCTCAAAATTTCATGTAGGCGTGTGAATTTTTCTTTAATTTTACTAATTATTTGAAATCAAAGTTTTTATGTTTCTGTTAATTTTCTTAAAACTCCTTCAGATTTTGTCTAATTTTGTGGTTCATTCTTTTTTATATTTTACATTCATATTTTTGTGCTCTTTTTAAGAAATTTCTTGAAAACTTGATATTAGAAACCTGATTGGAAACAAAAGTCAAACAATATTTAAGTAAATTGGACGGTCGCTTATATTTTCTTGATTGTAGATATAATTTCTTATATGTACATAATCATTTTTGTAGAAGGAAATGCTTTAAAATGCTTCAAAAACCTGATATCAAATTATTGATCACAAATTTAAAAATTCGCCATTATCTCGAAAACTATGACACATGGGCCTCCCTTCCTCTCTATGCATTACAACGTGTTACGTCAAAGGAAATATATATGTATTTATTTCAACATAAATCTCTTTTAAACTGGCCAATTACTCTTAATATCAACAAACTCCAAGACAGAATTTTTTTCAATTTTTTTAAAGAACTTTTTAATAAAATCAAAAAACAAAAACTAAAAGGTCGCGTGATTTACATAATTTCAACAAACACCATGAAAAAACAAACGATTATGAATTTCACGCCTTCGCTCGATTATGACAAAATAAAAGAAAACTTTATAGAAAAAAAAACAACAAAAAAAAAATGAGGGAAATATTAAGATGTCGAAAACAATAGAAAAAGATTTAAGATATCGTTTACAATTTCACAGTTTTTGGTTTTATTTCATTTTTAATCATAATTTCAACTCTTGTTAAAACCCTTGAAAAAATTATGATCGATGGTTTCTCATTGGCTTCCCGCTTGTTTTGCTTACTCTCTGCGGCTATAATGCACTGGCAACCCTGGGGTCACTTATATTTGAATAAAATTAGTTGGTACCTAAATGGAAAATGAAAAATATGACATTTCTTGGCGTGATCTTTCGTGCAAACGAACACCATCACTTCATCTTCAACTTCTTATGCATTCGATTCGTTCACAGGCTCTTGCTGTGTGATATCTTTATCAAGCAGCCTCTGTTATTTAAGCCACAAAACAAATTAAGGCCCTAATCAAACACATGCTGCTGTTGCAGTGCAGCATAACAACTTTGCGCCTTGCAACAAATTTCTTGTTCTAATATATCAAGTTGATTGCATGCAGTCGAAGCATCTACACACTGAAAAAAATAAACTCAGAACCTCAACATTGACTAGACATTTTTGTTGCCTATACCTCAGTGATGGCATTTTCGGTACATTTGGACAATTTATAATACTTCTAATAACCTTTTCTTTTTAGTAATAAAAATAAGGAATATAATCGGAATGTGATTTTGAAATCTAATGTGAAATATATCTCATTTGTTGTAAAAAAAAGTATGTTCGGTCTCTAAAAGCTACATTTCAAGTCTCGATTCAGTACATTTTCACAAAACCCAAGCGCCATTACTTCCATAGGTTAAATCGAGACGTTCGCTGCTTGAATTTTCGAAACTTATTTTAATTACTTTAGAAATAGGGTCCTTAGTTGAAATTTCAATCAAATGACCGTGGAAAGATTCGCTAGGGGGTCAAATTCTACCATCAGCAAAATATAACTTGGCAGTTTTCTTTTGGTCCACTCAGTGGCTTGGACTGTATCGAGAATTTACATAAAATACTTGTCAAATACATCATACGCGTTAAGTAATATATCGTTTTTCATTTAAAACTTCGCTCTGTGTACCTTATGCATCAGAAAAACGCGTTGCACGCGCGTCAAATCTATCGATCGCTTTAAGGCGGCTGCCAATGTTTTTAGAAAATTCTTAGAATCTCTAATTTTCATCATCTGATGTTTTTAAATTTCGATTAATAACCGATCCTAGTCGTTATCATCTCGGTTAAAGATAGTTCCATTTCACGTTGCTGTCATTGTTTTTGTTGTTTTTGATATGTCATGTCTTGTCCTATTCCAGCAAATACCTCCACTCATAAGTAAATGTCATATCGTCTTAGTATCCTATTTTTTCTTATCAAAAATCTATGTGTTATTCTTTATGTGAGTCCAAGTTAAATGACAATGAATCTTCAATACTAAACTATGGCTTCTGTTTTCATTGATTCCAAAATTAATACATTTAATTATTTATTTAAATACAGACAAATAAGAAGAAATTAAATCGATATTATGCCAAAAAGTCATCTGCATTATAGAATTTGATCCAATTATGCCATGAAGTTTTTATGATTCGAGTTAGTTTCAGAAAAACTTTAAAAAATCCATGGACACTAGACATGCTCAGAATATCCTAAGGCTCTAAATTTTTTCGGGAACGCTTAAAATCCGATAATTTACTCAGTTTCGATGACAACAATAAAGAAATAATCGCATAATATTTTAAAAAATTGATAAAAACGCAAAAATTGACTGAAACGTCATCTTCATGAAATTTCAAAACGGCTAATCTTGGTCAAATTATACCACATGTAAGATTTTTGTTATGAAAATTGTATGCAACTGATTCCATTTGACGTATACTTTTGGAGTAAATGAGTAAAATCAGCCGAAGAGAGTTTACCTTTTAAATTTTTTACTTCCCAGCACCGAGTCAGCATTTTCCACTATATTTTTACTATGTATAAGTGCTAAATAAGACTTCCTCATAAATGCTGAAAACCAAAAAGTTTGTTAAAACAGGGATCTATGAAGACCTTGGTACTCAAGCAAAGCCGCTAGTAGTGATATATTTACAATATAAGACAAGAGATTAAGGTACAACATGTGCAGCGATACTTTACAAGACTTATGTTAATCATTCTGTAAATTCGAAATAAACACAATGAATGGCACTAAGGAATCACTTAGGCCGAGCTCTTTTGCGCCTAATCAACATTATTACTATTAATCTATTCGAAAATGGAGTAAACAAATATTTCTGGCTTCTCGATTATTGTGTATATCATTATACGAGTAATCATTAGGCTTAAGCCTTAAAAACTTTATAAGGATAAATTGAGATCAATCCTATTGATTAGAGAAAAGTTTCTTTCATGCAGACGAAACTTAGAAATAATTTTAGCTACACGTGTTGATTATTAAATATACATAAATATTTTCAAAACAAAAAAAAATGTCATTTCTAAAAATTTTATGTTAATTAAAGTTAATTACCAACAAAATACCAGACTCATTGTTTGCCGAAAAAAAAAAATATTGATTAGAACGTAGTGTTAAAAAACAAGCAAATAGTGTGATGATATTTATGTACATGACTTAATTATGGTAATAAAAATAAAAGCAAAAACTTTCGACAACATTAATTTATTGTTTCGATAACCTTTTGACACACGCAATACAATTAACACAAAAATCTGAAAGCGTGAAGAACATTATTTTGTATTACGGAAAATTTCATTAATCAGCGCAACAACAACTACTGAATTGAAAAAAGTTGCTGACAGCGTACGAGCGGAATCACGCGGTGAAGTGTCGTTTGGAATAATTTTTTGTATTATTTTGGAATATCAAGTTTGACGATGAGTACATTACAGCACTTTATTTATTGATATAAAAAAAAAACGCAAAATTTCATAAAAACTTATTCAATTAAGTTTTCAAAAGACTCGACCAAAAATTTTTTTTTTTTTAAATTATATATAAAATCATTTGTAATTTATGCGACATTTGTCGTGTGCCAAAAACTAACGTTTTATTAAAATTTTTTGTATTGTATTCAATATTTGCACTCATTAAACGTGCAAGAAACACATTTTCTTTATATACCTTAATCCTACCTGCATTAAGTGTTGTATCCGCGTACATCTTTATTTGCATTTTAATTACGTAAGCAAAATTTTAGCGCTTTCGTGCTGAGTTCGATGTGTCAAAAATTTGATTTATTTTATCACTTAAACGATTTTGTTAACAAATGTCATGAATTTGAAATTAAGGTAAATATTTGTTTAAATAATTTTTCAAACATTGCAAATAAAAATAATGTCGTGATGACTCTTTTCCTTCAGCAATAGAATTTTATTTTTTAATTTTTTATGGATTTTATTTTAATATTGTAAATATTTTTATTATTACCACTTAAGGGTATACTAGAGCATTGAACTCCCCAAAAGGGAAGAAAAAATAATATTTCACAAATATGTTAACAAAAGAAAAAAAAATTTAACATCTACTACATTAGACCCTGCTTGGTAAAAACCCGTTTTTTCGTATTGCCTCCACGAAAAATCGATATAAAGATGTGACAATATGGTAAAATATCGGTTTTTGCCCATCGGGTTTTACCTAAATCGTTATTAATAAATGTTAATAAATGTGTACGTTAGTGACAAAAGAATATTTCATTCGCCATATATATGATTTGGTGATTATTAACATGTGAATATATGTTTGACTATTGCAGCGTTTTTCAGGCAGAGCTTATAGCGATAGACGATGTAGCATCGTGGCTGAGCATGATCATGAGAATCCACAAAGGATATAGACATATATTCAAATAGTCAGGCTGCTATCAAATGTCTTGAACCAATCTTCCTAAACTCACTAGTGGCCCAACAATGCCGCTTGTCTCTAAATGAGATAGGTCAACATTTCAACATTCACCTCATCTAGATGCCTGAGCATAGGAACATTGACGGCAATTGCAAAGCTGATGAGCTTGCAAGGCATGGGACTAATGTACAAATTTCTCAGGGCAAGAATGGTGATGGCATGCCACTTGCTATCTGCAAGTTACAGCTTAGAAATGTCATGATAAAAAATGCTAACAAAATATGGACTCAAGGGTAAACTTGCAATATAACTAGGCTAATCTGGCCGAAATGGCCATATAATTAGTGTCTCGTCAGTTGTTGCAGTCTTGACTGGCCACTGCCTCATTGGAAGAAATGCGGAGACCCGCCATTTTGGCATTTCTGCATAAAATTAAGTAACCCTGTTCAGACGATAGCCACTGTCATAATGTATTTCAGACGATTGCAAAATCATTGGCACCGTTGACACCAATTGATTTTGTATAGCTACGCAGATGGCGCTATTTTGTATATATAATATGTAAAAATCTCAGTCCAGAAAACTACGTTGGCCTTTTACATCAAAATGTTAAAGTTTTCGCCGAGTCAATCAAGTGGGGTCTACTGTATAACGAGGAATAAGACACAAAACGTACATTAGTTAAATAAACTCACGTAAATCTTGACATTTAAACAATGCAATCATAAAATTATCAAAAGCAAAAACAACAATTTATATGTATAAACTAAACGCCATCTTTTTGAAACATTTATTTGCTTGTCAACGGAAAACCAAATGAAAATGTCATAAGACTTGCACATATACATACTTACAAGAGGAAAGAGTTCATTTTATGAGAATTACGTGCAAGCGAACTAAACTGGAGTTATTTTTCTTTAGGTATTTTTGCTGCTTCCCGCGACTTCCTTTTCAAAATGAAAAGCAAACATCCTTTGAGTCATCTTCTGAAATCTACAACACAACATTTTCATAAAAGCAAAAAAAAATAAAGTTGAAAAGAACTTTCAGCAGTTTTTTATGGCTTTTTCATTTCTTGTCACATTGCCCAAAAATGTTTTTGTAGTAACTACTACAGTATCTAATATTATACACTTCCTTGCAATGGTCGTCAAAAGGATATGAAAATAATGCCAAAGACTTGCGATAAAAAGTCATTTTAGCGGCTTGTAAAAAATGGTAGAAGTTTTAGTTTTAAGGAAGTAGCTTTTTATTAGTGCATTTATTCTTAAATGTAGTAGGTAGAGAGAAGTTTAGTTTCTTTTTTATTATGAAAATTATAAAAAAATAATTAACGATTTTCATATTTTTTATAATAATATACCAAATGGTAATTTCAATTTTTTTGATATATTTGAGTCCATTAGAAACACAAATTGTCATTAGTGTCATTGGAATTTTAAAAAGATAAGCGAGTTCTGTGAAAACATTTTAAGAAGTGTACGAATGATGTTTCGATATCTAGTTCGAAATAAACTTTATAAATAACAACGATCTTTGCCTTAATTTTTTATTTTTAATTTAAATTCGCTGTGCAAAAACATGGGACGGTGGACTTTTTTTCAGTCGCTAATTTTTTTTTGTGTAATATGCTCTAAAGAGCTATCTTATAATATACATAGGGTGATTTCGATATTCCCAGACAAGTATCTTGAGAACTAAGTTAGATAGCGGTAACTGTTTTGGGCAAAATTTATAAGATTTTAAGTAGTGATTGCATTTGAGTCTTCTGACAATATACCGCATCAAGACTTCAAATTTGTCTTGAACACCCAATTTTACTAAAACTTAGAAAATTTTTCAATAAGTGACTAAAAAAAAACCTCTCTTTTAGCATCTCAGAAACCCTAGCGAAATGAGATATATGTCACACTAAATTATAATGTGTTCACCCACACAATGCGATTTACTATCTTGAACTATTTTATATTTATTTACTAAAAAAAAGAAGGTTATTATTATTGATTGTCCAAATGTACTGAAAATCTATTGACAATATGTTGAAATTCGACGAATGTACTGTAAATGCGCCAAATGTATCGAATCTACTGAAAACTTGTCGAATGTACTGACGACGATTTTTCAGGTCGCAACTGTACTGAAAAAGTGCAAATATACCGAAACTACCATCACTGGTATTTAAATAACAGTAACTTTTCCTTTGATCTTGAAGACAATTTTCATGGTTAATTCGAGGTCAGTCGATAAATATAAGTCCTAGATAAAAAACTTTTCAAACAAAACATGTCAATTGTTTTGTACAAAATACAAATCTGCAATAAAAAGTGTGGTTCTATTTCAAAAATCGCATTGACCTTGAGAAATGATTGGAAGGTCACAAGAAATGTCACTGTTAGTTGACTTCGTAGAAATTTTATATTTTGTGCCTTAATTATTTATCTCTAACTCACTTAAATATCGATGGTAAAGAAAATTTGTATGTCACTTTAGTTTGAAAACAAAATATTTTTAAGAAGTTTAGTGCGTGACTTATTTCGAACTCTAGAAACTGAAATTGGAAACTGCATTCCAAGATAAATATTATAAATCTTCTACTGCTTAGACCTTTGATCTATGAGACTCTTTTAAGAAAAAAAATAGTGTATCCGTTCCTTATTTTCCAAAGGCTTTCCTGCATCCAGTGGAGTCAATTTGGTAGAGCTGGGGAGGGCATTGCCCCCCCTTCACAAGGATCTGATACTAGGTATTACATAATAAAAATCTCATATCTTTTACTTAGCATATTTTTCAAAAACTAATCTTTTGTCTATGCGGAGGTGTGGGGTTCGCGGGCTAAGACTTTTAGAATACACAAAATTGCACCAAATAATATTTCTTCGATTAATATTTCAGCTGAGATGATTGATATGAATAATCCTTTGTGGACACGTCCAGCTGGATTCCTTACGTCTAAGCACACGTAAGTAAAGAAAATAGCTCACTAACCCTCGACTTAAAAAACGTGCAACAAATAAAATTTCCATTGTAATGCAATAAAATTAAAATTGAATAAATTTCTAATCATTGACACGCTCCATAGCTTATGGTTGATAATATATATACGACAACAACAATAGAGCTGCAGTTAAACGTTTTATTGCATAACTTCAACATTATCTTTCCGTTCCGAAAAATCAAAAAAGTTCCACAACTTTCCAAAAAAAAAAACCCATTAAATTGGCAACTTTTCACGGTTGCATGGTAAAAATTAGCAGCGTAATTTCAAAGTTAAACCGATGCTGCATCAGGGGGGTTGAAATTTGCAACATGCGCTAATTTTCTACTAGAGACACACCCAACATCTAACTCACTACCACTACTGACACATACAGATGTCATTACAAGCCGCCATCTTGATTATAATTTGCGATTATAATCGACGACGCTGCGCTCATAAAATAAATGAATTGTTATATCGTTGCTTGATTGTGCGCTTATTTATTTTATAGTCCGACTGAGTAAAAGTTTATCAAGAAAATCATGGTGAAAATTTATAATGGGAAAATTTATGAGTAACAGTGGTATGAATTGCGATTAAATGTAATAAAAATTTTAAGGTCAATACCATGTGAAGTTGCTGAAATTATATTTTGATTACTGAAGGCAAATGAATATTTGCGACCAAGGAAAAGTTTTGATATGGAGATATATTGAATTAGAACGTTTATTGGAAACACTGTGTTCTTTTATTGGGCGTGACACCGCCCCTATTAGAAAAAAAACTATCAAGGCTCAGCCGCTACACCGATTTGGCTGACTTTTTGTGTGGAGATAGATTGACTACTGAGTACAGATATATGATTTTAGGTGGGCGGTGACACGACTCATTCATATAGCTCAGACAAATACATTTTTTAGAGCCTTAGCCATATCGAGTTCATTCAAATGTCAAAAACTATCATACGTATAAAGGTACCTTCGTCAAATAGGAAATGAATTATTTCACATGATCTTTATGTTGAAACGAAACCGCTTGTATATTTAGCTCACAACAAAAAAAAAAAAAAACACTTATCATTTAAGTCACTTTTTGCGCCACTGTCTTTCGCACATATATTTGAAGTTCTTCCTTGACTGCGTAAAAATTGTCCTCAGCTTAGTGCTCAGCAGCAAAATGACAACAATTTTCTAGTTTATTATCCTTGTCATTATAATCTGCCATTGTTCGCTTCCGGCTGCCATTATTATGCGCCATTTATAACGAAGAGTTCCCTCTTGTTTCTTTTACGCTTCATGCCACAGCCTTGCCCAACTTGTGCACTTAATTCTTGATTACTTTGAAAGCGGCGGTTGCCAACGAACATCATAAAATTCCACATCGTTGATGCGCCGCACAACATCAACCAACGGTGATGATGATGACGACAAACCCTTAATGCTAGCAAATCCACCCCTTTTTGCAAAGCAAACTCAAATAGTAATAATAATGAGGTTGTCCTTGTATTCGATCTCATTGTTGTCCCCTTTGTCGTGTCGTTGTGCTCGTCATAATAATCAACGCTTCATCAGAAGTTGATTGCGACAAATAATGCAGCCACTTTGCGTTGATGAGCAGCTACTTAAAATTATATGAGCAACGCAAGCTGCGGGCCCACTGTGTGCTCATGAGGAGTAGGGTTGCCAAGTGTAAATTGTTGTTGTGTAGAAAAATGGCGACAATAATATTCGTCGTTGGCAGATTGTGCAAATAGAGCGCATGGATGTCGGTTAGAAAGGATTTTATAATTTCGGTTTTAATTTTCTTCTTCCATGAGTTTAATTAACATTTTTCAAAAGGATGTTGTTTATAATGCCGTGATGTAATTATTCTACCAATAGTTATTATGAAACAACTTTTAAAAATTGTCCTTTGAATTGGACGATTGTTTCAATCACAAAAAAATCAATAAGAGCTATTGTAGTTTTTAGGATTGCTAAATTTCAACCCGTTTGCCATCATGTCAGATATCTTTTTTATAATTTAATTTAATTTTTTTTAAAAATCGCATGAAAATCAAATAGGCAACAGATTTGAAATCACTGCGCAATATCATTCCCTTGAAACATCAAAGAAAAGGCACATATTTTGCCATCAAAATCCTATGATCCAGTTGCCAAAAAGTTAAGCCACAGCTATTGTTAGAAATAAAGTGCCGACAGTCAAATGTGTTTTACGTTAAGTATTCAAAGAAAACCCGAAATCAGTTATGCACTCATTACGGCTTAAATATGTGGGCTAAATGGGAAACAAAAATAAGCAACAAACTTAAATTAATGCCCATACATTCACATTAGAATGCTATTGAAATTTCAAGTAGGACCTCACTGAAGTAAAAACTGACTGCTTGACGTATTCACTTTATAATCCCATGGAAGCATATACCTTAATTGGCTTAAATTAAGTCAAGTATGCACAAGGATTTACGAACACATGCTATATTTTTACGTATTTGTGTGAGTGAACGTGATCCTTTTTTAAAAATCTATCCTTGAGTGTGATTTTTGTATGAACTTTTTGACTTCTTATTGTAATCTAAATGAATTTTAATAAACTCATAGTTGTTGATTTTTCCGAGTTGATTCCTTGGGCTTCTTTTGACAGACTAAAGAGAAATTTTAAATAAGGGTGAGTAGGCATTGTGTTGATCATGATCTTATTATATTCATTTTAAAAATATGAAAATGATTATGATGAAATACCCTTCGTTGCATAGATGGCGTGTGAAATGTTGGAAGTCTTGTAATTGCTAGCAGGTGTTGGAAATATTTATAAATATGGGATGTTTAAATGCAGGTTCTTCATAAACTGACGCTATCGGTACTAAGTAGCAGCAAAAAAAAAAGAAACAAAATTCAAAATACTTTTTCTTGGCTGCTTGATCCATGAAAAATCTTAGATGATACATATGGAAATCTGACGACCCACGATCTTTTATGGCTTAAAACCTAGTGAGGTGTTACATGTCCCAGAAATGTAAAGAAACGTCAAGCTAATGGCCAAATTTTCGTCCTAGAAAAATGAAATTTAGAAAGTGGTATCCTAAACATTTTTGGAATATGAATGAATATTCGAGAAAATGATCCTCGCTACCCCAAAAACCGATGCCAAACTGAATTCAAGGAAGATCCTGGTTTTAGTTTTGTAATGTTCGTCAGTAAACATTACCTTGAAATGAGTCCTCACTCAAATTGAGTTTTTTAAGTACAATTTCCGCTTGCTGTATGAGGAGACGTGAACTTACGAGCTTACCCGTTCTTTTGTGCTCACAAAACTTTACGTGATCTGTAAAACGTAAGAAATTTGATCAAATCACTGGAAATGGTGTCGGTTTTTTGTTCATTAATCAAATTGTTACATATTGGAAACGTTTTGAGTTCATGGACGGCAAGAGCTAAGTTCCAAAAAGATCTAATAACAGAAACGAGAAGTTTCTAGAGCAAATTTTGTGAACGCTTCTCTCACAATATATTTGTTTGTTTGAAATATATTTTTTAAAGATCATCGAACGGTTATAGTTCAATATTAACATCAATCCGAATCAGAAACCACCCATTGCTGTTGATTTTCTCCATAAATACTATTTCACCATTATACGGTCAAAGCATTTCACAACAAATTCGTACAACATAAAATACTTAAACTTTAGCCTTTTTTTTAATAAGGATCAACAGCTGGAATATTTTTTTTTTAATATTTTGTAATCCACCAAAGTCCACTTGTACGCTCACATACTCTAGATTTAATTTACTTTTTAAGAGGATCATATGGAACAAAAGTACATAAGAATCAACTTGAATTTTCCATGGCGAATGACTTCCTTTAATTCCTATATAAATACAGTAGCATAACCAATGTACGGGCTAAGTAGGTTTAAAGTAGCGTTGCCAATTTGAAAATCATTATCCTGTTATTATGTAATTTCATACTATACATTTAGAATTGGCATGAAATGATGAAGACAAAGTGCCGAAAGCAAAAAGAGTGTCAATGGTACATGCAAACGACGGGGTGTCGCATACTTTCATATTCTATGAATGTCAGCCGACTTTCTTTAGTCTAGGAAAGGCAATCACTTGAAATTATTTACAGTCTTTATGTACAAAAAATAAAAATAAAATTCAAAAATTGTTTTACTTTGGCAGCAGTTCAAAGCAAAGCCGCCATTATACCATTCTTTCAATTTCTATGTAGGTTAATTATATTTTCTTTGATTTGTGTAACTTATTATTAAAATATTTTAATATTTGTGACAATAATCCATTTGTTTTCGAAAACTAATAACCCTTCAGCAATTATCTGACGCCTGACCCCAAATACAACATTAATCAAAATTAGAAATTGAAAAAAAGTTATAAATTGTTTACTTGATCAAATAAAGTGACCGAAAAGAACAAAAGGCACAATAAATCAAAATTACTGCTACTGAAAATTATCGATTACGCTAATTGTCTTTATGTCACATATACATATTTGAAGATATTGAAATCGATAAATTAAATCATCTATGATTTCAATTAAAACTTTGCCGCTTTCTACTTCAAAGTCGCTCTTTATACACTTGCCGCCCTTAAGAAATTAAGTTAATTCGCGCTGCAGTCATGATTTTCAGAACGCATTTGCGTCTGCGCAATTAAAAAAATTGAACGTAAAATTGTTATCGTATATAAATTATTTTTCCTTAACTTTTGTATTTTTAACCGCCCGCCATCAATAATAAGCGTTCAATCAAAAGCGCGCCTCATTAATTGGTGTCAACAACCGTTGAATGTGAGTGACAGACACTTGTAAAGAATGAGCGACTTCGTACGATGCAATTGGTCATAAAGGGCTGTGTTATATCAATATTTTTAATTATTTATTTGTAAATATGTTTGATTGATTTGATTGAATATATATTAAAAATAAAAAACAAGAAGGTTTATGTGTACACATACATGGGTCTATAATACATAGATATGACACATAGAATCAAGTTTTTACTGATTTCGTGGTATCTTCATTTTCATCTTCATAATTCATAATGGTCGGATTCATTATGATTTGCAAATCCAAATAATTTAAGCACTTGCATCAGGAAGTGTACCAATAGAGAGTCAGAATAGAAATATTTTTATTCTGGCTTAGAGCAGATCAGCCTTCTTTTGCTTATCTCATCTCAAAGTTACCTCAAACTTAGTGACCACTAAAGTTCATCTGTGGCAGGGATGCACATCCACGTGCAACTGGAAATAATATATCTGCACATATATTAAGACAAAAATACAATCATGATGATAGGTTAAATTCTTATTAATAGTTGAATAAGTACCATTGCCCAAATTTATATAATAAGGCATATTCGACATAAATTTGTGAGCAAAACTTTAGCGTAATGAATCTGAATAAGAGCAAGTTACGATCTCGTATTACTCATGTAAACCTGGATTGTGTACTGTCAACTTAATTGTGTCCAAAAATTTCTAAAATTGTAACTTCAAATGAGTCAATTTGTGGTGCCATAGTACTACTGCGATGTTCCCTAAGAAACAATATGAGTGTATAATCTCAAAATATGGCTAGAAAGCGAATACCTGTCATTGGGTAATCAAACGCAACAGAAGTGATTTGTTCTAGAAATCTGAGGAGATCAAAGTAACTAATCCAATTAAACAGAGCTGCATCCGAGGATTAACATGATTCCTAACTGAAGACTGCGGAGTTACAAATTTATAGATGAATATATAGAGGCAGTAGTTCAAACATTACTGCTTTGATCTGGCAAGAGTCAGACTTCATCACAGTGGCGTCAATTCAGTAGGGCTAGGTAAGGCATTGCCCCCCCCCCCCCCCCAAGGATCTGATACTAGTTCTTATTCAATGCATCAATTCAATAGTGGTGGAATTATAATTCTCGCGTCTCCCCCCACAAGATTTGCTGAAGTGACGCCACTCAGGGCCGTATCTAGGGGGGTTGCGAGGGTATAGAACCCCCCCCCCCCGAAGTATTATGACGGACACTATATAGAAACGATTTTGCAAAGAATATACACTATGTACGTAGAAAAAATCTCAAATCCACAATTCCCCCCGAAATAAAATCCTGGATACGGCCTTGATGCTACTGCTTCATCACCTAGGATATTCCATCATAACTTCAAAGGAGGTTTGTCAGTAGGATCAAAAGAACACAGATACTTACATATTCAACTGAAAGCTTTGGTACGTATCCTCTTAAATATACGAGGATATCACAACAAGCTCTCCAAGGCCGGCATAATTTAAAGATTATGCGTAAGTAGCTCTTATCATATTCCTCAAAATTTATTTTGACGTCTTCAAAACAGCCATATGCATTTCAACATGCAAAACTACGCAGCCTTTTGTATTTAACTTTAAATTCAAGAGAATGAAAATTATAAAAAATCAATGTAATATTTAATTTTCAATTCAGAGAATGTATTTTAAAAACTATCTAACAAACAATTTAAAAAAAAAAAACTAAGTTGTTACCAAATAACTATCTTTATAGTTAACAAATATCAAATCAATTAGACCGCACACAATCAGCTCACAGCTGATTAATATTAATATTTCGTTACCTCGTTATCTAAATCTCTTGGATTTTTTTTTTAAGTTAACGATAAACTTCACAGTATAATTTTTTTTTTTAAATGACTATGATCATAATTATGAGCACTCAATCGTTTCAATTTGATTGATATTGAAATTGATATGGTTAGGCGATCTGTCCTTTTTTGCTGTTGTTGTTGTATTTCATTGATTTTTGTTTCACATAAAACCTCTCAATTAGTAATAACAAACCTTCTTGCTGTTTTGCTATACAATAACAAGAATACGAACAAACTTTTAACGCGCTTTGCTCAACTATTTTTTAGCGTCATTGATCGTGGTTGATCCACGTTGACCGTTGACGTTGAACATGAAGCATAGTGGGCAATGCAATCAAGTTTCAATGGCGCTAATCCTATAATTATTTGTTTGTTTCTGGCTGTCCATCCAGACTATTGACTTTGTAGAGTCATAATTTGTATGGCATGGGCTTAGATCGCTAGGAATGCCTTATGATACAGAAACAAAATCTGCGTTTGTCAATTAGCTGAGCTGTCAAAGAGACGAATCAGTTTTTTTGATGAGGGTTTTAGCTTTTGGTACATGCTATAATTATGATAGGAGGCAATTCCACAAGTGACTTGCTGTATCCTCGTAATTAACAAAAGCAGTTAATATCTCTTAAATTTTTTTTTTCTCCATAGAAATGTTAGTATGCATATAACGACACATTTCAACCACATCCCTATTTGTTTGGATGTATTAATATAGCTCCAAGCGCTATTCCATATAACATGTACAGATTATTGCCAACTATATTATTCGAAATATTCATTAGTTGTTTCGTTTTTAAAGAAATAAGGCCCAATGATGAAACCAACATGTTTAACGCATCGAACGGTGCGATTATCTGGAAAATTTTGAAATATAGTAAATGAGCATAGGTGACATCTGAAACATTTGTGAAAATTGATATACAGGAAAAGATATGCCATAAATTAGTTTAATCTTTCAATACAGCAACTGTCGTAAAAATATGTATTCACACAGCGCTTGAATGGAATACCGAAACTTCATATTTGCCTTATTCGACATCATTCTGCATTACTCATAGATTACATGGTATACATATATATTTTCCCTGAGTAAAGTCAGAAAGTCTCAGCCCACAAAAAGAATGCATGAAAACACTTGTCATTTTGTATAAAACAATAACGTAAGTGTCGTCAAAAATATTTCTGAGGCCATACAGCAGTTGCTCCAAAAGTTCTAAGACAACAACTAACTAACATTTCCTAACAAAATATCGCACGTCGTCTAACTTTTTTCTCCATATTTTATTCATTTCATTCATTTATAATAAATTGGCGGTCACAAAATTCCAATTCTCAAGAATATTTCCGCACAACTAATAACACAGTGCGTTATGCTGTTTCAAAAATGGAAATTGGACTTTTCTCGTAGAATTGTCCGCATACAATTTTATCAAATTAAATTTAAATTTTATGAACCATGGTGACTTATGACAGTTTTAATAGTCTTTAAAATTGCAACTTAGAAATTCATGCTGATATCAAATATTAGATCAAGCATACCAGTAATATGAGTAACCAAAATGATGATTATCTAAGGATGAGCCACGAGCTCGCAATGCGGTGAAAACACTTTGACAAAAATATTTCTCTTGTTTTTGCGTTACTCATAGTTTGTGGAATTTAACATGATGACAATGATGATGATGAATTTTTAAAAGTTAGTTCAGATTTTTTGAGTCAAGATATGAAGTAATAAAAATATTTATGCTGCAATTTCGGCTAACTTATATCAATAGAGAAAGATATCTCCAGTTGCTCGAACAACTTGTGTGGTCAACCACGAACTTGAAGCACTTTATGACAATGATGACAGTTGAGCTAATTATTGACACATGTCAAGGCAGTTTTAAGTATTCTAGACTTTATGTTAGGGTACTATGTAACTATGATGTGTCACTTCAAGTGGCTATGATATTATTTTTAAGTGTTTCTTAGTGTAGTGATTCAGAGTTTTGGCATCTTGTAAAAATTTCACTACTTCATTGGTAGTTCAGATTAAGTCTTACTGGACCACCATAGTTGCTTTGTATTTTGGGTGTGAACGTAATATTTTTGTTTTTTTTTTTTCTTAAGTACATGCCAAAAATGTTGGCAATTTCAATTGTATGTTGACCTTAATTGTTTTAACTTGTTTTGGGTTGTGCGTGATCAGTCATATGTCTTCACTGCTGTAGTTGTCACTCGGTAGCTGAGATGTAACCTTATGATTTTTGATGTCAATGTATCAATAAAATCACAGCAACATAACCCATTTCAGCACATACTTGAATGTAGTATTTTTATGACATTGTTTTGGTTTTTGTAATATGAACATTTAAATTTCAGAAAATACAAAGCATCATGGGAGGTCGTTTAATGAATCAAATATCATATTTTTTTGAAGGCGTTGAACTAAACTACAAAGTTTTCTAACTTACTCACATTCGACGTATGGATAGCTAATTCTTATCAAAATATTTATTAAATTTTTAAACTAAGACCTTTTGTAATTAAATTTGCTTTGTTATTTCCTTGACTTTTGGCGGTTAATCAAAGAATTTTCTTGTTTTCTTTTAACCTTCGAAAGATTCTTTTGAAATTGTTATAGATAAGAAGGTTAAAGTATATGCCTTTGCATATTTTTCGCATAATGAGCGGTGTTCTTCTTTCATCTAAGCGGTTATATTTTAATGGTCTATATTTTAAATGAAGCATTTATTTAATAGATTAAGCAATTTTACTTAATTGCATGCTGTAGCTTTTCTAAGAAATAAATTGTTTTTTGTAAACTTTGGAGCACATTTTAATTATAATCTTTTGCCGCATTCATTGAAAGAATAAATTTGGAACTTAATTGTGTTACATGTTAGACATCAAATAGCATTGAGCAATTAAAAGTGTACTTACAAACATAATTTTGAGATTTCTTATTCATGAAATGCTAATGCTTTCATCAAAAATCTCAACACCGAAACAAAAAGCAGATTTTAAATGAAATTTCTTTCGTCGCAGCAAAAACCAACAATTTTTTTTTTATATGAAGGAATTTTTTCGTGCACTTAGACAAAAAATACCGTGTAGTATGAAACAATCAATTATTAAAATGTGGTATTGGTTAAGCTTAAACGAAGATTAAGTATAATTATACTGATCTGACCGAGAGCCTAATATTAGAAAAATGTTAAGGATATTCGAACAAAGCGTATACATGCCGTAGATATGTACTCGCTATATATCATTTCTAAGCATGCGATATTTCTTAAAAATAAAGATATAATATAAATAGTTTTCTGTGCACCAAAACGCAGCTTGAATCTTCTGAATCTAAACGTACGTTTCATAACTTTTGGTGAAATCAGAATATCTTTCCAGGTCAAATGTCATCAAGCCTGTTTATTGAAAATTTTGACAGTTAAAATTGCGGTGGTATGTGTGGATAAACACATTGAAAATATTTAAAAAAATTGTTGAGCTATAAATTTTAAATGAATACTGAAAAAGATATCTTTAATTTTACAGGGTAATTCGGCTCTCCAGAATTTGATTCCTTAGTTGAATAGCCTCTGAGTTAGTATTTAACAAAGTTTCTTTAGGGCGAGCATGCACAGCTTGAAGGTCGTCGCTTAGGTTCCAGTTCTCACAACAAAAACAAAAAAATAATTATATCTTCTTGAGTTAACTCACAATCGCAATCATTGCACGCTTTTTGTTACTGTAATTTTTCTTGAACACATTGGCTACTTCAGTTATTACCCATACTCATGTTGAATATTTACGGTTTCCACCTCGCCTCGAGAACGAGGTGGAAAAATAAATTTGCCTCGACTCGTTCTCGCCTCGTTCTCGGTTCTGAGAACGAGGTGCCTCACAGCCTCGCTTTAACACTAGCTCGTATCGGAAGTAAGTGCAGTATTTTTTGTTTTGATACTATTTTTTGAAATTTGACTCGATATTTATTTATTGGAAAGCATAGATAAGGCTATAAAACTTTTATTTTGGGTGCATCTTTAGGGTGGCCCTCATACAAAAATATTTTTTAAATATCAT
This sequence comes from Meiosimyza decipiens, assembly GCA_963680825.1. Taxonomy (NCBI): domain Eukaryota; kingdom Metazoa; phylum Arthropoda; class Insecta; order Diptera; family Lauxaniidae; genus Meiosimyza; species Meiosimyza decipiens. Next base: position 77,694,784 of record OY804259.1, read on the forward strand.
TTTCTCGAAGACCTGTTAACCAATTCACACTGAACTCACACTACGTTGTTTTCACATTAAGAAGCTCAGCTTAGGCTACTTTTATTTAGAGTCCATATATTTCGTCATATCTTCTGTCTTTAGAGTCAGCAGTACTAAAATACCCTCTAATCGAATGAGAGTTAGAATAATACAGCTATTACTCCCTTTTGTTATTATTATATGACGAAAGATTTAATAAGGGGACCCCTACGTTCGGTAAAAACTTTGTTGTTAATGTCCAAAACTGTTCAACCGATCGCCTGAAGATTTGGCATGTGCTTATGTTTCTTATGATTTGGGGAAGGTTCGTAGCACACTTTGGTATTATCAACTACTTGACGCAGATGAATAAACTATAACGTAACGTAACTATATGACGTAAATGAATAAGATTTGGTACATATAATTCTTATATTTAGTTTGTAAAAAGTTCGCAGCTTAGCTTGATTTGAATAAACATGGACAATGCCACGCCGCCCCATATAAGAAAAGAATTAAATTCATCATAGCTCATCAATCATTATATATGATTCAATCCACCAAAAATAAAATATATTTTATTTTACTTCTTGAAGCGAAGCAACGCTTCAACGGCTGTGCTAGTTGAATATATCGTTGGCATACAAGCAAAATTGACCATTTTTTTTTTAACAACCGAAAATAATATATCACAAATTTAAGAGGATGTAAACATAATTGAACGATTAATTAGCGCCACCCACTAGTCAATTTTGCTTGAATACCGACAATATACAGGAATGATAATTTTTTTTAGTTTAATAAAATCCTCAGTTCTTACCGAGGCGAGGCGAGTGATTGCAAGACCTCGTCCAAGAACGAGGCCAGACTCAAAATTATAAAACGACGCGAAACCGAGAACAAATAGAACCTCACCTCGCCTCGGGTGAAGCACTACTAAACCAGCTCCCATAGTTTATTTATGTGTGCACATCTGCTTTACAAACAAAGATTATCTTACAACTATCTAAGAACGCTAAAGCTAGTGCCTGAGAAAAATTAAAGTAGGAAAAACTTATGTTATAGCAAAAGCATATATATATACTGAGCTCCTCAATTATAAACAACTACTTCAGAAACTGTAAAAAAATTAAGAATACATTTTGCAACAACGAAAATATTCTTAAATGACAGCAGTTTATTCATTAATTGGTTTATTGTTTTGACCTAAGCATTAAACATAAAATTCCACATCGCTTTCCACAAACTGCTGCCAACGTCTACCAACAATTACAACAAACTCGATGTCATTTCCATCCCAAGCAATTTGCATGTGTCACTTTATACAAAATCACAATTCATTACTGGAACTCACATGGTATTTCGTACTCATATCTGGTATCGGAATACGAAATACCAACCCAATAAAATAGTCGACGTGTCGCAAGCGCATCAATGCCATGCCAGAAGAACGAACGAACGACCGAACAAAACTTCAATTAACTTTTAGAAAATTGGAACCAGGACTTTGACATTAAACAAGTTGTAATTCGATACTTAATTGACACATCGCTCGTAAATTCGCAATTCGCAATTGTGTACCGAACAGTGTAGATCAAAAGTACAAAACTTGGAAAATTTCCTACCCCGAGGGGATCAAACAATTCTTGGCAAAAGCAAAAGCGAAAAAAAAATCAACAAAATACATAAATAAATAAAGCGACCAAACCTAAGTGGGCTGCTGCCTAGTGTGGCAAATGGCATATGTATACCATATATACTGTAGGCCCAGGAGTAAGGTGTGAGGTTAAGGTGGAGGACGTGTAATAATAATTTTAACCTTTTTATTTACACTTTTAACAAGAAAAGGAAGAATTTGTATTCAATACGCTGTAAAGCATAGATATTGACAGTTTCTTTGCAGGGAAATGGTTGAAGTATTAAGCTGCAATGATGGTAGTTTTTTGTTTAACTTTTTTTTAGCTTAGTACTTAGTGATTATAAACAAAAGTTTGTATTAACAAAAAAAGCATCATTCTCTTATAGAACTTGAAATATTCATATAGAAAAGACACATTTTGTTTTTCCAAAAACTAGTAAGCAATTTGAATTTTATACAGATTTACTTTCAATTCCCGATTTCACTTAAATTTAGAAAAGATTTTGCAACATAATATACAGTGCGCTAAAAAACTTTGAGGTACATCTATGTGTACATAGACAGACCTATACATACATACATACCTGTATTAGGTATATGACCGTGCGCTTAAAAACTTTGAGGTACATCTATATGTACATAGACAGACCTATACATACATACATACCTGTATTAGGTATATGACCGAATAAATTTGGAATAAAAAATTCAGCTCAGATAAAAAGTAGGCGAAAACAGCCAAGTGGTGCGGCATCTATCAGAGCTGAGAAAAGCGTATTTAGTATATTAGTACATTAAGTAGCTTTGGAAAAACCGTGGAACTATTCATTTAATAAACGCTCTGAAAGAAAATTAAAATCGTTAGGCTAATAAAATCGCTATGGATCGTTATAGTATTCCAATTACAATAAAGTCACTTGGAATTTGATCATCATGAAGGAAGTACCCAAGAAATTCCCGTTAGTGAGTTTTTCTGTGCAGATGAAATATTTTAGATCTGATAAAAGTTGGAAATGGACTTGGAACATTTGGGATTTTAATTGGAAATTACTCTTAAACGACATGTTTTCCAATTCCTAAAAAGTATGGCAGGTCACTTAAGTTTGAGGAATTACGCCATATTGTCTCAAACCAAACTAATAATTTTTTTTTTGCATTGAAGCCAAACGAATTGCAACTTATTCTACTTAGTTAAAATGCAATATACTGTGTCCGAAAAATTACTAAAGAAAAACTCTTCTGCGGTGTTTTTGGCAACCATTTCTGTTATAGGATGCAAGTACAAATCCTTAAAATGAAAACTTAACCATTTCAAATCAATTGTGACAAAATCGTGTTAATGAAAAAGAAGCATACATATAGCTTAAAAAACATATAGCAGAGCGCTTAATAAAAAGTAGTAGATTTGTTATTGGTATTGGAAATTTTGTATTTGTTTCATGGTGTAGCAACACTTTAAGAATTATTGCTGCCACGAACATAAATCCTGCGTCGTTTTTTTTAAGATAAATACCTGCAAAACGAGAACGACCAAATACAACAACGAACCCATTATAAGCAAAAAACACAAACAAAATAAGTTTTCAAGCTCTCTCAGACATTAACACCACAACAAAATCGCTCCCTTGAGGGGTAACAACACGGAGTCAACTCAACTCCATCCCAGTCACCATGATGAGTCTTTGTAGCATTTTATGTTTATTATGGATTCAGCGTTGACGCAATGAGCAATGAACATGTTTTATGTGCGTCTTTTTTGGTCCTTGATGGTCCTTGATCGCAATTTTTTTCTTGACGTTTTTAAGTGGAGTTTTTGTTTTTTTTTTCCTGTTGCCAATTTGTTTTATTTGAAATTTCATTTTCGAAAATGTCTGTAAATTGCAAGCACCATAAAATAAAAATAAAATTGCTAGTAGAGAGAAAAAAAAAGACTTGTAATTTTGTTTCCGTATCCTTTGTTTAAAGTATTTTCTTTGTAGGGTATTAAGGGTATCGCTGTATCATATTACCAACATATTGTCGAATGATGTTGTTAACTTTTTTAATGTATGTTCATGCAACAAATTGACTTGGGGTCAGATTTGATTTTTTGGTAATCTGTTTCAGACGTTTAAGGTTTTGGCTTTTTTTCTTCTTTTGCTTTTCCCAACAAATCCCACCCTACTTAGAAATAACGGTAAAAATAGGCATGTCACAATTTATAAAAATTTTGATTTTAAGCCCGAATAATTAAAAATTATTGCTATACATTGTGGTAACTTTGAAAGCAATTAAACCAATCTAATAAATCTAATGAAGCGTGCTCCCAATATAAAAAGTAAAGTTAATTTTCCATTGTGGTTTCAACTGCGAGTTACCATTAAAATTATAAATTTTTGATAACTGTGGGAACATGCACCAGCAGCAGCAGCAACAGTTGCTGAGGTACTCGAACGATACATTAATATCAATTTTGAACTCGTAGTTGTTGATGTCGTTACTGTGGCTGCAATCAAGTGAAAGAAACTTTGAATAATGTTGGCTGTTTGTAGGGAAATTAATTACGAATTTTATTAGGGAAAATTTTTGTGGGTAAATGTAAATTACATTAAGTAGCGTAGGAGATGGATTTGAAAACGAAAACTTTATATAAAAAGGTTTATTTAATTGCATCATCAGACCTAATTGACTAAGGAATATATGTTTAATATAAAAAGACATTAAGTTTGTTCAAGTCGTTGCTATGGATATTTATTTTGCATTGCATTTTCAATCAAAACTTGGAAATATTATATTTTTTATTCAAAGTTAAATAAAGGTTTTTAGAAAGTTTTTTTGCATAAGTATATATGTGACCGGCCAGACTAGTTTTTAGAATTAACTAGTTTTTCCTAGGCAAAATTAGTACATCCAAATCGTGTTAGGATGAAACAGTTTTTTCAGCGATTAACGCACTAAACTATTTTGGTAAAAACACTATTGTGAATTACATGGCTACGCCTGCTGATGTTTACAATCAATATTAGAGCTTCCCCATAAATTCATAAATTTTTGAAAAAAAAAGTTCTGGTGACCAGGCTCGCACTTCTAGATGACCAGAATTAATTATTAAAGTAGTAAAAAAAAAGAAAGTACTTCAAAAAGGGACTCTTATTCTGGGTGTATTTGTATTCATTTCGAATGAAAATAAATTTTTCGCTTAGTTTCAACAAAATAATCCACGTCGTTACTGGGCTGGTGATAACACTGGTTTGTCGACAGGACTCTTTGTTGATTCGAACATCACCCTTGATAGCGCTCTTGAGAGATATGTAATTATATTCGTAAATAGTTTTTATTGTTTTGACAAGCGTTGTCGACTATACTGAAGTTTTCTTCTATCAGAGAAGCGGCAGCTAATTCTTCCATATTTAGAGCTTAATTTCCATGTAAGTTGCAAATGTGTAATTGAAAATTGGCAGTTAACTTTTTCGCAAGTGTACGCTTTCCACTGTAAAAATTGCACTTAAAAGTCAAAGTTCAAGTAACAGTTCTTTTTGAACTTCGGAAAACTCCAATGGGGTGATTTCTTAAGCGTTTGGTGTTTAAAAATTAAAAAAAGAACAGAAAATTTGCCAAAGTGGCAAAAATATTTATATGGAACGATACGTCAATTCCTTTTATGTACTTTTTAAAGATAATTTTATGTAAATGTTATCCGCGGCTGCGCCTGAGGTGGTTCATCCGTAAGCTTCAATTTTGGCGTACTTATTCCAGCATTTCGGCCGATATCTCACCAATGGCAGCTGTAATGTTGTCTTCCAGGGCGGCAATTGTGGCTGGCTTATTCTTGTACGCGAGAGACTTTACGTAGTCCCACCAAAAATAGTCTAGTGCGATGAAATTGCATGATGTTGGCGGCCAATGGACTACTCCAAAACGTGAGATTAATTGCTCACCAAACTTGACTCTCAATAGGTCCATGGTATCGCGTGCCGTGTTGGATATGGTACCGTCTTGTTGAAACCACATGTCGACCAAGTCCAATTCTTCCATTTGAGGCAAAAACAAAGTCGGTAATCATCGCACGGTACCTTGCTCCATTGACTGTTACGTTGCGATTTTCATTATTTTTGAAGAAGTTTGGTTCAATGATGCCGCCGACCTACAAACCGCACCAAACAGTGTGTTTTTTAGGGTTCATTGGCAGCTCCCGAACTGCCTCTGAGATATGGAATAAACCATTTTTTAATTTGTCTCTAGTGTCTTAAAATATAATATAGAGCTCTACTTTCTACATTTTTTCTGAAATCTTTTTTCCTGACAAAGGATAGTAAGAATTATGAAAATGTAGTAACCATCAGTCATTTTGTTATCGGAACAATTTCTTTTAGTTTTTGTTTTTTCTCACAGTTTCATCTCATACATAGTTCCCAGCCTCGCTTTGTTATGCCTGACCTAAACTCGCGACTCAGCCTTTTCAGTTGTTGTTTCATGAAGCTTAAACTTTCATTAACTGAATTGTATCTACATATTTTTTAATTAAGTCATACACTCAAATGACCGTAATAATCATTAAGTTAACTAAATTACAACACAATGAACATGTTGAATTTGCTGTAATACTGCTTTGGCATGACAGTTCAAGTATTTTAGAAGAAGGAAAAAAGTTTAATGTTGCATAAAGATGCGTAATTGCAACGCTTTATTTGTTGCAACTTGGTTTAATTTGATGCAGCGAACGCAGCTTGTTAATTCTTTTTTAACTTGGCCCAAATGATATGTCTCTATGCAAATATTGTGTGCAGTAACAACAATTCAACTCATATGGCATGATGTTAAGCCTTAAAGACTCGGCAGTCAACGGATGCCATACATTAAGCAGGGCTTAACTAATCTGACATATGAAATCTTAAAGTTATAAGAAGCAGCACTACGGCAGATACATAAGTAAATGTTTTAATTTACAACCAAAATGCAATAGTGAGTTTAGTGTTGTATAATTAAGCTGGCATAATATACAAAACATAATTGGTGCCATATTGTACTGATCTCAGTTTTAGATCCGTTTTTTATATTTTCGAATACGGCCAAAGAAGATTTTTCTAAGCGCTAGATATATAAATACTCCTTTGCAAATTTCAAAATTGCGTCCACAACGGAAAATGTCACTTAAAATTTTTGTAAAATATTCAAAAAAAAATGTCAAAAAAAATTTAAAAACAGTTTTTAAGGTTTGAATACATAGTTAAGGAGACTTGGAGTATTTTTGAATATGAAAAATATTCGGAGAATTTTCAGTTCTTGCGTTAGGGATGGATATAATTTTGATCAAAATTTCACCTTTTATTAACTTTTTTCTACTGAGCCAGCGGTGGGCATGGAAATCTAGCCAAAGGGCGCAACAATAAAATCAAGCAGTAAAAAATCAAATTTTAAAGTTTCTAAATTTGCCAACAGTACAGAAAAGATTAAATTTCACTACAAACAAAAACAGTTCCTACATTCGAAAAGACAAAATGTGGCACCGTCGCTAGTATCTTTGTGTGTTGTTTTTGTTTTCATTTGAAGTCAACGCTGTGCGTCGATGACGTTGAAACTCTGCAAATTTTCTTTAGCTTGCTTGTGCGTCAAATATTGGTTCGGACCATGAGTGCGGAAAGTGCCAATACGTGCCCATCGCTGTTCTTAACTATAAACTTTCAATAAAAATGCCACGAAGTAAATGCGTTTTGAACTGATCAAAATATTAAAAGGAATATTTTTTTTAAATCTTATTATTTAACCAAAAAAGTACAGGGTCAAACTCAAAAAAGCTTAAGTTAATCAGTACAATAAGACTCGTTACATCTTTAATTGTAACTTTCATAAGCTACTTGCTTGACCACTAAAAATATACCTTTCATTCATAAAAAACAAAACTCTCCTTAAGTCAAACCTTTTTTTTAATTGTAAGCAAAAAAATGCACCATTTTGCATAACTCAGAGAACACAACGAATTAAAAATTATTTAAATAAAGAAAGAAATTTAAATTGCTGGTATAAAAAGAGTTGACAAGCGTTGCCGCGAAATTTTTATGTTTTGTCGTTAAAATATTTCATCTTTTTGATAAAAATCTCGTCATTCGTGTGAATTGTTTAATTTATTCGTTTTAATTTAAATCTTTGCGGTAGCTGCAATTTCCGCTGCAAAACGCGCATCACACATTTGCGCATGCGCGGCAGCTCTAATTAGACGAATAAATGAAATTGATGCCAAAGGGAAAAATCTTCTCACCTTTTGCAACAACATTTTAAGTGCAACTGCTGCTGCTTCCGTTGATTTTTTTCTTCTTATCATTTTCTCATTTTTATGCAGATTGTAAGCGTTCGAGTTTAGATTATTGTGGACAGAAAATTTTAATTTAAGTGATCTCTTGTTGTTGCGATTGCATGCGATTTTCTTGCTATGAAAGTTTTTAACTGCAGAAAATATAAAGTTCGCTATATATGTTTCTATTTGCGTACATTGGCCTTTTTGAAACTATAATTGTTTTCGAGATATAAAGTAGTCGTTGCTTTAATCCAGGCTATATACTATCTTTCCACTAAGTTTCATTTAAACTCCTTTAACCGTTAAGGCGTGATTGAGCAAAAAAAATCCATGCTTTTATATTTCTTATATATAATAGTTATTGCTGTTATTGCCGAAAGTGAGAATTCGGAATTTGCCCTTACGTCAGGGTTTCAGAATAATGGAAAATAAACCTGGCTTCGAAACGATTACAAAGGCTCTTCTATGTATACCAACTCTCTAGCACCACTCTTTGACACCCTTACGGCTCATTTTGCCTAAGACCGTTTAAAAAAATTCTCAGTCGCTAGTCCCGCATAAAAATCGTTTCAAAAAATTTGACTAAACTGCAAAACATTCGCATTCTCGATTTTGTACCAAAGTCTTACCACATATATCATTCTAAAGAAGTGCATAAGTAAACAACAAATAAGATTTCTAATGGACGCATTTATAACTGACAGTACGTTTATTGCATATGTGAAATTCCTGTCACAATTAAAATTCTTCACACTTCATAACACATCATACCACGCCTTCAATTAAATTTCGATTATCAATTCCGTTTGCAAATGCAATTTTAATTGCATTGCACATAAATCAAATACTAAAAGAAAAAACAGCATAAAAGTGCAACAAAGAATGCATTCGATGCAACACATTGGGAGCATTAAACGCTACAAAATATCAAATCAATTAAAAATTTAATTGCGGATGCATAAATCCAGGCGCAGAAGTGTCTGCATCAACGTGTGCATTATGATTCCATATTAGAAGTTGTGAATATGAATTCACAGACAGCGGAAAACGACCTCGTCCAAGCAGACATTATTTTATTAACCCATGAAAATTCTAACTAAAATTACCACTTCTCTTATTTATTACCTGAGCTGCTGTCAGCAAGTTCACTCAAAATGCATTTTAAATGACATGTTTTCACTAAATTGTAAATTTTATGATTTTTGAGCAGCGTTGCCTATCAATGCACTCCCATCTGCAACATGTCGCATGCCTCATTATTATTACTATTAACCAGAATTAAGCGTGACATGCTCCAAAGTCCAAGTCCAACCCATTCATTCAACGTAAGAGTTACCAATTCTTGTATTTATCACCTTAAATGACGATAAATTGTGCGTTAAAAGATTCCTAGAATTCTGTCACCCTACCTGCTGTCCAGCTTTATCTTCTGCTGTCGAGCACCTTGCAGTGTGATAGGAAAAAGTACCAACTCCACAAAAAATATCAATTAAAATATTGTCGTTGGTATTAAAGCAAACACGTTAACAGCCTGAACGTGACACGCCATGACATGGTGATTGTCAACGTAACGTAACGCAACGTAATGTCATTGTATGCTTTTGTCATTTTATTCGAATGTCAATATAGAAGTTTTGATTTATGCTCGTAAATTTACACCAAATGTCAATCGATCAAAAAAATTATGCTCGTTGACTCTCTCGCTCTCTCTGACTATCCGGCTGTTGGCCCATCATTTTCTACTCTTTCTGCACTTATTCTAAATGCCCATTTCAGTTGGCTGTGAGGCTCAAATTAAATGTTAATGTATTCAGATAATAAGTTATTTTTGGTATTATGGTAGCCAACAAGCTGTCAAAATCACACAAACTGTCAAACAGTAATTGCCAGTGTCCAACCGCGTGGTTAAGAATTTTAATGAAAACAGCAGCGATCTGCTTTTTTTCTTCCTTTGATATCAGGGTGTTAAGTATTTGGTTGTAGCGTTGAAGGGGTTGGACAGCATACGCAAGCGCAGCCATATTTGTTTGAATTTGCATTTTGAGGCTGTATTTTTTTGCTTTAAGGATCTAAAAAGTATCAACTAAAAATTTGTGTCAAGAGTTGCTGCCATTAAATTTGCATAGATTACCATTACAACTCTATTTTTCAATGGACTGGGGCTCAATCGGAAATATTTACGTATGTATACATAAGCTGTAGATAAGTCAATGTACATAATTATGCACAATTATACGTAATACACAATTGCCCAATGAAGAATCACCCAAAACTGATTTCTAATTTTGGGCGACTGTCATTGTAAACAATTTGTATGAACAATTTTGCCTTTGGATCATAGGTTCAAATCTCTTGAGAAACTCAATTGCTTTTTTAATAAAACTTCTTTTATATCTATTGAATGACTTGGTTCGATCGGGCTAAGATCCCCAGCGCTAAGTGAAAATGTCTAAAATGGACTTAATATCAATTCTGACTTACTTTCTGAGTTTTTGAGCGAGATTTTTATTTCGTCCTTGCACAACCAGGCGTAATACCACTAAAAGAGCCGACGCTAGATCATCAGCGAGAAATCATTTTTTTGATATTGTCTCTGTTCTCGGTCCCGATAACGAGAACAATAGCGATATTTGTTCGTTCTCGGTGAAGCACTAGTACTACTGTAGTTGTCATTTCTGCTACAATAGGCAATCACTTACATCATCATGGTTTAATATGAGCTTCATACGTCGAACCTAACCGGGATGGAAACTCTCTGTTACCAGTTTGATTGTACTAGGACATGCCCTCAGTAAAGGCAGTTTGAAATGTTAACAAAACTTACCGATGTTAGGTCTATTTCGGAATACATCGGAATACATGAAAATAAACATTAATAAAACAAAAAACATATCAATACGTCCAACAGGTAGTGAATCCTACATAGAAAAGGTGGATAACTTTATTTCGCTCAGGTTCAAGTTCAATTGGCCTCTGTTGGCTTAGATTAAGACTTCTTGAGATCCGGGGCTAAAATAATCTTATAAGCACCTTTTTTATCTAAAACAAAATTATATGGGTGACCAAAAAAAAAAATGTCATTCCAAGGAAGTTTTCCCCTAAATACTATTGAAAATCAATGGCCGTTTTAAGGGACACCCAATAAGCCTATGCGATGTCTATTGACTTTGTGATCAAACAAGAAAAAACAGTTCCTCATTTTAGATTTCTATAAAACACGATTGAAAATCTTAAAATGAAATTTTTGAGAAAAATACCTCGCACCTACTTTGAGCTCATTACAATTAACAAACAACACTTTCGAAGAAATTAGAGCAAAAAATATTAAATTAAAATAAAATCAAAATTACGTTAACGTGTGTGCACCTTAATGAAACAATCAGATAACCTGCAACAACATCAACATGGCCCTCATACACACCAATAACAACACCACTCACTCGTACTACCAACTACAACAACAAATATTTAACAATAATAACTTAATTTCAACTTCCAAGCAACATCTACTTGAACCGATTTCATATCTTAATTGCTGATCATAATTTCCCGATAAATTTGGTGCGTCGTCGTCGTCGTTATTGTCGAATAATGAAAAGCAGGCAGGCAGGCAGTCATTCCGACAGATTCTGCGGCAGCGCAACGATAGCGTCATCTATAGCGCCCAACCCATTTGGCGTTTCCAGTTAATTAAGACATTTTAGCAGAATCTCCTATCTTGCAGGCGCTGGTTTTTCTGGCTGCTAATCGCTTACTTCCTGCTGGAAATCGCTTGTAATTGTTTCGCCACACGAGGCTCCAATGGGCTGCTGTGGTGCTGAGTAGCAGCGGCGGCAGCATGGGCTGAGGTGAGCTAAGTTTATCGGTAAGCCATTGTTTGTAACGATCAGCAATCACAGCGTCGTAAGCGACAAATTAACAGCGAGCAACAACAACAACAACAGCACATCAGTAACGATAAAGACGACGACAGCAACATGAGGCAGCAACACGTGGGTGCCAGAACTGAATTAAAGCAACATCAAAAATTAAAAAAAATATTTATCTATGCAACAATAAAATTCGGTTTTTTTTTGATTTTTTTTTTTCAATTTAATGCAGATACCCGTCGTCAGTTGTTAGTTGAAAAATGTTGGTTCACTTCCCGTCTTAACAAAAGCTCAAAAGGCATAAAAGTCTCTCTTTTTTTGTGTACTTAAATGGCTAAAAAGCTCTTTTATTTAATTAATTTGTCAAATGCATAAATTAAAACTAAATTATTTTTTTTTTTACTAAAGTTGGTTTATGTTTGCGGATGTTGATTTTTTCTGATTAATGTCGTGTTGGGCCGTTTTGATCGCTTTTAAGGGTCTATTGTCAATTCGATATATTTTCGTTTGCAGCGTTATCTATCGGAAGAATTTCTATTAAAAATCAGTTGTTAGTTTTTGTTGTTATTTATTTATTCGTGTGCATTTGTTGGTGTGCGCCATATTTTTTTCTTGAGTCCACCATGTTGCTTTTTAATTCCACACTTAGTTAGGCATTTAGCTAACGTAGCTCTTAAAAGCTTTAATTGCTTCCTTAATTTCACGTTGTATTTATAAGGGGGGTTTTGTTATTATGAATGAATATTTTAATAACTTTTGAAGCTTCGAGTTTAGTTAAATTTATGGCCTTTGCCGAATGTTCGAGGAGGTATTCACAAAAAAAGCTTAAATGTGATATAACTTTGGAAAATATGAATTTTATACTCAAGGCGCTCACCAGTCTAATTTTATGAGTTGCACAATATTTTCCAAAGTCATTTCGGGGACTTCGTTTTGATAGCACAATTGCAACCCTGGAAGACAAAATTACAGCTGCCATTGGTGAAATACTGGCCGAAATACTCTAAAAAGTATGCTAAAATTGAAGCATACGGGTGAACCACCTCAGGCGTAGCCGCGGTCAACATTTACATGAAATATTCATTAAAAAGTAAATGGAAGGAATTGATGTTCCACAACAAGCAACTGTCTGGTGTGAATTTAGGCCAGATGGCGTGATTGGGCCTTACTTTTATGAAAATGAGGTCGAAATTGCAATGACTGTGAACGGCATTGATTACAGAAACATGATAACGGAGTTCTTGTAGCCTTAACTGAAGAACATGAATCTGTACGACATGTGGTTTCAGCAGGACGGCGCCACATGCTACACCGCGCATAAGACAATCAATTTATTGCTGCAACGATTTCCAGACGAGATCATCTCACGAATTTCTGATGTCCACTGGCCACCAAGATCATGCGATTTAGCGCCATGCGACTTTTTTCTTTGGGGTTTTGTGAAATCTCGGGCTTATGTGAATAAACCAGAAACAATTCCTGAGCCACATCTTTGTAAAAAGTCATCGAAAATTTCATGAAAAAATCGATTGCCTGTCATGTGAGGCGCGGTGGCCCTTTGTGGTATATTTTATTTATTTAATTTTTAAATGAAAAAGGGTGCTTTTTCTGGAACACCCTCTATGTGTGCCAAGACTTTTATTTCTCCTAGTTTTTTCTGCTGTATGTATTAGCATAAGCCACTGTGCGGTCTACGATCATAATTATAATTCTGTTTCTCAGTAACTTTATTTTGCAAACTCTGAAGTGCTGTAATCATTTTCAATATTTAACTTTAGATGTAGTTCATTCATAAAGTAGTTTTTATGGAGTTCACACATGAAATTAGCTAAAAAAGGTCGATTTCCCAAGTGTGAGATATCTTCAAGTATGCCTTAAGACAGATATTTTGCACCTTACGCAAAAATGCATATAAATCACAGTTTTTCGAGATATAAGGAAACATAGTGGAAATTAATTCCAAGACGAAAATGTTCTGGCTTCAACCTTGTTTCAACTATGAGTTGACTAATAGTTGATTTTTTATACCATATCAATCTACAGTACAAGCGAAAAATAACCAATCACTAATTGACTCTTTGAACTGGGAGCTTAAACAAAAGAATTTAAATAAAAATGCAAAATGTTGCAATGTAGCTAAGCATTAAATTTGCAAAATTACGCTTTAATAAAATTCCAATTTAAATGTAGGTACCAAATGTTTAAAAGGTCAACAGTAACATTTAATTTGACGAATAAACGCAAACAACGAATAGTTTACCAGCAATAGAGCAAAAACTACAAATAAAATCAAATTAAAAGACTAAACTAAACAAAGAAAGCAATTTGCGATCTGAAGCAACAAGAAAACAATCAAAAAAATCACCTGAGCTACGTATAAATGAAACACAAAAACTACTGAAAGCCAAACTGTAAAACTCTGCACGAGTTACCAAATTGAGCGAAGTGAAAAAAAAACTACGATTTTATTAACCGCATAATACTGAAGCAAATTAGTATGGAAAAAAAACTGCAAAAATCGTGCAGCACACATTTTAAGAAGGCAGCAATAGCAACAGTTGCAATGGCAGCTACAACAAATAGAGAAAAAAAAAACAGCAACAACATTGGTATGCAAAATAGTTTGTAATTACATGCAAAATAGTACAACAGCAGCAGCATCTCGCAGATACGCTATACAAACTGATAGATACTTATTACATATTAAAAGCAATTTCGTATCCAATGGATGTGCAATGCGATGCCTAACAGTTGCAGATGCAAATGCAAATGCGGATAATTTAGCGCCTCGCACAAAAGTAGGCAACCAGAGTTGCCAGTGCTCAAAAGTATAGCTAAAGTGTTCGTACATCTGATTGACCTCAAAGCCTAAAAATATAAATGGCAGCTCTGGCAACATTTGAAAGCAACAACAATTGTAAAAGCAATTCTAGCAAAACTATTTGAATGACTGAGTGACTGACTGACAATCTTGGCCACTTAAATGAATCGACTCGACTGATTATTTGATTAAATTGCTGCTAATAACATGACGTTGATGCCATAGCAATTGTTGTTGTTGTTGTTGTTGTTCTAGCCAGCGCTGTAAGCCAAACATATGAAATGCTACACATGCGTAGCGAGCGACTTCCTTAGCTTTTGGCCATAATTTTAAAAATGATGCTGTTGCTGCCATAGTTGTGGCAACATCGTCAGCAATAGTCCGATTCGTTGGCGTTTTGATGTCTCTCTGTTGTCTATCATTTGTTAATTTCTATTTTGTTCTATTTGTTGTTGCTGTTGTGATTGTTGCCACTGTTTTGAACAATTTGCCATCCATCAAATTGTGATGTTGCTGTTGCTGTTGCAGTCACAGTTGCGATTTCAATGCTATGTGTTCTGCTTTTTGTGCTTCATCCTGACTTTGCATTCTAATATCGCTGCTGGGTATCCATTATCAGTTCTTAGTTGCTGTAATTGTTGCAACTATTGCTCTTGTATGGCTTTCGTTTACATGAAAATTATTAAATTATATTGCTGTTGTTGGGTGGAAATTAGAGTGAAATACGTTGTAATTGCTGCGTTCACTTCTGAATAGCCAACATCATCGTTATGTGTGGTAGCAAGCAACAAGACCAAACGATGCAAATTAAATGCAATTCAAACTAATGCATAAACGGTTACGTACTAAAAGTGCTATTAATTAGATATATTTTAATATCTTTTATATAGATAAAAAAAGAACGGAAAATTTGCAATGCTGAATAAAATATTTATTTGAAACGATACATCAATAAAATGTATTTTATGTAAATATTTTCCGCGGTTACGCCTGAGGTGGTTCATCCGTTTGTTTCAATTTCGGCGTACTTTTACCAGTATTTCGGCACAGTATCTCACCAATGGCTGCTGTAATGTTGTCTTCCAGGGTAGCAATTGTGGCTGGTTTGTCCCTGTACACGAAAGGCTTCACGTAGTTCTACAAAATATGGTCTAGTGGGGTCAAATCGTGTGATATTGCCGGCCAAGGAACTGCTACAAAACGTTAGATTAATTGCTCATCAAGCTCGTCTCTCGATAGGTCCATGGTTTCGCGTGCCATCTAGCATCTTTTTGTTGAAACAACATGTCAACCAAGTCCAATTCTTCCATTTTGGGCAAAACAAAGTCGGTAATGATCGCACGGTACATTGCTCCGTTGCGATTTTCATTAATTTTGGAAAAGTACGGTCCAGTGATGCCGTCGGCCCACAAACCACACCAAACAGTGTATTTCTCCGGGTGCATTGGCAGCTCTTGAACTGCCTCTGGCTGCTCTTCAAACCAAATTCAGCGATTCTGTGTGTTGACGTACCTATTGAGCCAAAAATGAGGTTCGTCACTGAAGAAAACTACCTATTAAAACACATTTCTCACAGAGCACGAACTTTGATTATAAAATTCAATAGTTTGCAAACGATGTTCGTTTACAAGTCTATTTTTGGTATAATGGCAAACTATATTGGGCATTTTTGGCGTCAGCACATGCTACAAATCATACGTGAAGTGTCAAAAGCTTTACCCTGAAAAAGTAAATAGCAAAAAAATCACCATTTATAAGAGTTGTATTCGTTTCCCCCCCCCCCCTCCTTTTTCAAATATTTGCCCATTTCAGAAACTTTTGCATTCCAAAATGAATACGTCCTGCAAGTCTATGAAACTCTCTAAGATTAGAAAAATTGATTTTCCTGAAATGTCGCTCCTCTGAAAGAGCCGCTCTGAACAAATTTCGCTTTGTTTTCACCACAGGTCTGATTCAACGGATTGCTATTGTCATTTCAATGCCGAATTATGTAGATGACTGTAAATAATCCCCTAGTTGTGATGGAAAAAGTTGTTTATCATTAAGAATATCTTAAAAACGATGATAATTACATGAGATCATCTATGTCTTACCCGTGAATTTCGCCCTAATAAGTATATGCACATTATATGTTTAACTAAAACAAAAATAATATTATTAATATTATTTGCCACTGTAGGCATATCATGGTATATTTTTTTGACACACATAAAATTCATTTGAATAATACCAAAATGGATGAATAATACCAAAATGGAAGGAAAATCAACCATAAGCCACATTCATCTTAAACGTTACCTAGAAAAGTATGCCGTGACAAAGGCTAACTAATTTGTCCCTTTATTAATCTTGATTTTGAATGATTAGAGCCAAGCTGTTTTTTTACCAAATTAAGTTTAACATTTCACACATCCTCTTCATTTTCTTCGTACTATTTTTTTAAGCCATTATTTGGAAAAAATCCATTTTTAACATTATACCATAGGAGAATTTTATGTGCAATACAATCTAATAATTGAGAAACTGAGTTCTTTTTTGCCTCATCAGCTTATAATTATATATTCAATCTTTATGAGTCCCAAATATATTTAAAAATGAAAAATTATCCGAGTGGTCTTAATATATAAAGTATGCATTTTTTAAAGATGGTGTAGAACAGTCAAAAGTATCTACGAGAACATTGGTTTCATGTGTAAATTAACTTTTAGTTAATATTAATGACTTCGCACACAACAATTTTTACAACTAATACACCCCCTTTTTATATTTGACATCGAACTATGCTAAACTTCTTCAAACCCCATTACATAATTTTCTTTATCAAATGGATGTATTTCTAACATTATTTAAGTGAACTATTTAATCATAATAAATGAATAATGAATAAATATTTACAATATGAGTTGCGTACACACTGCAATATGCTTTAAGTAATCCAATTTAAAATTTCAGAATTTTGCACTGTTAAGCAGGAAAATGTTAGTAATATTTGCAAGGATTTAGCAGTAACAGCAAATTTGCAGTCAAACGATTCTCTTTCTTTCGCATATTCTAAGATTTCGCTATAGTCCTGCTCAAGATAGAGCCTGAACAGCTTTAAGTCCACTTAAATCTCTAAAACCAACGCGATTATAAACACAACAAAATGCGAACAGGACTGACACAAACGCAAAATATGCAAATTCATGGAATTCAGAAAGGAAGAACAACATGTGAATATGATATGTTACACAGATCAAAGCATAGCTTAAGATATTTTCGGAAACTGCAAATTGAATGGATTAGTAGTATACTATATAATATGGCAAAATAGTAAAGGAATGAAAACATCAGCTATACCTCTTTAATCCAATTATCTATGCTGCTTAAGCAACGTCGCGCACACTCTTTTAAGCGAGTAGTTTGTCAGCACAATCCTTTCGTTTAGTCTCAAAATTTATTGCCAAGATCAATGCTCATCAGCTGATTTCGTAAAATTAACAATGCAATGGAAAAACTATGGGAGTGGTAAGGGATTAAGCTGATGAAAATTGAATGGATTAATTTTATGTTAAGGATATCCATATCAAATAGTAGACTCAGTTGCCTTTTAAGAGTAACCACAAAGCTACCATTTTTAGAAAGAAATTAGAGCAAAGCCAATTCCAAATATCATTACAACGGGGAAAATACAAAGTTTATTAGATATATTCTTGTAAACTTTATTTAAGTTCGGTTTTGTTGAAATTTTTTATTGCACATATGAAAATATAAACGCAATCCAGGTATGTCATGTGCTTTCTTTCATTACAAGGAAGCCATATCATAACTTTTACCTACTTATAGGAATGGGCTGCTTTAAAAAAAATATACCTAACGATCTTACGAGATCATTCGTATGGATTACAAAAACAAATTTTTACATGAGAGAAAGATTATTTGAGTTATTCTCAGATAAGATTGACATAGCGCCAGTCTCAGTTGCCTGCCCTTAATATATATCAATGCAAATTCTACCAAACGCCCACAACGAAAAATAAAGCTTATGAAACACAACGTACATGTACCTACATACTTTGAAAAAGCTATGAAAATCTTTTGAAACAAAATTAATTAGTTGTTACCGAAATGTTGTCTGAGCAAATGCAGCAATAACCACTGAGATTTGTAAATGTAAAACATCCAGTCTGTCAAGCCACAAAAATATTCCCTCAAAAACACACAACACGAGCTGCAAACAAATAAATCATTCTAATTTCTTTCACATTCAAAAACCAAAAACAAAAACCGAAACGAATTTTATTTTTAGAAAACAAACCAAAAAGACAAAAAGCAACAACGTGCGATCATCTCAATGTGATGCGAGTTGAGGATCATGTTGGCGCTACGATCATCAAGCTTTGAACGCTCCTAAATGGAATAAAAAGTGTAACATGGCCAACATGACACTCAAATTTATAATTTTTTGACTTTTCTGTTACATCAAGAAGAAAAAGGAAAAACAACAGCAACAACAATAATAACTTTATGGCTAATCGCCAATCGATCATGTCGAAATTATGACAGATGCGATCGATCGATGCTGTGCGCCATGTAGCGATGGCAGCAGCAGCGGCATTGCACGATCGAAGCAACAGCAGCTTTCAACAGCAACACTTTCAGCGTCAGGGCACGAATTTTCGATGCTGTTGTTGTTGTTTATAGTGTGAATGTTGCATGCAACGTGATTATTTAAATTAGATTTTTATTTTTATTTTTTTTCCAATTTCGATTTCTTTCGTTTATTCACTTCGATAATAAGATCGTGTGAAATGCAGCCCGAAAAAATTTAATTGCTTGCAGATTGTAGCCACATCATCATCAACAGCAGCAGCAGCAGCAGCAGCCAATTAGCAACTTTGCATAGCAGAATGCATTAAGTGCAGTTATCAACACTTGCCAACAAACGTTGTTGCAGCTGCAATGGGAAAAAAATATTAATTGACTTACAAGTCAAAATATTTAACACATGAAAAAAGTAATAATACAAGACACGCACATACCACGAAGGATGTGTGAGGATTAAATGCTTCGACAAAGTGGGGGTGTTGACAAATGTCTTGGCAATAGGGTGGATCTTTATTATAAATTCTTAGTTTGTAGGCGACAGTATGTGTAGACGAATTCACTAAAAGAAAAATTCAGAAAAAGTGGTTCGGAAGATGATGTACCAAAAAGAAAAATAATGTTTGGAAACTAAAGCAAAAAGTTTCCAAAAAACCGTTTTTTTTTTTAAGAAAAATGCACCCAAGCCAACTTGCTATTCCTATTTACTTTTAGAAGATTTCTAAGGTCTTTTTCTGAGCGATTCCGATTCATTCCTAGTGTTTGCGTGAAATTTAGTTGCATTACCCAAGATAATTCATTCAGTATGGCGTTTTGATTGTATGTGGGTGCCAAGCCCTCTTGTCATGATTTGTTTCTCCCGAGTCATTTATTGTATTTGTAAGAAGTTTTGTTGTTACCTTAAATAATTCTCTCAGTATATCGTTTTGGAGTCTTAGCCTGCATGGAAATTGTCACGCCTTCTCGTTCGTACTCGCCGACTTTTTGTCCAGAGCTCGTCTAAGTTTTCACAGTATTTTTCAGAAATTTGGCTAAACCACATCAAATATCTCTCCCAACATAGCGCTTTAAATGTTTCATTTGTGTTTTATATATTTACTTTTGTTTCTATCTATTTGGTTCACATTAGATGCCTGCGTGAGTGCGCGAATGCGGCACAAACCCTCACGAATGCAAATCACAAATTAAATAAAAAAAAAACAAAATACCATGCAAGCGAGGTGGGTGCTGCACTCACAAATAAAATATTCTGCGAGTTGAAGCACTCGTAGTTTATTGCATTCGACACCGAGTAACTTGTTGTCTCTTAATGCGTTTGCTATTTTGTGACCAGCTGGGAATCCAAGCCGGAGGACACTCATTTTACTAGCCATTTCTATCACCATTCCTTGGAACCATCGATTGACACCTCTCTTGTCCAGATCAGACCAACTTTAGTTTCCACCCATATGACATAATCACTTTTTCTTAGATGGCCCGATGTCACTCATATCATTAGCTGTTTCTCTGACCATTTCTAGGTCCCATCGATTGACACCAATTTCGTCCAAATTGGACAAACTTTAGTATCGCATATATATTTGGCCAAAAATTTTTCGAAGTGCCTTATCAGTTTGTTTGTTGTTCTGTGTAGATCTATATCCATGGCTTTTACTCAGGCTCGGTGTTGTAAATGTTTTTGTTCGGCTTGAACATTATTGACACTAAATACGAGCCAAAACGAGTCAGAGTGCAAACGAATCACAAGTCATATCGTTCAATAGTTCTTTTTTGTGCGGTCTACTGATGACTCGCACAATGTCAATAGAACCATTGCACTCAACAGCAAGTACACTGCTTGGTTAACAGAGCGAGTGCACACACGCAGAGCTTCTAGTTCACATTTAATTTTTTTTTAACCAGCTTACATATTTTTCGCGTTAATACCTTGTTAATTTTGTGAATAATTAATTTGAAAGCCTGAAAGTATACACTAAACATTGCTGTAGCTTTTGGAGAGCAATCAATAGTTAAATAGGCAAAAAACTAACAAGCTTCAGAGCATTATTTTAGGGGATTCAAGTCACTTATTGCCTTACCGCAGTCACGGTGTTATTTTGGATGAATTAGCCGAAGACAATGTTCACCCTAACGCACACGCGTTGCTTCTTCTTTCAATTGCTTTCACTCATTTGTGTTGCCATGAAGTAGTGTTTACACGGCAGCCAATTTAACAACGAACTTTCAAAATTTTTCAAATTTTAATTTTTTTTTTCTAAATGGCGCCTGATCCGCCGCCAACAGCAGCTGTTAGTCATTTGCTATGTTTCTTTTTTCTTGTGAAAATTCAATTCTTCACTGCATTGTTAAAAACTAACAGCTACATTTGTATCCCACAAATACATTTGTATCTATCAACACTCATTCACAATTGCATTTAAATTGAAATGAAACTGTAATAAAAAAGAATTGAAAACCTGAAATTTTCATAGAGAGGCGAAGTGGCAACTCATATGCATGCGTTCGATGATGATGATGAGTGAATAAATTAATGAGCAGCGATTTGTCTGTCTCCCTGTCTGTTTTTATGAGAGAAAAATTATTTTGGGCCAATTTGTTTAATGGCTTTTTTAAGTGATACCAATTATTAAAATGGTTTGCTTGGGTGTTGTGCGCACAGCTTTCATCCCTGTGGACAATCCTTGTTTTTCACAACATCACCACCACTTACGCGTACTACCAATGGTAATGTGAAAAATATGTTGAAATTTTTTTTAATTAATCGAATTATTGATATGCAACAATTATGTGCTTTATTTATGTGGAACATTTTTACGAGGCTTCATTGAAAACTTTGTATGAATTTCGAATGAAAAGAATAATTTTTGCTTATTAACTGTGAACTTTAATGACCACATAAATAAATACTTTTTAATTTATTGGTGCAGCCAATAAATAAATTAAGTAAAAAGGTACATTCAATGAAGCTTAATACTCGGTAAATTTATGAAACGAAATATAAACAGAGTTCAATGTAATTGGCCTTAAAATGACTTGAAAGAAATTTTCCGGACTCAAAACTTGGCTAACTTTTGAATTTCTTAATTTTTCTTCCGACTCACTTTTTTAATGAAATATGAAAATAATATTCTGTTTCAGATTCGGCCCAATAGTTATTATAATAATTCCACTTAAAATTTTGACTCAATTCCTACACTTTGTATTCAAAATGTTTGATTATCAAAAAGGCATAAAACACCAAGGAAATTTATAGATTTTGTTAAATTAAAAAACAATATTGAAGAAAAATACTTTATGTCTCGATTGGTTTTCGAAACAACTACATGGAACATTGAATTTTTCGATTTATGATATTCATAGGTAGATACTTAACAAAAAATATTACGAAAAATATGAGATATCCTGCTTCCGAAGCAACCTACCACAAAATGTAAATTTGACAGATTTGTATGAAATGACCACATTCTGAATATTAAATCAAAAATGTTTTAGGTGTATAAGAAGCATTTACTGCAAATATTAATAAACATTTCGGCGAAGTAAACTTCTACATCACACAGTTTCTATCCGGACAGGGACATTTCCAAAAATACCTCAATAAGATGGGGAGAATTGAGAGGCCAGACTGCGCATTTTCAATTGTAGAAACTGGACAGAAAGTAGATGTGAACTACATAGAGGTCGGTCTATTGACAGTCAAACACATAATACCGACCATGCTGAAAAGTGAAGAAACTGGATCTTGATCGCACGATATGTAGAAAACGTACTCCAAAATGAAAAAGACAGATCTGGCCGCTAATCAAATTGGAATAAATTGAGGTAACGGGGGTCTCGATTCAGGTTTAGAAAACAGATGATGGCAAAGAACGTCAAAGTAAGGGGGAACCCGCCCCTCTCGAAAGAAGAGCTTAACAAGTTTCCCAGGGGGATGCATTTTCGAATAAGAAGATGTGGTTTATTCGGTATACCATTGAGGGAGCCCGACACACCGGCCTGATGGCGCGTAAAGCATTCCACCAACCTCACCCAAAAAAAAAATATTAATAATTATATTCATGGTCTCTGCATTACGCAAAATTATGGGATCCTTAGTAGTTATATTTATGTGAATTATACGTAGAAGATTAAGAAATTTAAATAAAAAATCTGATGCGAGGAAGCAAAATAATGAAATTCAATGATATAACGACCCACAAGTTTTCCTAAAAGTCCTCACTTTGCCATCTCGAAAACCATAGTAAAATGGGATATATTACGTACAAATGTACCGAAAATGCCATCACTGTTCTTGTGTCATAGTAGTTCACATACCTAGTTTTGTAAAGTTTGCATGAATGGTCTTTGGCGCATAGCTTACCAAAGTTGTTGCTTTTATGAGAGGTGCCGCTCCCATTTGTACAACCCTATGCACTTTTATCCGGTGCCTGCTTGTGGATCCACTTATTTTCGCTGTAATGGCCTTAAATGAGCAGAGCGCTTAAAATTATTTTCATGTATGAAAAAAAAAATTTCTAAATTGGTCCACTAGTTCCTGATCTCACTTCTAACATAACAAACAAACAAACACACAAACTTTCTGTCTCTCATTATGATTCATATCCCTGTAGTAGTAAAAATCAGTCTTAGTGAGTTGGTCCCTAAGCTGACTGCCACCCCTACCTAATCCTTTTTTTTTTTTAATTGAAGAAGTTGCGTGAATTTACAATCATAAAAAGCTCAGTCGACATTTTTCAACGAAATTTTATCAAAATGTAAGATTTAACTGCGATCCATTTTGCTCAAAATATCAACGACAGTAAAACCATAACCATCTCAATTTAAATCCAATTGAAAACTTGACAGTTTTCAACTGTTAAGCTGGAATAATCAAAAAATATTTGCATAGATTAGGCATAAATCAGTAACTGAACCGTGTACATAGTTAAAGCCATGCCAAATACTGAGCAATCCAGAGTCAGAGCACTTTTTGTTGATTTGAGCTCTTAAAGCCAAAACGATTACAAATGCAAATTAACAAATCTAAAGGGCACAAAACTGAAAGAATTCAAAGAATTCTACAGGGAAAGAAGTGGCAAATGTACGTGATATTGTAAAAAGATCAAAGCTAAGCTTAGGAGCTCGTATATAAATGCAAAATTGTATGAGGGTCACTTTAATAAATACAATTAGCAATGCTACTTTAACGACATTGCGCACTCATGGCAGTGTAAAGGCAAAATTTAACCCTTTACTAAGGACTCTGAGAGAAAATTTATTACGACTGCTGTTCATCGATTGAGCAGCTAAAGTTATCAATACAAAAGCAAAAACTGTAGGCGTTACAAAGAGATTAACCCGACAGGCAATACCACAGCAGCAGCAGCAAGATGGTCAGGTCAAATTTTATGACATAAATGGTCAAAAATTGTTAGCACACACGAGTCGGACGGTAATGGGCGTGTTTACGGTATACTATAAAGCATGCTGGACAGTAGCCGCATTAAGGTGAGCAACAGATTATTGGTATTACCGCAATTATCATTCAAAGTTGGTCGTGTTCTAAGCATAGGCAGAGGTAGGTCGATCGTTCGTTCTGCTGCTGATTATAAAGAGTGCGTTTTTTTGGGTTTTCACTTACATATTTTAATGCGCTCTTTGATAGTTGTTTGTTTAAGCAAAGTCACTATGACTAATTTGAAGGTTGACCATAGAAATGTGTGAGTATACCATGTTATATTAGTTGTTGAGGATATCCGGATAAGTAGCTGTATTAATTTTATGATAATCGAATCGAATTTTCATGTAGAGTTTTGAAATCTCTGGTTTTTGTGCTGATTTTTGATCTTCAAAATTGCATCGGAAATTGATATCATTGAGTTCATTGAAAGAGATTACACGCGAAAATAATTTATGCTTGATAAATGAACAACATTTTTAATATTATTGTGTGTCCAAACAAATGTACAAAAACAATGTTTTTTTTTTTGTTTTTACAAAAGAGAATTGTCATATTTTTATTGCATTATTATCTCTTATAGATTTGCCATTAATGTCATAATAAAACTGCTATTAGATATATTTTATTTGTATTGTATATATGCTATTTCCTATATACTTATTATTATATCGCCTACATAATTTTCATTAATTTATTAATCGATCAAATAAATTTATAGTTTATTTTCTTTTCTAAATTTAATTTTGTCATTTGTAGCCATTTATTTATATAATTTTACATAATGAGCCAATAAAGTTTTTTTCGCACATCCCACTTAAGTGCCTAATTTGTAAATTATTGCCATTTGGCGTTTATTTGGGAGTGTTCATTAGACATTCAAGTTTTTATATCATTCGTATTATATACACATCTCTACAAGTAGGTACTAATTTATTCAATAGCAAAAAAAAAGAAATAACATCTTACGAAACAGTGCCGGAGTTGGTCTTGAACCACACCTAAAAAGCATAATAAAAATCATTAAGCGTTTATTAGCCGGTTATTTGACTGCGTTTGATGAATTTCTTTCATTATCCAAAATATTTTTAAATGACATTTTTGTTGATTTTTTTTTTTTTTGGAAATGTTATTGGCGAAAACAGTTAAAAATTTCAATTATGTAATGAGTATAACCTACCTACATTGATAAACATTTTATAAGGAGTGGGCGATCAAAACGAAACATTTGCATTTGTTCAATTTTTGGAACATTTTAAACTTTGTTAAAATAGCTTTTTAAATTTAGCGATTTTTTGATCAATTAAAAATGAATAATCTTTTTTATTTAAAAATATGGCTTTATGTTGAAATTTGTCACTTATTCAATTTGTGACAGAGTTGTGAAGTTCAGTCAGGGATCACTAAATATATGTCGGATTTTTACACGTTAATCAAGGTTTCAATGGTTGGTATGGTTCATCTATGCAGTGGCGTAGCGCTTGAGGGGGGCGGGGAGGGCGGCACTCTTCTAGGGGCGGAAATTTTCCACAATCAATAATATCGTGTAATCTAACAAGCTGCTTGTCAGAATGCAAATTTTTGTTTTGCATCGCAAACTCACATGTAACATCGCATGTGTGTAAGACCCCTAATGCAGTGCTACCCATTCTCAAAACTGACAACTCGGTATGTTTCCATACAGGTATTCCTACCATCATCAAATAATATATCTTACTGCGATAAAAATGCTGCTTCTTCCAAACATACATATAGGTCTAATTGTATTGGTTTTTTTCTTTTTTCCTTTGAAAATCAATTTTGACACTCAGGCTATGAGTTTGACAGCTTGCGATAACCTATATTACTATTTAAGAGCTGTGAAATGTTAAGTTATATTCGATTCGATATGTAATATAATATTTCATAACCTTAATCCTTAAGGCTTAAAGTATAAGAAACTAAAATGGCGATTTCGCATAGCGATTTCTTATGTGCATTCTAATTGTTAGAATAAGTATGCAATCAATAAGTGTCGCTCGGATCTGCTTTCAGAGATATAGCTATGGGAAGTTGCGTGCATATAGTTTTTTTAAAAATCGCTATAGTTCGGGAATACTTCCAAAAAAATGTGGGTGATATATTAAAGTTAATTTGCCAGGCTACAGTTTTTGTGAATTTTCATATTATTTTTAAATTTAACTCGAGATATCTGAAATTTTGACGAATTTTTATTCACGAAACCTTATGGTTTTATTAGAAGAAGAAGATAGAAAGCTCTATTCATTCTCTCTAAAATGAATTAACATTTGTGCTAAGTTTTTTGTATGGACCTTTTTTAACCGGAAAGAAAAAGAAACTAAATTAAATTTTTTGAACTTATGTATAAAGTTTATCATCATAAAAAGCGCAGGCTGTGCTAGCGAATCTGGTGTTGGACATATTGGAGACGTCGTGGTGACATTGTCGAAGAAAAGACTTCATATCAAAAATATATAAAAATCTTGCCAAAATTCGTCAGAATGACTTTATACAAGTGTTGCATAATTTTGAAGGGAATGAATTGAGTTTTAAGGTAATTAGTTTAAATTATAAATACCATATTTTTTTGGAAAAATAAGTGTTTTTCGAAAAAAAAAATCGGTTAATGTTTCGGAGAAGTTGTATTATCTCGAAATTATGAGTTAGACGTCCAATATTTATGTATCTGTATTGTAGCTCATTAAATGTTTTTTAATTTTAAAAATAAATATGTAAACAAAACGTTGCACGGATCTAGTTTCGGAGGTATATCCATCGGAAGATGCGCTTCTCTTTTCTAAGGGTCACCTTAAGTTGGGAGGCACTGTAGGGGTTTCCAAAATGTAAGTGTTATACGAAAGCTAATTTATAAAGCAACAAAATCGGTGCATTCATTTTTGAAATTCAACCAAATTCAATTCAAATTTATAGAGCTGACTGAAGTGAGGACCTTTTTTTTAGTTATTTATTTTTGTAACGATTTTTTTTTTCGCTGGGGGCGGCAAATTAGCTTTCCGCCCTGGGCGGCACATGACCACGCTACGCCACTGTATCTATGTATGTATTTACAATTGCCATAAGCATTACTGTACAAGGCTGTAGATCGTTAGATTCAGACAAATATTAATCTTTTCTATAACGAATTTTTCTTTTGGATCTAACTATGCAAAATTGAATTAATGCTGTTATACAAATGATGTGAAAAATGGTCGACTTAAGAGAACTACACCCCAACTCCCAGCAAAACCAGCAGCCGGAAACCTGAGCAATGCATACGCATCCATTCATCTACATACACAAACATATGACTGAACACACACTTACCAATGTAACATCCCAGTAAACGTTTAGAATAACTGAGTAAGATATAAATTCTGATGCTAGGCGATAGTTTCTTTGGGACAAACTGTCCGTTGGAAGTGACTCGAATTGTAGGGAAGAGTTTTAAGATATTGTTGAGTAAAACCAAATAAAAGCTTTTACGTAATTAGACTTGGAATTATTCTTAATTCTTTTACACGTCACTACGTGTGTGGATATTTTGTAGTTATTTGTTTAATAATTTATTTCTAGTTGAAAATGGTAACACAACTACAGCTACATTTGCCGCCTGGAGGAACCATACGCTGCCTTAAAGAAAAATCAATATTAAATATTTGTCACTTCGATTCGAAATTCGAACCCTTTTTTTCAACAAAAAAAATTTACAAAAGTTTTAACAAATCAATCATAGGTTTTTTTTTATTTAAAGTTGGAAATTAATCTTTAAAAACAAATTTTAGTTTACTAGTCCTCTTTAGCAATGCTACCGGGTAAGGCTAAGGGGGACTGTAGCCGCCTTATCTTTGTTTTGGTCAAACTGTCAAAGTACATCATTAAAGACACTTACTGAACCATTTTCACTTTCAATAGCAAAACATATTTAGGAAAAGGAAAAATTGCTTGAAATGAAATGCCCGTTGTCAATTTTTAGCCAAGGACCCCGCAAAGCCTTAATGCGGCGCTGCAATCATATATTTACATCTGTTGGCATCCACACTTGATTTACTAAATGTAAATTGCAAATAACAAAAAATGAATACCGAGATATGAAGCATTGAACTGAAACTCTTTTTAGATTAGATTTAAAAACCTTCCACATTTCTACTGGGATGTTACACTTTCCAAGTTTTAAAATTATTGCACTGAGAAAACGATTTGTTTGAAAGTAACAAATGTATGTTTCATACATCAGCAATGAAATATTTATTTGAGTCAAACATATTATATTTGGATCACATAGTAGTAATTGTTGGTTAAAGCATTTTATGTCTGACTCAAACAAATATTTAATTGCTCTATATGGAATACGATGTTATGTTCAAAAATATCGTTTTCTCAGTGTAGAGAATCAAATTATATCAGAACTAAGACCAAGCCTTCACTTTTTTAAAATGGCTTGTTTGCATCAACCCGTTCTCCATCAAATTCTCAACAGAGTTAATAAAAATATTTGATCAAAAATAAAATTGCAAAACAACCGTCGGCTTAAATAGAAAAACAAAAAATTCATTTAAAACTTCAACAAAGTAAACAAAAACACAGCGGTACCAGCAGCCCAACAGTAGCAGCAGAAGCAAATTAAAAGCAAAAACCACTGGATGAGTGAACATGGACAATTGTTGTCACTTTTTCATCCAGCGACAGCATCACCAAATCCCCACAGAGCCGCCGCATTTTTTCCAATTTTAATTGAATCAGTTAAGCTGTGCAAAACGCTGCTCATTTATTAAAAACAAATAATTCCAATTAGTTGTGTCAACAATAAACGACAGCGCCGACAATTCTGCTGGCTGGTAGTCAGAGTGAGTGCACCAGGGGAGAAATATCCACAATTTATTCATTGTTGCTGCGGGAACAATTGCAATAATACCAGCAACAACAGCGGCAGCAGCCACCATTTCCCAAAAAAAAAAAAACTTTAAGCTGGAACCGACCGAACGTCCAACCAACTGAATACCTAACGAATCAAAGTGCGAATGAGACGTCTATAGCGCTAATTGAGTAGCATAACTCCATCTTGGTTGTGTTGTTGTAAACAAAGAGCAAATGTAAACATTGAGAGAATGTGAACGCAACAGCGCACCCTTTTGGTTTGTTGAGCGCCCGCCGATTGTTGAGCTCCAATTATTGAGTTCTAAAGAGGGAACTTTAACTAAAAACACTTAATTGACAACGAGCCAGCGCTACTAGCATCAAAACAACAACAACATCAACATTACCCCGCGTTTCAGACATTTTGTGCCTCATCATACCATTTATGGTGTAAGATCGTAAAGACGAATGAGACGCAGAGCAAAGAAAGCTCGCCGATTGCTGGCGTTTATTAAGAAGTGCTATTGAATTTTTATCTGGCAATAGACACAGAGCAAAAAAATATTTAGGTTAATGCACAAACGCGGCTGTGAGCTAAATTGTTTGACTATATCCTTCACAAATTAATTTGTTCTTTCATTTATGTATATTGCATTGAAAAGGTGCGAC
Organism: Meiosimyza decipiens; assembly: GCA_963680825.1. Classification (NCBI taxonomy): domain Eukaryota; kingdom Metazoa; phylum Arthropoda; class Insecta; order Diptera; family Lauxaniidae; genus Meiosimyza; species Meiosimyza decipiens. The sequence goes on from OY804259.1 coordinate 77,724,928, forward strand.
GAGCATAGAAAAGTTATATATTCTCAACCAGCGACTACTCGAAAGTCGAAATAACGAGCCTTTACTGTGCCCTCTCTAACAAGTACACGCCCGAACTCACACTTTTTTGAAGTGTAGGCCTGCCCAAAAGTATTTATTGCTCTTATGCAAACAACACAGGCGGTGACTATGGGAGAAGGAGAGGTACTTTTTGCGCTTCAATATTTAAGACAGTAAAGATCCATATGTGAAAACTCTTTATGTACAAAACAATTACCGGGGGAATTTTAAAGATTGACTATTTGTATGTAATGATTTGTTTTACGTTCGTCTTATTGCGGCACACGTCGTTCAAATTATCGTAATCTTATTGTTCACACGGCAAGAATGAGTTTCCATAGGCATTAAACTCCACAAGAAAAATGGAAACTTGGATGATTCGAACAGTAATGCTGGATGATTCGAACAATAATGCTGAAGATGGTTTCCAAAACCATGAAGCTAAATTCAGAAGTTAATACTAGGTATGAGACTATTAACAATATTGTGAATTGTTGGATATAACAAATTTCAAAAAGAAGTAATCCTGTTTTTTGGTTCAGATATTGACAAGGATCGACTAATTTTACATAAAAACTATGTACGTTATAAGTACGTTTTAGATTTTTTACCAGAATTCATGAAATTTGTCAAATTTTTGCTAACGTTTCCTGTGACAACATGCACATTTTTTACATTTTCATATCATATGATGATTGTGACTCTACACCCTCCCCCACCCCCTGAAACCTCACTTGAAACAATTTTGAAATTCGGGCACCCCCAATATCTTTTGGAAGTCTCCGCCCATGATGCCGAAGTTAGTTTTTCATAATATATACAGATAAATAACTGGTCATAGGGCTCAATGTGGCACTGAATATGACATTTGATCTAAAAAAAATATTTATGATACATTCCTTAAAATATTTTTACACATTTTACCTGTGGCGTCAATTTAGTAGGGCTGGGGAAGGTAAAGGCCCCCCAAGGATCTTATACTAGTTATTTTTCAATACATTCATTCAATACACCCATCTAATAGTGGTGGAATTATAATTCTTGTCTCCCTTCAAGATTTCGTGAAGTAACGCCACTGCATTTCACTAAAATTTCATCAACTATTTGGAATATACATGTAACTTTTCACGTATATTGTTTGCTAGCTCTGTACTTCTAATATAACGGACAACTGAGCAGTTTTTTTTTTTTTTAATTTATTTTTTATCAATTTATATAGCCGTCGATTTGTATAGTACACGGACTGCATTCCGTGCTTCCCCACCCACCCGTTTTTCTAATAATTTCAACGACGCTCGCTTGTGATAATGAGCTTCATCTGGTTGGCAATTATTAAATGAATGGGGCTGCTGCTGCCACTGGCAATAGTCGTAACACAGTTAGGAGTGTGCGACGTCGAGCTTATCATGCGCTAGCTATACATCTCTTTCTAACATAGAGTGCAAGAGCTGGCCTTACTGCTTCATCACTTTGGCACGTTTTAGTGTTGAATACAGCAGTTTGCAGTACTGCTAACTTGTTGCCTCTCTTTTCAGCATTAAAATGCAATGTGGTATTGTTTGAGTCAACCAATCAAATGCCAGGAATCAGATTATCTGCAGTGGATCGTGGAAATTTTGTTTACATACCCACACATTTCTTATAACTTGGGTTGGTAACTTGTGGAACTTATTATTAGCTGTTGTTGAATGGGAAAATCATTTCTTTTTAGTACGTGGCATCCTAGTACTTAAGGGTGGCTTGGAACACAATACTTGCAGACTGCCTCCTTTTATTTCTTTGAAATTTTCGATATGTTTATTTGTCTAATTAATGAGCTAATTTTTTCATCTTTTTATGCTAATAAAATATATTAGTCCTAAGTAGAGCATAAATATAGCAAGAATGTAGTAGAGTTCATGATAGGAAAATATTAAATTTGTTGTTGTGAATATGTTCTTGTATTGACATTTTTGCCACATTTATGGTATTTGACTTGTGATCCTTAAGGAAGTTTGAAATTTATTTTCTACTTATGAGATTAAATGAAGAAGTTTGTGTCATGATTAAAATCTAAGCGTTAAAAAAATTGCATAATATGCATTCAAGGTGAACTAAAAATTAAAAAACTAAAAATTTTGTATAATTAAATCGTAATCTATTTTTTGTCGTTTGAAGTTTATGTTATTACGTTTATGTGGAGTACAATGAATACTTGAGAGCTTGAAATATCTTCTTCGATTGCCTCTGCTTGTCTTCAATTATAATAAAAATATCATATGATCATGTCGGGTTTAAAGAAAGTTCTTGCAAAATTTGAGCTTCCTAGATCAAACCTACGAACGGCTCTTAGGTGTAAACAAATTTTTGATTTGGCACAAACAATTTTCATTTACGTATCAGGTTTCACAAATGTAGCTGCGATATATTATGCCAAGAAACAGAATTTTAAGCAATTTCATTCTATAAATGTGATACGATCCTTTGTCTAATCTCGTTAAAATTTCGTGAGGTACTTAACATAGACAATAAAAACCTGCTAGCATAGGTGCCAAGATATTGCGGCTTAAGTGTTTTTGTTTTATGAAAGTTCTGGCTGACTTTTGTTCTCGTCTATTGTACGATCAACATTACATTATCGTCGAAAACGAGATATTTGCCAGACCCTTCACGTTCTCGTCCTCGGTAGTACGAGAAATAATTTTTTTTGATATCGGCTCGTTATCGTTATCATTCTCGGTCCAGATAGCGAGAAAGACGATATTTATCGGTTCTCGATTAAGCACTACTAACTGCCTTCAGAAATACTTTTTGCCCTTGTCAAAGCTCGTCGTAGTTTAATATTAGTTTTTGCTCATTAAGTCTTATAAGTTCTCGTTCCTGCAGATTACAATTTAAAAAATCTTCAAAAATTGCTTTACGTAATACTTGAACGCCCCCAATCATTTCCTGGTCTTATTGCTTTTTTAAGGTGAGCACTTTCAAAAGAATAAACAAATATGTACAGGACTTCAATGGTGTTAGGAGACTAAACTAGGGCGTATCTCAAAAATATGCGGTTCGAGATAATTGATGTTTTGTTTATGACAATTTGTTGAAATACCTCTATACCGCGGACCTTTGCGAGTTTCGAATTCTACACCCGAAATTTATAAAAGGCGCACTACCGCCAAACGCCGCAACAACGATATGCCATTTATTTCTACTGGCCAGTCACGTGCTCCCCAATTTTTAGGCTTTCGAACTAATGTGGCCAGTTAACGACCAACAAACGCTTTTTGCGTTATTCGCTGAGTTGGCCCCGCGAATTCAATTGTATTAACCATCAGTAAAATTCGAGCAAATCTAAGCCATCAAACTGCAATCGTTATAAATTTTTTAATAATTTGCGCTTGACACGTTCTGGAGCACTCTCGGAGTTTATCTGTGTCTACTTTTTATACAATATAAGGTAAGAGAAACATTATGAGAGTGCTCCAAAGCGTTTCAATCGAAATCACAATTAGTTTTTCATGTTAAATCATATGTTAAAACATCATCTTGACATCTCCTCACACGCTTTCTATCGGACGAAGTTCCGGAGACTGAACTGGCCATGGCATCACGTCAATCCATTTAGACACAAACCATTTTGTTTAGGATCATTATCCTGTTGAAACTTCCATTTTAAAGGCCTTTCTGAACTGGAATATGGTAGCATTACATCCTTAAATAAAATATCATACACTTTTTTGTCCATAATACCATCAGCCAAGCGCCAATATGAGAAAAACAAACCCATATGATAATGCACGTTCCACCATATTGAACCGGCTTGGTTGTGTATTTGGATTGGTAGTCTGCGCTTGGTGAACGATAAACATAGGTACTGTCTGGAGCTTGTTTCACCAAACGAAACTACTTTGTTTCTCATCTGTTCATAATAAATTGCGCCACTTTTCAGCATTCCAATTCATATGCTGTTTTGCAAATTTTATTCTTGCAACGATGTGTTTCTTCGTCAAAAACAGTACCTTTCCAGAGGCGTACCGTGCATGTCGGGCACACACACAATCAAAATTCCTATATCGATTTAGTTTCATTCACTAAAAATTCAAGGTCCTCATTTTTGAATTTCAAAAATCCTTAACAAAATTAGATATACTTCACGACTATTTTGCCGCCCCACAAGACTTGCACCCGGGGTGGCCGCACCTTTGTTGTCCCCTAGGTCCACTACTGTACCTTTCTAAGACTCTTCGCGTTCAAATTATTTTCACTTAGTCTACGGCATGTCGATATAAATATATTTTGAGTGCTTGTACCAATTATAAGAATATTTTAATTAGAATAATCAAATTACTCTATTCGAAATGTATGTCGGGACAAACTGTCAATACTGACAATATTCAAATCGTACACAAACATATTGAGAATTATAAATTCAACTGAGTTAGATTACTCAAATTACACTAGTAGCTATGCATCATCTAAAAAAAAAAAAATGCCAACTACAAATCATCGTGGTTTTCTATTATTTTGCAATGTCACTAAAATGTAAAAAACTACAAATCCATTGTTTCAACATTTTTTTCATAGTCGTTCAAAGTACAAAAAGCTTTGATGTCAATTGGCTTAAAAAGCTTAACTGAATTCATCTGATCTTTTCGAAATATATTCATTAGCTGTGAGAATGACAAAATGCGAGTGGTCCTAACTTTCAGGCTTTGTGCTCATAACATGTTTTGAGATTCGAGATGAACTACAACTTACAATATTATAATTTTTTAAATGGGTGAAAAAATGGTACAAGTTGCGTTGTAAGCCATATTGTAAGGATTTCCTTAAAACACTTCCGAATACATTTGCAACACTCGCAAAAACCTATTACAATTACAGATTTCAGTGTGCCATGATGCAAAAACAAAGCAAAAGACACAAACAATAAAAAAAAAACAAAACGTGAAAAATTAAAAAAAAACTCAACACCGAAAAACCGCCATCGACCCCCAACTGAAAACACCTCCCTGTCGTTCTTCACTCCATCCAATCGTTCCCGTCTTCAATCTGTTCTCAAATACAGCAACATATTGCTTATCAAGATGCATACAAAGCGCAAAGCACGTCAATTTATTTTCTGTTTTCGTATTATTTTCCTTCTTCCGTTTCCTCATCCCTCTTTGGCAATTCTTGCAATCACAATTGCATTCGCGCGCATTCGCTTTGTTTTGCACTTTTAACGAGGTAACGAGGTGTTTATTTTCACAACTCACGGCCAGTAACACCACCGCACCCACCGCCAGATCGCAAGTTACAGATGCAGATGCAGCGGACGTGCTGCAGTCCATATGAGGAACAAACAAATAAAGTAAAACAACACAGGAATATGAACAGAAAAAAACTGGCCGTGTTGCCGCCCATTTTTGTCTCGGCTGCAATAGCAGCAGCAGCAGCAGCAGCAACGGCGGCAGGCAGAAAAAACCACAATCAATTTAATGATGCTGTTTTGTTTGGTGAAAATTGTTTGTTTCGCTGTCATAATCTCGGCCAAAAGATGGGGTCTCAGATGTTATGCAGGCTGATGGAGTGTAGCGATTATACTGGTCAACAAGAGAAGTTTTTAGCTGTGCATATTTTATATTACATATGGCAAAATATTCGCATTTATTGTTGTAAGACTTTTACTTCTTGATATGAAAATTGGTCTGGCCGTATAAAAATTGTCTAACATATCGAACGAAAAGTTATGTTGTGATCCTTGCCATAGTAACGAAGATGGGAATTTTTCCCATTACTGAGCACATTTAACCTCGAGCTCACTACAGAACTCCCTCTCCTGCAATACAGTGCTTAATGATGCATGTACAGACTATGTACAACCCCTAATACTTACACCCATCTAAATGCTCATCTTCCACCCCATAATTCGACTGCTGCGTAACCCTGATTACTCATTGACAATGTATCAAAATCTTCCAATGAGATCCCCAACCTCTAAGTATGTTGCCATGTGTCACCCAAGCAGGTTTAGCCAAAGGAAAGAGAAGAGAAACAATGAGAGCAAGAGAAGGCCAACACTTGCATTTCTGCATTGACCAGTTTTTATTTTCGCTTTGTATCACTCCGTTTATGTTCAACCGCCCGTTTAACAAACTGAAAAGAGCTTCCACCGCACGACACATTTCATTTCACTCTAGCCAATGTTTACTAATTGGGGCCACCGTAAAATGCGCAAGCAAGAGCGAGAGCGCATTAGTATTGTGCTTTTCATTGGAAATGTGCTCAGTGTAGAGCACACGCCGCAGACGCTTAAGTTGGTTTCGCCTTGCTTTTTTATTATGTGCCCGACTTTCGTACGTTCGGCAACGCGACGTTTCATAGCGACGGATAAACGCAGTCACGTGTTCGCTTTCGTTGTTTTTGTTATCGTTATTGGCTGTTACGCTCCGTGCCATAGAATCGCGCAAAAAAAATTATCTGAAGTACCGTCGCTTTTGTGCAAATTCCATACAATTGTCGTGCGACATATAAACAAAAAGTCGCTGTCATTTAAGAAATCAGCTTATTAGTGACTTTGACAGCTTTGTTTGCTGACTGTCATTTGTGCGATTAAGAGACCGCGACAAAGGAAATCGCGGTGAAACGTATAGAAGCCGCTCCCACACAAAAAAAAAGAAAGGCTTAAAACAGTGAACAACGGTGGCTCAACGCTTAATTAAACGCTTTTAACCGCATAATGGCGTTGACAGCATTTCCACTCATCCGTTACCGTTACGCTTCAGCGTTCAGTTGTAGCAGTCGAGTTTGTCAATGTCACTTGATAGAGCAGACGCGCTCAGTTTGAGTTCAGTTAATTGTCAGACGCAAAAGTCAGATAAAATCGATCGACGGGAACGTTGAGATCCTCCGTTTTGTATTGTCACTACATACATACATAGCAACAGTTGTTGTTGCTTAGTTAGTAGTTAGCGTCTGTGCGTGTGTGTGTGTTAATTGACAAATCCACTTTATTTGACACATCCAACTTTGACCTTTGTGTCCGTCGCGTCGCGTTGCGTCGTTGTTGCCTTCAAATGGTCACGTGCGGACGCCAGCCGTTTAATATGCTGCCGATGGCACCGATTAATCCTTTTGTTGGACTTACACCATCATCGGTTGCCGCTGCAGCAGCAGCAGCGGCCGCAGCAGCTGCTGCCGCCGCTTCAACGGTCACCACGACAACGACTGTCACTTCGTCACCCTCTGCGGCCACTAAGCCGAGAATAGCATTTAGCATCGATTCAATTGTCGGCAAGGAAGCGAATCAAAAAAGAAACATACCGTCGCCATCTTTATCCTTATCACAACGTAGTGAAAGCCCCGAAACGCTTGAGCGGTCGCCAAGTCGTTCCTCCTATAGCGCTGAACTCCAGCGCGGTCTAGAGCTGAGAGGTAGTGAGCTGCCACATCAGCGTGGCGTAATTTTTTGTCGTCGTCGTGCATCCTTGGATCGTTCGCCATTGCGTAGTAGTGGCAGCGTTAGCCCTCCTTTGCACCGTAGTCGATCGCGTTCACCGCTTGTTGCTTGCAACCGAAATAGAGAAGAACGCACGCCATCTACATCGCCCATTCCGCTATCACAACAACCACATTCACCTCAGCTAATAGTGACAGCGTCGTTAAACTCTGTGCCACCTCAACCATCTTCATTATCACTATCGAATAAAGGTCCCATACTGGTACCTGGCATACCGGCGGGACTTTTGCGACCTTTACCTTTACCACCAGCGCCAAATATAGCTTTAGTTGCCCCGCCACCTAGCTCAACATCAACAGCCGGATCTACGGAGCCCGGTCCCCCACATCCAACGTCACATCTTCCTGGTCATCATCATCAACCTTCATCGTTACCCCCGCCACCACCTCATGGTATTCCAACACATCCGCCACCACCACCAAATCCTCATTTTTTAGCGGCACAATTTCAGATGGCAGCCGCTTTAGCTCATCATCATCATCAACAGCAGCAACAACAACATCCAGGGGCACATTTACCACCAGGACATCCGATGGGCATCTTTCCACCTGGACCACATCATCCACATTTCGCTGGCCCACAATTAATACGTGATAGTTATCCATTGTACCCATGGCTTTTAAGTCGACATGGACGGATATTTCCGCATCGTTTTCCAGGCAGTAAGTATTTTTGTTGTTGCTTTGTTATGAAAACTGTGTCCACTGACCAAAAATAATCAATTCTGATACGGTACGTAACTCTAAATCAATTTTAAGTGTCTACTGTTTACAGAGGATAACACGAAATGTAGACTAGGAGCCGTAAGTTAGAAACTGGATGCTACTTCCTAAGCAACTATGTTAGAATCGTGGTAAGAACAAAAAAAAAGATATTAATTTGCAAAAATTATTGAAAAGTTTAAAATTTTGCTAAGTTTTGTAAAAAAGATTTTCAGTGTAATCTAATTTGACAACTGCAACTTTCAAAACTTTCTTAAGAAAAAAAAATCTAAATTTTGTAAGATATCACATGGCTCAAAATTTTCACTTGTGTCACTCCTCAGGATTGATTTTATTGTGAATCAAATATAGCTTTTAAAATTTTTTTAAAAAATAGTACCAAATAGGCGTACCTTGGGCATTTTTCGAACGGGGCTAAGAGCTAATATGGTGCCTCCTTTAGGAAATTAAAAAGTTCCCTTTACCCAGTGGCGTCAATTCAGTAGGGCTAGGGAGGGCATTGGCCCACCCAAGGATCTGATACTAGTTATTGTTCAATACATCAATTCAATTCTAATAGTTACGGAATTATAATTCTTGCCCCCAAGGTTTTGGTGAAGTGACCCCACTACTTCCACCAATATCTATTTTAAAATTACAAAAAAAACGAAACGAAGTCCATCATCATGCCCCCCCCCCCTAGCTACAATACTGTTTACATAGGTTGTGGTCAAAACAGTGGTGTACCTAGGGGGAAGAGGGCAAGGGGCAGTTGCCCCGTGCGTACGGGCTTGGGGAGCGGCAAAACGGTCTTTGACTTTCAGAATAAAAATACAAAAACCGTTTCTGTAGCTCCTACCTTAAATATAAAAATGACAGATAGTACACCCTGATAGGAAAATTTGTAAAGAAAATAAAAGCAAAAATAAATTATGTTTTGCAACCGACTAGATTTTGAATGTAAATTCATAATGAATGGTTCATAACGAGTTTTGGACCGTTCTTCTATACACCCTCTAGACTGAGGGTCTGAGTGGGTTAAATACTCACTGTATTAAAGTGATGTATGGAACGAAGTTTTATTAAATTCGCAGCTTGAGGTCAGAAGATACCAGAGGTGTCAAAAAACTATCTATGGTATATTTAGGTTTATAGCATGTTTTGCATCTTGGCAACTGAAATACAAAATATTGAATTTTACCATTCGTTTAATTATACGTTGCTCATACGACATGTAGGCAAATTATCATTGGATAGGGATGACTTAGCCCTCTTCAGTGAAATAATCTTTTTATGCCAATGAACCAACTCTAAACATTGTTAGTCTGTTAATTTCTAGCAAAGTTGCTGCCCGTACCTTTATAATTCTAAGAATAGTTATAATTTTTTTTATTTATCAACTAGCTTTTCCCGCGGCTTTGCCCGCTCTCTTTTCCCGTTGTACAATCTTGCTTACAATTACGCAGTCCTGACTGCAGACAATCGGATACATAGCTTGGCATAATCAGTGCACACATCCATGTATCAAGTTTCACAACTTCAGCTGTCACAGATGCCAAGATATAGAGTTTAAAGTGTTTTTGTTGTAAGAAAGGTTCCACACCCCGTTGTCTTATCGCGTCCACATTTTATGAGGTTCTTAAAATAGATAATATACACCCTCTCTCCAAGTTTTAAGACTCTTGATACCATAAGTTACCAGATATAGCGTTTACTTGTTTTTATAGCATGGAGGGGGTCTAATCCCATGTAAATTTCGCGAGGTGCTCGGCATAACCTATAAACATTCTAGCACTAAATTTCAAAACTTTTGCTATCATAAGAGCGTATCATCATAGCGTTTTGAGTGTTTTTGAAGCATGGAAGGTGCCGCGCCTACTTATCTTATTGTTGCATGGATGGTGCCACGCCCCTTATTTTTATACCTTTGTTACTTAGGGATAGTGTAGCTTTTTATTAGTAGAAAAATTTTTAGAATCGGAACAGTAGTTAAAGAGATTACCCTCTACATACAAAAAAACAAAACAAAAAAATCAAACTTTACCTCTTTATATAATCAGAAGTATAGATGGGCTAATGGTACCTAAATTTTTGAGAAACCAATTTATGATCTATCGTAATATCTATCTAGACTAAAGTGAGTTCCTCGAATGTACTGGACTGCAAGTGTATATTGATCAATTATTCCAAGAAATCTATGGTTTTTCTCTGTATACTGGCCTGGCAATCAAGCCTGGAACACAAGGGTTCTTGAAATATATGTTGTAGGATCATTGGACTTTTTACAATTTCTTTAAAAAAATGTTGTATAGAAATCGATTTTAATTCGATTAATTCAATTATTGATAGAAGCATTTTATGATATATTTTCTTTAAGTCACGCAAAACAAGAAGTTTTTTGTCCTAATTTCAGGAACTTAATGAAATGAATGCCGTTCGCTGGTACTACTACATCTCATATATGTACATATGTATATGATTCATCTTTTTTAAGTGGTGTAGGTAATACTTATTGGAGAGCTCAATACCTTTGCAACCGATTTGAGCTCTAAAGTTTTACTGTCAACTGATGCTTAAAGAAACTTCAGTGTTTACAGAGCTAATTTAGCTGTTTTTTTAAGGATTAAAATTTGTCTCTTCCTCAAGGCGGCTTGCAGTCTTAAGTCTATTGAGGTTTTTCAATTCAAAAGTCAAATTATCTTTCAAGGGGATTTTAATGTATCGGTCATGCATTTTACAGAGACCAATATCATTGCTGAAGACTGCGGTCGATTATTTCTAATCGTTTTGAAATTGTAGACAATTTTTGTTCAATGGATCCAAAAAGTACCTTTGAATTTTAAACTGTGGAACAGCACCCCTCCTTCCGACCTAAAAAAACTTCGCCAAAGTGCTGTTTTTTTACTTAGCCAGGGAAATCAATATACAAAATATCACGCAAATAGAGGTGTCGCGCCCAATCGACTTTCACTTTGACGTGAATGGGGTATTTTGAAGGGTTTTTGAGAAGAGCACTGTACTCGTCTATGTTATATCTAAAAGCATTTCGTTTGTTTTTCAAATTTCCGTAATTTATTAATCGCATCATAAATGATCCTCGAACCCATAAGTGGTTTAAAAACTTTGCTTTTATAAAACGCCACGAAATTCAACCACGCCCACTTTTTCAAATACTTGATTGTGCAAACACATGTCCCGAGTTTTGTAACATTTATTTAAATATCTTCCTCCACGTAATATGCTAAGTTTTTTTTTTTGATTGCATGGGAGATTTGTCCAAGCTAGCATACTATTTGTCTGATGCTTGCTTGCCACGTCCTCTTGTTGAAATCCTCCCACCTTTTCTTTAGCCTTTGTCCAAACCATTCTTAGTATTTGTGTGAAATTTGGTTACATTCTCTCAGATAAATCGTTCAGCATAATGTGTTAAACTTTTTTTAATATCGGAAGGGCCACACGTATGTTGAAAAATTTACCTATATTTTGTTTGGTACTTGTCTAACTCATTTAAGTCATTTGTAGTTTGTGTAAAACTTAGTTGCAGTTGCTCAAACCTTTAGTTGTGCATGGATTTTGGAAGTGTTTGCTGTACAGATGTCCCATGCCTCTTAAGAACGTCAAAGCATTGTATTATTGTTGTAATATATAACCCGAGGAAGGTTAAAATATTTTTTTCTGAGGGTAACCAATTCCAAAATTAGCGAATTACCGAGGGCCGGGGTTAAAAACATAAAATTTTAAGATTATATGTGTGACCAAAAAAAAGTTCCTCCCGATTCGTTTCCCATAAAACATGCACAAATCTACAAAACATTTTCCCATGTTGAGGCCCCTTGAGCTCAGAGTCCGGACCTTGCCCTACCTCTAAGTAATCCTAACTTAACACATAAATTTAACGCTGGTAACGATAGCCACTAACTATAACATGTTGAAAAAATAATCAATCCGATTGGCCGCTTATACAGGATAGGGTAGTGTCCATGTTGGTTTGCTTTTTAACAACAATAAATAGCAACTTTAATGAAATTGTTGGAAGTAGGAGGTGTTATATTGAGAACGTTTTTGGGAGCCTTAGTGTCTCCATCACGTCATCGCAGTCAGTCTCTTAAACGCTAGCTATTCTCAACCGCTTGAAACCTCTGCTAATAGTCAGTTTCAAGCCTAAATAACCGTAATTGAAAATTGCATGTACCTACTAAGCCTATGTTAAGCCAAGGTACTAATCTTGGTTGAAACCTCCGCCTCCTAGTAAAACGATCGACCATGGAAATCTTATTTCCATTTCATCAGAAACTCAATCCCATATTTGGAGTTAAAAAAAAATAGATTTTAATTATTTTATTAAACTTTTTTATGGGAACTATTGGTTCTCTTCCCAGCAGTTATGTAGTTGAGGTAATTTCATAATTGGTGGACTCGAGTCATTTATTATAAGATTTCCGAAATAAATTCAAACAGGTTAACATAACAACAAGTTAATTAACGATCAAAATGATATGCTTTTTGTTTATTTACTCCGATCCGATCTCTTTTTCAAATCATCAGTTGTTCTGTCTCACCCCTTTCATATTTGTTGCAGCTGACGCCCCCAAGCAACAGCAACAACTACGCTGCATCAAAGCGTCGTGCCATGTACGCATCAGGCAACAAATTACATTTTAATTAAATTGTTTAAATAAATTATAGCAACTGGTAATTTTCGAGTCGTTTTTTCTCATTTTCATTATAATACCAGAGCATTAGTTTTTTTTGCTTCAGCCTTTAATGGCGCTTGATGCATCCCAAACGGCCTGTTAATGTATTTTTAATTGAGGTGTACACGAGTGAAATTTATATGAAGGCATGGAAAATACCATTTATTATTTGTATTTACTTAAATGCAGCTCCATATACGACGATGTCATCAGTTGATTTTTCCACATAAACAAGAAAATTGGAACGGCAAACAACCAGCAAACATTTTCTAAATGTTCACCTTTCACTTTAAGTAGTGACGGTTGTTGTTGTTGTTGTTGTTCCTGTTGCCGATGTTGTTTTATCATCAACAACTTTGAAATTGCTGTTAATTAGGCATCGTCTTTATTTAGTTGTTTTTTTTTTGTGATCATTTTTTGCTACGTTTTTTGTTATATCAAATTAACTTGTTAAAATGCTCGTTAACTCAATGTTTGTGTTTAAGTCAATAATTATGTGGATTTTAAACTAAAATTAATGACAATTTTAAGTGATACTTAAAAGAAATTGATATTTAAAAGTTTCGTAACGAAAAAATTTTCCAAATTTTGAAGAAAGAAAAGAGATTTATATTTTTCATACATAAAGTTTTTTTCTACAAAATTATGTTTCGGCTGATTTCACCCATATTGAATTTGGCAGCATTTACTTATGCCCAATGTTAAGCGATTTCAATTGGATGGTCCAAAAAAAACTTTGGTAAAACCACGCTCTATTTGAAAACTTACCTTGAGAGTACCTAGGAAACGAAAAAAAAATATTATTTGGACCACTCTAAAAATCATTGAGGAAAGAGAAAAACAATATTTTGAGACCAATACAAATGGGTTTTGATGGCAATGGTACTAGGTACTTTCAGATGTCCCGTCGACTCATGTCGAAAAGTTTAATTCTACACTGAAACACATCCTCCAAAAAGCATTTTTTGCACTTTTGGACTAGAATATTTCGAAAACCAGAGCTGAGCTTAAGTCAGATTCAGCGCGCGAAAGTCTTTCGGAGGAGTATAGTCTCGTTTCTTGATCTGATGTTAAGGAAAATTTTGTCGGCCTGTGATATTTATTATTCGCTGTAACTCAAATGCTATTTGCATTAGAAAAGTAAGTAAAAATTTTGTTGAAATCTGAATATTTGTTGTTCTGATATATAAAATAGTTTTCGGTGTCAGAAAAATTGCGTATATTGATTGAAAAATAAATATAAGAAGAAATCGAAAATTCCATTGCATACTTTCAGTTATTAAAGTAATGTAAATAAGTATTATGAATACTTTCGACAGCTTAGTTCTATAAAAGTTCTTAGAGCCCACGAGCGTTGCGAAGTGTGCGGAGGTGGGGGGATGGTAAGCCAAACGAGTAGATGGAGCCTTCTTAGTATTTTCGTCTAAGTGAGGTGCCACACGCACTTGTTTAGCGATCCTTCTTTCAAACTTTATTATTTTGCGCCGAATTTTATAAAATTCTTTTGGAAAGTATCATTGTTATAATGAGTTCAGCCTGGACTACTACTGCCAGTGCCGGAATTACATAAGGGAACTACGGGCACGTGCCCCTGGGCCCCCACAATAAACGAGTCTTCGATAGGGTCGATTCGGTTACTTTGGTTTCGTTTTTTCAGTCCGGATAGGCCCCCACCACTCTTGCGCCCATGGGCCCCTTGATTTGTAAGTCCGGCACTGACTACTACTATTCAGTCCGTAAGTAAAAAACTACTTTTTATCTGAATGGTATGGATATTTGCATTTTTGAAAAACTGTGGAGAAGTTGGGCTTTGTTAGAGCTTACCTTCCAAAAAAAAAACTTTCATTAGTGTAGGATATAACTTAGAAGGAGTAAATATTCAAAATTAAAGCTATTGTTGGATGACGGAGCAAAGATGAGATAATGAGATGCCTTTGGCTTTCTAATGATTTTCAATGAACGCAAGTAGCTTACATTTATTATATCTCTTCAATGTGACATAACATATAAGCTGACACCTCCCTCCTTCCATGTTATTCATACTTTGTCATAAATTCAACTTCCTAAACTAAAGAACGAAAAACATTAAAAATGATATGTCCTTATAAAAATAAGAAGAAACCGAACAAAGGAAGGCTAAAAATACATTTGGGTTGTAACAAAAAGTTTGCAAAATAAATAAAATAAAACAAACAGAATCACAATCGCAGGAAATGCACAAAAACAAATATGCAGCTTAACTGTCAACTAGGCATAGCTGTCATTTTGACACTTCATAACTAGGCATGTTGCATTAATTGAGACAAAAAAGAGAAGAAGTGAAAAACAAATACCTACTCAACAATGCAACCATGATCTGTTTTTTCATAATTTTCTCAGTTTTGTTTTTGTATTTTTTATCATATATTTAATTTTATTGTTGTACCTACTTTATCTTTTTTTTTTTTTGGCTGTCAAATAGTAGCGCATACTACACTGACAGATGCCTTGTTCAACTGAGCATGTTATCTCTCTGTATTTGTCGTCGCTGTCGTTGCATTTTTTTTTTTATGAACTGACTCTTCATAAATTGTTCCCTTTGTGCCTTTTGTATCCCGAGAAAAAAACGAAATTCAATAAAAAAAAGACCCAACACTTTTGTCTCCTGTAGTAAAAAGATTACCCCTCTTTTTTCTGACATTTGTTACAATTGACAGCAAACAATGTTCGTATAATGACAAGCAATCGAGAATCCGAGTTTGCTGCCGTTGGCGTTGCTTCATAACTCTTAAACTTAAATGATATTGGTAATTGATAGTGTTGCCGATCACACAATAGAAGTTAATTATTTTTTATAAGCCCATTTTATGTTTCTCTTTCGGTTGCTTTGTTTGGTAGCACTATCTCTTTCGTTGCTTTTGATTTGATCAACTCAACTCAACTGTCAATTTGATTTTAATTGAAACTTGTTTTCACTTTTTGGGAGGTCAAAATCGAGTTATGCCACAAAGTAGGCAATAGACATTAAGTTCCTTTTTTTTACTTTTTTTGTATTGCTACACAGTGAGAAAATAGCGCAAGGCAAATAAATGTAGATCAATTGATAATTAAGTGTAGCATTCATCGTTACTTGTGTACACCCTTGTCAGCTGTCACTAGCGAATAATTGCAGCAGAGTTTGTTTTTTTTTGCTGTTTCGTATTACTTTTGCCTGTTTGTAGTTCTTTATGATTTTTCTTTATGTTCACGAGAACTCGCTGTTTTTTTATGAATGCAAAAAAATGCGCTTCGAGGGGCTTAACTTTTGACAAAATCACAAAAGTTAAAAGCCAGCATTAGATGATATCAGCAGAATTCATTTTCTTTTAATGGCATAGCTATTAAATTTCTGGTTTCAAGCTTCTTTCTTTCCTTTGTTTTCGTAAATGAAATGGGTTGGACTTTGTAGAATTTTTGGAGCTTACTCCGGATTCTGAAATCGTGTATTATTTTACCTAAAACTTATTGAAAATTTTTCATTTTTTGAGTGGAACGACAATATTGAAAAATAACTACTCAATTTTAACTCTGAAACACAGATTTTATAAAATTTGTTTAACTGTGAAAAATCACTGACATCTACAAAAAACATTTTTGTGTACGATATTTGTTCTTGGGAACACAGAGCCCCAGCAAAATTTTTCCATCATGAACGATCAGTAGCGAATGCTTCAAAACTCCGTCGGATCAGAGATTTCATATACATACCTGCGTTTGAATGATGATGTTGATCAGGAAGCTGTGATTCTTGCTATCCTGAAGTGGTTCCTTTACTATATTAGTCCAATGAGTTCAGTAGGAGATTTGTAAAACATGGTTTCAATCTGTAACGATTTTCGCTCTTTGACCTTGACAGATAGCTTCTATTGTTGCATCTGGCATCTGCTGTGCAATTCGACATCGACAGTTGCCCTGGCGCCCTGGTTGACAAATAACGTACAGTCGATTATCCGCAATTCTATTGTACGGAAACATCTATTATCCGTGGTAAGAAAAGTCTAACTGGTTCATCCTCTGTGTGTTTGTTCGTTTGTCATACGACAGATGAATACTATAACTAAATACTTTTGTAAAACGGTGCTGTAAACAATAAAATAATATACATACATATTCGGGCATGCACATTATGTATTTTCGACTTTGAAAACTGATAAGGAATAATATAAAACAGCGATCTTGTATTTTCTATTATCAGAGTAAATTGCGCTCGGTCAGAACCATCACGAATAGTCAAAGTTCAACTGTATGACAGCCAAATATTGAAAATAATAAAATTCGGTTCAAAAATATTGAGATCCAATGTCGTTAATAAGAATGAAAAATGGCAGACATCAAACAGATGAGCGAACGATTTTTCGGTTTATTAACACTACCGTGGAAGACCTTGTAGGTCCTGCTATCGGAACATATTTTCTGTTCTATTAATGTTAACTGTCAGAGCTACCAGTGACGTATTCAGGATTTTATTTCGGGGGGGGGGGGGGCGTGGGGGGGGGTTTGGATATGAGATTTTTTCTACGTAGTGTATATTCTTTGCAAAATCGTTTATATACAGTGTCCGTCAAAATATTTCGGGGGGGGGGGGGTTCTATCCCCTAACATCCCCCCTAGATACGTCCCTGAGAGCTACCATTTCCCAACTAGAACTGAGGTCCGAGTGTTTCGCTTACTTGTTAGGACTACTGCATTAGAAAGGCCTTCAAGATGCTCGCTGGAAGTTTATTATATGTCAAGATAAGTAAAGTCTGAAGCTCTGCAAAGGATATTGACCGCTACTAACTTAAGCGAGTTTGGTGACAGCAAACAACCTAGTCGCACAGCCAACATGGATTCAGAAGTACCAATGATTCCAATTATGTGAAACTTTATAGTTGAAGCCTCGTATTGAGCTCTGATGAGGCTAAGGACCTTCAGAGCTGCATGCCATCTGCTTACTGCATCCCAGTTGCGATTGCTCTTAATTCTATCAACAGCGATAGTGTTATTGATGAAGGTATAATGTAGCAAGGTCTCTTATCTGCTCTACGTTTAAGCGAATGATATTCATTTGATTAACACATGATCATGCTGTTTCCAGAGAAATCGCTCCAGTTTCTCACATTCTCTGGTAAAGGCTTTGAATACAACTGACAATGATGCTATGTTTCAAGTACAAAAAGAATTCATATTTTTTGAAAAATTTCGCCATTACTCCTTGGAGTCAGAATGTAGGTATGAGTTCTTCTCCTTAAACTGACATAAGGAAAATGTTCATAAATTCAGTGGTAAACACCGAGATGGCTTTTAGCATTTCGGCAATGAAGCAACATTCGCCCGCGGTTTTGTCGCTGGTGTTTTACCTAAGGGAATGACTTATTGGTAATACTAATAGGACTGCCCTTTTTTGGCAGGTGCACTTTATTATGTCGGTAACTTTATCGGAGGCAGAGCAAATTAATGCTCTAAATTTGAAAAAAAAAGTGCCACTGAGGAGCTCAGTCGAGTCTTTTGAGACTTATCGCATGTGTCGATTTGATACTAAAATGCACATATTTCAAAAATTTTATTTCTTACAAGAAATCTTTCCCACCGCTACTATCATGTACTATTTCCATATATCCTATTATTAAATTAAATATTGAGTGTTACTTTGATGTATTAGATTTTTATTAGCGTATCGTGTGATTCATGCACACTTTTTGACAACCGGAAAAAAAAAATACAACAAGCAAGACGCTTCAGGTGCCTAGGTGTCCTTATCAACTTGTTACGCTACATGAAAAAACAAAAAAGAACAAACCAAAAATTTAATAACAAAAGGAATAAAACTTGAAATTAACAAGGGTTCCTATATTCCATGTTAGGAAACCCCGTGGATTTTTTCAAATTTAAACGGTTTCTAAATGCGATAAAAGGGTATCGTTCGAGCGAGTATGTGAAAAGAGTGCAGAGTTTTTGAAAAAAAAAGAACAACAAAAATAAGGCCGATAAAGGTAGGCGTTACAACGGCAACAGCATAAAACGCATATTAAAAACACGTCTCAATGTGATGGCGCACGATACACAGCCCTCATAGTCAAAATATGATGTTTTTCATCGATGCAGTGTTGTTGTTGCCTTATATAATTAAGAATCTTTGGTCATTATAGATGCAGTCGCTCAGCCTGAAAAGTCTAAATGTCAGTTCATCATTTTTTGTTCGGGTAACACCTTTGGGAATTGATTTTTAATTAGAAACTTATGCAGCATAATATGATGTTCTTTTCATAATAAATTCTCAGAATTTCATAATCCAATTAAAATCTTAAAGGGTTCTTATTTTCAATAGGGTTTCGTTTTTCAGTTGCACTTATGGATTATTTATGAATTGCAATTAACCTTAAATTAATTATGATTAATTAAAAAGTTCTAATAAAATATTATAAAAATTTTTAATTGAAACGTTAACGCTGGCTATAAAGCGAGCGCACTAAATGTCAGAATTTGACAGTCATGCATAAGAAACAAGTTTAAACATGCAATATTTTTCGCGGACCTTTTTTGGCAAACCTTTAAAAGAAGCCTAATCAAAAATGATTATTTTGTGTGTTTAATTATTGACCTTAATTTCTACAATTTACGAGGTTTTTATTTCGTGTTTTTAATAATGTACAGTGGGTTGAAAACCATTTTTTTTTGAAATAAAATTTGTAGATAATAATAAAAATATTTAGTACTTTTTATTATGTTAGCAAAATTCGTATGCATTATTAAAATTTCTTAACAATATCCCAGTCTTGCGTAACTCTTTAAGTTTAAGAATGAAACAAAAAAAGCCCAATAAATTAAATGAGCTACTTGAAAATTCACTTTTGGATCTAGTACTTTCTCGCTATAATAATTCGTATAAGGCCGAAAACTAAATTGACATTCAATTATTGAAACCCGCTCATGGAATGCTAATAACGTATTTTCCTCAATCAAAAAACATCTCGAAACCATTTAGGATCCAGTCCATAAAAAACCTTTTTCTAGATAAAAAATTCAAAGATTACAAAGGCTTTTATGTATAAGCATTACCGGTGTCCCAAGTACTTCTTCTGTCAAATTCAGTAGATACTAAAAATAATGTTCGATTTGCCTTCAATAGACGTAAAAAGCTTCTGCTTAAAGAACCAGTGTACCTACTTCAATTATCGGTCATAAGAGCACAGTAACGTAGATACAAATATTATGTCCTCAAACTTTATCTTGACCAAAAACTATCAGTTAAGTTTCCGTGAAGAGAATTTTCGAGTTTCTGAAGAGAAGACCCACAAAACTCTGTAAATATTGATACAGATCTTTCAAAACTCAATAATGGAGTATATAATATATGCATACAAATAATTGTAATTGTTTCCCCGCGGATCCGCCCGCTTATGCCTAGTTGTCCAATTCCTCCAACATTTCTCAAAGTGCTTAGTACAAACTATTTAAGCCCTTAGTTTCAAAATTCCACAGGTATATAGTAGGAGCTATAGATGCCTAGATATAGAGTTTTATATGTTTTTGTTGTATGATAGGTGCAACACCGTATTTTCAAACCACGACCACATTTTCGAGTATCTGAATGCGAGTTAACACCATTTTTAGTGATTTTGAGACACTGATCTTCAAAGTTTTAGTAACATAGACGTAATGGAGACAAATGGTAAAGAAATTCTGGAGTTAATGTGGAGTTGTTGGCTAAAAACGTCTAATTTGTACATAGAATTAAACTTTAATTAAAAATAATTCGAATGACACGCCTATCTCGATTTCTCTCAGAAATGGAGCTAACTCGTTTTGCCTTAGTGCTATAAGTATGTACATCCGTATATCAAATTTCAAGCTTGTAGCTGCCACAAGCGCTTTAAGCGGTTTTACTGATTGAGTGGTGCCACAAGCCATTAGTTAATCCAGCTTACACTTTTCAAGATGCTTAGCAAAGACTGTCTAGATCCAAGTACCAAATTCCACAACTGTAGCAGTGATGCCAATGTGTAGTGTTTTGAGCTTATTTTTTTGTATGCGAGGTTGAAGACACCTCACCTATTTGTTTGTAAGCTCCCGAACCCCTAATTCAACCGTATGTCGGCAATAACGCCACGAATGTTGGCTTCCAAGTCCCCTAACGTTTCTGGTTTGTTGGCGTAGACGAGCGACTTCACATATCCCCAAAGAAAATAATCCAATGGTGTCAAATCACACGATCTTGGTGGCCAATTGACAGGTCCATTCCGCGAAATTATGCGCTCATCGAATGTTTCCTTCAATAAATCGATTGTGACGTGCGCTGTGTGGCATGTAGCGCCGTCTTGTTGGAACCACAACTCATCCACATTCATGCCATCCAATTCGGGAACAAAATAGTCGGTTATCATGGCTCTATACCGGTCTCCATTAACGGTAACTGACTCTCCAGCATTATTTCGGAAGAAGTATGGCCCAATGACTCCACCAGCCCATAGAGCACACCAAACAGTCAGTTTTTGTGGATGTAATGGCGTCTCAAGGGTCTCATGTGAATTCTCTTCACTCCAAATGCGGCAATTTTGCTTGTTGACGTAGCCATTCAACCAAAAATGAGCCTCATCACTGAACAAAATTTTGCGATGAAAATCAGCATCGATATCAATCTCATTTTCGGCCCATACACCAAAATCACGACGCATTACATGGTCTCGCGGCTTTAATTCTTGCACAAGCTGGATCTTGTAAGGTCGCAAGCCAAGATCTTTGCGCAAAATCTTCCATAAAGTTGATGGACAAAGCTCCAATTGCTGTGCACGGTGGCGAAACGATTCATTCGGGTCCTCTTCAACATTTTGCTCTACAGCGGCAATTGTTTCTTCGGTGCGCACTGTTCGACGTCTCTGCGGATGCGTATTATCACATAGAGTAAACGTAGTGCGAAAACGATCCATGGTTAACCGAATTAATTGCTCTGATGGACGATTATGTCGACCATAAAATGGACGGAGCTTGCGGTAAACTTCGCGAACTGAACCATTATTTTCGAAATAAATTTGCATGATTTGCAAGCGTTGTTCTTTTGTCAACCTGTTTATGATGAAATGGCAAACCAAACTGAACATAAATGACATTAGAGTTGCCAGATTTGACCATAAAATGCCATTTTGATCTCTATTCGAAAAACAAACCTCTAAAAAAAACACCCTTTACCGACTTATGTTTGAATCGATGAAAACACAAAATTTGCTCATTTCAAATCACTTGGTTAAATCTTAATGTGGGATAAATATTTTTTTTATATAGCTCATACATTTTCCCAAAAATAGTGTGATTTTGGTTCAAAATTGCAGTTTTTGTGTGAGATTAGGAGACGGCGTTCTCGGTCAAATATTATACCTACTCGAGATTACTTTTAGCAATAAATTTGATGTTTTTTATTCCACCGCAATTTGATTTATTAATTTTTTTCAATCTCACACAAAGTTTTTGAATAAACGTACAAGATATACTAACTGCAAAAAGCGTTTCTAATCAGCTGAGGGTGTCAGGTATATACAAAATCAGCATGATCCTGACCCTTATATATCGCATACTCATTTCCATTCAGCTCCCGGTTAAATATGATTGGGAAGGATGCGGAAAAAACTTGTTACTTGATGCTGAGGTTACATTACTAAGTATGATCACTTTCATTCCATGCAACCAAATCTCTCACCCACGAAAGTCTGTCTACTGCACGGTATAATGTACAACAGAGCTACATTAATATTTACGTACTTTTATTCGATAAAAAATTTGCTTATCGCAAATGAGAAATACCACGAAACAGTCTCATTACAAAACAATAAACAAATTTAAACACTTCAATGATGGCCAGCACAGTTGTGATCCTACCGCCGACAGCGGTATGGTAGCAACAACAGTAGCCAAAACAACTACAACAACAATACCAACATTTTAAGTGAATAAGGTGGCCACACAGACTAAGAGTGAGTGCAGCAGCAGCATGCAATGAATAATCGCTGATAAGACGCCGCTACAAAGAATCATCATCATCATTGAAATGGTAGTTCTCTGGTGGTGCTTTGTTCCAGCGATTGTTTTCAGCAAAATTGGCCGGTGTTGAAAGGTTCACAGATTTACGTACACTTTAATGCATTGTTCGCAGCTGTTACTGCTTTGCTACACTATGGTTTATATTTCAGATATATTCTTTTAAAGATGCTTGCACTGTTTCTTGCTTAACTTTTTTCAAAAGTCAAACGACATTTCAGGTTAATCACGACTTTTACATGACGGAAATTTTTTTCTTTTTCCTCCTTAGAGTATTGCAGCTGTGCAACATTTTTGTGGTTAATTTCTGGTACCAGACTTACGAATAAACTTTTTTATATCCCTTCTTTTATCTGGGTGCTTCAATCAAAACATTTTAAATGTAAAAGTGAAACGCATTCAATTTCGATATTGATATTTGTTTTGAAATAAAATGTTGAAACATTGACATTAAGATAGCAAATGATATTGAGCAATTGATCAGTATGCGCAGCAAAGGAGGATATTTCTAAAAAATAGTGGGGGGGTCACAACTTTCAAAATATTTTCAAATGACATTTTATGGGTAAGGTGTAAAGTCATAATCATCAAAAAGTATGTAAATGTAAAAATATATGATGACAGCTCATGAACAGTATTATATCAACAGTTTTATTTATAACTTTTTTGAAAACATTACAAAATTTTGGTTGTGACAATTTCGTTACGTCTAACTTCGCACCGTCACATGAATTCATTCGCGATCTCATTTAAATCTACATTTAACGCATCCTCGGAATGTACATTAGAGAGTTAAGCCGAGTTTGGGTCATAGTACTTCTGGAATAAGTTAACAATCTTCTTAAAGTCGAAAATGATCATTCAGCTGTGCATGTCGTCATAGGCAACGTTAGCATCAATTTGAAAAATTTCATTAATTCTGGTTACTAATCAATGGTCACTTTTTAAAAAACGTACATAGTCGTCGAATTTTTTTATCTAAAATTTGCCATTGGAGCTCGTTAAGTTTAGCTCACAAAATGCCTAAGAGCATATTTATATGTAAAATTAGTAGATCCTTGTCAATATCTAAATCAAAAAACATGATTACTTCTTATTGAGATTTGCTATTTTCAAAAATGAGTTTTTCCGTCGGGCTAAGAAAAGTGAAAACTTTCGTACAATTCACAATATTATCAATAATTTTATAGTATTGATTTCTGAATTTTTCTTCGTGGTTTGGGAAACAAGCTTCCGCATTATTATTCGAATCATCTTACTTTTTTGGAAATTTTCTTCGGCGTTTTTCTTGTGGTAGTTCAATGTCTATAGAAACTCTTTCATTATCAATTTCGTTCTAAGTCACTGCAAATTTATCTCTCAACCTTGAAATAGTTTCGCTTAAGTTTTCGATCAGTATTTTAACATTACCGAAATGAAATTGTTTCTTCTGAATGGTAGTGTTGTTAGCATCTACGTGGAAAACATTTTTCTTTGAGGTTGTCTTAAGCAATTTTTTATTTTATCGATAAATTAAAACTTCCAAATGAATCGCCCCTAACTAGCTGCGAGTCCTTATTGCAAAAAGAGACGCTTGATTTTACTCTGGTCCAAAATGTGCTTCGTAAACTTTCTAATACTCAACCAGAATATAATATAATTAAACTTTTTACCCTTATTACGTATATTACCATTAAAAACTGCAACCGTAGCCGTAGTTGACATACTTACCAGAATGAGAAAAAAAAAGCTACTGAACTTCATCAAAAAAAAATTAGCTATAATCATTTCGGCCATCTCAATTCCAACATACCTACTATGAAAGTATGGAAAAACAACAACAAATATTGACAACGACGCCATATTTAAATTGTTCATTTTAATGGCATCCCAACAATTTTCCAAATCACAAATATTTTCCGCTTTTAACTTGGCTCTCTTGGCTTTGGCATCATTTGGTTATGCATGGGAAAACAGTCGATTAGCGTCGAGCGTTTGACGTTGCCACGCATGGTCACAATTACAAAAACAAAAGTCAAACAAAAGACCATCACTCATTCCATCAACGCTATAAAGTTGGCAACACTGTTGCTATGCTGCTGTCATTCAATTTGGCTTGCATTGATGACATTTTACGCCTGGCTGATTATGGTGCGCTGCAAACAGTTCATTTTCTTTTTTTTTTGGCAATTCTACGGAAATGGTAAAAATTCACAAATACTGCAAAGTTAGTAACTCATCTGCCCCTT